>JAFBJZ010000902.1:0-1223128 GCA_016785225.1 Psettodes erumei | reverse complement strand
CATCAAGGTGTGATGCTTCACCAAACATTATCAAGACCATTGAAACTTCATGAAAAAAAGGCGGGGGGTCCATTTGGAATGACATCATTCAAGTGGGGCAGATATGTGGAACAAAAACCATTGTGGCTTGGACACAACACAGAAGATGCTACAAAGGATCATCGGGGCATGAAGGAAAGTTATCAGAAAGGTAGAATTTTAACTGAAATTTTCCTTTGTGGTTAAATTCCAGCACGGATTTATATTTATATTCAGGAAGTACATGTTAGGATGATTTTTTTTTACATGAGAACATACATGCATCGTTTTCTCAATAACATTACTCTAACACAAGCACAAACTTGAGTTCTGAAAGCAGTAAGTGCTCTTTGTTGGGGTAGTGTTGCTGATTTTGGAAATCCATCTTGCCTTTAAAGAATTCCAAGAGGGCACTGTCGGTTGTTAGATTAAGGATTCAATTTTGAGATTTTTTTGTAAGTCCACACTATTACTCTAACTTGAGCACTGACTTGACTCTTGAATTCAGTAAGTGCTACTTGTTGGGGCAGTTCTGATTGACTAAAGCAACTGGATGTAGTGAAAGCCTTATTCCTATGAGAATGCAACTCTGATGACTGCAAATAGAGCCACTCATGATCACTGTCTTCATAAGTGCTTCTCTTTGGGGTTGTCATGGTTGAGAAGAGTTGTACGACGGAAACATCTCTGCAGACCTGAGGAGAAATTCTACGAAGCACTCCTACATTGGTGGGAAAAGATTCAATGAACTACTGTACACTTCAAATAGAGCCACTCATGATCACTGTCTTCATAAGTGCTTCTCTTTGGGGTTATCATGGTTGTGAAAAGTTGTACGACGGAAACATCTCTGCAGACCTGAGGAAAAATTCTACGAAGCACTCCTACATTCGTGGGAAAAGTTTCAATGAACTACTGTAAACTTTTTTATTCAACTGTCAAGACAGCAAAAAAATCACATAACTCAGATATATTACATTGGATGACTGGGGATTTGGATATACGTTTTCTAAAGCGCACAATAGTTGTTTCCCTTGGTGTCTAAAAGTGGTTATTGTCATTGCACAGGCAATGACTTTGATGTTGTTGTTGGAAACTGATGGAGCTTCACCTGGAGCCGAGCATGTGGCAATGAGTTTCATCAAGTAAACACATTAACCAGGGCCTTGGCACCCATCTCTATGCTCTAAAGTGTCTTAGTATTTACAAACACATAAATATGTGATCTGTAAGTTACTGTATGTGTCTGAGTATATATCCGGTAATCTGTATTCTTGTATTTAATCAAGCAATCAATCAACAAGATACAACAAAGCTACTTTACTCAGAACAAAAGGGCTATGTTACATTTAATTGGGTTTTTAGATTATAATTTCTTCCCCTACAGAAGTAACATTTCTGCAAAATATGTATGTATGTAAACACCCCAAATTAAGATTCAACAGAAGGGAATAAAACTTTACAAAAATACCAATATATAACAGTGATAAAAGTAATAATCCTTTCTTTTAGGATGAATCATAAATTACTTTTAAAAAACAACTGACATAGCAAACCTTATTATTGCAACGCATTTTGACATTTAACATTGTTGTTGTGTCGATAAAATGATCGTAATAGGCACTTGGTGTTATTGTGAGAATAATAGTGGGTTACTTTTTGAAAACGACGTCACCACGATGTTGTTACTGTTTTGGGCTGGGCTTTGGAACGGAACCTGTAATATTTTCCCAGACAGGACATGTGAGTTTAGAGTTTATGCAGAGTTTGTTTTCGTCCCTCTGCGGCGCTGTGAGGTGGAGACATTATGAACATCAACGGTTAGGAAGAAAAACTTAGTAGGTCCCTCGACTATAAAATTAAAAGCGCATGTATTAATGTATAATGCCCCCCCCCCCCCCCCCACACACACACACACACACACATATCACCTAAACTAACAATAATACTTTATGCAAAAAATTAATAGAAATATAATTAGTAATTAGCCAGTTATGAAGACATATTTTACAGAAACTAAACTTTTTAATTTCCAGATTGCGTTTTTTGGTAAATCCAACCCATGTAATTTATTTTGAAAAACATAAACGGAAGCTCTACCTTCTTGTAGTACTGCTTCTTGTAGTAGGTGCAAACAGAACAAAGCAGGCAGTTTCCGGCTCCAGAATAGAGTCGAGGAGAATGGAGCGAACAGGGGAACAGACTCTGTTCGCCTGCTTTTCTCATCTCGAAGAAATTCACTGTAAAAACCAGTAACAGTCGCTGGTATCCTCCACACGGCGCTATAATGGCATTTATATGTCAAGTATCTTGTCGGAGTAGCGAAGCTTTCTTCTGCCAAACTTCATAATAGGTAAGTCACGTTTAAGGTAGTTGTCCTTTGTGTTCCACTCTGGTGATACCGTGTTTTGTTTTGTTTTTTTGTTTTGTTTTCTGTAGCTTTCTAAACGCCACACTTAGATGTAGCTCTGTCTCCTGCGGAAGCGAAACTCTTAACCACTGGTCAGTACTTGTTGATACAGTAATAAAGCAACATTATGTGTGGAATCCTGTACGACGTGTTTTCCGACTCCTTGTCACCTGTTGCACGACGTCAGCGTTCACCCAGCCTTAATGACGCCACTTCACACGCGAAATTTCACTTCAAATACGTGTGCTGTTATGCAAGGCAACATAGAATTGAAGCTGTGATTTAAGATTTGTTTTTGACGATCTCAAAAGTAATCTTCACTGGTACGGCTTTTCTCGGTTCGGAAACTGTACAGACTTTTCAAACAGAAACCACGTAAAATTGTGATTCATCTAGTCACCCTGTTATTGGAGCCAGTACTATAACAGGCAGTTGGCAGAGGTATAATACAACAGAATAGTGAGAATAAACCGAAGGTCACAAAACATTATTGTTGGGAATGGAGGGATTACAATGACCAAAGCAATAATGTAAGAATCATCATGTCAAGAAAGGATGTGATCTTACCCCTGCAGCATCTGTTTTCCTCTGAATGTTTCTACCATACAGACTGGTGTTGCATCTATTGTTTGCATGGTAATCGGAATGATGTTGAAAAGTAAGGCTACTGACAGGCATTTCCAGGTCTCATGGACTATAGCTATGTATATATTTTGTGTGTGTGTGAGTGGGAGAAGCATGAAAAACAGCTAGAGTATTTTCTGGTACCAGCCAAGGCCCTGGTTTTTCCAATATCCTCACAAATCTGCTAAAGTGCTCAGTGTCAGGGCCAAAGCAGAGTACTGCTGTTGTCTATCTCCAACCCCAGTCACCGGTTAGGAATGCAAGAAGAGGCCCGGCAGCCTGGTCTGTGGTTTTACCACCTCCTCCTGAATGGCAAGCTCACATTTATTTGTTCAGATTTATTGACAGTTATGAGCAAGGGTCATAAATCATATTGTAGATGATAGATGCCTTAGAAAGGTACTATAAAAAGGTTTACTATAAAAATACTATAAAATAACTCATTCCAATATTGATCAATGGTTACAAGAGTGATAACTGAAAATAAAAAATCCCTAAATGCATGATTGGTGAATACTTACTTTCAGACTTTGCCCTAAAGTTCTTCTCCAAGATGAGGGGCTGGTTATGTCGTTATTATTTTTTTTATTCCATGAAAAACTAGAAAGCACTGGAAGTTTTACTTGAAGAAAAAAAAACACTTGCTTTCAAACTCAAGTGTATTAAACAAAAGTAGTAGGCCTCCAGTCTGAGAAAACTTGTCAGCTGGAAAGCAGAAATCTCAATGAGTATCTGGAACAATTTCTGGGAGTCAACACGGGGACCTGCTGCTAAAGATTATGTTGTGTGCTACCTAGCTACTTAGCTATGCGGTCATCCCACTTATTTCCAATCTTTATGCATTTATGGAGATACAACTCAAAATGTGAAATGTTGCCACATTTGACCATGTTGATGAATCTTTCAAAATGTTCCCAGATTGGGATACTGATCTGGATTACTCCCAACATGCAATGATTTCTAAGTCAGACCTCTGGTTAAAAAAGTTTTTAAAAATCATGAAAATCTGTCCATTATTTTTTGTGTATATCCTGCAAAAAACAGAGCAATTCATCAACATAACCTCCTTGGTGGAATTAATAATAGGCTACTTGTGTGGCCATGTGGTCAGTATTTTATGGAGGCCAGCGTTGCTTAGTTTGAACCCAGGTCAGTGTAGGTTGTTGGAGGTGTTTTTCCTGAATTAAAGAAGTACAAAACATCATGTTGTCCTTTTTCACAGAAGACATGTTGACATGTCAAAGTAGAAGAAGCACATGTGTAAACAATAGAATGAGTAACAGCTGAATCAGGCAATTGTGCAATCACTGCAGTCCCCACCTGGAGATTTTTATACAAATACATAGTGCTGGGCGGTATACCGGTTCATACTGAATACTGGTGGTTTTTTTTCTCTGATATGAATTTTTCATATACCCCAATACCGGTGAGTGTGTAGTGTACAAAACGTTGGGAACGCACAGCGGCGGAAAGTCGTGCCCTAGGACATTGTTTGAGAGAGGGCTGTTTTGCAGTTGCACCAAACAAGCAGCATGTGAGAGCAAAGCCTGTGCTGAGTGGTGAACAAAACAAACAACCCCGGTGAAAGTAGCGAAACTGAAGTTTCAGAACGGACAGAAAATGAAACAGAAGAACTGGTACCAAAACAAGGAGCCGTGTCTGTTGTATGGAGCTTCTTCAGCTATACAAAATCCAACGTCAATTAAACTATAATATTATGCAAATGTTGGCAGGCTAACGCTGTAGGAGGCAACACAAGCAATTTGCTCCACCACCTCAGCTGTCATCATGTCCTGGAGTATCAAGTGTGCATAAATTCTGTATTTTGACTGCAACAGTGATGCATTCTTATTCCTTCACTTCATTAGAATTATGAGTGCCACCTCTTTGTGAACAGCAGCAACTGTATTAATACTAGTGTGAACATGAATGTTTTTCTATGCTACAGTAAAACTTGATGTTAGCTCACAATAATTAGCACATTACAGTCACTGAGCAGTCAAAACAGAGAAATTTTTAGAAAGATAGTGGTGTTGAGCTCAATCTGGGCTGCTGGACACAAACTGTTATTTTGAGATAACACAATTATACACTGCTCTGTGATGAATAAACTTGCTATTAATGTTTTTTTATTGATCTTTTTTGGAAATACATTAGTGGATACAGAAATATGAGGTTACACATCGTACATTTCCCTTTTTTTCTTTGCAGCTAGTAGCAGGAACACTGAAATAGAATCTCTGTACACTTAAATAAAATACATAAACTCAAAGTGTAAAGTAAATAACATTTTAAAAAATATAAAATAATAATAATAAAAATGGGGGGGTGGTGAGAAGGATCAGTCTGGAGGTAAAGTTTGCAGGGAATAGAAATAATACATGAAGGAGTGCCATTTATGAATGAAGAGAGGAAGTACTTTTTTACAGAGTGTCTTATCTTTTCCATTTTGAGAAAGAACATAACATCCCTAAGCCAGAGGGAAATGGATGGGGGTTTGGGGGATTTCCATGAAAGTAGGATAGGATGTCTTGCTAAGAGAGATGTAAAGGTTAATACGTTTGACTGTATAGGGTTGATGTCAGAGGAGTCAACAGAGAGCCCAAATATCACCAATAATGGATCCATAACAATATTTTTCCCAAGAACCCTAGACATGATCGTCGAATAACCACTCCAAAATTTCTGTAACCTACGACAAGCAAAAAACATATGGCTTAAATTACAGGGAGAGCCATGGCATCTGTCATATATGTCTGCAACATTTGGATAGATTTCAGATAATCAGGATTTTGATAAGTGGGCTCTGTGCAGCACTTTCAATTGTATAATAAGTTGTAGTCTAGCACAGGATGTGCTGGACAGTATGCTAATGACAGTTTTATCCCACAGCTCATCTTTGACATCCAGACCCAACTCTTGTGACCAACCAACCTGGGCTTTAGCAACCATGCCACCCTCAAATGTCATTAATTGTGCATATATAGAGATTTTTGACGTTTCAAAGTTATAAGATCATCCCATGGTTGGTTAGCAGGAAGAGAAGGGAAGCTTGGAAACAAAGTAGAAGCACAATGTCAGAGTTGGAAATAATGAAACAAGTGGGAAGCAGGTAAAGTGAAGTCTGACCTCAGACCTGACAATGTGGAAAAGATACTGTCCTTATAAAGGCTCCTGAATTGCTTGATGCCTCGATGATGCCAAATCATAAACAGATGATTTTTAGTTATCGGTGTGTAGGTGGATGGGTAACACATTTAAAATGGCACCTGAATTGCAACCAAATCTTGACGCAGGCTCAATGGCAAGGGCAAAAAGTAAGGGGGGGCTAGAACTAAACTAAAATAAGTAGCGTGACTGTCATTTGTGCGGATGCTAGTTTGGGGGGAGGTGTAAAGAGGTCTAATCCAAGATATAAATTTGTTACCAAATCCAAATTTATGACGGGTAGCAAAGAGATAACTCCACTCGACATGACTGAATGCCTTTTCAGCATCAATAGCAATTACAACTTCAGGGAGCATATCTTTAGAAAAAATGACATTTATTAGTGTACGAACATTGTAAAAGAGCTGGCATCCTTTGATAAAAAACATTCTGCTCTTCTGATATGATGGTAGGAAGAATCTTTTCAAGATGAGTTGCTAGAACTTTGGCTAGAATTTTGACATCCACATTCAATAAGGACAAAGGTCTGTAAGAAGTGCAGGATTCAGGGTCATTGCCCTTCTTTAAAAGAGTTATGGACACTTGGGTTAAGGTTAGGGGTAATGAACCATAATCAAGGGACTCATTATACATTAGGAGGAGAAGAGGTGCTAGTTTATCAATGAATTTTTTGAAAAATTTAACACCAAATCCATCTGGGCCAACAAAGTTGGTCCCACAGTCTGACCGCAACTGCTTAGCATTACCTCTGATAGCGAAGAATCTGCGAAGTGCATAGATGAAGCTGGAAGAGCTCATAGTTTCAATCACTTCAATGTGCACAGCTCTAGTGGACATGCATGTGAACAAAACCGCCCACCTCTTACTGTTCGCCTGTTCGCCTGTCCTCCTTTAGTGCGGCGCGCACTGACCTCCCATGGACCGAATATATCAAGGCCAACATAAGAAAATGGGGGGTTGGTCTGTAAACGTTTGGCTGGTAAATCTGCCATGATTTGCTGCCCCTCTCTGCCTCGTACCTTTCTGCAAGTCACACATCTATGGATAATGCTGCTAATACACCTCTTGGCTCATACTATCCACAAGCCACTTGCCCTGACAGCTCCCTCAGTAAAGTGCCTTCCTTGATGCTTTACAGCCTCATGATGATGATGGATGAGCAGTGTAGCAATGTGATGCTTGCCTGGGATCAGAAGAGGGTTGGCTTCACGACTTGACAACTTTGACTCTGCCAGGCGTCCTCCTACCCGTAGTAGGCCATTTTCATCAATTATTGGATGAAGCTTGAGTAGAGAACTGTTGGAGGACAAATCTTGTTTCGCCATGATGCATTTGATTTCACCTCCATACACTTCTTGCTGGACACATCTGATCACTGTATGTTCCGCTTGACTTAAAGCTTCACCTGTGAGACTTGTCTTGCAGAGGTGCCAGCCTGCATAACTGGTGACTTCTCTAGATTTGATGAAGCAGTGAGAGATGTGGCGAAGGTGAGCTACTGCTTTGATGAGGGATGTCCACTTAGAGAAGCGCCCAAAGTGTGCTGAACCCAAATGGTTTGTAGTCACTGTGGTGGATAGCACTGTCACTGTAGAGTGAATTTCAACATCCGACCCTGAGTCAATGAGTTCAAATGGACCTTTCTCAGGTGTTGTGCTCTCAGGCTGCAAAAGAAATACTGGACCACATAACCATGTGGTGCTGGCGAGCTTCCCTGCTGCTACGGACCGTGAGCCATGATCAGCGGGGTTGTGTTCTGTTGGGACATATCTCCATTGGTCTGGTAGGGAAGACTGCTTGATTCTCTGTACACGATTGTTTACATATACATGAAATCTTCTGTGCTGATTGTTGATGTATCCTAACACCCTTTACTGTCAGTGTAGAATGTAACTTTGTCTATTTTCATGTCAATTTCTTCTTTGAAAAGCTCTGACAACTCCACAGCGAGCACTGCGGCACAGAGCTCCAGCCTGGGAATAGTGAGCTCTGGCACTGGAGCCAGCTTGGCCTTACCCATGATGAAGCCAACTTCACTATGTCCGTGTGTGTGTGTGACTTTCAGATAGGCTACTGCAGCTATAGCTCTGACTGAAGCATCTGAGAACATGCAAAGCTCGATTGACTTAGCTTCGGAAATGGAGAAGGACACATATGCATGAGGGATATGCAGTGCCTGAATATCTTGCAGCGACTCCTGCCAGCTTCTCCAGCCATCATACATGTCAGAGGGCAGGGGGTCATCCCATTCAAGGCCACTGTTGGAGAGCTGTCTGAGAAAAAGTCTTCCTCTGATAGTTACAGGGGCAAGGAGGCCTAAAGGATCAAACAAGCTATTCACAACTGAAAGCACCCCACGACGAGTGAAGGGCTTCTGACGCTGTGGAACATTGAAAGTAAATGTATCAGACATGGTGTTCCAACTCACCCCCAAGCTGCGCTGGACAGGAAGCTCATCCGTAGAGAGATCTAGAACTTTCATTTCTTTGGCTCTGTCCTCTGGGGCAAAGGCGTTCATCACTTCCACACTTTTGGAGGCGATCTTATGGAGACGCAGATTAGAGAGAGCAAGCATTTTTTGAGCTCTCTGCAGGACATTGACAGCCTCAGCTTCAGTTGGGAAGGATTTCAGGGCATCATCAACGTAAAGGTCCCTTTCTATGAAGTGTCGTGCATTACTACCGTATACCCCTTCTGCCTCTTTTGCTGCCATTCTCAGCCCAAAGATTGCCACAGCTGGAGAGGGACTATTTCCAAAGACATGGACTCTCATGCGGTAGTCCACCACATCCTTGCTGAGATCATTGTCTTCATACCAGAGAAAACGAAGGAAATCTCTGTGATCTTCACAAACAACAAAACAGTAAAACATGTGTTCTATGTCAGCTGTTATGGCAACCGGTTCTTTTCAAAACCGGAGGAGCACGCCCAAAAGGGTGTTGTTCAAGTCAAGCCCCTTAAGCAGCACATCGTTCAGGGACACTCCATCAAACTGTGCGCTTGAGTCAAACACTACCCGGATCTTCCCATGCTTCTGTGGGTGGTAGACGCCGAAGGTGGGAAGATACCATCTCTCTTTATCCTTATCACAAGGTGGTGCAAGCTCTGCATGTTTGTTGTCGATCATTTTCTGCATGAATTCGACAAAGTGGGCTCTCATGTCTTCCTTCTTGTCAAGTGTGCAGCGAAGAGACATCAGCCGCTTGTAGGCACAGAGCCTGTTGTCTGGGAGCAGACGCCTGGGGCTCCTAAATGGTAATGGTGCAACCCAGCTGTTAGTTTCATCTTTGAAAACTCCTTCCATCTTCTTTAGAAATATTGTGTCTTCAACAGAAGGTGCAAGCTGGTTGTCGGTAACAGTGCGGCAGAAAACAGTCTCTCCTAAATTCTCTAAAGTCGGCTTGGAGTTTGGGTTTGGTGATTGTGGCTGTTGAGAAGTCGCTTTTGTGTGACCCATAAGACTGTAATCCTCTTTCACGCTGAAACGGTTGGCACAGGGGGTGAGAAAGTTGGGGCGTCCATTATCTAACACATGCGTTTTTAGAGCCGAGACACACATTGCCAATGATAACCCAGCCCAGGTCAAGCCTCTGTGCATATGGGTCATTGTGTCTGCCATTCAACTGTTTTATTATGCCAGCACAAGTCTTCAGGGTGTATGGTTCTACTGTGCCCTGGATGTCAAACATATCAAAGAATTCGGTCTTTGCAAGGGACAGATTACTTTGATCGTCTATGATTGCATACATCCTCTTGCTGTTATGTCGCTGACCTTCTGGAAAGACATGAACCAGGCAAATCTTGGAACAAGATTTTCCTGTGATTCCATTTCCACATACCTCTGTGCAAGTGGCCGTAACATTTTGGTCTGTTGAGCTCACACTCTCCCCGCCATACCCTTTAGAGGGGCTTAGGTGTCTGTGTTGGTGGGCCGGGGTGGAGAGCTGCCAGGTGCCTCTCACTGTCACACTCCAGACACTTAATGGTGACATTACAGTCTTTTGCCTGATGACCGGTGGATGCGAGGCAACGATAGCAGATGTTATTATCTTTGATGAATTTCTTTCTGTCTTCAAATAGCATAGTTCGGAAACCTCTGCATCTTTTCAGTGGGTGTGGTTTGTGATGTATAGGACATTGCTTGCTTATATCTTCAGCTGCATTTTTGCCTGCTGTGGTTACATTCGTTGACACATCTGTCTTATGCACTGTTACTGATGGCCTCGTATTGTAATTACTTGCAAGCCTTCTTGAAAAGCTTTCTTGAAAATGGCAGAGGAGAGCTGAGCTGTGGCAAAGCTTGGGTCATTCTTCGCTCTAGCTTCTTTTCTAACAAACTCAGAAAAGAAAGAGAAAGGCGGGAAGGCAACCTTATAGTCTTCTTTAAACCTTGACCTAACTGCTGTCCATTTTTCGTGGAGGTGAAAAGGTAGCTTTTCCACAATTGGACCCACTCCCTGGCTGTGTCGAAGTAGCTTAAACCAGGTAAGTATCCATCTAGCTTTGCAGCTTCCAGTTCACAGTGCAGGTCGGATAACTCGTGGAGCTTGCAAGGCTCTTTGCTGGAGAACTTTGGAAAGTTTTCTATCCTGGAAAATAGGGCTCTTTCTATTGCTTCTGGTGCACCATAGCATTCTTCCAATCCGGACCAGATCATACTCAGACCAGCAGATGGGTGACGTATATTAACTGCTTTCATCCTTTTAGCATGTTCGGAGGACTCAGGACCCAGCCACTTGATGAGTAGATTCATCTCTTCGCTGGCAGTAAGTCCAACATCTGCAATGGTACTTTGAAATGTGGTCTTCCAGCTCGGATAGCTTTCTGGTTGATCGTCAAACTTGGTTAGTCCTCCAGTCGCGAGTTGGCTCTTTGCTAAAAACCTTGCGAGGTCGCTGGCAGCGTTGTCTGGGGCTGTGTGGTTCACACTAAACCTATGCTGTGGCTGTGACACGTGGTGGGGAAGACTTTGTTGAACTACATCTCTCTGCTGTGTTGGTCTACTGTCATCTTGTGATGAGAAGTAGTTGCAATTTGGTTCTTGTTGCAAAGGTGTGAATGTTGGTGAAGGTTTCACTTGTTTCTGCTGATAGGTAGTGTCATCGTGTTGCATAAACACGTCCTTTTGACTTTGAGGAAGTTCAGTGTGGTTTTGTTTATTTATGTAATCAGTAACTTTCTGCTCTGGGGTAGTCTGGGTAGGCAAGAAGTCAAACTCACAACCTTGCTCTGCAGCATTGAGCTGAGCAGCAGCAAACTCCAACACTTCCGCTTTGGCCATGGCAGCATCAGCCTCTTTCTGGAGCTCAAGCACATCAAGAGTTGCTCCTAAACGAGCTTTTTCGACTTTGATGTTCATTTCTTTCTCAGCGTAGGCTAGTCTAGCTTTAGCGGCCTGTGCCTCTGCTTGAGCTTTTGCTGCTGCCATACTTGCTCTGCTTGAAGTAGCTGATCTTTCCGAAGCTCCTGCTGATGATCTGACAGTCAGCCTTCCTGAAGATTTTGAGGACTTTAAGGAGTGAGCGGAGAGTGATGTGGTCTCCTCACAATCTCGACCTTGAGCCTCTGATTTCTCCATTATGCTTCGCTGAATTGGGCTGGTAAAAAGGGGGGTAGGTGTCTATCACTGGCTCTCTCAGTGTCCAACAGTTTGTAGACGTCCCCCGCTGAGTGCTATAATTTCACTGTACTGTTACACCCAGTGTGACTCCTGTCGTATAGTGAGATTCACAGCCAGCTAAACTCTTTGTGACATTGCAACCTCCAACAGGCAAGTTGTAGTTGGACAGGTCTAATGCCAGAAATAGAAACACAAAGTACAGGAAACACAAATTAACGACCGATACAAATACATTGTCATTTAATGACGAAGATGGTGGTTCAAGAATTCACAGATCCATCACAGACACTGCGATTGTTAATTAACATACACAAGTACACAAATGTGTCAAATGCTACGGAACAACATGAAGTCCAACAATGATAATGATGGCTTACTTACTTATATTGCCACGACAAGGGCTACAAACAGCTGGAGGAAACATTAGCATCACATCTTGCTAAAGCACAACCGGCCACCTCACTTCCTGAAACCTGTGGCTGACATAGTCACACATAACAAACGAACCGCGCCCTCTGTCAGCCTGAAAACGCAACTGCAAATGTAAGTAAAAACAGTTCCAACACAGCCACATGAACGATAACTTGAACTTCTGCTCAACTTTCTTCCATTGTAAAATGCACTAAATTATATATTTTGAATAGCTGGTACTGGTAATCAGAAGAATACAACTACTCTGTAAATATTTATATTAGGCAATGTGAAATTGTGGTGTATAGGTCAAGTAAGAAAACAAAAACAATTATCAGTCAGTGCAATTTATTCTTAACTTGTTAATCTCCTCAAACTGTGAAAAACAACAAACACTTATAGAAATACAATACAAGAAATAATGTTGTAATGTTTCCCACCTCATTTTACCTCTTTAGTGAGAATAATCCAGTTGCTTCATCCAACTTCATCACTGTGAATGTCTGTTCACACGTGGGTCGATCCAAAGAGGACTCGAATCCTCTGAGCATGCCTCCTCAGGTGTGGGAAGTTTTCATCTTTCAGGGAGGAGTAAAAAGTCCAGCAGTGAGACTGACCTGAAGTGCGTCAGACTGCAGGTCAATGAGTTCCATCTGAACATCACTTGGTGCATTATCCACACTGCAGTTGAAGGGAGAAGGAACCATGTGCATTTCACTCTCAAGAGTTTTGAAATCTTGAAAACTCTCCATGTAGTGCTTCTAACATGGTTGAGATCAGCTGATCTTGTGGCTTCCTTTACTGTTGGCAAGTGGGTCAGAATGTTGTCCTTCACTTGGCTTGAGAGAAGCTGCAGCTTTCTCATGAAACCCTTCACTGCACTGTACATCTCATGCCCAAAAAGGCCCTTGCGCTGCAGTTACATCCACAGCAAATCCGAGGGCTGCCACCCAGTCTTCATCTGAATACTCTGGGATGTTCTTTCTTCACACAAAAATCCTGAATCTGGTCTCCAGACCCCAGACCACCTGACAGCGCAGTGATAGCTTATGTCACCATGTTGGATCTCATTTTCTTCTATGAGTGCAACAAATTGTCTGTGATTTAATGCTCTCGCTCTGATGAAGTTTTAGTTACATCAACAACATGGTTAATTTAATAATTAATTCTCTTTAAAACCTGACGGCATCCCTGGCTGAGCTCTCAGGGTGTGTGCAGATCAGCTGGCAGATGTGTTCACGGACATTTTCAACATGTCACTGCTCTAGTCTGTGGTCCCCACATGCTTCAAGAGGTCCACCATTGTCCCTGTCCCCAAGAAGTCGAACATCTCCTGCCTGAATGACTACTGCCCAGTGGCACTCACCCCCATCATCATGAAGTGCTTTGAGCGGCTAGTCAAATCATCCATCACATCCTCCCTTCCTGACTCACTGGACCCTCTTCAGTTTGCCTACAGGGCAAACAGGTCCACAGACGACGCCATCGCCCTCACCCTCCACACTGCCCTCTCCCACCTGGACCAGAGGAGCACATATGTGAGAATGCTGTTCATTGACTACAGCTCAGCATTTAACACCATTGTGCCCTCCAAGCTCGTCATTAAGCTCAGGAACCTCGGGCTCAACACCGCCCTGTGCGACTGGATCCTGAACTTTCTGACGGGCAGACCCCAGGTACTGCAAATGGGCACCACCACATCCTCCACCCTGACTCTCAACACCGGCACCCCCCAGGGTTGCGTGCTGAGGCCCCTGCTGTACTCCTTGTTCACTCACGACTGCGTGGCCACACACAGCTCCAACACCATCGTCAAGTTTGCAGACGACACGACGATCATCAGCCTGATCACCAACGGCGACGAGACGGCGTACAGTGAGGAGGTCAGAGCCCTGACATCTTGGTGCCAGGACAACAACCTCCACCTCAACGTCGACAAAACCAAGGAGCTGATTGTGGACTACAGGAAGCGGCAGGGTGAAGGACACGCCCCCATCAGCATCAACGGGACGACAGTGGAGAGAGTCAGCAGCTTCAGATTCCTCGGGGTCCACATCAGCGAGGACCTGACCTGGACCCTACACACCAACACCATCACAAAAACAGCACGACAGTGGCTCTTCTTCCTTCGCAGGCTGTGGAGGCTCAACGTGGACAACAGGATACTCTGCAGCTTTTACAGATGCACCATGGAGAGTATCCTGACTGGCTGCATCACCGCCTGGTACGGCAGTTGCTCCGCCCTCAACCGTAAGACTTTACAGAGGGTGGTGAAAACTGCGCAGAACATCACCAGGATGAAGCTGCCATCCATGGAGGACTTCTACACCCAGCGATGTAGGAAGAAGGCCAACCGGATCATTCAAGACCCCCACCACCCCAGCAACAAACGGTTCCAGCTGCTGCCGTCTGGCAGACGGTAACGCAGCATCCGGTCTCGCACCACCAGACTCAGGGACAGTTTCATCCCCCAGGCCATAAGAATGTTAAACACTGTAGTTCTGTCACTTTATTATTTATTGCATTTGGGGTGTTTTTTCCTTCTTTGTCTACTATTTATGTTTATGTGTCTGTTATTGTTTATTTGCACTACTTGCTCTTTGCACTACTGTGTTCATCTTATTTTATTTCTGCATCTTACTCTTTCCTTTTCTTTAATCTTCGTCCTTATACTGCAATGCCGATGGAGCCAGAGACCCAAGAATTTCATTGCCAGTGACTACTCTTGTAATTATTGTGCATATGACAATAAAAGAACTTTGAACTTTGAAAAGTCCAACATTTTTCCCCATCAGATTTGGACAACCGTCTGCTGTCACACCTGCCAGCTTGTCCCACTTCAGTCGTAACTTCTCCAAACATGCATTTACCTCAGTGGTTGTCCCTTTCATTGACTGCATGGCTGCCAGCTCCTCCGTGATTTGAAAGTCTGCAGTTATCCCATATAAGAAGATGAGTAGCTGTGCAGTGTCACGTACATCACAGCTCTCATCCAAAGTTAGAGGAAAAACAATTCGGCCGCTCTGTTCTTCAGCTGAAGCTCCAAGTTTCCAGCGATGTCCTCCGCCCGCCTCGTTACGGTGCGTCGGGAGAGTCACATGTTCTCAAATGCGCCCTTTTTCTCCAGGTGTATCAGTGCAACAGAGTCTAATAAGCACTCCTTAATAAACCCTCCATCAGAAAAACGCCTTACTTTTTCTGGTGATTTTGTGAGAAGTGACAAAACTTGTCCTAACGGCTGCATCTCTGTATAATAGTGACTCAAATTATAATCTTTAAACACAGTGACCTGTGTACCTCAAATCAGGCACACAACTTTACCTTTAATTTCTGTAAAGAAATAATCAACGTCTTGTAGGAAACACGGCATTCATTGTCAACTTTTCTTTTCTTAGCATCAGCGCTCATCTTGAGGGCAGCTCACGCGTGCACGTACGATACGGAAGTAATACGCTTTTCAGAACAAAAGCAGCACAGTTGTATTGCACGGACAACATAGATTTTCTTATTTATTTATGTTGTAATGTAATTTATGATTGGCCTCACACGGGCCAGGCAAGTACGCACAAAGGGCCGCATGTGGCTCGCGGGCCGTAGTTTGCCCAGGTCTGATATACAGTGCTGTTTGAGAAGAAATATAACTCTCACCCACCACAGAAAGGGATATGGGGAAAGGGAATAAAGGAGGAAAGCAAAAGAAAACAAAATATAAATGCATATATACATGCAGAGACATGACCCAAGAACCAACAACCCACACCACCCACCCACCATACATCAGATGTTCCAATCCCAGAAACGATAAGAACAACCGTGCAGACTCCAAAGGGAGCCATTCTCAAGAAGAGATGCTTTCGACTGTGTAGCAAAGTTTAACAAATGAGTATCCACAGAGAATTAGACTTTGTGTTTGGAATATGAGGCACATTATACCAGCAATCTGAGCTTTCGCAATAACTGCTATCCAGCACGAGGTAGGAAATAGAGTAAAGGATAAAACGGTATGTAGAATGGTATGTAGAACCACAATGACATAAACATTAAAAAATCCAGCAATAAACAGGGGCATGAAACAATATGTGTCTATAAGAAAACAACAACAGATTAACGTTTAAACAATTCTAGTGCACTCATAAAGGGTCATTGTCTAGTAAGAGATTATGACATGAAGTCAATTTTGCTGAACTTACTCACCGTGGACTTGGGTCGTATTTGTATAGCATGTTGGAGGAGTCAACCTAGGAAGTTAGAATGCAGCTTTGTTTATCGTCTTGACAAATGTCATGGCTTCATCTGGTGATGTAAAGTCCAGATGCTGGCCTCTGTAGGTTATATGCAGCCGGGCAGGATGTAGCAGACCAAACCAGACTCCCTCAATTTCCCGTAGCTGATGGCAGACGTCGTTGAAGGTGCTGCAAGCCCACTGCGTCCAAGCGGTGTAGTCCGGGAAGACAGAGATGATCATATTACGCACTTTTATCCACTGTGACTCTCTCGCTTTCCTAAGGATCTGGGAACAATCTGTATAGTAGTAAAGCTTGGCTACTATACAGTATACCAGCCGCGACGTCATCCGAACAGGTGGAAAGAGGCCGCTCTGTCTCCGTAACTGTTCATTTGAGTCCCATTACTTCCAATTTCATGGATGAGATGCTGTCAGATAGATCTGTTTTTAAGAGTGAGCAGTTCAGACTTAATAGACATTAAATTATCACTCAATGCTGTTTGAAGCTCCATCTTGAATATAGCTGCAACATCGAAGAGTGGAAAGTAGTTCCGATTTGAGTTCAATAAAGTCTGCAGTAAGAGGTGGCGTGCAGCAGGTGTCATTGGGGGGGAGGAGAATCACGGTGGAGCAAGGGGGCAGCAAGAGCAACAGGTTGCAGGTTATACTGAGAATTATTCACTGCTTTAGTATTTTTTGAAGGCATGTTGGCATTAACCAAATTTAAAGAGTCAAAGAATGTTTAACTTAAGCCCAAGCCGTAGGAGAGATGCAAACTGTGCCATTAAACCACTAAAATAAATTATTTCTGCGGGAACTCCCGCGCAGCCTCTCCATAAGTTTAAATGTTCACTTCCTGCGCACGTCTCATGCAATTATTCGCTAATCCAGAAGTAAAAAAAAAAAGTTGTTACTAATGTGACACTTCCTTCAGGTGCATCTGTGTAGATTCTCAGTCATCTAGGTCATTGTCAAGGTTGAAAGAGTTCTGTAAGGCAACTGGACACTCCCATTGAGTGAGACCTGTGGCACTGTTGTTTTTCCCAAACCACTTTCCACACCCGCGGTGTATAAATTCCAGTACTCCCCACCATCAGTTTTAGAACCGAAGAAGCCTCTTGGATGAGAGGCGAAAACTTTTCTTGAAAAATTGCAAGTACAGTTGCCTTACAGAACTCTTTCAACCTTCTTTCAGGTGCTTTATGCTCTTCTTTTTCCACTTTCAGGGGTCACCACAGTGAATCATCTGCCTCCATTTAATCCTATCCTCTACATTCTCTTCTCTCACACCAACTAACTTCATGTCCTCCTTCACCACATCCATAAACCTCCTCTTTGGTCTCCCTCTAGACCTTCTGCCTGGCAGTTCTAAACTCAGCATCCTTCTACCGATATATTCACTTCCCTCCTCTGCACATGTCCAAACCATTTTAGTCTAGTCTTTCTTGTCTCCTTGTCTCTACATTTTAGTTTCTGCTACCTCCAGCTCTACCTCCTGTCTTTCCCTCAGTGCCACTGTCTTTAGACCATACAACATCGCTGGTCATAATACTGTGTTGTATACCTTCCCCTGTCATTTCGACTGATCACACAACACACTTTTCTCCATCCATTTCAGCCTGCTTGCACACATTTCTTCACCTCTCTTCCACACTCTCCATTGCTCTGGGCTGTTGACCCTAAGTAACTAAAATCCTCCACCTTCTTCACCTCGTCTCCCTGTAACCTCACTGTTCCACTTGGGTTCTTCACGTTCACACATGTATTCCATCTTACTGCGGCTAACCTTCATTCCCCTCCTTTCCAGTGCATACCTCCACCTCTGTAGACTTTCATCTACCTGCTCTCACTACAGATCGCAATGGTGTCTGGAAACATCATAGTCCAAGGGGATTCTTGTCTAACTTCATCTGTCAGCCTGTCCATCACAATGGCAAACAAAAAGGGGCTCAGAGCTGATCCTTGATGCAGTCCCACCTGCACCTTGAACTCCTCTGTAACACCTAAAGCACACCTCGCCACTGTCTTGCAGTTCTCATACATGTCTTGTACAACTTGCACACATTTCCTCCATTCCTCAGGCGTCCTCTCACTCTCTAAGATCTTGTCAAATAGTCTAGTTAGGAACTCTATTGCCACTCTCTTCATCCTCCTCATCCTCCTCATCCTCATGCCTTCCTCATTTCATCTTTACTAATCTTTGATAATAAGTGGTCCACTCCAGCCACTTCTTTTGTTCTGTTCTCTCTCATTCTCCCCATTCATCAGCTCTTCAAAATGCTCTTTCCATCTTCCCCATCACACTTCTGGCTTCTGTCACTACATTTCCCTCTCTGTCCTAAATCACCCTAACCTGCTGCATATCCTTTGCCTCTCTATTTCTTTGCTTCAGAAGCTCAGAAACAATAACAAATGCCAATGCCTTGGAAATCTACACCATGGTCCATGCCTTTTCTTCCATTTTTGGTTAATTTCTGTGGCAGCGTCAAGCGTCAGTTTAGACTTATTTTCATTGAGGTAGAATGTTCCACTATGTGTAGAACAGCACTTACTGAGGTGGTGCAGGCTTTGGCTTAAGTACTGTGTGTGTGTGTGTGTGTGTGTGTGCATGTGTAAATCCTATGATAGCTACCAGAGTCCTCAGAGGTGAGTGTGTGTGACCACAGACAACACCCTCTCTTGTCAATCGAGATATGTTTGTTTTTGCACTTATGTAATTTCATTGCATGAAATAAAACTCAGCCCTGCAAAGTGGGGGCACACCCAGTCAAAGTAAATTGAAATACAGTGTGTACAGTTAGTCAACATCACACTACTTCACATATATGAAACCACAAGAGTGTTGTTAATTTATTAATTGTGTTATTTGTAGAGATGTCCTAAGCTGGTCATAATGACACTAATGGTATTAATGTAGTCGGTACTGGGGCCATTGCTACAGGCTAAAATAAAACGTGTCAGGTGGTGGTGTCAGTGGTGTGTATTCCAAGGTGGTTTGTGTTGGAAGAACCTACACTCTGTGACTGTACTGTAACTGTACATTGAATCTTACTTTAGTTCCAGGAACAGATTGAAAAAACTTGATCAGTTTTACAAAAGCCTCATTGTTGACCCATGAGCTCATGGAAAGGAATGCACCTTATGTGTTTGAAAAGACTTTTTGGATCATAAGATAATAAGTAATAAGATAATAAGTATTTACTATTCATACATTTGTGTAAGTATACTTATTCTTATATTGTATAGAGTGTGTATAGTATTTCACAACAGACTATTTCAAAGTATTTTAAATACAATAAATAAAATAAGGAATTCACCCCCCAGCACACACACACACACATACTTAGTAGGTATTTCATATTGTGTGATGATGAGTAACTAACCTCATAGTCTGGATGTGCTATTTTTAAACCATTAAACCCCAGTATATCGTTACCATATTGCATTTATAATGCATAATTACAGGAAATTATTTGGCCACTATCAACTGTTTCAGTTGTTTTTTAAGCAAATATGACAAGCATGGTTCCAGCTTCTCCAAAGTGAAGATTTTCTGCTTCTTCATCCCATCTGTAGTTAATAAAATATCTTAGAATTTGGGTATTTTTGACAAATAAGATGGGCTATAAGAAAGTGTAATTGACTTTTTTTGACTATTTTCTGATATTGCACAGACAAATTGATAATAGAAAATGGGAAAAATAATTGGTAGATTAATCAGAAATTAAATTTATCATTAGTTGTGGCCCTAAATGTTGCCGACTGAGGCTAATTAGTTAGAACTGTTATTTCACAGCATGAAGGTCTGAGGTTTATCCCCTTAACATACAGTGCCTTATCATAATCAGGATTATCCATCAGAAGGTTAGATAATACCAGGACGCTGACTACAATATGAGACAGATGCTCAAGCTTCTGCAATGAGCATGAGTTGGGAAATTATAAGGTTAAAGGATATGAGTCACCTCAGATCTGTCTGCCGGGCTCTGAGAATCTGAAAGCACAGGTTTTTTATTAATTTTGAAGAGGCATGTTTCCTGATGACTGATGTGTTGGGTTTTCTGCAGAGAGATGTAAAAACAAGCAATCAAATAACTACATTAAATCAGTGACTCAACAGCCTCTCCATAAGTTTAAATGTTCACTTAGCAGTCACGTTTGCTTTACAGTTGTATTGTGGGAAAATCAGGCAATTCATGTTCCAGGCTATGTTTTTTGTTTTCTGGTAATCCAGTATTGCCTAATTCCTATGTATTAAAGGTTGACAGATCCATTACTTTATCTGATTAATGTACACAGATAGAAAGCCTTATAAACTCTGAGTCAGTGGAACATTGGCCAGTGGGGTTGCATGTCCTCTGTCACACTGTAGTTTGTTTTACTCTCTTGGAGATAGACCTGTTTCTCAATCTTGCATGCACAAACATGCCAAAAAAAACGAGGGCAGTCGAATCCAATCTTTTTCAAAGCTTTAATTTTTAATTGTTAATCACCAGCTGGAGGCATTTTTTGACTGTAAAGAAATCTGTACTTTTTTCAGTGTTAAGTATTTTCCGTTAAAACATGACAAGACGTCTTTGAATCAATATTCAGGCTATTACGCACTACAAACAAAATTGTGTTAGGATTAGCTGCTTCTTATACCATGGTGACCCACCACACCTTTTAAATGGTTGGCTGCTCAACATTTGACTTCTTCGTGCATACAATGGTATGCAAAAGTTTGGGCACCCCTTAGGAAAATCATTGCATTAGTTTGTCACTTGCTGAGCTTTTGAAGCAGTAACTTTATTTTAACATATGTTAGACGACTGTAGACGCCCCTATAGCCACAGACAAGTCCCTGAAGTCTGGCAGGTGGTATTTTGGCCCATTCCTCCATACAAAATGCCTCCAGTTCAGTCAGGTTTCTTGGTTTCCGTGCGTAAACAGCCTACTTCAAATCAATCCATACATTTTCAATGATGTTAAGGTCTGGGGACTGGGATGGCCATTCCAGAAGATTGTACTTGTGCTTCTGTATGAATTCCTTGGTGGATTTTGAACAGTGCTTAGGATCATTGTCCTGCTGAAAAATCCAACCCTGACGTAGCTTCAACCTTGTGACCGATTCTTGAACATTCTCTTCAGGAATCTGCTGATACTGAGAGGAATTCACGTGGCCCTCAACTTTAACAAGGTTTCCAGTCCCTGTGCTGGCCACACAGCCCCCATAACATGATGGACCCTCCACCAAATTTCACAGTAGGCAATGAGATCTCCTCAGGGAATTCAGTGTGTTTTTTTCGCCATGCATACCTCCTCTTGTTCTGACCAAATAACTCTATCTTAGTCTCATCTGACTACAGTATTTTTTTCCGAAATGCTTCTGGCTTGTCCAGATGTGATTTTTTGCATACCTCATGCAACTCTTCTTGTGACGAACACTCAGGAAAGGCTTTTTGCGCTTTCACCCTTCCAATGAGCTTTTCCTGGTGCAAAGTACGCTGGATTGTGGAACGATGAACAACTACACCATCAGTAGCCAGATGTTCTCGAGAGGTGGTCTGTGGCTTGTCTATCACCAACTTTCCGGTATTTTTTTTTGGCCTACCACATCTTTCCTTCACAAGGACTGTTCTTGTGGCCTTCCATTTCTGCACCACATTTCTGACTGTGGAGACAGACAGCCCAAACCTTCTTGATAATTTATTGTACCCATCTCCTAATTCATGATAATAAATTATCTTAGTTTTTAGGTCAGTGGAGAGTTGTTTTCATGTCCCCATGTTGCCACACTCTAAAAAAGAACCTAGGACAAGCACAGCCAGCAATTGCCTCTGTTAAATAGCCTTTTTCATGATTGGTTCTACCTGTCTTTGTAATTGAAGGTCTCACAAGCTAGTCAAAGCAATTTTGTGCTGCAACCTGTCAGCTATAAATCCCTACAGGTCTTAGTGGGGTACCCATACTTTTGCATACCACTGTATCTGGGTCAGCATCAGAGAAATGGTTTCGGTACCATTTTGAGAGCAGGCTAAAACTCAAAACAAGCTATTTTATATCCAACCAGTTATTATCCCCCAACCAGTCCCAGTTATTTGATATCCAGCGAATGAAGTGGTGAAGTGATGATGAAAATATAAATATCCATCTAATGTCTTGTGCAAAGCATAGAAATCTTTTGTTGTTTTTTTTTTACCATGGATGTTGCAATATTTAAATATCATAATCAAAGTTCATTTAACTTTTTGGCTAACAGGTCAGCAATAATATATAAGGAGCCAGT
Source organism: Psettodes erumei (assembly GCA_016785225.1). Classification (NCBI taxonomy): domain Eukaryota; kingdom Metazoa; phylum Chordata; class Actinopteri; order Pleuronectiformes; family Psettodidae; genus Psettodes; species Psettodes erumei. The sequence continues at coordinate 1,200,384 of JAFBJZ010000902.1, read as the reverse complement.
ACAACTCTTATCTCCTGGCCGAGTGGGCCGGAAGTGACGAAACAATATAATAGACACTGTCAGGATTCACCCTGATCAATTGTACAAAGCACCTCCAGTGGTTTCTTTTGACATGAAGGACCAGCTGTTGAAATTTCTAAGCTGCTGTCAACTGAATGTAAGGATGAGCCCAGCCATCCTTTTAAAGGAAGCTCATTTCAGTCTCCTGTATCTGCAGTGTCTTTCTCTCACTCACCACCTAAAGATGAGGCTTGAACCTGGATTGACAGAGTGGTAAAGTGAGAGCACTTGATGCAGCCTCAGCTCCCTCTTTACCACTGCAATCCAACATGAAGCACACATTACTGCTGATGCTTAGAAACATTGCCTGCTGATCCCATGCTCCATCCTCCCTTCTGTTGTGACCAAGACCCTGAGAAACCTCTCAGTGCACCTACTCTGTTTTCCCATTTTCTATTGAGTTCTATGGCCTCAGACCAAAAACTGCTGACCACATTCTTAGCAGGTATTGGCTTCTGCAAGTGTTGTGCATGGACACTTATTTTCATAACCAGAATATCTCGTGGCCTTAGGATCGCAGCTCTGCGTCCTCTGTTTCCTGTTGAAGAAGATTTCTCTAAATATATAGCTTTCTGAATACATTTAAACACACCCTGATAGGGTGAAAGTGATATATTCTGATTCAATTATATGGGAGGCAAACAAGCCTTATCACAAGAAGTCACGAGGAGTGTCTTTACCTGAGATGTTTTAAATACCTTATATAGTAGGGTTCAATACAAACATGCATCCCTACTTGGCTGTGTTCCCTTGGATAAAGATATCCTCCACTTATCCTCCATGGCTTATGCTCATGCATTTTAGAATTTGGCAAAACCCAAACATAGCTACTGAAAGAATTTCCAGTAAGAACAAAAATAATACAAGGAAAAAACACATTTATGAGATTAAAACATTAAATACATATTAAATAAACTTTTATTTTTTATTTCACTCGTAAACTAACTTTGTTCAGCCATGTTCTATCCTGTTGCACCCACTCACTAGCATGTTTGGGTGAGCTGGGGCTTTCCTGCTTGTTGTGTGCTTGATCGACTTAGTTTTCCTTGCAATAGATGATCAGAATCACACAGATGTCCAAGCTCCAGTGTGTTTATTTGCCAGCCGCACAATAAAATCCTTCCACTTCCTTCCACAATATCCTTCCACACTAATTCTGGTGAATTAGTGTTTCTGTGTTAGTGTTTAAATACACATTTATGTACAGTGCTGATAGGAATTACATGCATCACTTGCTCAACTTAAATATGCACAGTGTGCAAGTGGCATCCCCTGCGGTTGCTTGATGATTCATTGACTATTTTTCCTTTTTTTTCTCTAAATTTGAGAGTCTTTTTCGCATTCATTTGTGAGTTTCCTCTATTGCACATATTGCACCCAACCCTGCAATCCCTGTTGTGCCATTTCTACTGATGCTCGAATAATTTTTTTTCCTCCACAGAGAGTTCACAAGACAGAGATGGACTCTGCAGACATCATGTCTACTAGAACTGTCAGTCAACCCTGCAGGCAGGAGAAGGGCAGTTTCTTCAAGGTACGTATCACTCTCTGTTTTTGGCATTATTCTTTTTGGGTTTCACATATGGAACTGAAGGTATGTTTTAATCAGTGTGATTTACATTAAGAGCTTGTGTAAGGGAGTAGATGTGGGTGATGGACAGCAAGCATTACAGTTAGAAGCTAAATTTTGGAAATGGTTAAAGAGGACAAGGAGGAGCGAAGTGGAGCTGGCCATAGTAGTACTCTGGTTTGTTTTCCCGTTAGGCTCTTCAATTTTGTTCAAGTAAAGCTCAGTGTCTCATTTGTTTATAATCAGACTCTTCAGACAAAATGAAACTGGGCTCTCACAAAACATTTCCACTTTACCCATTCAAATAATTCTGATTTTCACATTGTGATTCAAGATAACTCTGGCTTGAATGCTGTCAAATGATTAAAAAGACATAATATTTAACAGGAATAAAACAAGATATTGTTTTGGTGAAATTAGAAAACAAAGGGGCTCTTATTTCTCATTAAACAACAATAGTAGAAATGAAAACAATAATAATAAAAATCTAAAATCATCATCTTACTAGAAAGCACTCCAACACTGCAGACCACAGCCAAAGCATAACATTTCCTTTGACCAGTATCGGGATCAAATTTTGGTATGATGGTGATTCCCCCGGGAGTTGAACCACTGATCTATTGCTCAGGTTGTACACTCACTGACCATTCAGCTCCCACCATTCATCTGGCTTTATACACTTTTAGAGACATGACTCAAAATGTGAAACATGCAAGGGGGGTGAACACTATTTTGTCACATAAAGATGCCATTTTGTCCATCTTACAGCATACAGCTCTGTTTTGATTCGAAGACTGTAGGTCAATTGTTCCATTGATCGAATTTCTTCTATAATGTCCAGCTAGTGGTTCAGTCCAGGTGGGTCAGTTCTCACCCAACTTCTTGTAATGGCTTTCTTAGCTGCAAGTGATAGGATCTTGAACAGGTATATGTCTTCTTTACCTATTACATCATCTGGTATCAGTCCTAGATATATATACCGAGGGTCATTGGGAATATTATATCCAAAAATTTCATCCATGGTTCTTAAAACCCCCTCCCAAAATGACTGTATTTTCACAGATGACCAAAATATTTGGGAATGATTGGCATTCAGTTGCCCACAATCCAATAATATTGTTGTTGGCCTAATTGTTTACTTTTGATATTTGGTGTAATGAAAATACGTGTTAAATTTTTCCAACTAAACTCCCTCCATTTTTTAGAACTTGTTGATGTATGTTGGGTCTTAAATATGGACTGCCAGTCAGTCCCAGATGACTCAATATTGAGTTCTTTTTCCCATTTCACTTTTATATACACTGTATTTCTTCCTTGTTGCTTCAATAAGCCTTTGTACAGTTTAGAGACAATTGTTGAAGGGATTTGCTTGAACGCACCAGTCAACACCTCAATGACATCATTCCCTTCCAATAGCATTTCCTTCTTAATTTCTGTCTCATAGAAGTGTCTTAATTGAATAAAATCTCCATTTTTCCAGTCCAAACTCATTTTTAATTTGTCCAAATGATTTAAAATGTTGCTTATCTACCAGTGTACATATAGCTGTTATTCCTTTGTCTCTCCACTTTTCAAGTCTTACCTACAGTTCCTGGACCGAACCTGGAGGTGTGAGAAGGCCAAATCAGCAGCTTACAGTCTCCTGTTAATTTATACTTTTTAACCACATCGTATCATATTTTGAACGTTTCCCTCATGATCGAGTTTTCACCTTTTAAGATGTATATGCTCTTTTCCACTTAACCTTGACTGTGGAGGGGCCTGACCCAGGCTCATCTCAATGTCCTTCCATCTTGATAACCCGGGGAGCACCAATATACTATGTTTCTTAGCTGTACGGCATAGTAGTATTCGCTGAAGTTTGGCAATGCCAATCCTCCATTTTCTTTGTCTAGCTGAAGGGTTTTGAATATTACCCTATGCTTGGCTCCCGCCCAGATAAACCTGGATATTAGCTTGTCCCATGCTCAGAATTGTGAATCTGGTTCTCCAATTGGGAGCGATTTAAAAAAAAAAAAAAAAAAAAAAAAAAAAGATATAGCAACCTAGGTAAGAGGTTCATCTTGACTACCTCAATTCTTGAATTTTATCATTTATTAGTTTATAGTTTGTCTCATAAATTCTGTCAAATTCTTGAGTTATTATCATTCCTGGATATTTTATTGATTTAGCATTCCAATTTAATTTATATCTCTTCCTTTTTTCTTTATTTGGCTTGTAGTTGAAAGATAAAACCTGAGTATTAGATATATTCAATTTGTAGCCCGACATCAATCCATATTTTCCATTATGTTTATCAATTTAGTAAACGTTGTATTTGGGTCTTGAAGGAAGATGATTATATTACCTGCAAATAGACCTATCTTGTGTTCTTCTCTTGCTATTGTGATTCAAATAATCTTTTGAAAAAACATCTGTTACTCTCGGAAAGGGGCATAGACATTCACAAATGTGACCAGAACATTATCCAACCTACCCTTGATTATTATATATTTACCTTCATCATCTCTTTTTCAAATCAAAGTTTAATGAGTTAGATATCATTATCACAACCCCTCTTTTTGTACTATTTTTACATTAGCTATAATAGGTATTGGAGTACCCAAACTTTTTTAGTTTCTCATGTTCTGATTTCGACATGTGTGTCTCATCTTGTGTCTCAAAATCTTTCCTCATTTTCGCTAACAGCCTACTCCTCTTGACCAGGTTGCTCAAGCTGTTGACATTTAGAGAAGCTATTTTCAGATTATGTGACATTATTACTCAAACACAGAAAAACAAAGATAGTTTCGTAGTAGTGTTGCCCCCGAATTAACAAAGTAAAACAAAAACAAAGACAGAACAAAGTAAACTTAACATAACATAAAACAGACCTCCAAACTGGGAGGAGATAACTCCTCACAATGACCCTGTTGGTGGGTCGAGGGTAGATCCTATGTCTAAGAAAGGGCCCTATGCATAGGGAGGCTTGCACTAACCCTACCATCCTAAAGACCAACATAAGCTATTGAGAATTAAGTCATCACTCCCAGACATTTATTGGCAATAAGCCTAAATAGAGCTTGATATTAGTCCAGTTCAGATCTTGTATTCCAGGCTCTTAGTGGCAGTAATCTTACCAGCCTGTGGTGATTTCCAATTCTTCATTTTACCTCCCTTGCGCTGGGGATCGTCTCTGAGCAGTATGATCACTCTGGAAACTCTGAAGTTTATACCGCACTCTGCCGGTGACATTGTCTACTGCCTCACAATGTCCCGTTACCTTCTGCCACAACCCCAGCAGCTCTCCCAGATGTGTTCCCCCGTCAGTCTCCCCCTTGGCTGGCATCGCGTCTTCCACCATGATACCACGTCTCCTCAACTCCTCTCTTGCGTCCTCCGCGCTGTTAATAGAGTTGGGCTCCTGTCTCCCAGTGGATGCGCATATTTACATATGGTGTTTGGAAGAAAATTCCTTTCACTCTCAGAGCCTTCTTGATGCCGTTGTATTCTTTGCGTTTCTTGACCACCTCTGCAGTGTATTCATGGTCAAAGGGTCTTATTATTTAGCTGAATCCTTTCCTTCTTGTTTTTTTCCACGCCTCTTTTAAGACCCACTCTTTGGTTGCAAATTCCTGGAAATTGATTATGAGGGCTATCGGGGGTTTGTCTGGTGCAGGTCTGTGTGTGCCGGTTCTATGCCCACGTTGTATGTTTAACGCCATGCCACCCTGTATTGTTAGCTTGCTCCGAATGAGCGCCTCAACAAACTCCGGCACTGAGTCTTCTCCCTCCTCTCCTTCTGCTACTCCAAAGACACGGATGTTATTTTGTCTGGAGCGTGACTCTAGGTCGTTTAATTTATATTGCAAGGCTTTTTGCTGTTTCAAGCAGGAGCTCAGGGCCTCGGTTGTTGCAGCGGCCCATCTCTCGACTGTTTCCACCCTGGACTCTGCTTCTTTCACCTGATCTGATAGGTTGCGTACTTCTGCCCCGAGCATATGCAGTTTACCGTTAATTTCTTGTCCCAGAGTGTTATTATCACCTTTTAGATCCATTCTAAGATCATTAATCGCCTTAATTACATCTGTGGGTGCCATGGCAACCTGGTCTGCTTTGCCGCCGCCATTTTTGGCTGTAGTTGTGTTTTTCTGTTGTAAAGGCTGTCTTTCATTGACTTTTTGGCTTCTAAGTGATCTTCCCCCATCCATCTATCAACACAATCATCCCAGACATCTTGGTCAGGAAATTGTCTTTCCTGGGACTTCATCTGCTCACCTGTCCTCCACCCGCACGTTGAGCACAGGCTCTCCACAAGGCTGTGTGTTAAGCCCACTGCTCTTCACCCTCTACACCGCTGACTGCAGACCTGCCCATGCCAGCAACACTATTGCAAAGTTTGCAGATGACACCACAGTGGTGGGGCTGATCACAAGGGGAGATGAGTTGGCCTATAGAGATGAAGTCTGGAATCTGGCTGACTGGTGCCAGGCCCATAACCTGATCCTTAACACTGCTAAGACCAAGGAAATTATCCTGGACTTCAGGAGACATAGGCCAGACCAGCCCCCCCTCTACATCAACGGGGACTGCGGCACCACCATCTTGGCAGACCTCTGGACAGCAAACACCACTGCTGTCATCAAAAAAGCCCAGCAGCCCTTGCATTTCTTGCGGGTGCTCAGGGAGTACAATGTGGGTGAGGAGCTGCTGAAAACCTTCTACAGGTCCACTGTACAGAGCATCCTGACCTACTGCAACACAGTGTGGTTTTCCCACTGCATGGAGGCAGAGCGGCAGAGACTCCAAAAGGTGGTAAGAACAGCGAAGAGGATCATCGGCTGCCCCCTCCCTCCTGAAGGACATTCATACCTCCCGCTGCCTTAGCAGAGCCCAGGCAATAATTAAGGACTGTACCCATCCTGCCTTCGATCTTTTTGAACTGCTACCCTCTGGTAGGCGCTACAGGTCTACCAAATCTAGGACAAATAGACTCAGGAACAGTTTTTTCCCTCAGGCAGCCACCTTGCTAAATACACATATACGCCACACTGTTCTCTGCCCTCCACATCTACTGCACACACACTCTAACCACACATATTCACCCAATAACATAGAGAAAAATGCATTATACTGTACTGGACACGTTGTGTATTTGCACCTTAGTAGTATTGTTATATTGTATATTTTGTATATTCTGTTTATTTTAAATATCTTTGATATATTCTCTTTTTATATATAAAGAAAATCTTCCTCTCGCCCACCTGGGCGGTGTCTCCTTCAGACTCGGGTCCTCGACCAGAGGCCTGGGAGTCTGAGGGTTCTGCGCAGGATCTTAGCTGTTCCTAGCATTGCACTCTTTTGGACAGAGATCTCTGTTGTTCCTGGTATCTGCTGGAGCCATCCTTCCAGCTTGGGGGTCAAGGCTCGCCCCTAGTGCCCTGATCACTATTGGTACCACTGTTGCCTTCACACCCCACATTTTCTCTATCTCCTCTTTCAGCCCTTGGTATTTTTCGAGCTTCTCATGTTCTTTCTTTCTGATGTTGCTATCGCTAGGGATTGCTACATCTATCACTACCACTGTCTTCCGATGTTTATCCACCACCATTATGTCAGGCTGATTGGCCATCACCATCTTGTCAGTCTGGATCTGGAAGTCCCACAGGATCTAGGCCTGTTTGTTCTCTGTCACCTTTGGGGGTGTCTCCCATCTGGACCCTGGGACCTCCAGTCCATACTCTGTACAGATGTTCCTGTATACTATGCCTGCTACCTGGTTATGCCACTCCATGTATGCCTTGCCTGCCAACATCTTACACCCTGCTGTGATGTGTTGGACTGTCTCAGGGCCTTCTCTGCACAGCCTGCACCTGGGGTCTTGTCTGGTGTGGTAGACCCCAGCCTCTATTGCTCTGGTGTTTAGGGCCGGTTCCTGTGCTGCCATGATTAGTGCCTCTGTGCTGTCTTTCAATCCAGCCTTTTCCAGCCACTGGTATGTTTGGTCCATATCAGCCACTTCTTCAATTTGCCGGTGGTACATGCCATGCAAGGACTTGTCCTGCCATAATGGGCCCAGTGGTTCTTCATCCCTTCTGGGCTTTTGTTGCCTGAGGCATTCACTTAGGAGTTGGTCTTTGGGGGCAATTTTCTTGATATATTCCTGGAGGTTCACCGTTTCCTCCTGGATAGTAGTTCTGACACTTACTAGTCCTCGGCCCCCCTCCTTTCGCTTTGTGTACAGCCTCAGGATGCTGGACTTAGGGTGAAACCCACCATGCATGGTAAGGAGCTTCCTTGTCTTGATATCAGTGGCTTGTATCTCTTCCAGTGGCCAGGATATTATCCCAGCCGGGTATCTGATCACTGGCATGGCATAGGTGTTAATGGCTTGGATCTTATTTTTGCCGTTCAGCTGACTTTTCAGGACCTGCCTTTCCCTCTGGAGGTATTTGGCTGTGGCTGACCTCCGAGCTGCCTCCTCATGATTACCATTTGCCTGTGGGATCCCCAGGTATTTGTAACTGTCCTGTACATCTGCAATGTTCCCTTTAGGTAGGTCAACCCCCTCGGTTGTGATCACCTTTCCTCTTCTAGATACCATCCGCCCACATTTATCTACTCCGAATGACATCCCAATGTCTTTGCTGTAGATCTGAGTGAGGTGAATCAGGGAATCAATGTCATGCTCATTCTTAGCATACAGCTTGATGTCATCCCTGTAGAGGAGGTGGCTGATGGTTCTTCCACTTCAGAACTGGTACCCATAGCCACTCTTTGAGATGATCTGGCTGAGGGAGTTTAGGCCTATGCAGAACAGCAGGGGGACAGAACATCTCCTTGGTATATGCCACATCTGATGCTCACCTGTGCAATTGGTTTTGAGTTGGCTTCCAGAGTCATGTTCCACAGCCTCATCGAGTTCTGGATGAACTCTCTTAGGGTCCTATTGATGCTGTACAGCTTTAGGCACTCCAGTATTCATGTGTGTGGCATCAAATCATAGGCCTTCTTGTAGTCAATCCAGGAAGTGCACAGGTTGGTCTTCCTTGTCTTGCAATCTTGGGCAATTGCCCTGTCCACCAGTAGCTGGTGTTTGGCTCCTCTGGTGTTCTTGCCTACACCTTTCTGTGCTCTGCTCATGTATTGCTCCATGTGCCTACTCATCTTAGCTGCTATGATGCCTGATAGGAGCTTCCATGTGGTGCTGAGGCAGGTTATAGGCCGGTAATTGGATGGTATTGTACCCTTCTGGGGGTCCTTCATTATGAGGACTGTCCGGCCTTGGGTTAGCCACTCTGGGTGGTTTCCCAATATTAGCAGCTGGTTCATCTGTACTGCTAGGTGATCATGGAGTGCAGTCAGCTTCTTGAGCCAGTAGGCATGTATCATGTCAGGCCCTGGGGCTGTCCAGCTCTTCATTTTGGACACTCTGGTTTGGATGTCTGCTAGCGTGATGACTACTGGATCTTGTTCTGCGAGTTGGCTGTGCTCTGCTTGTAAGTCTTTCAGTCATTGGGCATGAGTGTTGTGGGTTGCCTCTTTCTCCCAGATACTCTTCCAGTATTGCTCCGTCTCAGCCCTGGGTGGGTCTGTTGTCACCCTGTTAAACTGCCATTGAGAGTAGCTGGGTTGGTGGAGAACACCCTGTTTATTCTCCTGGCCTCTACCTCTCTTGTGTACCTCTTTAGGTGGGTAGCTAGGGCTGTGAGCCTTTGCTTAGCAGTCTCCAGTGCCTCAGCTGTGGGCAGCTTGTTTATTTCCTGGGGAGCTCTTTCCTTATATTCACACCCCCGCGTAGTTCTGTTAGAAGGCTGACTTTTTTCCGTGCCATGACAATTTTTGCATCTAGCCTTCTCCTCCATGGGGCTTGCTCCTTCTGGCTACTATTCATGCTGTTCATCTTGTAGCCAAGCATCTCTAAGATTACTGTTGCTGCTGCATACATCAGCTGATTGGTCTCAGTAATGGTGGTGGTAGGGGATATATATATATATATAGTTAGACACACGGTGAGATTGGTCTCCCAGACCAACCACAATTTACACCCAAACTAACTTAAAATTCAGTATTGGTTGATAAAAAGGAATAGAATACACACCTATATGTATATATGTATATATATATATATATATATATATGTGTGTTTGTGTGTGTGTGTGTGTGTGTGTGTGTGTGTATATGTTTATGTATATGTATATATGTATTTTTAACATCTTCCTAACTTATTTTTATTTTTAACACCACTGTGGTTGCTATAATCTCATTGTATATCATGTACAATGACAATAAAGTGCTATTCTATTCTATTCTATTCCTTTTTATCAACCAATACTGAATTTTAAGTTAGTTTGGGTGTAAATTGTGGTTGGTCTGGGAGACCAATCTCACCGTGTGTCTAACTACTCCATTTGCTAACCCAGAAGTTCAAATTTAAAGACTTAAAGTTTAACCAAGCACTTTCTTTGGTAAAAAATATGATGAAAATGCCTCCATAACCAAGTGAACAAACAATGTAACTTCCTTGGCAGAGGTAAAAATACACAATAGACTTAAGCAACAATGTCTGGGTTCCAAGCAGCTTGTGAGCATTTAGAAAACACACTCATGAGATACCATATTACCATATTCCAGGAAGCATTCTCTACAACACTGAGAGCGTGAATATCTTTGCAAATGAAAACACTTGTTGTTCCCAGGGTTAGGGTCCCAGGGGAGTTAATAGGGATCCACACATTCAATATTAGCAGTTAGCTGTCAACTGATCATCAGAACAGTTGTTGCTACATTTGTTCTTAGATTGTGCTCCCTGAGTATTTGCTTTTGGCATGGCTTTTGTCCAGCGCCTTAGTGCCGTGGGAGCCAAAATGAGCCCACACTTCTGCTCTGTATGCTGTGTCTTACCTGTCTAACTCTTTCAGATTCAGCCAACAGTTGTAATGTTGCTAGCCAGCTAGGTCTGCTGATGCTGATGTTCGCTGTTTGCCCATATGCTACTTCCTCTCTCAGCTTAGGTTGCTATGCTACAGTTGTCATAACCTAGCCCATGTGCCATGACAATACAATGACAATACAATGCACACTAAATGCCAACGAATAAAGCTATGTAATGTAACCATAAAATAAAAGATGAGGTCTCTCTGAGTGGCGTTCCTGTGGATGGGTGTGGATAGTGTTGTGTAAGTTGTTGGGTAGTAAAATAAATAAATAAAATAATAAATGAAAGCAAAGAGGTGCAGGCAGAGACAAGAAAGTGGGCTCCAGTGCTCCAGATGATCCAGATCTGGCTGGAGACTGAAGTCAGTTCCAGCTCAAACACAGAAACTGACCCATCATGTGCTTGTGCAAAAACACACACACAACACCACACCACATCATGTTTTGACTTTTTAAAATCAGTCTGTTTCATATTTTTTGCTGTGTTATGCAAATATCAGGTACCCTAAAATAACATATAATGTAGCAGAACTTCCTGCAGTACAGTATATGGCCTTATGTTTTTCAACATTGTACATTTTATCTGTGTTTTGTAATTTTGGTTGTCTTGTCATTGAGTAATTGTCTCCTGCTGTCTGTGTAGCAAAGTGAATGTTCTTGAATCATGGTTACTGCCCAGAGTTGTGCAGTATAATAGGGAAGATGAAATGCAGACAGAGATGACTCAGAGTTGATGCAGTCGATTCACATGATTTAAGTCAAATGAGTCACATGTTTCAGTTTATTTTATAAATGATTTAAAGGCTACATTAGACATGACATTAAGAATACACCCCCTGCCCCCATTGATAACGTTTGACACTGAATACGACTACATTTATGTTTCTAGCAAACCAACAGATGAACCATCATTGTGGCATATCTTACTGAGGCTTTCCATGAATCAATATATAGTAAACTAGAAAGCACACAGAGATTTGCAGATTGCAGACTTCCTCAAAGGCTTTACTGCAGTACGTGCCACCTTGGGAGTTGAAACGGGACCTGCTGTTCAACAGGCATACAGCTTTATGTAAGCAGTTTACTGGTTGCACAGGTTTGGGATTTTAGTCTAAGGAAAAGAATGTTCATGATGACTTTGTAGCGAGGCCTGTTGACAACTCTGTTAACAAGGTAATAGCAAATATATTGTTGCTGGTGGTGGCTTTTCTATAGTTATTATTATTTACACAATCACATATACGCGCACACACCTACTCTAACCTAAATCCAACCCTATCCTTAAAAAAGTAATGATTTACATTATGGGGAATTGCTTTTTGTCTCCATAATGGGATTGTGTAAACACACTTAGGTCTCCACAACAGGAATAATGCCTGGACCACACACACTTGCACACAAAAACAATTCCAAACTTGCAAAAATGAGACCCAGTTCAAAGCCACAAGTAAAATAGTCAAAACACCTGAATGCACTCCTTGAAGCTGAAAACAAAAGGTATTATTTGAGTGTACACTGATTTCTGATCTGTTATTTGCTGTATTTATTGAGCTCTTCTGTCTGTCAATTTACAGCTGATTGACTCGGTTGCCTGGGAAATTGGCACATTGAAGACAGAGATGGGGAAAAAGACTGTGCCTGCAGAAGAAAACCACAAGAAAGAGACACTCCTTGGGTGAGCTTATACTCTGTGTCATGTATATAACTGACTATACATTGTAGAATCTGTTTTACTATGACATTAAAGAGGATTTTTTTTGTAAATTATTTTCTTTTAAAAAGCCAAATCATATTGACCATGATTCCATTCATGAAAACAAAAAGGGGAAAACATCCAAGGAGGTGAATACTTTTTATAGGCACTGTATGAGAATATGCAAAAGGTCCTTGTTCTAAAAATCAGCAGGTAGCTAATCAATGCTCCTAACAGACAAGTCCTTCCACCCAGATATAAAGTGCACTAAAAAATTTTGTTGAGCTTGGGGATGGAAAAACAATGGTGTTGCTAAACATCCTTATTTTTTGTGTAGTGTAGTTCATCATATCTACCAGCAGAGAGTGCTTTTGTCTTGTGTTTTGTTCAATGTTGTGTGATGAGTGTGATGAACAGAAACTGACACCCACACAAAGCCATGTCATGAACAAACTATATCTCCCTTTCTTCAGAAATTATTTTAATCCGGCCAAAAAGAAACTCAAATATAATTGAGATACTCATTTCAATTTAGTATTAGTGCCAAATCACAGCACATATTACTTTACATTCAAATTAATTACAGTATTCCTGTCAAATTGCAGTCATTTTGAAATCCTGTGAACAATTGGATTTGTCACAAAATTCACTCTGTAATTTTTGTGTGTCCTTGTTTTCAGACTGGGTGAAGAGGTGGAAGGTCTCTTCCTGCAGGCTTCACCCTGTGCTGGGATCGGGGCGGGGCAAGCTGGGGCGAGAGATTCAGGCTACGATTCCCTCCATCGGCGGCTCAGTGTTCTGGACAGACTGGTGCATACGCATGCAGTGTGGTTACAGCTGGGCCTCAGCCACCAAGATGCCATACGTGTACTGCAGAACCAGTCTGCTGGGGTGAGGCAACAGCAGCCCCTGTGGCTCCTGGTATCCAACACTGATGACTTCATGCTTTCACTTGGGTTTAAAACTTTAACAACATACATAGGTAGAAATTTAGTTGAGTTAAATTGAGGGCAATACGAAAACACCAGATTGTGTTGTTTTCAAATCAGTTTCATAATTTTTAAATTTACAATTGAAAACAACGATGACAGTGGAAGACAGTATTCCAGTTAACAGGTTTTCACTAATAAGTGAAATACATACTCTGAATAGATGTTTTCTCCCCTGGCCTGCAGACATTTGTGGTGAGGAAGTCAGCCAGCCTGCAGAGGAAAGTCATATCTCTACGCATGGACAAAGACTCTGCCGTTCCCGTCAAAGACTTCCCTGTCAAGGAGAGCCAGTACAGTAAGCATCCTTCATCTATTGTTTTTTCTGCTGCTTTTTTTCCTCTGAAAAATGTGAGTCTGATAATCAGCTTTCACCCCCCTGCAGGAGCTGCACAGGTGCTACTAGTAAGTTGAATGAAGTGAGCAAATTATTAGGGGAAGTACAACCATTTGCAGGGGAAGTATACTGTATATCTATGTTCACCCCTCAGAGGTTGATGTGATCACAGTCAAATAAAAGAAAAGGCTCAGCTTATCAGATGTAATTTCCAGGTTACTGAAATTATATAGTGTAGATTTTGGACAAAGTACCCACAGTAGTGACATTTAGTGTACACAGGAACCTGTACAGTGCCTTGAAAATGTAGTCACACTCTTGGATGTTTTCCCCTTTTATTGTTGTTATAAATGGAATCATTGTATATTTAGTTTTTTTTGGCAACAGATTTCTACAAATTATTTTCTATTAATTAAAAATATATAAAATAAAATAAATAATCAGAATCAGAATCAGAAGGATTTTATTGCCAGGGGCAGTAACGGTCAGGTTACAACACTAGGAATTTGCTTTTGTGTCAGGTGCAGAAATAAGCAAAAAAAGCAGCATGAAAAATAACAGCAACAACAACAACAACAACAACAACAATAATAATAATAGAGGTAGAGCAGAATAAAAAAATAGAATAAAAGCAAATAAGTTAAAACACAATCTAAAAGGAGGTAGGGATTATATACATGTGGGTGAAGTGTCTGGCAGTGCAAAGTAGTGCAAATGGTGAGGGGGGGTGTTGTTCAGGGGGCAGGGGCATTGTTCATGAGGCTGACTGCAGTGGGGAAGAAGCTGTTTTTGTGGCGCGAGGTCCTGGTCCGGATGGACCGGAGCCTCTTGCCAGAGGGGAGGGTCTGAAACAGTTTGTGTCCAGGGTGAGAGGGGTCAGCAGCAATCCTGGCTGCTCGTCTCCGTGTCCTGGAGATGAACAGCTCCTGGAGAGATGGGAGGCTGCGGCCGATCACCTTCTCTGCAGAGTGGATGACCCGCTGTAGTTTGGCCTTGTCCCTGGCCAGAGCTGCAGCAGCGAACCACACTGTTATTGCAGATGTGAGAATTGATTCAATGGTGGCAGTGTAGAAGTTCACCAGCATCTTCACTGGGAGGTTGAACTTCCTCAGCTGCCGCAGGAAATACATCCTCTGCTGAGCCTTCTTGGTGAGGGAGCTGATGTTCTGCTCCCACTTCAGCTCCTGGGAGATGGTGGTGCCCAGGAAGCGGAAGGACTCAACAGGGGTGACAGGGGTTTCATGGATGGAGACAGGGGGGAGAACAGGGGGGCCCTTTCTGAAGTCCACTATCATCTCCACTGTTTTTAGAGCATTGAGCTCCAGGTTGTTGCTGCTGCACCATGACACCAGCTGGTCCACCTCCCTCCTGTAGGCCGACTCGTCCCCATCAGAGATGAGTCCGATGAGGGTTGTGTCGTCAGCGAACTTCAGGAGTTTGACAGATCGGTGGCCAGATGTGCAGCTGTTGGTGTACAGGGAGAATAACAGGGGAGAAAGGACGCAGCCCTGGGGAGCTCCGGTGCTGATGGTCCGGTGTTGGAGACAGGCTTCCCCAGCTTCACGAACTGCTGTCTGTCTGACAGGAAGTCCATGATCCACCTGCACATGGAGTCAGGCACATTTAGCTGGGAGAGCTTGTCACAGAGCAGGGCTGGGATGATTGTGTTGAATGCTCCCTCAGTCCGCATCAAGAGAGTTAAACAAGTCAACAGCCATTTCTGACAACAAGCCCAGTACTGATCTACACACAACACGTCTTATTGATAAATGTGCACGCAAACATAGAGCACATCCTGCTGCTAATACTTGTTTTGTTGTTAGCCTTATTGCTAGTATGCTAGCTCGCAATACAGAAAACTCTCTGAACATATTATTTGCTCAAAACCTAATAAAAATGGATTTTATTCTAAAATTGGTTTGGATAAAAGTGTCACCTGAAGTGCAGGAACAATTTTCAGAATTCAGTATGGTCTGATATCTTTGATCCGGAAAGTCAATGTTTCAACGCGTGACAGATGAGGACAGATTTGGGCCTGTTGCCCTCTACAGATGTTTGGATTGAACCTACTTCCCTCATTCCCTCCAGAGAGGAAACATGCTTTCTGCATCTTTCTTCCTTCTAACCCCTTGTTGGCACATCATTTTTTTTAACACAAAAACAAAACTAAAACATGTTACTTTACCAAGGTACACAGTCACATAGCTCCATGTTGTCTTTAGTATCTTTTGTTTGTTTATAGTTTCAGCATGTATTATTGACAATGTTTTATTTTCTCTGTATACATAGACATGCCAGTTACATCTATCCACACCCAGATCATAGTCATGTTTGCTTTAGTGCCACACGTTTTGATTGCAAGCTGTTGTAGTTGTGTAATTGTGAACAATCAAGTTCTCCTGTAGTGTATTGCTGATGATTCATGAATAACTTTTCCAACTCTGAACTGTGGGTGTGAAAAGTGTCCTCTTAAAAATCACATCAAGTAACATGAAAAAAGTGGTTACCATCAGATTCATCCTTGTTGCTGTTTGCTTTTATTATTTATGTGACACACCTCCTCAGGGAAATTCAAGTGAATTCAGGGACTTCAGAGATGAGGTAGATCATGGCTTTGTATGCATTGGTGTAATGCTTGGTGCTGTTATTTGGGCGAGCTTCTCAGTAATGTCATCTTTCCTTGTGAAATATGTTCAAACATGATACATAGAGGTAGAGACTTTTTGTGTCTTTTGAGTTGTTTCTTTGTTACAAAGTTACTGGACTTCACATTTCTTTGAACCATTTGAATGAAATGATCAAACGCAGGGGTCTTTTCGTGTGCTTGTGCTCTGACAGTCTCTGTAGGTTGTTTGCATGTTGCTCATTTTGTTCTGTACTTCTGCAGCTTTCTCTCTGGAGGGATCAGGACTGAGCTTTGCGGACCTTTTTCGTCTGGTGGCTTTCTGCTGCATCAGCAGGTGAGTTCCTCATTCATATATAATGACATAATTGCACAGAGAAATGAAAAATGCTCATGTGATCCATGATATTTCACCCAGTTTGAGCCACATATATATTAAAACACCTAGGTATCTAGCAACATTAGAGGCATTCAAACTGGTGTTCAGGAGTGTCTGTGTGTGTGTGTGTGGGGGGGGGTATCACACAGTATCACAGAGATCCAGTGACAGTTGGCTGTACATCCATGGGTACATTGCAAATTGGAAGTGATAAAAGCTGCTTTGACATACATTTAAAATGTTGCACTACCAATATTTTTGTAACATTACTAAGGCTCAGAATGTCCCATCAACATGGTGCTAATGTCACTTAAACATGTGCACTATTCATATCCATTCATTTACAGATATGAGCACTGTGTTTTCCTAGACTGTGACAGGTTCTGTTTTTTTGTATTTGTACGGTTTGTCCCACATGCTGTTTCTTTCCTATGTAAAATGGGACAGTAACTGCAATATACAAAACAGTGCAAGTACATTCTTAGACAACGACCCCAAGACCCCCAGTTGTACACAACCATATAATTTAAAATACAATGTTGGTTTGGGTTGTATGAGGTACTGTATATTAGGTTCACTAGAATATTTTAGGCAAACACTCTTTTAGGTATAGTTAAAATATGTTTTCCAGGAGTTCATGGCTCAGTGTTTGTCTCTGTCACTACTCTGCTCTGCTTCTCTAAAGTGGAAGCACACATACAAACCCATTTCAAACTACCCAAATTATCCCTGTAATCTCAACTCAAGATTATGGTTACTTATTGTCACGCCATACATCACTTTCTGTGCCCCAGGTAGCCATTTCCACATTAGTCTTATGCAATGACAATTGCAGCCATTAATGACATTTAAAGTGCCCAGTTTTCACTGAGAAATGATTACTACTTCCTTCACAAATTTCTAGGTATAATTTTCAGGTTTAATCACTTACGTTGCCATGGGTGAAACCTCTGGAAACCCTGCAAATGGTCTCAAAGGACTTGTAAAAGAGGCAGAGGGAGGAGCAGCAGGCAAATATTACCCTCTGGCTACACATCCAAGCCAAGCCACTCTTTCCAACACAGTGGAAGGATTTTTAGGAAAAGACTTCCAATCCCTCCCTCTTTTCCACTTTTCCTTTCTGTAGTCTTTAGACCTTTCAGTCGACATTTTTTCTTTTTCTTAGGGATGTGTTGCCGTTCACTCTGAAGCTTCCAGAGGCTATTGCTTCAGCCAGAACATCTGCTGATCTTGAGGAGGTTGCTAAACTTGGATCAGGTTTGTTGTATATATCTTAATTTAATCCACTGTCAGAAAACCACAAGTTATAAATAGTATACCTTACAGTATACAATAGATACAAATAACCATGCTTTAAGTTGAGGCAGAGCCCTTATCTAGAAAGAATGGCCACAAAATTAGCTGATAACATTTACAAATGTTGCAGTCTACACATGTAAATTAACAGTCCAGTATGAGAGCATTTGTGTGTCAAGTAGTACAAATATAATGCAGTAAGTCAGAGAGACAGTACCCAAATAGATCCATACGTAGTCTACGAAAATCAAGGAGAATAAAGTATTATTTTATGTTCTTATATTCTTGTATGTGCAGGTACAATATCACTGTATCATGTTGTATCAATTGTTGATTTGCATTTTTCTTACTTCCTCATCTTCTTTGTATTCTGAAGAGGAGAGTGTTATCTCTTATCTCACATCTGAAGTGTTTGTAAAAGTTGAGGGATATTTTTCCTGTGGCATGACACTCATGAAGTCCATGTCAACCCGGCCCAAAGTATTAACCGGCATACCAGTCCTTTATGTGCGAAACCTTTTTCAGGCCAAGATGTATGTCTGAATGGACTTGGCCTTCCTCCAGCCTTGACGACAGAACTTTTAACATTGTCATTCATATGACATTTAATATGTATATCTCCAAAAAGTGTGAAGTATTTTTACTGTAATGAAGACAGTGTCTACCACCACATGTGCTGTATGTTAAATAGTCTCTAACATGATAGGATTCTACACCTTCAGGGTTAGAACTCTAATTATGTCTGCTCACATCTGTCAGGGCTCTAACCCCTATAATTAACTTCAGGATTATCTGCATGTGCTTCCCAAGAAACAAAATTTGGGAAGGACATCAAGTTGAAATTTACACTTTCTTTTTTCTTTTCTTTTTCTTTTTTTATTCTTATTTTTTTATTTGACAAAAGTCCAGTACCTAGTGATAGTGATTTGAAAACTCTGTAGGTGCTCACACTACTACTACACTCACACTATGTCTTGCACTGTCTCTCAGCCTGGCACTCTTAAAGAGTTGGCTGACGCACAATAATTTGATGACAACCTCTCTTTAATGTGGTCGTGATTGATCTGCAGACATATCTGTTGTATTTCTCAGTGACTCTCTGTTATTTATAAATCAGCCCCTGTTTAGTAAGGTGACTAACAAAGCTGAGAAGAGTATTGTTCATTATGACATAATGTTCTGTGGTTGTGATATAATGTGGTGAACGAGACTTCAAGTTTTTGAACACACTTCTGTTCATTGTAAAGTTTTTGAGTTAAAGTGATGCATAACAACCCATTATTCCCACACTCTCAGAAATGGGAGAACAAAAATACAGTTACTATGGTAAATGAAATGATTGTCCCTCCATACTTTGCTACCCCAACCCCACCCCTCATCGAAAGACTTGAAACAAATTAACACACATGCCTTGAATCAGTTTAAGGCATGTGTGTAAGGCCAGCTGGGGACTGTCCACAGTGGTCACATTCGCCATCTACTTTACAGTAAAAGAGATTCTATTTGGAAAGATGAATTTGGTATTGAACCATGAACTGTAGTAGATCACACAAGTACAGGAGGAGGAGATTTTGGTCCCTAAAAGCTAAAATTTAGTTGTGTATCCATGAGATAAGTCCTCCAGACAGAAGAAGAATTTGTATACCAAAGGGTCTATGCCAAAACTGGGTGGTAACAGTGGAACCAGTTGGTTTTGTGTTCTTGAAAATATCAAAGAAGGATCAAGCTGGGCAGTTTACATTTAACAGATACTCTCAATGTTAGTTAAGGTACCATCAGTAAAAAGCTCCCTAAACTATTTTAGTCCTGCTGTGGTCTACCCAAGGACAACATAAACTTTGCAGGGAAGAATAAATGATTATCATCATTAGGTACTGTATGTCAGGACTGGGACCAGTCTTTTATCTGCGGTGCAGATAAAAGCCCGAATGGAAAATGAACCAGAGTCAAGTTCCATATGACACCAGTTAATGTCTGGATGGTGTAGGCAAAAAGGATATTTCAGATATTTGCGGCCCAATAACAAAACATAACGTTTGGAAGAGTTCAGCCCCCTTTTGGCCTCTCTGGAGAAGAGCCTTATTTAGGTGTGGAACAAGGTTTCGGAAGAAAAACGCATAAATAGATAGGAAGTCAGGGTTAAAACAGATTTTTAGACATGGCCATCTACAGAAAAAGGAATGACCTTCCATCTCTCAAGGTCTGACTTCACTTTTTCCACCAGGGTTGTAAATGTGTCTTTATTTATATTATACCAAGGAGGTGCTCTGTCCCCCCTGCTGTTCTGCATAGGCCTAAACCCCCTCAGCCAGATCGTCTCAAAGAGTGGCTATGGGTACCAGTTCCGAAGTGGAACAACCATCAGCCACCTCCTCTACATGGATGAGATCAAGCTGTATGCCACGAATGAGCATGACATTGATTCCCTGATTCACCTCACTCGGATCTACAGCAAAGACATTGGGATGTCATTCGGACTAGATAAATGTGGGCGGATGGTATCTAGAAGAGGAAAGGTGATCACAACCGAGGGGGTTGACCTACCTAAAGGGAACATTGCAGATGTGCAGGACAGTTATAAATACCTGGGGATCCTGCAGGAAAACAGTAATCATGAGGAGGCAGCCACAGCCAAATACCTCCAGAGGGTAAGGCAGGTCCTGAAAAGTCAGCTGAACAGCAAAAATAAGATCCAAGCCATTAACACCTATGCCATGCCAGTGATCAGATATCCGGCTGGGATAATATCCTGGCCACTGGAAGAGATACAAGCCACTGATATCAAGACAAGGAAGCTCCTTACCATGCATGGTGGGTTTCACCCTAAGTCCAGCGTTCTGAGGCTGTACACAAAGCGAAAGGAGGGGGGCTGAGGACTAATAAGTGTCAGAAGTACTGTCCAGGAGGAAACGGCGAACCTCCAGGAATATATCGAGAAAACGGCCTCCAAAGACCAACTCCTAAGTGAATGCCTCAGGCAACAAAAGCCCAGAAGGGATGAAGAACCACTGGGCCCATTATGGAAGGACAAGTCCTTGCATGGCATGTACCACCGGCAATTTGGGGAAGTGACTGATATGGACAAAACATACCAGTGGCTGGAAACGGCTGGACTGAAAGACAGCACAGAGGCACTAATCATGGCAGCACAGGAACAGGCCCTAAACACCAGAACAATAGAGGCCGGGGTCTACCACACCAGACAAGACCCCAGGTGCAGGCTGTGCAGAGAAGGCCCTGCGACAGTCCAACACATCACAGCAGGGTGTAAGATGTTGGCAGGCAAGGCATACATGGAGTGGCATAACCAGGTAGCAGGCATAGTATACAGGAACATCTGTACAGAGTATGGACTGGAGGTCCCAGGGTCCAGATGGGAGACACCCCCAAAGGTGACAGAGAACAAACAGGCCAAGATCCTGTGGGACTTCCAGATCCAGACTGACAAGATGGTGATGGCCAATCAGCATAAACATTGGATGACAGTGATAGTAATAAATCTAGCAATCCCCAGCGATAGCAACATCAGAAAGAAAGAACATGAGAAGCTCGAAAAATACCAAGGGCTGAAAGAGGAGATAGAGAAAATGTGGGGTGTGAAGGCAACAGTGGTACCAATAGTGATCAGGGCACTAGGGGCGAGCCTTGACCCCCAAGCTGGAAGGATGGCTCCAGCAGATACCAGGAACAACAGAGATCTCTGTCCAAAAGAGTGCAATGCTAGGAACAGCTAAGATCCTGCGCAGAACCCTCAGACTCCCAGGCCTCTGGTCGAGGACCCGAGTCTGAAGGAGACACCGCCCAGGTGGGCGAGAGGAAGATTTTCTTTATATATAAAAAGAGAATATATCAAAGATATTTAAAATATACAGAATATACAAAATATACAATATAACAATACTACTAAGGTGCAAATACACAACGTGTCCAGTACAGTATAATGCATTTTTCCTCTATGTTATTGGGTGAATATGTGTGGTTAGAGTGTGTGTGCAGTAGATGTGGAGGGCAGAGAACAGTGTGGCGTATATGTGTATTTAGCAAGGTGGCTGCCTGAGGGAAAAAACTGTTCCTGAGTCTATTTGTCCTAGATTTGGTAGACCTGTAGCGCCTACCAGAGGGTAGCAGTTCAAAAAGATCGAAGGCAGGATGGGTACAGTCCTTAATTATTGCCTGGGCTCTGCTAAGGCAGCGGGAGGTATGAATGTCCTTCAGGAGGGAGGGGGCAGCCGATGATCCTCTTCGCTGTTCTTACCACCTTTTGGAGTCTCTGCCGCTCTGCCTCCATGCAGTGGGAAAACCACACTGTGTTGCAGTAGGTCAGGATGCTCTGTACAGTGGACCTGTAGAAGGTTTTCAGCAGCTCCTCACCCACATTGTACTCCCTGAGCACCCGCAAGAAATGCAAGTGCTGTTGGGCTTTTTTGATGACAGCAGTGGTGTTTGCTGTCCAGAGGTCTGCCAAGATGGTGGTGCCGCAGTCCCCGTTGATGTAGAGGGGGGGCTGGTCTGGCCTATGTCTCCTGAAGTCCAGGATAATTTCCTTGGTCTTAGCAGTGTTAAGGATCAGGTTATGGGCCTGGCACCAGTCGGGGCACTAGGGGCGGTGACCCCAAAGCTGGAAGGATGGCTCCAGCAGATACCAGGAACAACATCAGAGATCTCTGTCCAAAAGAGCGCAATGCTAGGAACAGCTAAGATCCTGCGCAGAACCCTCAGACTCCCAGGCCTCTGGTCGAGGACCCAAGTCTAAAGGAGACACCTCCCAGGTGGGCGGGAGGGAGATACATATATATATTGTGAGAGGGGGAATTATGGAGAATCCCTAAGGAGAAGACGTGCTATTGAGGGAAATTTTTAACCAAAGCCATATTTTTCCCAGACAGCGAATAAATATATCCCCATTCCACCCTATCAATTGCCTTTTCAGTATTGTGTCTTTGGTCTGCATGTACAGTAAATAGTACAGTATACAGATACAGATATAGTATACAGATACTTTAAAGATTGAAGTCAGTTTCGGGAGAGAAAAGACAGATGACTGATTCACAACATTTTACCAAACAATCAAATAACAACAAACTGTTTGCCACAAAGAAACCCTGGCTCCCTAGGCAGCCCCCAAACAGTTTGTTGTTATTTGATTGCTGTTTACCTGGAACGAAGGGAAACATGCCCACTTTTACCAGTTGTTAATGTGGCCTGTCAGCTTGTTTGACTCAACAATGCAAGAGGCCCATTTTGTTTTTAACTTGTATTGTCAAACTGTGACACTATTGAATTGGTGGAATATACATATTTGCTTATTTGTGTTATTGCACTTAGTACTATAATCATAATGTGTGAGATAACAGCAGAGCCTACTGACAACTTTAACAATGCTGTACACATACAAAAATAATTGGAGAGAACTGGGAAAATTCAAATGGCTAGAGTCAATGTCATGAAGTACTGCAGTCTTCCTGAAGTTCACAAGAAAAAAATTGTAAGTAGACTTTGAGTTGAGATTGTTTGTCAAACTACTATTTCCAAGGTCAAGAATAAACCTCCCCCAATTTTTTAATTTTTTGTTATTTTTTACAGTCCTTGCTCAGGAAGAACCATGGTGATTTATTTCATGTCCTGGTAACGTGTGTGAAGTTGTGTCTATTTTTACCTGCTGTTCAGCTGTCATTTCTCTCTGAGAGTTCCCCTGAACTCTCCCGCATCTTACTCCACCCACGCAAACCTGAATTCTGTGGGCCTTTAGTTACAGTCTGTGTGTGTTTGTATGTGCATACACAGGTATGTGATTAAATAATATAAAGTTGCATTATGCATATGCACTTACTGGCCACTTCATTAGGTCCATCTGTACAATCTAATGTGATCCAATATAAATTCAGTCTGTACAAAGACAATAACGTTCAGTCTTGACTGACAGTGCCAGAGAGGGTTTGATTTAACTGTATGTTTATTATTGCGATGTTGTATTTTGCAGTTGTGTATTTGGGCTGCATTATACTGAGATGTGTTTCTTATATTTTGTCCAACCCATTGAGATACATGAAAGGGTTAGAATATTGGGAACACCTGTGTCGGATTGTGTTACACTGTAAACGTGGACCTAATGATGTAGTGAGTTGTGTGAACATGTTTTTATTTATTATTATTAACACTGCAAATTTACATAATTATCAGAAGTCTCTATCTGAAGGTATGCTATTAAAAACCTTAAGAACCAGAATATTTCGAGCAGTGAAAAAAACAAGACATTTATAGAACAGAAAGTAAACAAGAGTAGAGTAGGGGGGAACAGGGGAAACTTTTGTCTTGCAACTTCAGCTGGAAAGGAGGGGAGAAAGGCGGGAATACTGTGTCAACAGCCCGCCCACACACAAAGTAACGTGAGTGAGTCATAACACAGTTGCGTGTGAGTGAGCCAAAGAAGGCAGTCGGTTTTCAGCTTGTGCAGACACAGCAGTGTGTCTCCTGCAATGCCATCTGAGAGTGAGATTGCCTGTGTGTTCATGAACATTGAGATCACAGTAAGTATCGTTGCTCTGTAGTTGTGTGAAGAGCTGCTTTGTATCTGGCACTAGTTTTCCTTGTGTGGTATTGTTTTCCCTTGTGTGTGTCTGTCTTGTTTTGCTTGCAGTGGTATGGCTTGGGCTTGAAATGGTCAACATGATTGTGTTAGTAACCATTTGTTCAGCACTCCCTGGTAGGCTGAGCCGCTCAGTCTGCAGTGGTTTTGCACTAAGCAGGATTTTGAGTTTTTAGATTAGATAGGTTAACATTTGTATTATAACCCTGTTTATATTTTGCTGCTGCTCACTGTGGTATTGTACAATTGGTTTGAGTTTATAAAATTGTCAGCAAGTGATCTGGAATACACAAAGAATGACATGTTTGTCTGTGTGTGTCTCATTGTCCATCCACCCAGCATATACACATATATACATACACTGTTTACACATACTGTATGTCTGTGTTAACAGAATTTTTTATGTAACCAGCCTGATTCTACAGTGAGATGTTGCTTCAGTACATCACAAACTGTGGTTATGCTACCACTAATGAGTTGGTGTTTTTCGGTTAACCTCTCCTTGTTTGGTGATGTGATGTGGTATTAAACATTAATTTTCCCAGGCATCATATCAGTAATGCTATGAGTTGGGCTAATTGCATTAGCGTTGTCAAAGCTAGGTCAAACACTGCAAGCACTTTCTGGTTTGAACACTTCTGAATTACTTTTCCTCATGTGCCAAGAAGTAGACTGTTTTTTGTAGACTGTAATTAGACTGTATTCGGCTGTATTGAACTATTCAGTTCATGGTACCAAACCATAATAAGCTGTATAATGAACTGAACTTGCTGTCCATTCCACCTGTAATTTTTGTTCTTCGATAGTGATGCAAAAATTATTGCTTTCACGAGTGTGGCGCAATTTAATTGAAAGAAACTGGAATTGATATTAATTCATTATTCTGTCTAAATGCCTGTGAAAAGGCAGATACCAAAACTGGTCCAGGTTTTGTCCACGACAGTGGTTGCTTCAGTCCACATATGACTATATTATGGATCTTGGGATGATTAATTCCCGGAAATTAGAAAAGAATCAAGAATCAAATCAGTTCTAATTTGGCACTGAAGTGTTGTATCACACCATGTCATTAGGTACAACATTTCTCTCTCTGTCTCATCCAGGCTTCTGGGATGCTCAGTTGTGCCACAGAAGGAAGAGCCTAGTCTCGTCATCAGGGACAACAGCTCCTGGCAGACCACCTTCCAAAGACCAGTCTCAAAAGCCAGTCCCAGGCCTTGGAGGCCCTGGGCTTCAAACTCGCACCCCATCTGAGCTTGAGCATTGTCAGTCCAATGGAGCACTGTACTTCATCAACCCCCTCTTCATGAAGGTCCACCAATCAGACAACAATCTTAGCAATACCCCTGATTGCTCTGGCACAGCGAAGCAGGGCCCAAGGGAAGAACCTACTCGCAGCAACCTAAAAAACAACATCAAGGGCACTTCACACTCTTGCAGCAGCAGTCCTCAGGTCTGGAACTCAGATCACAGTGACAGCAGCCTTGGCAGAAACAGAGACAGTCAAACCAGAAGCATTCATAAGCCTGCTGACAGTGTGTCTCGCTCTCCACCTCCTCGTCCGCCCCCGCCACGCTTTGTGCCACAAGGCTCGGCCCCTCCTGTCAAACAGCACAGCATGCCAGAGAAGATCGCCTGGATCAACATTACCAAGGAAAAGGTGGAGGAGAGAGAGAGGGGCAGCAGCCTCCTTTCTCGTCTGGGTTCCTCACTAAGCATCAGCCCCTCGTCCTCCCCTCCTAAGAGGCTCAGCGTCAGCTCCCCTATATCCATCTCTCGGCCCTCCCTACCCCTCTCTCTATCATCTCTCTCCTCCTCTCCACGTCGGACCAAGGTCTCACCATCATCCAGCCAGGAGGATGCTCAGTGCCACTTGGCACTGGAGGAGCAGACAATTGAGAAGGCCCTTATAAGGGCCAAACTGTGTCAGCGCAATGCTTCCAGATCCATGGCCCAGGACTCTAGCAGTCCCCCAGAACATTTACCGATGACAAGCACCAAGCAGGTAGAGATGCAAGGAGAGGAAGAAGAAGCGGGTGAGAAATGCAGTGAGGGTGGCCAGCGGCTGAGTGACATGAGCCTTTCCACAGATTCTTCAGACTCTTTTGATTTCTCCCCATCCTCAGCTTTCTTCATTCCTCCCCTGCATGACCCCTGCCCCCCCACCACAGCTGATTTTAATGCCCACCTCCCCCTCTCCCTCCCACCATCCCACCTGCCATACGGCAGCATGGAGGAAGAGTATGATGAAGAGGATGATGAGGATGAAGAGGAGCCTGACAATGGCGTCAGCCTCGAGAGCGACCAGGACCAAGACCAGGATTTGACCATGGTGCCACCAGGACATCGCACAAACCGTCGCCCCAGTGCTGGTGCTTTGGTTCTCCAAAAGGCCCTGCGAGGGCACCTACGCAAGATGAGTGGAGTGTTCACCTCACTGCTGACGCCTGAGAAGAGGGCGATACGCAGGGTTGTTGAGCTCTCCAGGGATAAAAGCTCCTACTTTGGCTGCTTGGTCCAGGACTACCTGAGCTACATGGGAGAGGGTGCGGGCACTCAGGCTTGGCAGGGCTACGCCTCTGGACTGGAGCTGCTTCAGACTGTGCGCCAGTTTATTACACAGATGAAGAGCTACCTGAGACAGAGCTCTGAGGTAGAGCCGCCAATCGAAAGCCTCATTCCTGAAGATCAGATTGGTGAGTACCAAAAGATAGTTCCACCTTGTTTTACTGTAGTTTTGGGGCCTGAATTTTCACTTATTGTGTAACTTCAGTTGTTTTTGCAATGAATGGCTTGTGCATATCTAATATCACTGTTAACTCGCTGGTAAACAATGTCAGCTTAATGTTTTAAACCTTGCTCATCAGATCCACTTCAAACTTGGCAGGTGTATTTTTCAGTACCTGAGGAAGTGTTTTGGATGAGCAGTTGTCAAGACCCCAACCCTAATCCCAACCCCCATGTAATTTAAACTAAGCCTTTAATGATGGGGTGACGTCAGTAGAAGCATCACAGAATTTTGTCATGTGACATTGTAAATAGAACCTATTACTGCCATCAGGCCATGCACTGTCAGAAACAGTTTAAAATGGGATAAAAACTTACTTAGTTACTACTTATTACAATCGCATGTTGTGTGGTATGCTGTTAGATTACTGCTGACAAGCCCAGACATTTGTACCTTGTAATCATGATGACTTTGTCCTCAACTCAGCAGGGAAGGTGGTTGGATTCATTTCTGTGTGTTTGCGAATGATGCAGTGATTATTTTTAGGAAGTGTGAATGAGTGAGATATTTATGGAGAAAGCTTTATTTTGCAGAAACACTGTTACAAAAACCACATTGAATGCAGATGCAGCAGTTTCACTTCGATATTTTAGCAGCGAGGGCTTTGGAAAACTTGTACTCAGTTGTTTGTAGTGTTGTGTTTATTTGTATTATACAATATATTCCTGGTGAAAATTCATTTTAGTCATTTGAAAAGCAAAAGGTACGACAGGTGAATCCAGAGTCAACTTACCATCTTACCTGTTGAAACAATTTTCTATAGTCCATTTCTAATTGATGCATTTCCCTTCAATTGCCTTTTATTGTTTCACTCAAACGTATTGCATCTTACAGTACAATGACAGAATCATAAAAGGGGAAATACAGAAGAACACACACACACACAAACACACACACACCTGCCGGAAGAGTTGTCTGAATAATTGAAGCCAAGATTCAGTGGCTGCATTAGACGTTGGATAGAGAACGTGTAAACAGAGAGCACAAAGAGGGTTTTCTCTCAGCAGGAAGGGGGCTGTTGACCCAACCTGTTTCTACTGGCCCCCATTAAGTGCTATAATTATTGAGTCTTAAATTGGGTGTAAAGCTTTTTACCAGTAGTCATCACATAATCAGTGTTTAATTGAATTTTTTTTTCCTTTTGAATGATTTTTTTGCCTGTTTGAAAATGTTATTAGTGGCAGTGGCAGCACCTGTTTTGTATTCCTCTTACAAAAAACAACATTTTTGTTAAAGGGGCTCCTCATGGATTTCACACATCATGTTTATTGTACTCATCAGAACGCATAGTGTTTACCAGCTGACGATGGTGGTGTTTACTATGCATGGAAGGGATGATGAAAGACAATCCAGTTTCATTATGGGAAACGTAGGCTTTGTTGTTGTACCTTTCTGAAAAAATGCTTACTGAAAAATGTTTTGGACCATCCTTTACCGACTGATGTGACATGCCTGAGCACGCTTTGCTCTGAGTGCCTGCTCTGAAGAAAGTCTTTCCATGAAAAAGTTGCTTGGTCCACAGGAAGCAATGCCTTTTATCTGGAAACAGTGGAAGGAATTTTGAAAATGAAACAGAAATTAATTTCTTTTACTCCAAAACAAAATCCAAGGAAAATGACGGACAAGTGTTCATGAAAATGTATAGCTGGATGAAGAAAAATCACATTGTTTAGTACTTATTTATAACTCCAGGGTTTAAGGCCCTGAACTGCAGCAAAACCATGTCATATTTGGCTGGTGACCTTAGTTGCATTACATTTCCTCACTCTCTGTCCTGTCAGCTATCTAATTAAAAAGAAAAAGTAGGCTGTCAAAGATTATGGGTTTGAGGTTTGAGTGGCTCCTACTAACAGAGGAGTGTCTGAAGATATTTGTGTCATGAATCCTGGTTGCCTCCTCTCGTGCCTGTGGTCTGTTTTTCACAAGGATGACACGCACAAGAAGCTGCTCTGACCATCGTTCTTGGGGTGGTTGTGCAATATTTTGTTGTGGCAGTTAAAGAGTGTGTTTTCTGCCCAGTAAAATGCTGGCCAGCCCAGATGGTTTTGAGGGGCTGCCTGCCAAGTCGTGCAATCTCTGTCTTACTCCAGTTCTTTTATACTAGCTGTCCAATCAGAGTGTGAGGATTTGAGGCAAGCCCCTTTCGCTGTCTCTCTGACACCCTTGTTGCATTTTTCCTGGTTGGTTGTGTTTGTGCCCCTCTCTCTTTCTCCTGCATATTTCGTCTGTCTCTCTTCTGCTCTCCTTGCTTTAATGTGCCAGTTTTCAGTTATCAGGAAGCTCTGTGGTGTTTCACTATGTGCCCATGCATTACAATAACAACAGCAGTATCTGTTTATTTGCTGCCTTGCCAGGTGTTAGGTGAAAAGACTAAAGGCATGCTCATATCCAGCTGTTAGAAAAACATAAATAGTCATCCATCCATCCATTTTCCATACCCCTCATATGTTTAGTCACAGCAGTGCGGGAGCCAATCCCAGCTGATATTTGGTGAGGGTGGGGACAGGTCACCAGTCTATCACTGACCATGAATAGTTTCATTCATACACTCAATCTGTGTAGTGATGAAACAAATGACATGTAACAGGTTTATTAGTGAGCTTAAGACCTTTATATTTTGTCATTTTTGAATAAGAACTTTTGAGCTATCTCCCTCTTTTTCCAGTCTTCCAAGCTAAGATAAGATAATAAGCTAAGCTAGCTGTATAGTTTCCTATTTACTGTACAGATATTTTAATCTAGCATTCAACTAGAAAGTAAATAAGCATGTGCTGAATTTTCTTATAAAATAAAAATGAGCAGCAGTTTCTCACTTCATTTCCCAGAACATTCCTAGACACTGTTGAGAGAGGATTTCATCTGTTCAGCTCACTCAGTAGAGGACTTCTAAGCACTCATCCCTCAACCTGCTGGTTAGTATGACCCATTGATAAATACCCGAGCTATTTTGAGCTGCATATAAATGAAGCCGGAAGTAACTCTCCCTTTGACTGCACCAGGCTATTTATACCAGAGGAGACAGTCTCGTTGTCTAATCTTTAGACAATGAGACATTACACTCTAATGTCATTGCCATTATCTGTGTATTTGGGGGGGGTGTCTTTGGGTGTGGGTTTGATGCTTTAGGTGTTACACAGAAAGGTATTACAAGATTCATCATACAGCTTCCACACACACAGTAAGCCTGACATACCTACAGAGAAACAAAATGTCAAAATCATATTTTATAACATAACATTTATATGTCAAATTATTGGGAGAATGAGCAGTGATGGCAGAGATATACAAGAGAGAAGAGTTGAAGCTTCCTGTTATAACCTTGCATATCCCTTGTACAAATGTCCAGGAAAAGATGTGTTGTTTGAGGCTGTTTGGTGAGCGGATGTTTATATCAAGTGGGAAGTGCGTCTGTTTGTGTCTGTCTGAAGATTGACCATCTGTGTTGTCATACAACACAAGAGTTTGTAGCTTTTAAGGTCAGTTCTGTTAAGGTTGGTACAGTTTGATTGCTTGAATTTACTTCAAGTGTGGAAAATGCACTCACACACTAAAAAATCTGTCAAGTATCAGAGTTAGGAAATTATCACTATCTCTGTTGCTAAGGCACAAAAGGTGATTATGGTGCACCTAAGACTGTCATCATTTGGGATATTCACCATGCACGAGGGCTACAGCTAAAGATTATTCTTATTAGTGATGAACCTGTCAGTTGTTTTGTCTAAAAATAAATGTCACTTTCCATTCCCTGGGTCCAAGGTAACTTCTTGGTCTTGTCTTTTTCTGCCTGAGCAACATTGCTTTCAAAGAGAAAAGTAGCAAATCCTGCTGGTGGCAGGGAGTTTTCTTTTTCATTTTTGCTGAGAGAAACAATTAGTCCATTCATTTCTGTTTCTTTTATCTAGTTCCCTTTTGACACATTTGTGTTTTAGCACAGTCTGAAGCACTGCCACATTGCATTTCACTACACAAGCTGTGTATTTGACAATTATTTGTCCAAGGATTTGAATTATTTATAAAAGGAATTGTACAAACAGAATTGTGGAGAAAGAACAAGCTTGAGTGAGGAAGTGGTTTCAGGATGTACCCATGCTGAGACTTAACATAACACATTCGTTTGTTCCTCGTACCAGTTGCAGGTTTTTCTGGGAATTACAGCATTTGTTTTTTCTAATGCATTTTCATTCCTTGTTTGGTAGCATAGTTTTTCTGTCATGCTAAAAGTAGAGAACATGAAATGGCAGAGAGACAGGGTTTTTTTGAACATCACAGCAACTGAACATCCTGACAACAACAAAAGTTAGATGCTGGAATTTGACAATTATTTGGTAAAGACCAACCAATCCACCCACTTTTTGCTCTTTAGTAGTGCCAGTAAAAAGTAAGAAAAAAAAACAACTAATCCTGCTGATGCTGGTTAAACATGCTGGGCACCCTGCTTACTGGCAATTCTCAGTCACTCTGTAGCTGTGGAATGAGGAAGTGAGAATGGTGCGTGTGAGAAGCTGGCATGACTGCCATCCCTCTGCATATCACTTCATTCTCACCTGTCTGGTACATGTCCAGCAGAGGTGTGGCTAACATGGGTGGAGAGTAATTTTCCATGAAGGCCAGTGAGGGAGGTGGCATTGAAATAGATGCATGTGAATGTCAGTTGGTGGCTGTCAACCAGCTGAGCTGGAAAGTAAAATCTGTCTGCAGATGTACTCAACCAAGAAAAAGTGCTGACTTAACTCAAATATACATGGTCCTTATTCAGCAGTGTTGCGGTTTGGCCTCCCTCTGCCTCCATCCTGTCTCTGTTATGATATCATGGTCTGTGTTAGTCAGACTGCACGCGCTGAGCTTGTAAAAGCTGATGTTGACACACTGGCTGTGTGGATACCAGCTTCACTCTGCAATTCCAGCAACAACACACTCAGCTTCCCTTCATGTTGATGTGCACACATGATGAACAATAGCATTGACTTGGGTTTCACACATGATGATACATGCGACCAAAAAGCAGTTAGCTGACCATGACAGTCTCCGGGAACCTAGTACTCCACTGATACTATTGTGGCTGTCAGTGTGCACAACAAGAGTGATAAGGCATGGAACAGTAACCTTGCATTGTGTTCTAAAATACCAACATGACCTTAAAATAGACTGTGTCCAGTCACTTGGATCAGCATGCAGATGACAGCAAAAACAATGAAGCTGTAAATGTTGCAAAACTTTGTCCATGTTTTACATTTGCAAAACCATGTTTTCATTTTGTCATTAATGGATCATTGAGTGTCGTTCAATGATCAAAAATTTAAAATGTAATTACAGAAAGTGAAGGGGTGTGAATACGTTCTTAAGAAATCAAGATAACAGCGAGTTGCACTGATGTTTTAGTCACCATAAACACATACACCTGTTTATTTTGCCTTAGTCCCACACACACCGTTCTGCTGCCCCAAATACTCATTAGAGCCCCAAATGTGGATTAATCTGCTGCTAATAGTCCTTAACAAATGTACTATTTCCTCTCATTAGCATTAAATTTGATAAAACTACAGCGGCCAGGTGTTTAAAGAAACCACAGAGGGTTTTTTTGTTTTTGTTGTAGCTAAATGTTTAAAGGAGATTTATTTCGCCAGGTCTTTGGCCTGAGAGTCAGGGTAGGTAAGTCAGAGAGGGAATTTGTTTAAAAAGAAAAAAAAGAGTATTGCCTATGTTATGATTAACCTGTGCTAGTGCATCAGAAATAATACACAGGTGAGACAATGATGAATGAATAAATGTAAAGGGAATATACAGTATGAACCCATGGCAGATGTTGTGAATTTGTCTGCCTTCTCTAGCTCTTTTGAATGCTCTGTGTATTTGTTCTGTTGCATAGAAAGCTAAAATGTATGCTATTGTGAGTTTGACTTCTTCAATAAAATCTTTCTAATGCTCTTATGTTATTGCCACTTTTTAACTAAAGTCCCCTAAAAGTGCAATATTTTCAATTATAACTTCAACCTAATAGAAAAGATCTCCCACTCCCTCCTCCCCTCAGACCTGGTCCTCGAGAAGGCCATGCACAAGTGCGTCTTGAAGCCTCTCAAGCCAATGGTGAGTGTGGCCCTGCAGGATTTCCAGGTGCGCAGTGGGGCATGGCAGGAGCTGAAGGAAAACCTGTCCCTGGCCAAGGCACGGCAGCCACAGGAAATGGGCGTGGCCGACACGCTGCCCCCAGACCACGTGGCCATAGAGAAGATCAAGCACAAGTTTCACACCATGTGTAAACTGTACTCCCCAGAGAAAAAGGTCACCATGCTGCTGAGAGTCTGCAAACTCATATACACCATCATGGAGGACAATTCAGGTGGAAACCAAGCGCGCGCACACACACACACACACACACACACACGCACACAAAAACACACACAGAGATTAAAATGAACTAAATATGATATAAATATGCTATTCATGTATGAGGTGATGAGTGGGGGACCCTGCCTGTCTGTGTCAGTAGGTCGTCTCTACGGTGCTGACGACTTCCTCCCGATGCTGACCTACGTGCTGGCTCAGTGTGACATGCCCCAGCTGGACAATGAGATACTTTACATGATGGAACTGCTGGACCCTTCGCAGCTTCATGGAGAAGGTATCTTTGTCTGACCTGGAGAGCACCTACCACAAACACTTCACACTCTGCTCAAAGTGGATGATTCCTTTGTACCAATACAACATATGCTTGGAGTATGTTTTTACACCAACCTCTGTGTAGCTTTATCTATCTCCACAGCATTTTGTTAATGCTGCACCAATTATCATTCTGTTATAGGGGAAAAATGCTGTTGCTTGCTTGTAGTTCTTTAAAAGAATCAAAATCAACTTGGGTGGCGCTAAGCCCAGGGTGCAGGGACAGTACACTTTCGCTCAGGGGAAAGGGTCACTACAAAAAAGATTTACGTTGACTGTGTGATTGAACAATCCAAATCTTTTTGAGTTGCTAGCTTGGATGGGTAACACAGCTAATGGCAGGCTTATAACCCCAGTCTAGTCTTGTGAGCCAGACTACCCTCTGTCTCACTGTGACCACTTGTCCTCTGTGTGTCCATATGAAGGTGGCTACTATCTGACCAGTGCCTATGGAGCCATGTCCCTGATCCGGAACTTCCAGGAGGAGCAGGCAGCCAGAGTGCTCAGCTCTGAAACCAGAAACACACTCCACCAGTGGCACCGGCGCCGCACCGCCCAACGTTCTGCTCCATCCATTGACGACTTCCAAGTAAGAACACACTCACACACACACAAGTTTTTCTGTTTGAATGATGCAGTCATTGTAGCCTTCCACCATTGTTGTCATTGTTGTGTTTCAAACAATCAGTTGTTGACCTTCCCTCAGAACTACCTACGAGTGGCACTGCAGGAGCTGGACAGTGGCTGTACAGCCAAGACTCTACAGGTCCGACCTTACGCCACTGTGGAGGAGGTGTGCCAGCTGTGTGCCCAGAAGTTTAAAGTGTCAGACCCTCAGAACTACGGCCTCTTCCTACTGATGGAGGGCAGCAGCCAGCAGCTTGCACCAGACACGCACCCTCAGAAGATCAAGGCTGAGCTCCACAGCCGCCTGCAGGCTCCTCCGTTCCACTTCGTCTTCCGCCGTGTGGCCAACAGCAGCTCGCTGGCTCCCCTCAATGCCACAGCCACTGTTACCAGTGACTCCCAGGCCAACCTAAATGACCTTAGCATGGACCTGTCAGGCTCCTCCCACAGCCTCGGCCTGTGCCCAGCTCTGAGCCTCAGCCTGGAGGTTTGAATGTGGTGTTTGATTCCCCCATGTGAAAGTGTCACTCATCATCTCTTACAAACATGGCTGTATGAGACTGAAAGGGGCAAGTATGTTGAAAGTTCAGCTGGGCACAACAATGTCCAGTGCCAGTCTTTACAAAGCCGGACTTCCCCTTTTGGATGACACGTCTGTCTTAGTCAAATAACCCCCGGCTGGAAAGTTCTTTCAGACAGACATGGGTGAAAGAGGAAAAGAGTAAAGAAGGGAAGGAAATGAAAGACACATATTCATAGTTAGGGTAAAGATGTAGGATACAATGTGTCTTTAGTCTTTTTGAAGACCATGTGGACATGAACCATGTGGTTCACAGCACTGCCTTAATGCTGGTGCCTATGGTGCAGATTCAGGGTCATTTGTTACCATTACCTTAAAGGTACATCAGAGACTAATCTTTGATTAATCACTTTCAGTATCCAGTAGATTTATGTAGCTGATAATAACACATACATATTATGTAAAACCATGATTTACTTGTACAGTTGCTGGTAAACTGTGTTATTTTGTTGTTTATCTTTTGAAACTGCTAATCCTTCATTGTACATTGTAACAGGTTTTGGTGACACCCAGTGGTGCCTGGTG
Source organism: Psettodes erumei (assembly GCA_016785225.1). Classification (NCBI taxonomy): domain Eukaryota; kingdom Metazoa; phylum Chordata; class Actinopteri; order Pleuronectiformes; family Psettodidae; genus Psettodes; species Psettodes erumei. The sequence continues at coordinate 1,164,758 of JAFBJZ010000902.1, read as the reverse complement.
CACACAGCAATCTAATATTCTTCAAGGCTTTTGTTTGAAACACAACTTAAGGCCACATACAGGAATAAAAACAGTCACACAAGCTAAATAATCTTAAACAAATCCAGACACCTTCTTTTACCTTGCCGTAGCAAGGGTTTTGCCTGCCTCAGTGTACCCACATTAAATGAAAGGCCAGTTATATCAAATTCATGCTGTGGCTCCTGGCTCATGGTTCATGAACTACTACTGGCTGACCACAAGTTTCCCCCTTATTTCAACATTTAATATTTCATGGCATAAAGTTACATATTTTCTTTCACACACCATCAATCATCCATCAAGGTATATTGTGTGCTTTTCAAAATTATTTCAGAGTTTGTTCATATGTTACTTTTTGTGATAATCTCACTTTCTTTACATCCTCATTCTTCCGAGCCAGTTGACACAGACATCCCCAGACTTTACACAACTTTTTCACAGATGCAGTAATACGCCTTACCACCTCAAAACACATGTTGATGTGTAAAATTGATTTTGTGTAAGTTTGAAAAAAAATTTGCAAAAACATTTTTTTTCAACAAAATTTGAAATAAGGAGACCGACAGATATAACAAAATATTAGTAAGAAACAGTATCCACTATGGTAGGATTTTTAATGATATTCTTAAGGATTAACATTTTAAGAATTTGTAAAATATTGTTACCGCATTTAATTTGTTTGTAAGGGTTATGTTAGAAACAGGCAGGTCTGCCGGTGTTTAGAACAATGTAACATCATTTACTGATTATCCTGGTGATATGAAAGATACTGTATCATATCTTGTTAAAGTGCATCTTTTCCATTTAGACTGACAACATGTGACTGAGGAATGACTGTGGCCGGCTGCCATACAATAATTTAAACAAGTCTCTGTACTACTGACAGATGTTAGGTGTGGTTATGTGGATCTGACACTGTTCTGTAAGGCTCCTTGTGGATCTTACAGTGATGTGGAAAGGCAAATTTCTATGACAATACAGTGACCAGGAAAGGGAGTATTGCTGAGAAGGGCTAACTCTGCAATACAGTCTTTATCAGTGTTGAATTTGGTACTTTCAGAAAAAATACTTGAAACTTCCTTGAGAACTTTAAATGTTTCAGTTAGTAGGGAAAGAAGTGACGCGGCTGAAAAACACCTGAGAGCTGTTGGAAGTGGCTGAGAAGTATTAATGTCATGTATCATAATGCATTTAGCCTGTATGTAGCTCACCATGTATATCTCTGGGCCAAGTGTTCAAAGTTTGAGTTGACTAGTACTGCCATGTTAGTGGCAAGCTCACTTTCTGTGACTAAGTAGTGAGTATTTATATGTATCTGTGCGGGCATTTTTCACAGATGGCTTTTCCATGCCTATAATACTCTTTATGGTGTCAAAATGTCTTTCTCATCTTTGAGAATTCTTCTTGGTTATTATTTGTCATATTCTTTTGTACTTAATAAATGGTGGAAGTGGAATTACATGTTTGACTTTGTGTTTGTCTTTTATCAAAGCTATTCTGTCTAGGCTTAATGTACCAGCCTTTCACCACAAGATGGTGATCTAATTTTTTCACAGTCCAGAGTTCGAGTTCGAGTTTCAGTTTTTATACTAATGTTTGTTAAATATATATTGGTAAACAGGTGCAGTTGCTTAATTCCTACATACTGTCAGCAATACTTTTATTGAAAATGCAGTGTTTTCTTTGTCAGGAACCAGTGCCTCACTGAGAATTCTTCACCGGATCAAAGTTTTCATTTATTTTGTTAAACGTTTCAGTATCTACTCGATGATCCTGATTGGGACATTGGTAAAGACAGTCATGATATCCAGACAATGTATCTGATTGACTTTGGTGATCTTAATGGCATCCAATTAATAAAGAGCCTTTTTACAGCACTCATTAAACCACAACATCAAGGATTTACCATACCACTTAAATAAAAATATAAAAGATAAATGCAAAGGTGTTGGTTTAGCTTCTGCAAGAATGTGTGTGTGTGTGTGTGTAAGAACAACAGAAATTATAACAGTAAAGCATTGTGTTCCTTAAGCAATGAAAACTTTATTAATACTCAAGTAGCAAATGATCTCTAAAATTACATTTTAAACGTAAAACAAAAGTAAAGCCTTCTGCTGAAAAGTTTCTTGTATAGGAAGATGTAAAGCTTGGATATGTAGAGAAATGTATCATCTGCAAACACGTTCACTCTATCTCTTACATCCTATACTGGCAGTAGCATGCAGCCATCTGTGATATCCTGTTCAAACTAAATCCACTTGAATCTCATCCCATACATAGAAATGTACCATAAATAATTTCTTATATTTAAATATAGCCATGCAAGTAAACAAAGACCAACAGCTTCAGAGAACTCAAACACCTAAACAACTGACAGTACAAGGGAGACCTAGGATCTATGAAAATATATTCAACAGATATACAGATTAAGACAAAAAATATATATAAATACATTTACACCTATTGATATACATATGTACAGCTGCAATATAACACCCATGTGAATATTACAAATGATTTAGAAATCTCCTCTGCAAGACTTTTCATTTTAAAATGTGAGCATCTTTTGTGGTAGTTTGGTTAGTTTCAAAGACATGATAGCCATTGACTGGATTTTAGATTTTAGTAAATGCAGTGAATAGCAGCACTAAATGTATCAAACCAAATAATCTGTAACAAAAGTTTGTTGTGCATGATTTGTGTGTTTGCGTGTGTATGTTAACCAAAAAAAATGCCCCAAAAGAGATAGTGATACATTTCAAATTTTTAAAACTTGAAATATCTGTTTTCAAAAATCATTGTATTCATTTGATATGTCATTATTTTGGCATAAAAAATACTTCGAAAACTACAATTGCGACTTTATATATCATTAGGTTCACATATTTTGACCTACTTTGAGATAATATTTGCTTATTTTTGTTTTTTGAAATGTGTTATGTATTCCTTTTGTTGGAAATATGCTAAAAAATCAGCAGCTGCTTATAAACTCAGCATGACTATGTCACTACCACAGTGACATAATCTCTCTTAGGTCCATTCTTAAAAAAATAAATTAATGAAAAGGTACATTATAAACTGTGTCATAATCTCTCTTAACCAATAATTAGAACCATGTCAGACAATTCTGTAGGGAGATCTTCTAAGAAAGCAATAGGAAATTATGGGACCTGTACAGTATATCAATACCAAAAATAAGAAACTGTACCTTTTAAAAGCTGTTACTGAAATCCAGTAAAACTTCAAGCTTGATATGGCATATTAATGATAAAGAAAAATACTTGCAGACATAATCACCAGTATCTATCTGAAAGTGATTTAAACAACTGAGCTTACAAGTAATTTGATTATTCTTTGTGGCAAAACTGGCCACAATGAAATTTGGAGTTGTAGTGCTCTGTATGTTAATAACAGTCTTCTTGTGATTGTTTGTATAGTCAGTGATAAATAATTTCATAAAGACTGAAAAACTATTACAGTGTTACATACTGGCAGACATAATTTACAATTTGATAATATCTTTTAAAACTGTGTTATAAATTACTTTTGGATCATTTAAGCAGCATATTTACATATTTGTAACCTTATAGTTTTATTGCATTACAGAAGATTCAAATATGTTTAGACCCTGTTTTCCAGTCATATAACAGCATACTGTGCCTGTATCTCTGAAGTAAATAAATATGTAACTTATATAAACAAAACAACATTAATTACTTGTACATTCAAAGACAATAGTTCTCAAAGTCGATATATAACCAATCAATTAATTAAAAAAATACTTTGTTTTGTCTTCCCTCTATGAGAAAAAACAGGATTAGGGCACTTGACATTTCAAATGAACTATCTGGAGGGAAAAAAGACATTTTGATGGGTATTGTGTGTGTGTTCACTTTTACAGTGGTGGAAGTCTTTCAGGGAGACTTCGCTGGCATGTCTTGACACTAGAGTGACAAATAAATCTCATGTAGAATTTTACAAATCACACTCTAAAAACCAGTAGGAATATTTATGTACCACAAACCTACCATATCTGGACAAATCTAAACATTAGGCATTAAAAATGCAAGGAAATCCTGAATAAAAAATTAAGTTTAAACCCCAACCCTAAGTATTCACAATGGGTTAAAGATCCTGATGCTTTATATTACATTATTACTACATATAACACTTTTGCCCTATCCCATCCCTTAAATACCTAACTTCCTCTTTGGGGCCATGAAAGAGAGTAGCAGGACACCTCGTCTGACTTGGTTGTTGTTTGTAATAATGCCACCCCTATTTTTAGTCTATTTGGTCAGTGTTTTTGAGAAGAGAAAAAGCAGTCCCTAGGTAGCAGTCCAGAGTATGACACCCCCCACTCCACCCCTAAAAAATACAACAAACCTTGTTATAATCTTAACATGATTATTTTATACTGCTTCATCTTACAAGGATGCTATCCTTATAATCAGCGTGCATTAGCAGGCGGAAAAGTCTCCCTGTGAAGTGCAAGTTGGAAGTCTGTATTTTATCTTCAAACACATAACATAACTATGCACCTAAATTAAGTCATTATTGAAATTAACAAAACACAAACCTTTTGAGCAATTGTGCTTGTTTGTAACTGAGCGGTCACTTCAACAGAGCTTAGGTGTGACTTTTTAGCAACCCTGGCTCAATAAATACAACTTGTCAACATGTTTTTGCAATCTGCGGAGGAGAAATGTGCGTATGACATGAATAAATAATAAATAGAAGATCTGGGGGTATTTACAGGGGTGCACTATTTACAGGAGGAAAAGAAAAACTCCCCAGAAAGCTAATTAATTTCCAATACAAAACACATAAACTACAGCTGTGAAGTTACTGAAGTTAATTTATAAAAAGGTGACTGGATAATGCCCTGGTTCTGTGTAGGAATTACAGTGTGATGCAAAGGTCTGAGAACACTCTCCCACTGAAGGTGGTCTTAGACTTTTGGACCCAAATGTTTATGTCTAAAAATGTTCCAAACAACACAACAAAATTGGAAAACGTACTCAACAGTCTTAATTATGAAAACATAATGGCTGAGATAATTGTGGATTTAAAAAATGTGCTCATCTGCATAACATATACTGTTCTCTGCCTGAAGACGACAACTTGTTGCTCTTATTTTGTTTAAACAGCTCTTCATCTGCACCACAGCTATTCCCTCACACCCATTTAGATCATTGCTTTAATGATTATTACTCACTACTAGTAAAACTAGGTTAGCAGCTCATAAACATTACAAATTTCACAGCTAAGCTACTGGAAGTTTCAAAGTAAATGCCCTTGTGTGTGGAGCAAAACAGTAGTCAGAGGGAGGGTTTTTTTCCTTTTGTGTAGGCTGTTGTCCTCATTGCTGCCTTGTGTGAGGGCTTGTAATTAGTCCTTTTGCTCCTGAAATCAGTCCAACACACTGGTCATAAGCCAACACCACAGAAGCCCCATTTTGCACTGAGCAAAAAGCCAAGCATCAAAAAGAGAATGGAGTGGAATCTCTTCTATTATCAGAGCTCTGAACTCATATTGGCCATTCATTCTTGCTTTTTCTTAGCTTCAAAGTTTTTTTCTCTGCTTCCCATTCATTCATTGGACACCACTGTGTGGGGGGTAAAGATTTTAATTTTCTTTCTCTTTTTTGGGGGTGCTGCAAAAAAACTAAGTCCCCATAAATCATTAGATTTTAAGATTACTTGGTTTAGGTTTGGGGATTGGCTAGAGTAAGACTCCAGGAAATTAATGTAAGTTTATATCATGTCCTCTCAAAATAATTAATATGACAATATGTGCGTATCTGCCTCTGTGTGTGTGTGTGTGTGTGTGTGTGTGTGTGTGTGTGTTTCAGCCATCCTGGCAGGTTGGCAGGTTGACAAAAGTAAAGATGTTGTACTCAATGAGGCAGGAGAAACATAGGAAGATGGAGTAGAGGAGGAGACACATGAGACCCAAACGACTGTCCAATGTCCATTTGTTTAAGTGAACTCCAAGGACCTGGAGTGACAGAAAGATCAGAGGACAGATTAAGACAAGCACATAAAAATAACTCAGGAAGCTGTCAGAGGCAGAAACTGTCTTGCTTATGGACCATAGGACAATACTGTTGTCTACTCACTGTCAGAAACACAGACGCCAAGAGGAGCCCCACAGAGAAGATCAGTCCCTTGCTGTTTAGTTTAATCTACAAGATGAATGAGTGAGACATTACCATTTCTGTACCAATATGATGAAAAAAGATGTTGAACAAGAACCAGCATATACTATTTTTTAGTTTCCTTTCATTATGCTTGCAAACTTAAAAAGGTAGTCTCTTCCTGGGAGCAGGTGACGGTGATGGTAGCTTCAGCCACCATTATATTTCGAAATCACAAGAGGTTATAATACATATTCTGAGGAGCGCTACTTCTTCCAAGTGGATGCTACGGAGACTAGACTTCCTAGTGACTGACTACTGAGCATTCTAACTTCTGAAGAAGCAAAGGAGATGATAGAAGCAAAACAAATGGTTACATTGGTATTGCATTCCACCGCTGTAGACAACGCTTGGTGAGTAAAGGAAAGAAGTATAAACAGCTGTTAATGCTAATGTAGCTATGTAGCATGAGTAAAAACATAAAAGACCTTCAAAGCTGCAATAATGCATATTTTCCCTTTCAGCTCTACAACTGTGTTTTAGACTAGCAGGAGAACATAGTGAAGCATTTTGTAACTTTTTAACACTTTGTCAGAGTCATCATGTAGCCAGAAACCTGATTCCAAATGAATGAAAATCTTGTTTTATGTCTGCTGGAAGCATACAATAAACAGGCAAATCAGGTCAGTATGAAGTGCTTATGAAATTAAATTCTTTAATGTTTGATTTTTTGTGTTTTTATGACACACTATGCCTTTTTGCATTATTAAGACATGATACACAAGTATATATACACAAGTGTTTATGAAACAATATTTTTTGGTGTTTTTTGCATTTTTACAATATATACTATGATTTTTATTGTGTTTTTTACTATAATTTTTTACATTTTTCTATACTACAACTTAAAAAAACTAACTTTTATGACATACAATAACCTATGACATTTGTGATGACATAAGTTGAAAAACTTTAGCACAAGAGGGGTTTTGAATACTACTACTCTGAGGTCTGAGTGTTAATGTCACACCAGGTGAGCTACCAGAGAATACACTTCATGGAAATTTTTCATACATTGGTATACTATGACATTTTCATTATGTTTTTTATGCCTTGCTAGTGTATGATGTTTGATGTCTTGTGACACTACGTCATTTTTGAAGGAAATGAAATGACCCAAATGGCATCATGTTTAAGGGGCATGCCTCATTAGCAGCAGATCATCAAGGTGGAAGCACAGTCTCAAAGAATCATCACAACTTCATCCTTGTCTGAAAGCTTTTCTTTTGAGGTTTTTATGAGGTTTTATGTATTGTTTTTGTCATATATTATTGTGATATAATATAATGTTTTTTATATTTTTAAGACATACTGTGAGATGTTAATTAAACAATGGAAGTTGTATTTGAAGAATAAGCATAAGAGCACAAAAACATCACAGTATAGTATGTCGTATAAACAGAAAATATGTTGTAAAATCGTAAAAAAGATGCTAGGATATGTCATAGAGCAGAATGTCATAAAAGTGCAAAAAACATCATAGTTGATTACGTTGCAAAAAAAAACCAAAACAAAAACAACAACAACCCAAAAAATGTTGTAGTATTGTATTTGGTAAAAATGCAATAAACTGTGTGTGCGTGTATGTGTGTGTGTGTGTGTGTGTGTGTGCTCCTGGAGGAGTTAATGGTTTAATATGTTCAATCGCTTTTGCATATTCCTTCTAACAGATGGAGCACAGAAATAGACAATGATATGAACTAGACAAACAACAATGAAAACATAACCTCATTAGCAGAGATTGATCTACTTTTTAAGACAAGACTATAGTCAAAAAGCTTTTCGAAAATGCGAAAACCATGACCATCCTTATCCCTGATCAGGTGCACCAATTAAATCAATTCCCAGCTCTCCTGTCAAGCATATAAAAATGGATATGTCATTCTTGAAGATGTGCATTTCCATTTTATAGTTGGAAAACAAGGTAATTCTTTCTCTCTAATTCTTCTGTCTCTTTCAGGTTAAATTATGCCTTTTAATATTCAGGTAATTAACCTGTATTATAACTGTGGTAAATCTGCTTTAGTGATAAACTGTTATATATCAATTAATGGGTATTAAGGCTATTAGGTATTCCTTCTTATGTTTAAATGTGTTATATGTGAGTTTATTTGTTAAGAGTACTGTAGAGTGTATTTATGTAACTTTGGAAAAAGTTTCAAATAGTACTGGAACTAGGAAATGTGAGTCATAATAATGCCAGTAACAATGCCACAACAACTGTAAAATGAAACTTATTTTTAATACATGTTTCCCACTGGGAAAATGCTACTGGTTTTCTTCTACTGCTTTAATGTCTTTCCCTCACTGTCTGTGATGTTTGTGGTTTTGTCCATGACATTAGCTCTACATCACACCAGGACTTTCAGAGGGCTGTAGTTGGGGTACATTTTCAAAACTAAAGCTGAGAAGAAGAAAGTCATGTAATACAACACAATACATGTGCACTGTGCTACTTACATCAGAGCCGTAGTTGATAGCCAGGGTCTTCAGTGCCCAGGGGAGACCAAGCCCCACCAAGATGTCAAATACATTACTGCCAATGGAGTTGGACACCGCCATGTCTCCCATTCCTAAACACAAAGAAAGAGCAAAAAACAGCAGAAATGTAAGAACAGGAAAAGAAATACAGAGAGAGAGAGAGTATGAAAGGGGAAGTGGGGGTGGTGGAGGGAAGAGACAACAGGTTTGGATGAAGACAGGTCACCCCCACTGAGATCACTGGAACTGTGTCCAGCAGACATCCTGAAAGAAACAATGAAGCAGTGGTAGCTACAAAGGAGAGGATTGATGGGTAAACCGGCAAGTGTGTGTCTCACAGTGAGCTTCCACATACTCACACAGAGACAGGGCCGTTTAAATATTTCATGGCAGGAGCAAGAATAAACAAAGATTAGAGGATGGAGGGAGAGAACCCGTTGGGCTGTCCTCCCTCGCTTTTGACAGGCACCCCACAGGGACACAGACAATCGCCTCTCACCACCCACTCCTCCCCACCCTTTTCTATCTCTCTCATCTCCTCCTCTCTACAACTCTTTTATGGTGGCTTCACTTTGATTCTCTGTGGCCTCCATCAGGCAGGAGCTCGCTGTGTTATTGCATTAATGCAATTGATTTTCAGTTAAAAGTTGGACAAATGCAAACAACTTTTATTCCATTATATGTGTTACAAGCAGGTCAAATCAGCATAATTTTTTTGCTGGACAATATAAACATGGAATAAAAGCCAATCAACAGGTTGCTTCCACTGAATTCCCCAGTTCAACTGCTTCCCGAAAGGAAACATGCGAGGGCATAGTTTTGCAGCCCATTCAACAAACCTGTAGTCTATCCAATAAAATTTAATGACAAATGTACTTATCCATTATAATGACTTCACTTTTAATAATTGTGTATTTGTATTCAAATACTTAAAATGTACAGCTTTTAGGAAGAAAAAAATGACTTACAGAACAAGGTAATCTTGTCCCATACAGTTTGTGTTCAATGTTTGTTTTGTAACCTGTCATTCTGTGTGTGTGTGTGTGGTCTAGGTTTACTTCATGTTATAAGGACCTTAATATGTTTACAGAAGGGGTGTCAAACTCATGGCCTGTGGGCCATAAGATTGACGAGCGACGAGTGATGAGCGAGATGATTTTGCAAAGTGTAAAAAAACGAAAAAGTCAGAAAAGTCTGCAATTTTGCCATTGTGCCATGATTTTACTGGTCTGGCCCACTTGAGATTAAATTTGGCAGTATGTGGCCCCTGACATAAAATGAGTATGACACCCCTGGTTTACACTGTAATGGGGACTTGTCTCCATTATGGGGACAAAAAGCAAGTTCTCATAATGAATATCAGTAGAGTTGAAGCTGAAAAAATGTCTTTGTAAGTATAAGATTAGTTTGAATTTAAGATTAGCGTGTAATGTCCTCTGAAGTCATGGAAACCACTCTGTGTGTGTGTGTGTGTGTGAGAGAGAGAGAGAAAGATTACCTTGTCTTGCCACAATAAGGCTGGCCATGCAGTCTGGTACGCTGGTGCCGGCTGCCAAGAAGGTGATGCCCATGATGACATCTGGGATGCCGAGTGTGAAGCCTATAACTGTGACCTGACAGACCCACAAGGACAGCAACAGATACTGGTGTGTGTGTGTGCGTGTCTTTGTTTTATCAACAATTGGTGCAGTTTACAGAGAGTAAACAGGAGAATGATGAGATGTGCAAAAAATTAAAATGTATAAAAACCTTATTAATTAAAACTTAATTCATTATTACTATAATTAACATAAAATATAGACACTACCCAGGATACAGCAGAATATCAGACACAGGTGTTTTTTTAATGTACATGTTTTTTTCCCATCTCTCACCATCCAGACCATGATGTAGGAGAAGGCAGCAATCCACAGGGTGGAGGAGATGAAGGACAGCATGAAGCAGTTCTCCCAGTGAGGCATAGAACAGTTGGGTACGGTGAAGTAGAGCAGCAGGCACAGGGGCCAGGCCAGCAGCCATTTCAGCTTGTTAAACACTCCCACTGCAAATACATGGGGGTACATGAAGTGTTACACTGTATGGGAGGAAGGGTAAAAATACAGATTATTATGTCCTTGTACACTAGAAATATCCTCTGACATTGATATTAAATACTATCGTACACCCATAAGAATAATTTGCTTTCTAACACGTTTTTTTTTCAGAATCACTGATGTTTATTTCTGACTACAAATATTCAAAATAATTGAGTGCATTTACACTTGTTACAGGGTGTACAATTGCAAGCATGGCATGGATGAGCAAATGAATGGTAACAGTACTTTCAAAACCTCAAATGGTTGGAATTTAAAAACTGATGAAACTGGATATATTCTTATATCTTGCCAAACTGTTTTCAAATTTCAGCTTGTTTTGATAAAGACAATAATCAATCTTTTTGATAATTTTGATGGTGATAGCCAGGGATAACACTGAAAGATAAAGAGCAAGCAGAACTGATGTTCTGCTTCTGTTGCAGTTTGTGATTCATGTATTTATATAACCAGACAAAAATTAAAGGCAAATGTATTATTTCATTTCATAGTATCATCAACTTTTGGTGATAACACTTTTGTGTTTCACCCATTTAATTAGATTTATGAAGTAATGAAAAGCTTTTATCAGTGTTTGTAAGATTTGGCAGAGAGAAGGCATTGATGGATGAAGATCGATGCTCTGGAGGACAAATGTATCAGAGAGTCTAGTGGTGAGGTGGTAACATGAGCACAGGGGGTCAAAATGAAAGCTATGCAGGACATTTATTTGTGCATGACTTTCAGTTTTATTCAACAAACCTGGGAATGCATTATGGGAAAGACTATTGTCACAATTAACACTTGACAGCAGCAAATGTTGACAACTGCAAATCATATCCATAATGCTTACACATCAAAGGAATTGTTCAGAAATTTGGAAAATACCCTTAAGATAGGATTTAGTTAGCCTGGCTTAATACAAATACAAACAGCAGCGGATAAACTGCCAATCAAGCTCTGTCTAAATTTGTGACTACTGACACATCTAAAGCTCACTGATTCTACATTGTGTTTGTTAACCTATACACATATAAAAATGTAAAAATAATTTGTTATTTTAGGGAGGGATACATGGGAAAACAATGGTGTGCAGTGTCCTGGAGTGTTGTGTCATCGTGTTGTTTATGAGTTTGGTACACTTGTCCTTGTACCAAAACCTCCCCAACCATATCTAAAAAAAATTACACCCTCTACTGTATAGGTAACTCCTCCTAAACCCATAGTTTGTTTGTTTGTTTTTTACACATTAGCACACCACAAGGGTGTGAGCTAATGTGTAATTAGTGAGCCTTACAGCTGTTTATTGGCATATTTTTTAACTTTGGAGAGAACTAAATGAACTGTCACACCCATTCCAGTCTTAGGTAGGCTAATGGACTTCCATCTCCAGCTCTGTACCTAACACACAGACATGAGAGTGGTATTGGATTTTAAATTTCCTTCTTGGAAAAAAAGCGTATTTCCAAAAATGTTTAACTATTTGAAAGATGAAACAAATAAATAAATTTCATGAACAGAATGTAAACAAGATGTACACGGATACACCTCAAGCTGATACCTGGGCACTGAAAGGGTACAAATGGTCCCTCCCCATCCTCCTCTTCTTCCTCTTCATCATTCTCATTGTTCTCATTGTCCTCATTCTCCGTGTCATTGCCTGCCTCTTGCTCATCGTCGGGAACGTTGACACCCCTCTCTGCCCCAGAGAGCCCATTTTCTATGCCCCGCCTACTTCCTCCTTTAACAGGAGCATCGGAGTCTCCATTAGTCAAAGTCCGTGTGTTGATTAGACGTTGCCTCTGTATCATGAACACGCACGCATACACAAAAAAACAAAAGCAGTAGGGGTTAATCATATTTCACTGATGAAAATAACCTGATCCCACATTTCATGCACACAAATATCTATTATGTCTGCTCATATTCAGTTCATTGTAAGATTTAGGTAACATAAAGATATGCTGTATATACTTATACTTATATATGTATACTTTTCTTTTTTTTTTCATTTAAAAATTATCTTTATCTGATTTTCAAGTTATTTCATTTTATAAAAATGGTATAAAAAGGTAGAAAAAGGTCTGGAGATACATTCAAAATGGTCTTTAAGCCCCCAAGCCACTAGGACTGCAGAGACAAGTGTCACATAGCCAGAGGTATCTCCACAGCACTGTGCCAGTCCTGGAGAATGATCTGGCTGCACCTATAATCTTTCTGCTATCGAGAAAAAAAACTCTCTTCTAAATAATCACAATTGTCTTCGGTGGCACTGAGCCAAGGATGCAGTGACTCTGGCCCTGCAAAATAGTGTCGGGGGTTTGCTTTGGTGGAACATTTGACAGTGGGGAGGTGAGCACTGACATTAAAATGTCTAATTTCCCACAAATAACACATCACAAAGCCCTGTAAAAGACTTGTGTTGACTATGTGATTACCCAATCCATCCACCCATCTTTGCCAAAACTTGTCATTTGCTGTGTGCAGGTTGGTACTTCTAGTTAGTGTCTGTGGCAAAGGGGAATCAGAAAATAGTAACAGACCAGAAGTGGCAGGAGAGGAGAGATGTGCCGCATGAGATATGGGGCTTGTACCCACAGTGTACATCTGGGGAGTCAGACTGCACAGAGACAAACAAATTCTAGAGACTGTAGCTTACACAACAGTCTGTGTATATTATGCTTTAAAAACTGTGTTTGGGTCATCCAATGGGATATGATCTGCTCTTTCTTGCTTACAATCTCTCAGTAAGTAACAACCACTGAGTAATCATATACTATTTATACTATGAATGAATATTCATAGTATAAATAGTCTTTTCTATTCGAAAATATCTGGAGCCAGCCCTGATCCAAGCTGATCAAATTAATAATATTATTGTCATCTATAACTTACAGGTGCAGGTTCTTCCTCTTTTGGCTGCTCCCTTCAAGGGTCACCACAGCAAATCATCTGCCTCCATTTAATCATATTCTTATTCATTCACCTTCTGTCTGGCAGTTCTAAACTCAGCATCCTTCTACCGATATATTCACTTTCCCTCCTCTGCACGTGTCCAAACCATCTTAGTCTAGCCTCTCTGACCTTGTCTCCAAAACATCTCACATGTGCTGTGCCTCTGATGTACTCATTCCTGATCCTGTCTAACCTGGTCACTCCAAAAGAGAACCTCAACATTTTACTTTCTGCTACCTCCAGCTCTGCCTCCTGTCTTTTCCTCAGTGTCACTGTCTCTAGACCATACACTTACACTTACAGGTGCTATGCTTACATTTATCGCTAGAGAAAATGCTGATCATCAGCCAGTTGTTACCAGGCAGCAGAGCCATAACTCAGTGTTATATTATTTTTTTTTATTATTATTTCAATGTTAATAATACTTATCTTAATATACTATAAAAAAACAAATATTCGATTTAGTTGTGTGTGTCCTCACCTCGGTAATGAGCATTCGAGAGGCCATGGTGAGGCGGGTCCTGGGGGAGAAGTGGCTGGTGATCATGATCCTCATGCCAGCTTCAGAAAAGGAGAGCTGATGGGGGTATGCTGACAGCAACTCATCCACCATCAGCACTGATGGCTTCCTGTGGTGATTTGCTATAACATACACACAGACACAATTGATCACTACAGAACATTTCCATGCATTTTACACTGTGTCATAGCGACACATTTCAATAGCACTGTAGTTGAAATGAATAGCTCAGTTGTCACGCATACATTAAGTAATGACAACAGAACATTCACAGCACAACATATGTCAACTTTGACCCAGTTTAAAAAGCAAACAGGCATTTCAGTACCTGATATTTTGTTGTGATATAACATAAAGTACAAAGAACAGGATAAAGTCCAGATGGACAAAAGTGTACCGTTCTTCAATAGAACTGCTGTAGCATCACAGCCATCATCTAAATCAGCATTACTGGCTGCACCATTCCTCAAACTGGACATATTCTTCTTCCTCCTCTCCAGAAAACGAACCACATGGGAGTTCATCCTGTAACAGACATAGAGGAATCCAGTGTACAACGAGCAGCTCCAACCACACTTTGAACTGGCAACAGCTTAACGCAAGGAGAGCAACATTACAGTGATCACAAGCAACAGGCCGAGTTTTACAGGGTCCCTCTTAAACAGTAACCATCAATCCTTTAACAGAAGTCATCAGGTGATTAATGTGCAGGTTATCAAATATTAATCACACTTACTTCATGATCAAAATGTAGACAAAATACATCAGAATCAAGGTCAGAGCTTCCCACCTGGAAAACACAGTTCCATTCACCAATTGTATTATTTTACAACCTTTATTAGAGGGTAGATGTAAAACTGCTGCATTCATTTTAAGCAATCAATACACATAAATATATAAATCTGACTTACCAAACTACCTTTTCATCGTATATGAACTGTGGAATGGAGGAGAAAAATGACAGAGTGGAAATCATATTGAAACCATTCTTTTATTTCTACAAGTCACATTCCCACTTAAGAGCTTTAATTGGTGAGACAGTGAGACAGCATCATCCATCTATTTATAGTGTTACTGTGACTGTGCTCTTACCACTATAAGAGCAGAGATAGACAGTGTGTAGTATATAGAGTCTCTGAGCAAAGGCCAGCAGGAGAGACGAATCGTCTAAGAGAGAGATGGAGAGAGGCATGAAACTGCTACAACTTGCAGACACCAAATTACAGTTTTTGTCATGTTAAGTAACACATCCCACAACTCAATATTACAAAATAAACCAAGCTTTCTGAGTGTGTATGTGTGTGTGTGTGTGTGCATGTGTGTTACGTAACTTGTCATCTAAATAGGAAAAATAAGTATGTTTCTCTTTCCTTTTGGGGATTATAGCAGTGGATTTATAAATGATAAAATAAATACAGTTGTGATGAGACAGAGTATGATGTGAAGCCTTATGTATCATTATAGGTGTACTGCAAAAACAAAAAAATCAGACAGACAGAAAATTAAACATCTATTTTTTTCCTTACTAAACATTGCCAGAGGCTTTCACTGTCTGTCCACATATTTTTTCATGTGCATGTATAAAGCGGCCTTAATTGGTTTACTTGGTGCTTTTACTTTCATTGCTCTCTTGGATACATTCTTATTGATGCAGTGCTTAAAATGTTTGGTAACTTCAATGGTGTGTTGTGTACTGTACCTGTACAGTGAATATCCCACACACTCCAATAATGCAGAGGATATTGAAGACAGCTGAACCCACAATGGTACCGACCCCAACATCACCTTTAGTGATGAACACTCCTGTACACCAGGAACACAATAACTGATTTCCATGTTTTAACAACCATATATTTAAGCTTTAGAGGTAAATTTGTTTTGTTTTGAATCTTGGGGATATGGTCCTGTGATGTAAGTGTATTCAAAGAGTAAGCTGATCAACAACCACTTGCCTACAACAATTAATTATTCAACAAGCATGGGCTCCTGCAATCAGCTAACTGAGAATATGCAAATAAAACTATTTGATGCCTGCAAAGCAGGGATGCAGAAACTCATTGAAGTGCTTCCAGCTCTAATTTTTCAATGTAATATCATGAAATAGCGGTTAAGGTCAAGATGAGAGCTGGAAGACCAAGAAAACTTTAAGATAAAGCTGTAAGTCTGCAATGTCCTGCAGTCAGTCAGGAAAGTGACAGTAACAACAGGCAGCCTTCTGGAACAGGAAAATGATCCAAAAAGGCATTTTAAAACTGTGATATCTGCCAATGGGGGTAGGGGGTGGGGGGGTACGTAGGTACGTATTCAGTTCTGTACATATCTTTTAACTTGATGAAATAAAACATGTACATGAATGCTTGAAGAAAGGCTCATTTTGTTTAATGTGCTTGCTGCGGGTTTTGGATTTTACATCTTTGCACCTCAAAATCAGCCTGGGGTGCCCAAACTTCTGCATATAACTGTATATGACACAGTATTTGATTTCTTTGTAGTATTTTAAAGCACTGCTGATCTGTCCACCATCACATTAATATTCATTTGGCTGAAGTCAAATATGGAAAGGTCAAATTTCATCAAAGAAACAGTGACTTTGAACGTGTTTGTGGGTCATGTGTGAATCATTTCTCACCAATGACAGAGGTGAAGAGCTCAGGAGCTGAACTGCCAGCTGCCATGAAGGTTGCTCCTGCAACATCCTCACTCAGATGAAGACGCTGGTGGGCACAGCAGAACATAAGAAAGAAAGAAAAAAGAAAGAAAGGATGCCATTCAATAGAGAAATTTTTGTATGTTGGCGGAAGCGGCATACAACTGCGGTGGACTCTCACCTCACATATCTTCTCTAAGGATGGGACAAAGTAGTCATCACACACCAGGGCCAGGGCATAGAACATGTAGACTGCCTACAGGGACCATAACACACAACAAAGACTGGTGAGGAACAACACACACAGCTGACCAAAACCATTTAAAACATGCTGGCTATTTCCTCCATTGCAAAAAAACCTTGGAAAATGAATGATACAGTAGCACACACCTATAGGAATAAGGAGTAAAATCAGTGTGGTGGATAAGACAGGCATGTCTGAAGCAACAGCAGCCATTGTAAACACTACATAAAGAAATGGTTCTTCAATAACTCTATGTAACTATCTTCTGGCCAAAGCAACAAGTGGCAAATTAAACCAGATTCCCACTAGAAGCAATGCTTCAGTGGTACTTACCCATACTGCTGCTGCATGGGTAAGTGACCTTGTCTTTAACTTGTGCAGTGAGTGTAGTGACATCATGCGAGTCACATCAGTAACATTATCAAGGTGTTGCATTTGAATTCATTGGTTACCGTGGTAACAGCAGGTGCAGTTTTCTTTGAAATAACTGAAGGAATCAGAAAGACAGACAGATTCGATAGATTTTTAGTAAGACTGTTCATGTGGTGTGTCGTACATCAGTTTAAACTGTCATAGGTGGCTGTGGCTCAGGAGGTAGAGCAAGTTGTCCACTAATTGGAAGGTCAGCGGACATGTTGAAGGCAAGGCAGCTTTATTTGTATATTCTGCATAGTAGCCAGCTATTTTATAGTGTAGACAGGCCTTTATTACCAATTTATAGAGAGCTATTTTTTATTATCTTTTAGGGACAGAGATAACTATTAATTTAACCTCCATGTTCTTGATAAATGAAAAATTAATTTGTTCTAATTCCAATACTACACAGGCATGTACTTTCTCTCAGCATTGCTCCAAATTCCTTACCTCTAAAAGAGTTGTTGTTGACTTTCATTCTTGAATCACTGTGAAGTTACCATCAATGGAACACATAACTTCCTGTGCAGATGTTTCACATTAAAATCCTTCCAGCATCTCAAAGGACATCAACCCCTTTCCTGTTAGGCTTTTTATTAAGACAATTATGTTTCATTCATGATGAGTGAGTGAGTTTCATTTAAGGTGAGTCAGTGATATCACTCTGCTGTTGCATTGGCAAATTTAGCATTGTGTCATCTTACTTTATGCTGATAAACTTTTATAGTACATGTCATTTCACTCCTAATATATATTTTTAAGATGGCCTTTGTTCAACACCAACATTTCTTTTCTGGAGCATTTGGCCATTGTTTGAATGCTGGCTTCTATTCAAGAATTAACTGTAGCTGAATTACTTGCTATTCTAAGTTTTAAAAGATCAAACTTCATGATTGCATCATTTAATAGAAATTATGCAAAAGTGCATGTCGATTCAGTAAAGTACATTTTATTTCCTGTAGAACTTAAAAGAACTGTGATTTCAGTTTACTTTTTGTATGCTGTTCGGGAAGCTGAAGAGGGCCTAAAATAATCTAAAAATAACCTTTAAACAGTTACAAGTTTTAATTTTATTTTATTAATTGATCATAGTGTACACATCTCAATCAACACTTCACATGTGTGTATTCAGATTGTGCTGGAATTGAAGGGTTAGAAAGACCTTTTTGGCCCAAACAGATCTTAGCTGCCTCTACTTGCTAGAAAGGTGGTGATTGGGGGGCCTGCTATACTTTTAGAGGGCTGAGTGACACTCACACAGAGGACATGCAGTCCCACTGCTCCTTCAGCTCGCTCCTCTTTGGTGAAGTAATCCCTGGGGAACTCATGGATTGCTGCAGAGATAAAAAAAAAAAAAAAAACAAATGCCAAAACTGTGAAAATAAATAAAATCAATAAACAGCACTGTGAATTTTAATAAAATTAATTGTTGAAATTCAAAGAAAAACATTTATCATGATCTGTCTCATCTTTAACAGAAACTGCTTTTGGTCATTTTTGATTAAGCATTGGACTAAGCTTTCAAAGTGGCTATTATGGATAAAAGGCAGACCTGTCGTCCTGCTACAACGAGGAAAGGAGCAGTAAAGTAATTTTAAAGATGCATACATATTTAATTGTGTCCAACAGCAGCTTAAATTTTTCCTTCCAGCTCAATGCGTACATAAACAGCGGACACAGAGGAAATCTTAAACCTCTTTAACTTTACTCCGTGAGGTTTACTTGTACAACTCTCCTATCTGCACAAACAAAATTTGAACACCACCTGCGCATCTTTCTGGGATATGATCATCAACCTAATCAACATCCCCAAACTGAAATATAAGGCAAGCTGTTCTGCTCCTGTTCTGTAAGTTTCATTCACAAAAAATGTCACCCAAGAGTGAAAAGAAGGACTTTACTGTGTGGAGCTTCAGACCCTGCTGTTAGATACTACCAGACAGAAAAAAACCCAGTAGTGACAGCAGTGATAGTTGCCAACATGCTGTGTTTGGAGAGCCATGCTGTGACATAAATGTAGACAGAATGGTTTGATATGTCTCAAAAACAAGTTGCAGGTCAATGCCAGCTTCTTGGTTAAAACAGCTACTAGCCTGGGAAGTGAGTTTCCTGCCTGTTCCTGCCTGTCCACACCACCAGTGGAAGCCTTGTGCAAAGTATCCACAAAGGGAGGATCCTGGGAGCATGGGAGGCATTGCATGCAATGCATTGTGGTTGTAAGATTTCCCAATTCAGAGCAATAGGAAAAAATCTTTGAGTCAGCTCTCTGTAGCTACAAACCAACAATTTCAAAGATTTTTGCATATCTACTAAAAAGGTGACCCAGTTCAAAGAAATGGCCACTTTTCCTGTGATGAAATTCCCCCTTTAAAACACTTACTCATGCCACATGTTCTGAGTGATTATTCTGTCTGCACAGTTTTTGTGTCGTAGCTTGTCCCAGCAACAACCCTACAATAAGTCAGAAGTCAGTGGCTGATTGGGTTCAATGAAAAATCATCTCTGCTAAAACATGTTTAGGCTCCTGCAGCCCCACCCCCATAGCCAAGAGCACAAATGAGCTTCAAATCATCATCTGTGGGTACATGACGAGTCCTTTGGCTTGTGCCTTGCTTTACCTGCAAATCACTCTGCTCTGCCACCATGAAGAAGCGTTCTTATCTTTGGTCTGAAGTGAGAGAGATATTCACAGTCTGCCCTTCGTCTAAAACATCTGGCATGAAAAATCATTTCTACATAACATCATCAACTTACAGGCAAATAAATAAATGCAATAAATGCAAATTAAAATAACTGCAACAGTAAAGTGTGAGCAGTGAACTGTTTACACTGTGGTTTGACTGATCTGAGCACAGCATAAACACAGAATGATACAGGATTTTAATCAATATACAGATGATTGTCACACAGTTTAAACAGATATGATCATATGGAAAGATGACTGTAGCTGTGGTTCAGCTGTGGACACTGCTTTAGATGACGTGTTATTGATTCCTCCCTCCTTGCATCTTACTGTAGGGGGAGGGATGAAAATGCCAGCGACAGATGCAAGTGAGGGAAATGTGAATCATGGTAAGGAAACAAGGATTTTACCTTTTGGGCCTCGACAGGGAATTTTAGGATTTGGCATGCTATTGGGACCTATAATAAAATAAAGTAGGAAGTGCTCTTGCTGTTGGGCATCGCTGCAAATTGCAATTTACCCTGGCTTTTGCCTTGCTTGTTGTCCTTGTCAATCTTACAGCTATCAAATGGGAGGCATACAGATTCATTTATTTGGATTGACTCAAGTTCAATAACCACAGGAGGAATTTCCCCCAGAGTTTGAATCCACCTGAGTGAGATATGACTTTGACACCACTCTGTCCCCTCATTCTTGACCCAACATAGGTGACACCATGAATTCATCACATCTCACAGCAGTGGCCAATCACAACATGCCAAAATATGCCACATATTCATTCACAGACATCATGTGTGTCTTTCTTGTTGGGTGTGAGTCTGCATACAAGTGACCAAGCTAAAAATAGCCTCAGCCCAGTGTGACAGTGTGTGTGTGTGTGTGTGTGTGTTTGGGATTTGCTTGGCTTGCTCTGAGTGTGTGCGCTAACCAGCTGTATGTTTGTTGCATGTGTGTGTCTGTGCATGCACCAGTGTTACATGAAGGCAACCCAATGTGCAGTGACATTCTCTCTCTCAACAGCCGAGAGCTTGTGAGTCAGGCGGCTTCAGCTTAGGTCCAGCCCTATGTGTCGCAACACAACACGAGCCTGTGCCCATAGGAACTGACAGGAGCATGGAGAGAGAGAGAGTGTGATGTGATGTGGCCCTGCCATTGAAAAAAGGTTAATTCATGGGTAACTGGAACGGGAATGAGATAGGAAGACCTTTAGCTCTTAGTAGTCAAAGATCCAGCTTTAGTATACATCCTAAGCACTAAGAAGTCATTGGTTGTGATAGTTTATGATAATATACTCTCCACAAGACCACCATACGAGAAATCCACTACATTTTAAATCCATTATAAATCCAATTGTAAATTTGAAAAATGTTTCTATTTCAGCTGTCCTCATTTTTACACCATATCATTGCTACAGATGGATATCCTGGATGGATAGATATAATCCAAAAAGTGAAACATTATGAGTTTTGTCCTCCATCAGATACTTGATACTGATGAGACAAATCATTTATTGATGTCAGATGATGACAATAGGGTAGGGTTTGTTTATACCATATTTTCTAGACATTCATTTGGCAGAGAAGCTTCAGACAAAACCACGTTGTCTATTTTTGGTGAATCCAATGAATCAAATGCCTACAAAATGAAGGTACACAATCTGCCACGAAGCAGACCGGCTCATTGATTTGAACCACTGCATCTAATATAATAAATCTAATATCATTAAATTATATCAAAAGAGACAGTATTGAAAAAAATCACAACAAATTGTCATGACAGTAACACTGCACCTTGTGTGAATAGAGAGAATAACACAGTACACACATAGACATAGACTCAAGGCTCAAACTGCAATGACACTGGCACTGTAAGTGCATCAGTGCCATAATGAGTATATGGGTATGAGTAGCTGGCAAGCTCAAACACAAGAAAATATCCAAACATAACACATCATTGTAATAATTGAAATATGCAAAATCCCCAAAAGAAAAATTAAGAATAATAATGTATAAATATACTGTATATACACATTACGGTAAGAATTCATGTGCTACAGTTACACAAATTATACATTCCTTCTTCTTCTTCTTCTACTTAGTATTATTATTAATATTATTTTTATTATTATTACCATATAACATGTTTTTTTGCCAACAAAGAACAGCACAGTAATAAGTTATCGTGGCTAACATGCTAGCAAACAGTAGTGAACAGTTGTTCAGTGCCCTTTTTTCTATCTGCTTTTTCATTTTTGTTTTTTTAAATGAAAAAAAATTGCTGTTTGTTTGTCCATTTTGAATTTCCAGAATAATAAAAAGAACGAACCATACATAGACTAAAAATTTGTATCTAACCGTGTTCTCATCCACCCTCTGAATGTAAGATATGCTCTTTAGTTGTTACTCGTCTATGTTCACCAGAGATAGTCTCTGTTTCTGCCTGCTTTTTGCTGCTTAGCAGGTACTGGACAGTGGATTAACAAGAGCTTTCATGAAAGACAGCTGCCTGCTACATCTGGAAATGTTGCGGAGATGATGAGGAGGCTGGTGAGATTTAACAACAACAGTGTTGTTAGCTGTAAAACCAAAATATTGAAGTGTTAGAAGACAGCTTTCACATTACATATTTTTTTCATTGTTGATAATTGATTCAAAGAAATACATTGTTTTGAGTGGAGCTGCAACTCTGTTCATACACAGTTTTAATGCTGAAGGGATGAGTGAAAGCTTAAGAACATCAACTTTTTAACTTTGAGGTGTTTGGCCTTTGGTTGACCTCTGTTGTTCTTGAGAAACTACACCTTCAATTATAGACAAGTTGATAACAAAGACTACATAATACTGTTATGCGTATAACAACAATAGTTAGCCTGGGTGCCATATTTTATAGATGGGCAAATTCTTTAGTATAACCTTTTCTTTTCACTTGACTGAACAATCCTCAAACATCCATATCTGGTGCACAGGAAAACAAAACATGGCCATACAGCATTTACATGGTGGTGAATAAAAATGTTATCATCTCACCCTAATATTGAACTGCAGAGAGTGGCAGACAAAAAACAACTTTGTCTGGGCTGGGTTTCAAACAGCAGTTTCAAACAGGGGGTTGCCTTGTTGGAATCTGTCTTGTGTGGCTCCATAAGTGAAATGGCAGCAAATTTAAGACTAGCTGGTAAATGAAGATAATCAGTTTGACAATTGAATTTGACAGCTTAAGCCCTGGAGAGGACGCTAAGATTTTATTGTTTACTTTGAGTGGTACATAGCCATGCAGATAGATTTGGTTTATTCTTGTCCACAATAACCAACAAAGACTATGTACAAGGAGCATTCTTTGGCAGAAAGTTGTAGTGCATGCCTGGGCAAATATAACCAAAACAATGCTCATGGTGAGACCCCTTTAGATCTTAGATTTGTTGTTTTTTTGTTAACTTGTTGCTGTTGTTGTTGTTGTTGGTTGTTTGGTTTTTATTATTATTATTTTTGGGGGGGTAATTCCTTGAAGTCTTTATTTTGGTTATTATTTTTATTTGTTTTTTTTTACTCTTCACATCTACTCATCCCAGAGGCAAAACACTTTCAGTTTCCAAAACATAAATACTAAATAATGTCTAATAAATCATTATTGACATTTTGATAATTTCTGGGAGTAATTCAGTAATTCATCTTTAGCCACAAACACACACACACACACACACACAGACAAACACGGTGAGTTTTCAAATCCCTTAGCTGTGTTGAACCAATATGGCTCAACCCAAGTGGAGATGGATGGCTCGTCATTCCAGGGGCAGAGAAACAACAGTCGACCCTATTCCCAACCCAGGCTGCCCCCCCCCCCACGCACACACATACACTTATGTAATTCCACAAGCATTACATAAGAGCTCCATGGCTCCAATAGAGTCAGAGACAAACACAAAGACAGAGAGATTCTTCCAAATCCTATACATCATTAAAGGGATCTGAGGAGACTGCTGTGTTTTAAGTGCAGCAGAAAAGACACTGCTTTATGCAGATGACAGATGGCTTTTCCTCCATCTATGACAAAGTATGCTTTGCATCTGTTGTTAAGAAGAGATAAACACACATACAACTATTTAGCATGTAGAGGAAAAGAGAATGTTGCCAGATACAAACAACAACTACAACAGCCCTGCTGTCACATAATATCTGTGTATATCTAAAATGCATATCTTCGTTTTAGAAAAATAACTTTGTATTTTTTACTTTGTTTAATGGGGTTCTTTTAATATAAGGCAAAAGGTTGATGAAACCCCTCAAGGAAATAATGAGGACAGACTGACACTAACTTCTCATACAATATGTGATGAAGTGATGCAGTTGTGTTTCCAAAGCTTCCTCATAAACTGTTTTAAGTAACTAGTAAGTAAGTAGTTACATGGGTATCATTACTGAGGGTTTACAGTGTTGCTATTAATTAAGTTCCATTTGACAAACCTAATGCATGCAACTAGCCTCACCGCTGAATGGATGTTTGTTTCTCATATTAAAAATATATATCTGTACATATTAAGAAAAAATAGAAAGAGTAACAACTAAATGAATCAGAATACAAACAAATTCACAAATGGATTGTAGCCTGTCCTAGTAGCCAGTAGTATGTAGTTATTTCATTTTTCTTTAACTGTGTGTCCCTTTGTTTTGTGGGCTTGGACACTCTTCATGCTGTTAAATATTTTTCTGTATAATCAGCGATGATCCATGTGCCAGCCCTTTTCACTATATTTTAATATAGAAAATTAAATCTAGTATAAACTAAAGTATAAACTTTGTCAACACTCAAGAGCCAGCAGAAAAATGACAAACAACATAACATAACAACATAACAACATAATGTATAACAACATAATAACCCAAAGAACCTGTTTTTTCAATGAGCAATTTTCAACAGATGAAGCAAAATTCAGGGCTGTACAAAAAGATTTGACAAAATATTGAGTTGAAATTCCCCCAGCAGAACAACTAAAGAATGTTTGACGAAGCACTGACCAAGTCCATAAATTTTAATGTGCCAACAGAAATGTAAAAAGGCCATGTTGTGGTTTCATGTCATCAATATTAACCATAATCCATTTTTGCAAAGTATGGAGTGAACAAATTAGACAAAATATGTTATTTAGTGAGTTTTTGGTGTTGGGAGGCATATTTTTTTTTAAAGTGAACCGAGCCAGGACAGCTGTTTTTGATATGCTACTTTAATAACTGCAGCTCAACACACAAAAATGAGAGTTGTATTGAGCTTATCATCTCACACTCTCACACTAGAAAACAAGAAAAATTATTTGTACAATTCCTGATACTCTAACCAGTATTTTCTGTAAACTTTACTGTCCATGGTACTATTTTTTTCATGTTTTCTATGTTGGCATGTACATAAAATTATGGAAGAGAATATTCTTGATTTCATTTAAAATTTGTTGCCCCAATTTTTAGAATATTTAGTCTGAAAATAGCAATATTTGACTCCAAAAATGCACTGTATGCATAATCACTGAATGTAAATTTGTGGTCATGCAATTTAACCCCAAAATTCTGACACATTATTGAGGCATCGATCACCACATCTCTCTTTAAAAAAATTTTGGCAACAGCAAATGCTACGACCAGCTATTATTAGTCTGTATGATTAGGCAGTCTAGGAAAAAACAAAACATTTATGCACAATGCTGAATATGCCTCAAAACAGGTTTTTGCGACAACATTAGTTCTTTGTATAACTCATACATAATCCATGTATCTTTTGCTACTCACTGATACAGTACGGTTGATAGCATTTGTGAACCATCTCTCTCTTTCTTGCTCTTTCTCTCTCTCACTCACACACACACACACAAACACATTATGAAAATCCTGATTTCAGTGGTTCAGTGATTAATGCATATCTTTGCCAGCAGTATTTATTCTATATACAGAGCAGCTTAAGATGGACACAGTCAGCATGCCATGTAAATGTACACAGCAGTGTGTACTAGAAACAAATTCTGTATGATGTAAGTTTCAAATGTTTGATGCCTTGCCTTATGCCTGCTAGTGGCTTACAGTTTAGCGCATAAGAAAGCATGCAGCCACACACTAGCTCTCTCTCTCTCACTCACACACACACTGCAACATGTGGTTGTATTTATTTTCTGCCACAAGTGCTTACAAGTAAGTGGGTGGTATTACCTAACAAGTCGGATATTCGTCAGCAGTTGAAAAAAAGTGTAGAAATTAAAGGAAAATGAGGGCGAAACATGAAGAGAGGTGGACTCTATCTGGATTTATTCAAGACTGATGTTAGTAGGTGATTTACAGGAAAATGCTATAAATAAACATGTCTTTATGATGGCTCTTAACGTCTGAGGTACGTCCAAGGAAAATTAAATTGGAAGACCAGTGGAGAAGAAAGGCAGATCAGGAAAAAAGACTGAATCGTCCAGGCTCAGTTGCTCTGTTCCTCTGTATGTCTGCAGCCACATGCCATAATTAGCACCAGTAATGGATCACTGAGGGAGGTGCAGTGTTCACACCAGCCAACCTTTTGACTGTAGTAGCTGGGAAAATAAAGTTCTGCACTGTCCTGCTTCTAAGTGTGGAAAACACTCAATTCCACAACTGTGTCATGTCTTTGATTGAATATTAATCATTTAGAATTTTATCTTCCTGTATTATTGTTGTAGTTCTTACTGTCACATCCAGCACTTATGAAAACATTCACAAACTCAGAAACACAGGTGGTCAGAGGTAAAATCCAAAGTGAGTGCACACAAAGCTTTGCAAATAATCTCTCATTATAAAGGAAAACTGTGTATGCAAAATTAGCAGAGTATAAAGGGTTTGGGCTTTGAATGTGTTTTATCAGATCTAAATCTACAAGCTATTAATTATTGAGATTCAGCTTTTAGAATTTCAAAGTTTCTGAAGCTATGAAATTAGCAGCTTATTTTCACATGCTGCTTGCTCCAACACTGAAGATCTCTCTGTTTGTAGTGATGAACTAGAAAGCCACACTTCAGATAACAGTGGTACTTCTTTTGGAAACAACCAATCTACAGCTGATTGTGGACAACAGCTTGCAAAGAGTCCATCAAACAGACAAAAGACAAGTTACTTTTTGCTTTTTTAGACTGGCCATGACTGAAGTGAGGGGTGTTGCTTGTATTGACAACCAACAGAGGGTTTTCACCTGCCACTGCAGTTCCCCTCAGCTTTACTGAACATTTTAGCATTTTAGCAGCTTTTAATACAATGTTTTTGTTTCATGGCTCATAACTTTTGGGTTCACTCTTTCCACCCTTGTCAAACTTAATTCCAGCAGCAAGAGAAAGGGGTTTCAGCAGAAGAACACAGAAAAACCCACTGTACACTTCCTGTCCCACACAGAATGGGGGAGAACATTAGCAGCTAGCTGGTGGACATTTAGGAGCATTTAGCAGACTAATGATTATTGTTGGTGGAGACCATAACACAGCTAAAGGAGAGAGTTGCATTTATCAGTTGACACAAACACAACACAAAATTAAAGCTAATGTTGCTCTGTGTCTGCTGGGGGGCAAAAATCTATTAATGTTTGGTTCATTAATTAGCTACAGTATATATAATCTGTCATTTCCTTTCATTAAGCAAAGCAGTGTGCAGCATTGGATAAAAGTAAGCTACAGAATTTGTGTTGCTGGTAAAGAAGAGCAAGGAGTGAAGTTTAGCTTTGTAGTTAAGCTGGTCTGTGTATTTTGCCAACTTGTAACTGCATGCAAAATGGAATTGGCTGATGGAACCCAACTCTAATATTAGGTAAAATTTAAAGCAACAATCGGCCTGTAAATGTGATGACTGGGTGATAATGGCACCTCCTTCAAAATTTGAAATTCTTATTTTGACTGTTGTCAAATTGTCAGCAGTTAACTTGGCAAATAGCTAAAGTGTTACGACTGATAGGAACAATCTGGGAAAACTATAAGGAGAAACAAGTTTTAATAGACCTGGACTTATTCGGCAATGTATTTCTTAGATAGATTTTATCTTCAAAGCAGAACTGGTCTCTGCTTCACATCTCTTCTTCACATCATCTCCGCTTCTCCATCAGTGAAACATAAGCATAAGCATAAACCCATATGAGATTCAGACATGACGGGACTCAATCATGATGAATCCCCCTCCTCTCCACCATGAAAATATTCAGCACCATGACAGAATTTTAACAAGCTCTGGTCTATCTCTGAAACCCCCCTCCATCCCCCAACCAACCCCTTCTGACTTGTACAGCTGAGTGAAATGATACCTGGGTTGTGAGAGGAAAAAGAGGGAAGGGGTTGGGGAGGGATTATGCCATATTGCTTAGAAGGATGACGTCAACACAGGATAAGCAAGCAAGGATGTGTAAATGTGAGAAAAAACAAAGAAGGTAACCCACGGAAAGAGGGATGGG
Source organism: Psettodes erumei (assembly GCA_016785225.1). Taxonomy (NCBI): domain Eukaryota; kingdom Metazoa; phylum Chordata; class Actinopteri; order Pleuronectiformes; family Psettodidae; genus Psettodes; species Psettodes erumei. The sequence continues at coordinate 1,136,092 of JAFBJZ010000902.1, read as the reverse complement.
GGAGTGAATGCAATGCATGCATTTATAACCATCATGAATACCAGCAAGAGCTGCTTTTTGTTGCAGATGGTGAAAACTACACAACTTGCTGGTTGTGTGTGTGCTACTTCCCAGCTAAAGGTTACATGGTAATACTGGCATTTCATCAGTGAAGCAGCAAACGTGGGCAGCAAGAAATCAGATTATGACTCCTGCTGACCTGCGACTCATTTTATACAATTTTTAAAAAAAATCAATTGAAGCTTTTTTCAATGTGTCTCCTTTGGATGAGTTTGAATGGGGCATGGGTCCAACATATTTTTCTGCCCCTTGTTGATGCCATAATGTTATGTCGTTAAATTGTTCTCTTGGCACTGCTGCTCTTATGGCTGTTACGCTGCTTATCATTCCCAAAGTAATAGAATTGCCAAAGAGATTTTCGCAAAACAAATATACCAAAAACATCCTTGAATAGGTACTATAATACAATACAGTACCATATTACCTTTACTTTTTTATTGTTTTTCTTTTTGTTTTATTTGCCCTTCTTGTGAAGCATTTTGTAACAATGTTTTGAGAAGTGCAATATAATAACTTCTTATCATTATCATTATTATTATTACTACATTTGTTATATTTACCCATACAAACAATGGTGGAACCTCATGTACATACTGCCTGAGTATGACTCCAGAGTCAATAAATCCCTTTGTTGAATCTTTTTTTTTCTCACTCTGTTAGAAAACATAGGGGTATCACAGTGGCCAAGGCCAAGTCCAGTGCTGAATGTGTATCATGTTACTGCAACTTCCTTAGTTAGAATCTGGCCAGAAACCTTTGTGCACGTCTTACTACTGTATTTTAGAATTACAATTTTGCATTTTCCATTTAACAGAAAAAGCCCCCGTCAATTTGTCTGTATAATTATGAGATAATGATAATTATGATTATGAGAAAAATTATTATGATGGCAGACATTTTGTAGAAAAATGCATTTGTATGCATTGTTTTCTGCAACACTGTTTTATATAATACTACTGGGAGCTGCCAATGCCAGAAATGTTTAAATTTAAGTTCAAATGTCAAAGACACCCCAATTCTAGCCATATCACTTAAATCCTTCTTTAACCTCCTGGCCTCTGCTGTGTGTTGTAAGTCCTGTGGCTCTGTCCATGCACTGCACATGAGTTAAAACCATAAAATCAACAGCACAGTCTTCCCACTGACCAACAGGGTGATTACATGTGCCATAGCTTTAGCAATGTGCCCTCCTGACATGGGCTACACTATCCTCTTTATATCACCATTGTCAGTAGATCTCCATGAAGCCCCAGCCATGTACCAACACATGTAACAACACTGGACTACAACACACATTGCCCATACACATGTTGTTCACACACACACACACACACACACACACACACCCCACATTAGCCTGAGCACCCATCATATACATGACATCCGTGTCCACATAAGCAGGTGGTCTGATATTAATCCATCACACACACACACACACAGAATTTTACTTAAATGTTCCGTTTATGCTGTGGCCCAGCATGATCCTGGATTACATCCGCTCTCTGCTGTAAATCATGACATCACTCTCCAGATCGAGCATAGCTCTCCATGTTTCTGTGTGGACTGTATTACTGTACTGTACTGCTCTAGCCAATCTGTGGCACTACCAACAGCCCTTTTTTCCTCTTGTGTTCTCTTTGCTGGTATATGTGAGCTGTCCCTGCGAGTAGAGACTCCTGTGGTAAGACCTGTGATGGGTGACGACATAAGATTGAGGTGAGAACCAGTTAGAGTAAATGCACTTGGCATACTTTTCAATGAAAATCAGTAAAATCTAGAAAGCGCAGACCTCCGTCACAGCTGTATCGGGATAAATTTGTGATATTCTCTTGAGAGCATTGAGAATGTGCCCCCAAATTTTCCCAGACAGAGAGACCTTCTCCATACCACTATGCAGTGGTCATAGCTGAATACAGTGGAAACTGTTTACAATGACGTTTAATCTGGTTTAAATGATGATTATTGTGGCTGTTTCTATTGTTTGAATATCCATTAGTTTTATTGATCAAGTTGACCCCCACAGACATGATTACTAAGCGTTTTTTACTGTACTAAAGTGGGGCTTGAAATTCTGTTTAGTTTACCTTTTCATGAGTGATTTTCTGTTAAAAATATCATTTTATTTGCTTTAACGACTCTGGAAACTATTTAAGAAACTAAACCTGAACCTGTGAACCTGAACTGTTCCCTGATGCCTCAGTCCATTTTCTGTTTAATATTTTGTACCCATTTTGCTTAGCACTCTACTATATTGAACGTGAGCGTGTACTATTTCAAGCTCTCTCATTTATATTTCGTCTTTTGGCTGAATGACTCAGCACTATGCAATTGCCAGGAGGGACCAACCACTGGTGCAACGGCACTTATCAATGTGTTTACTTCTGCAAATAAGGTGAGATGGTGTTGAAGTGTTATTTTAATTCGGTTGTACTGGTATTTTCAGCAGCATCTGTTTTCTTACACACTTCTGATTTGGCTTGAATTCAAAATAAACCCATACTGTTCAAGTTGTGTTCTGTTTTAAAACAAGCTCCATCTCTTTCGACCAAATAAGTGATGAAGTTGGTGTTGAACTGACACTGTAGCTGAGAGCAGGTGGACAGTCCAATCCCTGCCCAAATGGGCAACCGTCCAATCGTAGTTAAGATGAATCCAATATTCTGTTTGGAGTTTAAACATTCAAAAGCCTGATAGAATACAGTAGCTACTGTCCTGTCACACTACAGAGTGTACCCATGCTATTACGTGCAGTGGGACAAAAAATATTTAGTCAGCCACCAATTGTACAAGTTCTCCCACTTAAAAGATGAGAGATGCATGTAATATTCAATTTCAAAGAGGCTCCTCTGTCCTCCACTCATTACCTGTATTAATGGCACCTGTTTGAACTCAGTATCAGTATACAAATACACCTGTCCACAACCTCAAACAGTCACACTCCAAACTCCAATATGGCCAAGACCAAAGAGCTGTCAAAGGACACCAGATACCAGACACCAATTGTAGACCTGCACCAGGCTGGGAAGACTGAATCTGCAATAGGTAAGCAGCTTGGTGTGAAGAAATCAACTGTCGGAGCAATTATTACAAAATGGAAAACATACAAGACTACTGATAATCTCCCTCGATCTGGGGCTCCATGCAAGATCTCACCCCGTGGGGTTAAAATGATCACAAGAACGGTGAACAAAAATCCCAGAACCACACTGGGGGAACTAATGAATGACCTGCAGAGAGCTGGGACCAAAGTAACACAGGGTTCCATCAGTAACACAATACACCGCCAGGGACTCAAATCCTGCAGTGCCAGATTGCCAGAGTGCCCCTGCTTTAAGCCAGTACATGTTCAGGCCCGTCTGAAGTTTGCTAGAGAGCATTTGGATGATCCAGAAGAGGAATGGGAGAATGTCATATGGTCAGATGAAACCAAAATAGAACTTTTTGGTAAAAACTCAACTTGTCGTGTTTGGAGGAGAAAGAATGCAGAGTTGCATCCAAAGAACACCATACCTACTGTGTAGCATGGGGGTGGAAACATCATACTTTGGGGGTGTTTTTCTGCAAGGGGACCAGGATGACTGATCCGTGTAAGGGAAAGAATGAATGGGGCCATGTATCGTGAGATTTTGAGTGAAAATCTCCTTCCATCAGCAAGGGCATTGAAGATGAAACGTGGCTGGGTCTTTCAGCTTGACAATGATCCCAAACACACCACCTGGGCAATGAAGGAGTGGCTTCATAAGAAGCATTTCAAGGTCCTGGAGTGGCCTAGCCAGTCTCCAGATCTCAGCCCCATAGAAAATCTTTGGAGGGAATTGAAAGTCTGTGTTGCCCAGAGACAGCCCCAAAGCAATCACTGCTCTAGAGGAGATCTGCATGGAGGAATGGGCCAAAATACCAGCAACAGTGTGTGAAAACCTTGTCAAGACTTAGAGAAAAAACGTTTGACCGCTGTCATTGCCAACAAAGGGTATATAACAAAGTATTGAGATAAACTTGACCAAATACTTATTTTCCACCATAGTTTGCAAATAAATTCTTTAAAAATCAGACAATGTGATTTTCTGGATTTTTTTTCCTCATTTTGTCTGTCATAGTTGAAGTATACCTTATAGGCATTTCTCATCTTTTAAGTGGGAGAACCTGCACAATTGGTGGCTGACTAAATACTTTTCTCCATTAAACCAAAACGCTTTAACTGCGGCTGCACAAACAAACCATAATCACATTTTTTTTTAAAATCACAGTTAGACAATTTTGAAATAATTGTTACAGGCCTATTCTGTGTTACAGTGTAAACTTGTCCATCTCTCTCCTGACTCAGGTCTGTCAGCTCCAGCTCTTTTGATTTTCCAAATGGAAACAATCCCAGTAACACTGAGGAGTGCAGAGTGGCATGCTGAGTTGCAGGAGAAAGCCAAGCACTGCTGCAAGGACTGTGGTACCCACCGGCTGGTGACGCAGTTCACTGGTATTTCTGATTCTGATTCTGATTCTGATTGGCAAGGCAGCAGGGGGAGAAGGGTCTATTCTCACTCGTGAAAAATTAGCTTCTAACTATAAATACTTATAACTAGTGCACTAGTGCACCTATATTATAAACGCAAACACACAGATATAGCAGCTAAATTAGACCTCCTCTTCGTGAAATTTTGGGTACAGCTGTGCTACTCCCATAAATTGTAAAGTAAAAGGTGGCCCACAAATAATCACACTGGACAGCAAAGACAAAGGCTGCTCACTTATACAAGTGAGTAAAGAAAATGTGTGTGCGTGTGTGTGTGGGGGGGGCTTACTGTACTCTAATTACTAAACTCTATATTTAGAAATATACATTACGTAATCACATCACATAATGTATCTCACTCTGACCACCAATCACCAGTTCACAATTTCTCTTTTTATTTGAAGAAATATTTATTTGCAATCATTTCTACATAACAGTTCTGTTTTTTCCCTTTGCTTCCGTTTAAATTACTTTTAAACAAAACTATTTTTGAAACAATTTTCAAACAATGTGAAACAATTACATTATTGTATTAACAGCAAACAACTTCAGCATATGAATATATATATATGAATAGAAGGCTTACTGAATTGCCAGCTGGAAACAACTGTGTTATATAATCTTTGTCTTTACAAAGCATGCGACAGAGTGGCAGTCATCATCTTGTTTGAAATAACAATGTATCTGAATCTGTAGCACATGTTAATACTGGTGCCAGATGGAAACCATCTCCAGCAGGTACAGCAATGATGTACAGCTTGTATAAACAGCATGTGGATTGGTGTTGACTATTTCTAATCTGTCATAATTCTGTGTATCTCTCATTATGGCTAGTAAGTGATTATTATTAATGAGTTAAACAAGTATTGATGGGAGTGTATTACCAGTTAAACCAATAACAAGCCCCCTTGGGTGCAGTGGGATTCTACACTTTGTGTCTATAGACTACCACCATCATCATATATGCTTCCTTATTCAATGAAACAGAGAGAGAGAGAGAGAGAGAATTGGTCAAAGGTGATTCTTTAGGGAACTGTCTGTCTTTGGTCACTAACAGCAGATCAAAGTCCCAGGGGATGTTGTTCATCAGTAATTTCCTCAGAGGATTATCCACCAAGAACAAAAATCTTCAACACTCAATAGTCTTCGGATGTGTAGGTTTGGTGTCCAGGACAGAACTGGGGGGATGAATTCAACTGTAAAGAATAAAGAATGTCCCACAGGGCTCCATAGTAGGAGATTTATCTTTTTCACCCAGTGAGATGTCTGCTTAAAATATAACAACAGTCAATTAACATTGATTTTCCTCCTTAATGGTGTGTGCTACTGTGTGGATTATTTTATGTGTGCAGCAGGTGCGTGTGTACATGTGTCTGTGGATGGTGATTATTGGTCTTCTTAATACAGGATCACTAGCTGAAACCCAGGTTTTGATCAGTAACATTTCCATTTCTGTAACCTTTGGAGCTTTTTCTAAATGCCTGACAACTAAAGATGGTAATGTCAAAAAACATCACAAGGAATAAAATGAACTCACAAGCTAATTATCCTTTCATGGTGCTGTGATGTATAGCTGCTGATAACAAGGGTGAGATGTTGTTAGGACAAAATAAATACCACTATGTACAGTATATTTAACAGTGTAATTAATGGAAATATACTGTAGTGGAAACTGACGTGCTTTAAGGTACTGAATGTTGGCCCTGTATGGTTCTTAGCTCTATCAATTAGTCTGTTTACATGCACAATGGTAACTCAGCTATGAGTCTTATTACAGTTTTAATGTTATTCATGATATGACAGTTACATGGAGAATAAGACCCAAAACACCCGACGATCTCAGGCACATCACTGATGATGTGTCCCAGCGCATCTGAAGATGTATCTCTCATCAGTATAATCTGGCACAGCCAGTGGCACCCAGACAGAGGCTAGGAGACAACCAGGAAAAGGCTGGTGATGACTGGAGAGACAGTTGACAGCCGGAAAGAGGGTACCTGGGGCAGGAAGGAGTAGCATCCCGACTTGCATATTCCCAGCCCACAAGAACCTACAGATCATCCTAATGAGAAATACCCCCAAGGGAATCCGAGGAGGGGGTGAGTTCCCTAACAGGATTGATACAACATTGAAGATCTCGGCAAATGGCTTGATGACAACGACAACCAAAAGATGCATTTGCAGGAAGGTCTGCAAGAACAAGCATGGCCTGAAGATACATCAGAGCCACATGAAATGCTTGTTGCTGGAGGGTGTGACAGCGCACAGGATTAACTCCTGGTGAGATGACGGAGGTACCCGACTGGGAGACAACCCACAGAGCCCAGAACCTCCATGTGCTAAGCTCCCCAGCTGCTAGCAAGACATGCCAGCAGCCTTGTAATCAAGTGGCCTCCTGCCAGCCAGCACAGTGTGTGGCACCAATTCGATTACGATGTAGCCAGAATCAGCAAATCAACAGCAAAGGGGGATGCTGACAGATGGCTACAGACTCTGACTACCATCACTATCACCTCTGGAGCAGAGAGGTTTGGTGTGAAAGAGAGCAAGTCCACCAGACCCAGTTACACCATGAACTGAAGGGCTGAGAAAATCCACCGATTGCGGCAAGAACTTTGGACTCTCACAAGACAACACAAGGCAGCAAGTGAGGAGGAGAGACCATCACTGGCGGACCTCCAAAACATCATTAGGAAGAAACTGATGACACTGTACAGAGCTGAATGGCATAGTAGACGGAGGAGAGAGAGAGCCAGGAAGTGGTCTGGCACAGAGGAGCTGTAGCTGACCAATGGAGGCAAGCACAGGGGGTCTGGATACCAAAGGAGGAGAATTCCACCAAGTGGAAGCAGTTCAGAACCATCTCACTTCTCAGTGTTGAGGGAAAGATCTTCTTCAGCATCCTATCCAGAAGATTGACCTCCTCAAGAATGCCTACATAGACACCTCAGTCCAGAAAGGTGGCATCCCTGGTGTATTGGGGTGCCTGGAACACACAGGAGTAGTTACCCAGCTTATCAGGGAGGCGCGACAGGGAGAAGGAGACCTAAATATGCTTTGGCTTGACCTCGCCAGTGCATACAGCTCCATACCCCACAAGCTGGTGGAAACTGAGCTGGACTGTCACCATGTCCCCAGGAAGATCAAGGACCTCATCCTGAATTACTACAGGAACTTCAGGCTCAGAGTCACTTCTGGGAGTACATCAGATTGGCATCGGCTAGAAAAGGGGATTATAACTGGATGCACTATATCAGTTGGCCTCTTTGCCCTTGCCATGAACATGGTAGGCAAGGCAGCCATGGCAGAATGCAGAGGTCCTCTTTCCAAGTCTGACACTCAGCAACCCCCCATCAGAGCTTTTATGGATGACCTTACTGTCACCACAACATCGGTGCCTGGTGGAAGATGGATTCTCCAGGGCCTGGAGAAACTCATCTCCTGGGCAAGAATGAGTTTCAAACCAGCGCAATCCAGGGTCAGGGTGCTGAAGAAGGGCAAAGTGACAGATAAGTTCTGCTTCTTCGTGGATGGCACAGCAATTTTCATTGATAACTGAGAAACCAGTCAAGAGCTGAGTTTGGACTGACTGTAGTCTCAGGGACTCGGCAGCTATCCAGACAACCATCAAGTAGGTTGAGACTTGGCTATCGGCAGAAGTCTGGATTGCCTGGGAGATTTAAGGTGTGGATTTACCAGCATGGCATCCTACCCTGGGTACTCTGGCCTCTGCTGGCATACAAGGTGGTCCTGTCGACATTGGAAACCCTGGAGAGAAAAAAAATAAATAAATAAAAAAAATCAGCTGCTATCTCTGCGGCTGTGTCCAGCCTGCAGCCTCTGCAGCGCAGCACTGTATGGGAAGACCAACAAACTCCAGCTCCCTTACAGCAGCCTTGGGTAGGAGTTCAGAGTCTCTCGGATGAGAGAGGCTATGCTCTATCGGTACTCCAAAGACTCAAAAGTGGCATCAGTGGGCATCATAGTGCATTCAGGAAGGAAGTGGAGAGCCCAGGAAGGCCTGGATGCAGCAGAATCCTGGATGAGGCACAGGGCGTTGATGGGCACAGTGGTAACAGGGTGTGCAGGGTTAGGTGCCTTCCCTCAGCCTCACTACAAGAAGGCACACGTCAAGGACAAGTGCCAACTAGTCCTGAAGGAGGTGCGGGCAGAAGTTGAGGAGCAACGGACCAGCAGGATGGTGGGCATGCAGCAGCAAGGATCATGGATGAGATGGGAGTGGGTGCTGAACAGAAAGGTGTCCTGGGCGGACATCTGACAGGCATCAAATTCATGGTCCAGACTGTGTACAACGTCCTACCAAGCCCTGCAAACCTCCATCTCTGGGCTAAGGATGACTCTCCAGCTTGTTTACTATGCTCTGGGAGAGGTTCACTCAAGCACATCCTCAGTAGTTGCCCTGAAGCACTGGTGGAGGGCCACTACCGCTGGCGGCATGACCAGGTGTTGAAGGTAGCTGCTGAAGTCATCTCCCACACCGAAGCCAACAGCAACACCAAGAAACACCACTGCCCAAAGCAGCGACTGGCTGCAATTCAGCATCAGACTGGGACCTGAGAATGGACTTGGGCAAGCAACTGAAGTTCCCAGCCCACATCACAACAACTTCATTGAGGCCAGACAGTGCCCTGGGAGGACTGCATTGAGGAGGCGAAAGAGTGGAAGCGGCGAGTGGAAGAGCTGGTGGAGCAGTGTCAAGGAAGAGGCTGGAGAGCACACTGCGAGCCCACTGAAGTCAGGTGCAGAAGCTTTGCCGGCCACTCACTATGCAAAGTTTACGCCCTGCTTGGCATCACGGGAGCTGTAAAAAGGGGAGCCATGAAGAACAACATGGAGGCTGTGGAGACAGCCTCCAGATGGCTCTGGATCAGGAGGACCGATCACTGGGCTCTTTCCAAATCCATAAACAACAAATCTGGTATAAACAGTCAGATGCAGAGCATCTTACGACATAGGATGGAGGGTTCAATGAGACAAAGTTCTTACTGATGATCAAAAAGGTCACACACAGGAGGGCAGTTAGATCAAGGCAAAAATAGACAGGGAGAAGACAAAAATACAAAAACAATGAAACAAGGACAAGTCACTTAGAAATAAATACACTACTGAATAAGGATGATCTAGAAAAGGGGCAAAGAAACAGAGAAGGGTACTGTACATGAGGGGACCAACAGGAAGGGAGCAGGTGAGACTTATGGAGGACAGGAAACAGAAATGGCAGAACTGATGAATATAACAAAATAAAACAGGAAATAATGCATGAGAGCAAAAGAGATGCTGGGTTTAAACTTTAAATGTTAAACCACAAAAATAGTCAATAGGGATTCAGATCCCCATGAATTTAGTCACGACATGAGCTAGACTGAGTAAGAGAACAAAGAACAAGCAAGCTCTGAAATCTGTAGATTTTTGTTATAGTCTATATACTGCAGCCAAATGCCAAGAATGGAGTTTCATGTTCAAACACATTTACAAATAATGAACCATACCTGTGAGCAATAACCTACTGTACCAAGTGTATCCTCACTCCATTATGCTTTTAAGTGCTAGTTTATTGATGCTGTAAAATGGAGCTATATTAATTTTAAGTATTGTTAGCTTGTCACTCAAGTGAGGCTGCAGAGGTACCACAAAGCAACAAAGCACTAATTGTACAATTGAGTTTACTGTTAGGCTAAAAATGTTGTTTTTGAATCAATTTGAACAATGATGGTGAACTGTCTAGGCCCCAAAGGCAGCAAAGCCCCAAAATCATGGTGCTCCCTCCATTGTACTTGACCTTTGGGATGATGCTTTCATGTTGCTAAGTATACATAGTGCTGTGGGTTCCTGCACAATTCAACTTTATTTTCATCAGTCCACAGAACTTTTTCCTCAGGAGCAATGTGAAGTGTCAAGGTGCGTTGTGGCAAACTTCAGGTGTGCAGCACCTTTTTCTGTGGTGTCCTGCCATGGATGCATTGCTCCATGTAACCATGTACCATGATTTGCATGTGGTCTGCTCTCTCAGAGATGTTCACCAGCTCCAATTATTTCTTCAGGACTTTAGCTGTTACTCTGAGGGTCTTCTTAACTGCATTGAGGATTCTGTGTTATGCCTTTGGAGTTGTCTTGTCCGGGTGCTCACTTCTAGGGAGACTAGCCACATTACCACATTTACATTGTAAATGTGTAATGATTAATATCTCTTAAAGTTTTAGTCTGAGTCTGAGATTACTCTGTAACCCTTTCCAGCATTATGGAAACCAGCTACTCTTGATTGCAGGTCTTCTGGGATCTCCTTTTTATGAGGCATGGTTCATATCCGCAGCTGCTAGTTGTGAAAAGCAAGCTCAAAATGTTTGAGTGGTTTTTATAAGTCAAAGTAGCTGTAACCAACATTTCCAAATCCACGACTCCCTGTTTGTTAACTACTGACTCCAATTAGCTTTTGCTAAAGTCATTAAAGTTGGGATTCACTTACATTTTTCACCAGCACCGTGAATGGCTGATGGCCCTGTCTGTGTGTTATTACCGTAAGCACGTCAAGTTTGTCTATACTTGTGACTCAGATGAAGATCAAATCACATTTCATTGACAACTACTACAGAAATCCATATCATTACAAAGAGTTCACCTACTTTTTCTTGCTACTGTGTTAGTATACCCCTATCACTCAGCTACATTGGTGGCAGCACTGGGATATTTTCCTGCTCTGGCATCCAGCATATAATAAATGTATTAATGAGACTAACCAGAGACTAACCTTAATTGGTAACTCCACTTAGCTTAACTTAAAACACTGTTTAGCTATATTTCATTCCAGGTCTTGTGTTGGGAATTCATCTATCTCACCATAGTAGTTGTAGAAAAAATAGGTAACCAAATAATATATTTTTTTAAAAGACTGCAAAATGAGGATGCACAATGAGTACTCACTGGACTACAGGGAGCCACATGTGAAGCTAAGGGGAAAGCAGGTCAGAGGCAGTTTGATACCAGGTGAACAGTTTGAGAATGAGTGAGAGATTCTCACCTTAGAACATGAAGAACAGTCTGGGAAGGAGTGAGTGAACTGGTGAGGTAAATATACTGGATTAACAGGTGATGAGTTGCAGCTGGAAGTACAAATGATTGAGGTTAGACTGATGAAGTAGGTGTGGCCAGCAGGTAGAATAGAGCAGAAGCAGGAGAGTGGAAAGTTACTGGCAGGTAGCAGGTAACAGAGCGTGTTTGACAATGGGGATGGAAAAACTAAGTTTCTCCTGCTGGGCCAGATAGTGTGAAGTAGCTGAGAAGAGGCTGGTGAGATTGATAGGATAGACAGAATTTTACCAACGTGAATGACCAAGGGTGTTTTCCTCCTGTGGGATAACATTTAATGTGACTATTCTGAGTAAAAGAAACATGGCAGGAGGCTACCCTTCCCCCCACTGCCCATTGAAGCTTTGAATATTCACTTTTAATTCTCAGTGAAGCCCCAAAAATAGAATTTGGGTCAGCTGTGCATAAGGTCACTTTTTTTGGATGACCTGTGTCTCTCGGCCAGGTGCATGATACTGTCAAGGATTAAATTTCTTTCCTCTTGACAATGTGACTCTCCTTCCCTGTCTCACATTTTGGATTATTTCATGCTGGTGGGATAATTTTACAGGAAATGATGTGATATGACATGACAGTGATCCTCCCCCACACATACATAAACACACACACACAGACACATGCCCTCCCATCTGGCCTGTAGTGTCTGACATGCCTAGTGAGCATTCCTGGAGTGACAGATGGACCAAGGGCAAGGAAGGGATGGCTTGGTAAACACACTCATATGCACACAACATGCACGCACACATGCGCGCACACACACACACACACACACAGTACATAAACACTTGCATGGGGCAAACACATATAACATCCTCCCCTTCCTTCCCTACATGAAGCTGGCATCATGCCCACTGCTTTCACCCACAGTCTGTATTCAGGGCTGCAGCCCCAGGGCTCCACATACATGCCTGCCTGGCTTTCACTACCTGTTTGTTCTCCTGCCCTGCCCACCACAGGCCAGACAACACACAGGGATGGGCTATGATGTCAAAATAAATCTGATTGCAGAGGTTTCTTTCTTAAAGAATGGACTAGTAGATGCTGTTGCAGCTGCCAAAATTCACCTTTTATTAAAAATCTGATGAGGTCCAGTACTCTGATATGACATGTATTTTTAGATTTAAAAGAGAAAGACTCTTTGACTAGACTAAGACTGATTGGTTGGTTAGGTAAATTTAAGTCTTAAAATTCTATTCAGTGCATGGCTACTTTGCTGAGCTTTTCTTTGGGTATTTGCATTTCCATTTGAGACAATCTTGAACAAGTTTCGGGAATACTAAAGTCATGAAGTAGATGTTGAGGTAATTCAAAAATTGTAAACTTTGACCTCCTGGTGGCACAAAATGAAAACCATGGTGACCATGAAGTTCTGTACAAAATTTAAAATTTAATTGCATCCACTCAGTTCCACTCAAATCTTTCATGTCACTCACAGAAACCATAGGGCTGGGTAGGTTTTTGGACATCCAATAACATTTTTCTTCTGCCTTTATTCTGCCAGAAATGTCTCAAAATAGACTCTCACTTTGCCTTTATGGTTCATTTTGCCTCAGTGTGCAGTAATGGAAAAAGGGAAAATAGCCCCATTAAGTAGATAATTAGCTGCACGTTGGGAAAACCTGCAGGACACATGCTGTTCGTCGTAGTGTACTGCAAGTCAAGGCAGCAGTTTCTCATGTCTTCTTAAAGGTATTTTCAAAGAATCCTAATCTGACTTTTGGGAGGTAGTGCAACATCCCAGCAAAACACAGAGTCAGCATTGACAAGGAAATAGATGGAAATAGATGTCTAAAGCCCACTGGACCCTTCAAGACTGCTGTAACATTGGGTCATTACTCCCACAATACAGACGTGCTGAGAGGAACAAAACACACTATATCTATTCCTAGTGCTTTACTAGTAATTGGGCTACTAATGCTAAGTCCACAGGCGATGCTATAGGGTCAAAACAAATGAATGAATGGTTTAGATAGATAGATAGATAGATAGATAGTAGAGCTGCTTTATTTTGACAAAAACACTTTTATTTTGAAAAATATTATATAACTGAAAAACAATGAAATCATGATTATTTAAAACAATTACCCGTTGACTACCAGGTACTTACTCAGCTCTGTGCATGTCTGCATGAGGGAGAGAGGGTGAATGAAATGAAAATGCCCTATGAAAAAAACCAAACCAAAACTTAATGTGTGGCTTCCAGTGTTGATACATGGAAAAAGGAGAGCACCATTGAAGAGTGCAGCAAAATAATCGTCTTGATTATGTTATTCTTGTAATTGGTGGAAGCCAAATCATAATCAAAATTAAAATTTGAATAATTAACCAGCCCTAATAGATAGATAGATAAAAACATAGGTCGATAGAGCTACTCTATTATTAAAAATATATACAGTATGTATGTACTATGAATAAAAATGAGATGAATGCATGTAAAACTGTGCAAAAAGTGGCAGTACTGGAAAGCAATACGAATAATAATAAATGAAAGGAGGACCAGGACCAGGGTTATGAACAACTCTATGCAATAGAGAGATCAGGGTTCTCTCTGTTAGACAGCCAGTCTGTCACACTTATTGTATAGAGTTATGGCTTGGGACGTAGCTCCGGCCCACAGCACAGGATTACACAGTGCAATCAGCTGGTCACATGAGTAAACAATTACCTCGCAAGAATAATGCTAAGACTGAGAGAAAAGATCTAAAACATAAGGTAGCCATTTCCTGCAAGTAAGTGTGGCTGTAAAAATCACACACGAGTAAGGAAAGTGACAGAAAAATAAAAATAAAGGGGAAAAAGTGCCTCAAGAGCATAAATGTGTTTGACATGTTTATGGTGATCTTATGAAATATCAGGTATATAGAATTCCTGGATATTATGGTATTCATGGTGCACAAAAAATGCATGTGGATATGCTCCATACGAATATCATGTGGAGGTGGAATGATATTGCGACACCCTTGGGCTTATACTTCAGCCAATGGGTGGCAAGGGAAAATTTTATTTTAAAATTTTAATGGTACAGTAAAGGTCAGGTGATCACCAGAAATATTTGGACTTATCCTCTCAGGTTTGAGAGTTTTTACAGAAAATGTCATATATAATAGAGTTCTGATTATATATAATAGAATATATATGAGCATTTTTGAGACATGTTATCAAGAACAAATGTGATTTACAGTAAGAATTCAGCTTTCCACCGCAGTTTTCATCAGTGTAAACTATGATAAATCTTTGAAGAATCCTTGAAGACCTCTGCTCCATTACAAAATGAGACTAAACAAAATAGAACATTTGAAAGAAAAACTAAGACCATTTCAACTGCTAACAATAAAAACTGAATGATGTAACAGGGTGACAGAAAAATGAACTAATTACTGTTTAAATGTAGTTTTAGACCTGAAAGACCTGGATACAACTGTGCCACAATGTACAACAGTCCACATTGGAAAAAAAATGCATCTTCTTTTCTAGATGTTGATGTTGATGTTGTTCCACTGACTTTAACACTTAACAGCATCTTGAATTTTATTACTGTTAAATCTCTTCTGGGAATGCTAGCCAGAATAACTTCTTACTGGAAGAAAGAAATTGGGACAGAGAAGTGGCAAAACAAACAGGCAACAGAAATCACAATAACATGCTGACATGAATAAAAACCAAGCTGAGGCCTGTGCATGTGCATGTAACATAATGTTGGTTCAGTTGGTTATCTTGTTGTCTTTATAGGCTGTTAATAGGAACAGTAATGCAGGCTATTAACCATCTAAACCTTTCTCCAGATATTGGCTGAAGGAAAACTGCAGAACTGTTGCCCATCAATTTAGCATCTTGTCTCAAGCTTATCCCAGACAGAGAAGTAAACATTAGTGTAAGACCATTAATACAACTCCACAGTCATCAACCTGCTTTGCACAGGTACAGTTTTAATACTAATAAGAATAATCAAATGACTACAAGTTAATTCAAATGAATATTAGCGTTAAGGTAATACTGAAGTATCTCGGAGAGAGTTGAACTGTCCACACACTCAGTAATGTCAATGCTACAGTTTTTTTTTATTCCCTACATTCATTCATTCATTGAGAGAGCACAGTGAAGAGAAACAGGGAGGGAAAATGTGTAACTCTTTACATTATTATTCATTTGTGCAGCTAAAGTGTTATTAGCATGTAAGAAGTCATTTTTAATGGTTATTAATATCCTGACCTGTTTTATCAGTGTAACTGATAATACAGGTCAGGCGTCTGCTGAGGCACATCCACATCTATCTGCACCGCTGCTTATGCTGGGCCGAGATTGAATTACAGTAGATGAGAACAGATATGAGTCACAGAGGGAAATGATAGACAGAGGTTTTTGCTACCATGACGCTCACACAAATACACACATTCCAATGAAGCAGACACTGTTGTTTATGGTGCATGAGCAGAGCGGAGAAAGTTGACAATTGTAAACATGATTATCTCTAATTCAACACACTTGGCTGTTCTGATGTGTAATCTGTGTGTGTGTGTGTGTGTGTGTGTGTGTGTTGGTATTTGACCTTAAAATGACTTTTGCATTTACTGTTTATTGGTTGGAAAATGACAAAAAATGTGTAGTTATGACAAAAAAGGGCTGGAGCTGGAAAAACCCCTGATGAGTGCATGTTTCTTTGGTTCACATACAGAACATGTGTGATGATGTTGGTATGTATATGCATATGGCTTCCTGAGCCTGTCAGAGACTGTTAACATTTGTGTGGTGAGATGAGAAAGTAAGTGCCATTGATCTGACCAATTACAGCACAGAGTGCAGGACAGACAGTGACTGCTGTATGACTGTACAGAAACAGAATTGATACTTTTCTCACTTCTTAGTCTGCTGCTGCTGAGGAAAAGCATTTAAATCAAGAAGCTACATGTTTGGCAGACTGTAATCTAGCTATGTTTCCTTTAAAAGTGTCTTACTGTTTACTTTTCCTTAGCTGGCATTTTCTTATCTTTAGCTATCTCATATGTCTGTTTAGAAGTTTGTTTGATAGTTACTCTTTTTTCCTTTGACCTAGCTGTCACTGACTGTGTGGGATCTGAAATGATCATACTTGTGTAGAGTCGCTACATCTAATACAAGAGGAAGGCTTGTACTGTACTGTATCATTTGCTGCCACTATACACAGATACTTATACACATATACATATTTCACTACTTTCACTATCAAATTACTATCATCGTGGAAACTTTTTTTATTCAGCAGCGAAGTCAGCAGTAACCAAACCAAATAAAAAAATTATAAAGCAAGCTGTTGGTGCCTTGATGCAGATGGGCCGCATAGCCATGATGGTTGGTCAAGTGACAGGCCATAACTACTCCTGAATCTATTCCATAGACAGTAAAAAAAATGGACGTAGCTTCCAGGTCTGAAAAATGAAGCCAATGTGGAAGAGCGTTATACCTGTATTCTATTCATGGGTTAAATTGTTATATGCATCTCCATTGGCTACTGTCAGAACAAATGGTACAAACAAAATACTTTCCCTTGTGTCGACCAACAAGACAGGGATTCCCATTGAGTCCCCTTTTATTTGCCCTTGTGATGGAGCCCCTATCAATTGCTTTACTTTTTCACCCCGATACCTGTGGCATTACTAGGAAAAATTATCTCAGAGGTGATTTTGAATGATGGTCCCTCCTGAATCTTTCTGTAGCCGCTAGGATTAATACTGTCAGAAATAATATTTTTCCGCATTTGTTGTATTTATTTCTGTGTATTCCAATCTTTCTGCCTTTTTTGTTCTTTCGTAAGGTGGATAGTCTTGTTCTGGATTTTATTTGGAACAAGAAAACTCCTCGATTGAGCCGCCAAGTGTTACAGAGACCCAAGGCTTTAGGTTGAATGGCACTAACAAACTTCTTATACTATTATCAGGCAACAGCTATAAAAAACTTGAACCATTGGGTCCGGTATGAGGATACTGAAGTCCCGTCATCATGGCTGGTTGAAGGAGGCTAACTCCGCTCGTCCAGTATCGTTGAAAGCCTTATTGCACTCCACTCTTCCATTTCAGCTTATACTAAAAATGTGATTGTGGCCTCAAGTCTTAAAACATGGACTCAGTTTAGACAACATTTCAGCCTGCAAACACTTTCTATCAAGGCTCCACTTGCGACTAATCATACTTTTCCTCTATCTGTACTGGACGGCAATTTTGTCATATGGGCTGGGTTGGGCATAAAAACCTTAAGAGAATTGTACGTTGATTCTGTTTTTGCCACTTTTCAACAATTGGTCGACAAATTTTCACTTCCTAAAGGACATTTTTTTAGTTATCTTCAAGCTCGACACTTCACTCGTAGCTCATTTCCAGGATTCCCTGCTCTTCCTGCCCCTTCAGATTTGGAGGTGTTTCTAAGGCGTCTTTGAAGGGTGCGATCTTGTCAATTTATATTGATATTTATAAGCTCTATCCCAGCTCTTCAGCTGTGTTTAGGACTGTGTGGGAGATAGATTTGGGGATGACAATCCAAGAGGGGGAGTGGGAGATCTTGAAGAGAGGGCACAAATCTTCAATCTGTGCTAGACACAGCTTCACATAATGCCGGATCCTACATCAAGCTCACCACACTAAAGCTTGGTTTGCAAAATTTTTAACACTGTGTCTCCCATGTGTGATCGATGCCGACAAGCCACAGCAAACTACACTCACACATTCTGAAGCTGTCACTCTCTGTATAGATTCTGGCTTGACATTTTTGATACATTGTCTGAGGTGATGGGGAGGGATATTGCTCCTAATTCACTGACTGGCCTGTTTGGTTTGTGTCCTTCTTCGTTTGCTCTTTCTCCTGCTAAGAAAGACTTGATAGCATTTACGACTCTGCTGACCAGGAGGTTAATTTTGTTGAAATGGAAATCTCCACGTCCACCCACTTATACACACTGAATTAAAGAGGTGCTTTATTTTCTTAAACTGCAAAAATTAGACTGACTCTGTCTGGTAAGGCTGCTTCATTTTGCAAGACCTGGAATCCCTTTTTGTCTTCTGTGAATAGCACAAGATGCCAGATCTCCTTGGACTGAGCTGAACATTTCGGTGGTGTGTTTTGGCATCTTACTGGAATTCTTTTTTGATCTCTGTCAACTTCTTTGTATTTCTCGTTGTTGTTTTTTGTTTATTTATTTATTTTTGTTTGTATGTTTGTTGCATCTAGGTTTTTACATATATGTGTAATTATTATCATTATTTTTCTTTGTTTGTTTGTTTTGCTTTGTTGTGTTTGCTCATTTTTGTGCATGTGTCTGACAGGGATAGGTGCCATGGGGTGGGTGGGTGTGTGTATTAGGGGTTTTTTTTTGTTTGTGTTATACTGACAACTGATTATTGACACATAGTGCTTCTAAGAGCCACTATTTTTTAATGTGGAAAACTCAATAAACAGATTATTTAAAAATAATAATAACTGTATTTTATTTAAGGACCATTAGGAGGTGACTCCACTGGTTGCGAAAAGGAATTTAAGGAATCTGTTTGTATAGAAGTCTAAATTGCTAGTTTCAATGATCCTTCAATACATCATATTCACTTTGGTCATATTCACGTTCACTTTGTAAATTATGCTCTATTTACAGGAAAGAAAGTGATAAAGCAGGGGATGCTTCAGGGCATGTGATTAATAGGGAGTACAGTGACCTGCCAATCATTTGGATCATGTAGTCTATACTTCTCAGCAGTCAGATCCACCCTGTCGTCCAAATATAGTATGATCCGGTTTAAAAAGAACAAGATGGCTGCAACTGGATCACCAAACCGGAGGCATAAAAACAGCAGATGACAAATGATGGGTGACGACATGGTGGGTTGCCACTTGGTCTACTCTGGAATCTAATGACTACTATTGGTCTAGTGTTGAAAGGCCACTTGACTAAGGTTATTCATTAAAATGAAACTGACTTTGTTCAAGCACAGGCTTGTGGATTTGGCTTGTCTGTTTTACCTTGAACACAGATTAGTGTATAGAAAACTGTCATAACAGCTGAAGACACCTGCATCACTATCTGTGCTCCTGATTTTTGCCAAGAAAAATGTGACAGACCACAGGAGTTAAGAACAGTAAATGAATTGAAATGCTACAGACACAATTATATTGTGTCCTTTGGCATTAGAAATGGGAACAGTGGACATTAAATTAATGACAATCAAGCAATGAATTTAAAAGACAGGTATGTGAATACACTACTTTGATGTTTTCACCAAACGTAAATATTTTCATATACACATATGAAGACTAATGAAAGTTTCAAAAAAGCAAGTAAATGGACTATTAGTTCATATGATTTTGACAAACTTTCTTTCCAAAGCTCAAATGTGGCTTTTCAAGCTCAGAATATTTTCACAAACTGACACCAAAACCAAAAATGCATAAATAACATGTAAGAAAAGGCAATCGTTTTATGTCAAGATATTTTCATTTGACAGGAAATTAAACAAATAAACGGAATCCTATTGAACTTTTTTAAGGATTAAAGATCAGATATTTAAAAAAATGTCATAGATACAGTGTATGCATGCAGGATAATATCAGCCAAATACATGCACATGCATGTATCTCCTCAGTATGAGTATTTTTCCATGTCAGTTTTCTGCAGTGCATGAAAGACAGGGAGAAAAACAGAAAGACAAAGCTGGAGACAGCAAGTGCTCCAAGGGGGTGAGCAAGCTAAGCAGATGATAATGGAGCAACAGAGAGAGAGAGTGAGTGAGGAATAAGGAGCATGTTGTGAAGGCCCCTTTTAGTGAAGGAAAGCAGGAATAATCCCTATTAAGGTAATTAGTGTTTCAGGAGACAAAGCATAATTAAACAGAAACAGTCTGTAAACTATGTCCTGTCTAAATATAACTCATCCATACAATCCAGTGTCACATCCCATAACTGCAGGAGAAAGGTGTTTGAGTATGTGTGTCCATGTGTGTGTGTGTGCATGCGTATTAGATAGCAGTGGTGTCTTTACAATGAGATCAAGAGAATGCTTGGCAGGGTGTCAACCTTGTAAAGCCCCGGGATTCCACATGGAATACACACACACACACACACACATACACAAACACTTCAGCTACTCAATTTTACTCGATTTTATCATCTGTATCATAACATTCCAAACTGATATAAATCCTCCTTTCTTTGGAAAAATGAAAAAACAAAAACAAAAAAACAATCAAAAATACCAACATTAGAATGAGTTCAAATGCACACCTCATATCATGCAAGTCTAACGTCATAAACATGTGACTTTTCAAATCAAAGCAACAACACGCTACCTCTTCTTGGAGTTATTCAACCTCTTAGCCTCACCTGGCTCAGTGCAGTTTTTCTCGGGCTCCAAGTACAGCTTAGACTCATTGTCAAAGACTTGGTGCAGAAGGTGACGACTGCCCCACTTCGCCTCCTCCACAACCACGGAGCTGGAAACATGATATCCTGTGAAAAACACAAAGAAATGATAAAACAGTTACAACAGCTGCATCATGACTCCTGTTGTCATTGACAAACCAATAGGCCAACCATGAGTGGCAACTCTATCCTTGAGCTGCCGGTTTGGTGAAAGACAGTGAACACGTCACATTCCATTTAAGCAAGTTGGATTTCTATAAAAAATAAAAACACACAGGGAGATCCATTATATTTTCACAGATACACATTTTTATTCTCAAAACAGATACATATTGTGATCCTGTGTGGCAGATGTGAGTTGAAATACACAAACAGACTAATGGCCAAACAGCACAAGCTCTTCGTTCCACAGTTAATTGACATTCCTGAACACTCCAGACCTTCCTCTGCCCACAGAACGAAGGCAGATGAGACATGCATCTTGTGTCACTGCATTCCTGCGGGAGCACGCTGAGCGCTGCAAGGATGATCATTCCAGCTCCATCACCCGGGTCACAGTGTCCTCAAGCGCCCCACATCCGACCCATCTCCCTTCCCACCATACAACAGGACCAAATTTAGGCGCAGAGCATGCCAGGGCTTTTATTAATATCACTACTCAGCTATATATATATATCAAACTGCAGAAACATGAAATGTTTATAGTGGTTTGCAGCCATGTCACAGTGAGGTGGAACACTAAACGTGGGGGTGATGAAGTAATAACTGCAGCAGCAGCAATGTGGCCTTATTACTTTGGCTATACTGTATGCCTCGAAGCATATGTTTACCTAATGAGAATGACATGAGAGAGCACCAACCTCTGGCAAGGCTAAACATTTCCCCCAAAGGGTTAGGGTTAGGGTTCGAGTATCCCGACCTGTATCAATTTGTGATATTTCTTTGAGAGCATTGAGATAGTGTCCCCCAATTTTTCTACTTTCAAATCTTGAAAGAAATTTCAAAATTTCTTCAAATTTGATTTCAAATGTAAAATTTTGGCCTACCTCTCAATGGTGAAGAATCCTGAAAAGAATTCCTAGATCTGGATACTGATCTGCATGACTCCCAAAATGTTATGGTTTCTTAGACAGACCATGAGCCACCTCTGTTAAAAATATCATGAAACAAACAACTAACAGAGACTAACCTCCTAACAATTGCAAAAAACAACAATCTTTATCTTTTAAAGAATAAAGTATGTGTGCTCTCCAACCAATACTGTACAATTAATCCTTGAAAAAATGTAGGCAATGTCATCCATGTAGTTTACACAAGCCTGCTTGGCAATTAAATTAATTCAATTTAAGGATCAGTGCACTGAGAAATCATATGTTTCCACCATCCTTTAATAGATAAAGGTACCTATTATACCAGATACCTATTTGGACATTTTTGGTTTTATTTCCCAATGTTAATCTATTATGAGTGCAAATCATTTAAAGTGAAGCATTTATTCTGCTACAGGTACAGCACAAAATGAGGAGAAATCACACTATGTTACAGCCCATATACCTTATTCTTCTTGTGTTATCCAAATAATAATTAAAAGGTTCCTCATTTAACATTAAAGATTAGCCATGTTTTATCCACCAACATTTGTATTACTTGAATATTTTTTTCTCATCAGATGACAATCAAAACCTTCCATACCTATGGACTTGACAAAGACACGTTTGTTTTCCACTCCAGTATACATGTGATGAGCTCCATTGTATGATTTAGAATAAAGAAGTGTTGGATCAATGTTGTCGGCCAAATTCTCCAACTCTTCTTTATTCTAAATCATACAATGGAGCTGAGGACATGATAAATAAAGCCCTATGGCTGCAGCTGTGTACTGAAGGCACACCAGTAATATTTGAGCACTCTTTACATATTGTATTTTATTCTACACATCAAAATGTTATTTGGTAAAAAGTGAAACTGAAACATGCATTTTACATTAAATGGTAAGAAGTGGGTATGTTGGCTTTATTGTATTGTTTGGCTATTTTTCCATACAGTAAAAAAAAAAGATTATAGTAGATTTTTGTTTTTCTTGTTGTACTGTACCCCACACACAACCAGTATTCACCAAAATACAATACAACAAAGAAAATTCTCCTTTACCCTAAGATTCAAAATAAAACCAGTTTATAAACCTTGAACTTCAACCTGATTTGCTGCAACTTGAAAACATGTTCCACACGAATCCTCTCTTACTACTGAATAACTTGAGTCTGTGCTCAATTACACTTGCACACAGAAGGGCACACAAGGCAACATTCAACACAGTAAACATACAAACACAGACCCCTCAGTGAGTGTTTTAGGTGGCTGGTGGTCCAGTGAAGCAGAATCCATCGCCACTGCTGAAGTTACTATGGCAATCTGATGTAACAGATAAGACACAGGGGGCTGGGGGGATGGTGGTGCATGACATAACAACTAACTTGTTCACATTCGCAGACACACAACAGTGACTAACAAACTACAAGCTCATGCTGGTACAGTGGGATCATGTAAATAGCTAAAAATGCATAATTTTGGAATTCCATTTTAATATTTATTGATTTCACAATCAAATTTAGTTATTTATTAATGGTTGACTTTGAACAGCTAAAATGCATATTAATGCACAATTTTCAGAATTGAGTATTTTTCCTCTTCCATCAGTAAAGCTTATGGTATATTTTTGCACAGCAGATAGACATGAATTTGGCGACACCATGGTATCTTAAGTGCTACTGACCACTTTGGAATAAAAATTGTCATTAACAGTCATGATCGCCAAAGGATAATACCCAATTATTTTGCTGACGTCGTGCTTTTGTCCAGTGCCACTGTCAGGCCAAAATTTCCACTTGATAGAATAAAAAAATTGTGAAATGTCTTGATTTTCCCAAAATTTGCTTTAGATATCTGAGATGGGGTGAAATCTTTTATTTTTGTTTTCTGGTGAACTCAGACCATTTCACTAAAGCTGAAAACACATATTTTTCAAACTCAACCATTAACAACTTCTCATCCATCATTCTACACACAAGCAAAAGCTGAAGTGATGGATCTGCCAGGGGAGCTGAAGAGATGTATAAGAGCAGAGATGAACAAGCAAGTGCTTGGAAATAGGACAGCGATGCAAGATGTCTTGGAGTCAAACATTGATGTCTGTGTATATTGTTACTGGTTGTGCAGGGGAAGTAATGGGAGCGGCTGTTTTGAGGGTGTGTTTTGGCCTTGACACAGTTATGTCACAATTATCACGTATACCTAGGAAATATCAAATACTAATGACTGGAAGTCCTTTAAATTCATTGAATACATTCATGCTTCTAAGAAAATTAGGTCCTGTCCATAAATTGTATGAGCTTCCCTGTAGCATCACCCAACACAGGATGCTAAAAACAAAATGTACTGAGCACATTCGTGCCCTCAAGGGTTTTCATTTTCTTGACAGTATTATATTTGTCAGTGCCAACCCTAAACAAACATGGCAGCGACAGGACTCAACCAAAACAGTAAAGCTGCTGGATCCAAAACCAGAAGAAGACCTGAGAGAAGGCAAGATGCGAGAGACAAAGAGATGAGAGGAACTCCAGAGTTGGTACTCATTTTCAGCAGGTTTGTCACCAGGACTAATTCATTTCCCATTACACAGAGTCATGTGATCTGTTGTAGAAATATTGGTAAGCGCAGCTTTATAGACAGTGAGAGAAACAGAGAGTTGTATATCCGCAGTCACTGTGGAGTTTGGTGGGCTGAGTCAGGAGACTATGTTTGGGAAGTAGCAGTGACACTCAAAATGTCAGCCTGTGTTCATGCTATTGTTGCAATACCTGTTACAATTTTCCATTCAACAAAAAAGAGCTTTACATTACATACAGTAAATTTTTCTTCCTCAGTCTAATAGGTTAATAATATGTTATATGTCACCACATGTAGTAAGCCCCTGAGATGTAATGGTAATATGTGATTGGATGAGGGTATCTAAATCAGGCAAAATAATTTGTGTGGGTGGATAATTTATGCAGACATATGGATTCGGAAGACCTGACACATAATACACTGAAATCACTGCTAAACATAGAACGCTGGATTTTCCTCCAGAGTTGTACGAATTATCCATCTCTTACATTTAGGTCACCAGTGTATATGTGTGCATGTGTGAGCATGTGTGAGCGTGTGTGTTTATCATGTGGAATCCCAGGGCTTTACAAGGTGTTTAAAGAATGCTTCAGGGGAAAGATGAAAGGAATAAACCAACAAATATTCTACCCATCTATGTCTTGATGTATTTCAATGCAGCCCTCACCCCATTACATTCAACCTCCCATGTGTCTCGCACTAACACATTGTTCTATACTGGCCACAGTCCTATTTCCAACAATAATAATGTCATTGGCTGCCCATCACTCCTCACTGTCATGCTTAATTAGCTACTTTATCTTCATTAGCGTCCCTTGGCAGGCAGGTTTGCATGCATCTAAGTATGTATGTTTGGTGTATATATGCATTTCTATATTCTGCATGTATGTGCAGGGGCCATTGCTTGCCTCTCCAGTGTGTGTGCACGTGTTTTTGCGTGTGCACCCCAAAGAGTGCAAGATCCAACTTCGTCCCTGGAGAGAGTAGAATCAGGCCATGAGCATGTGGCTCATACTACATACTGTTGCTGCTGCAACGTGCTACACGTGATACCTCATCATAGGACATACAATAAGTAGGTTACTGCTGTGTTTGTATTATTATACAATATATGCATTATACATATAGATAGACATACATATTCTGTGCGTGCATAATTACATTACTCTTTACATCGTTCACCCCTGCAAAGAAAGCTCATCTAATAATTTATATGACGTATGTTATTACTCTACTATGATGAAGGGATTAGCAACAGTCACCTGTGTGTCTGTGGTAAAAAGTGCTCTCCACTGAGCATCATAATGCTTTAGCATACTGTAACTGCTATGCTCTTCGGTTTCAGTCTGTCTAAAGAAAATATTAGACTTCTAGGTATGCTACACAAAGCATACCTTCTGGTTTGTGTGTTGTTGGTGTGTTTTCCCTGTCTGTGTGTTCACATGTTTTGGGTGGTTCCAGGTGTTTCAGTCCTTGTTTTACTTCCTTTGCTCTTCTCTAACCTCTGTCCCTTCTTTGCTTTCCCTGTGAATTAGGGCTCCCTCTTGTGTTCTCCCTCACGGTTAGTTATCTAGGTAACTCCCTGCACCTGTGTCCTGTTTGATCGTTACCTCCCTTATGTGTATTTATACCCCTGCCCTTCAGTTACCATTTGTCAGAACATGACCAGTTCATTCTGTGCAGAGAGTAGCCCTTTTTGGTTTTGCTCTGGTTTTTCGACTCTGTTTATGAATTCATCATCATGGATTTTGGAATAGTTGTTGAGCATTCAGGACTGAATAAAGGTTATTGCTGTTACAACACTGACTTGCAACTGGTTCCTGTACTGATCCTCACAAAAGCTCAAAAGGAGAAGGTTGCAGCAGGAAATGTCAACTATTCGATTCCTCCATGGAAGCTGAGTTGAGTGGGTAAGTAAAGGGAAGGGACGAGTTATCACAGTCTTCCATGAGTAAGAACCCTCAGTTTCATTGTCGCTACTATACACATTCAGCAGCATAACTGCTTCTTGATTGTGGCAGCCATTGTTATACTGTGAGGGGTTAAGAGGATAGATGCCGAGCCGTGCCCCCATTCTTGCCCCTTTCTACTGTACTCGGTGCACAACCAAGGAGATACCAGCTGTCTGCAGTGGTAAAAAAAAAAATCATTTTTGGGGTTAGGCTCTGTCCTTGCCTTTTCCTCGTGTTTGGGTGTTTTCCTCTCCCTGGTGTCTGTTGTCTGTCTCTAGAGTGCTGATGTATAGATTTGTGTGTCTACTCGACCAGGCTACTGGGTTTCTCTGCCGCGAGTTCACCTGCCATTCATTCTCCAATCAAGATAATCCACTGTAGTCTAAAAGAGTAGTTCATTCACCCAGATGTTGCCAAATTATTTAGACACTCTTGTTATCAGATACTGCAGCCAGCACTATGCTCAGTTTGTGTGTTTCCATTTTTGCTAGGTCCAAGGTTCAAGGTTCAAGGTTCTTTTATTGTCATGTGCACAACAGGAGTAGTCATTGGCAATGAAATTCTTGGGGCTCAGGCTCCTTCAGCATTGCAATATATAAAACAATTAAAGAAGGAACAAAGATGGGAAAAAAAGGAAATAGTAAAATGCAAAATAAACCCAATTAGTGCAAATAAACATAAATAGCAAGGATATAGTGCAGATAAAATTTAAGGTGAAGTAAAATGTAAGTGTAAATGGGTATATATTTAAATATAGAATAGAATGTAAGATTAAATTGAATGTAACCGAAATGGAATACTGTACATGAAATAAAATACTATAATGGAATATGTAATATGTACAGATGTGAGTTATAAATCTGTAATTGATTAACATTATAGACAGCTGTAAACATAACCAGATGTAGGTAACCAGGTGTAAAGTATTTTTAAACAGATGTTAACTGTTTTAAAGTGACATGGTTGAGCTTGACAACTAAAGAGTTCAAAGGTCTTAGCCTGTGGTATGAAACTGTCCTTGAGTCTGGTAGTGCGAGACTGGATGCCACGGTACCGTCTGCCAGATGGCAGCAGCTGGAACAGTTTGTTGCTGGGGTGATGGGGGTCTTTAATAATCCGGTTGGCCTTCTTCCTACACTGCTGGGTGTAGAGGTCCTCCATGGATGGCAGCTCCATCCTGATGATGTGCTGCTCAGTTTTCACCAGACTCTGTAAAGTCTTACGGTTGAGGGCGGAGCAACTGCCGTACCAGGCGGTGACACAGCCGGTCAGGATACTCTTGATTGTGCACCTGTAGAACCTGCAGAGTATCCTGGAGTCCATGTTGAGCCTCCGCAGCCTGCAAAGCCGCTGTTGTGCTGTTTTTGGGATAGTGTCAGTGTGTTGAGTCCAGGTCAGGCCTTCGCTGACATGAACCCCGAGGAACGTGAAGCCGCTGACTCTCTCCACCGTCATCCCATTGATGCTGATGGGGGCGTGTCCTTCTCCCTGCCACTTCCTGTAATC
This sequence comes from Psettodes erumei, assembly GCA_016785225.1. Taxonomy (NCBI): domain Eukaryota; kingdom Metazoa; phylum Chordata; class Actinopteri; order Pleuronectiformes; family Psettodidae; genus Psettodes; species Psettodes erumei. The sequence continues at coordinate 1,107,925 of JAFBJZ010000902.1, read as the reverse complement.
CACAATCAGCTCCTTAGTTTTTCCGACGTTGAGGTGAGATGTTGGAGCTGTGCATGGCCATGCAGTCATGCATGAACAGGGAGTACAGCAGAGGGCTCACCACGCAGCCCTGCTGGTGTTCAGGCTAGAGGATGTGGTGGTGCCCATCCGTACTGCCTGGGGTCTGCCCGTCAAAGAGTTCAGGATCCAGTCACAGAGGGCGGTGTTGAGTCTGAGCTTGGAGGGCACAATGGTGTTAAATGCCGAGCAGTAGTCAATGAACAGCATTCTCACATATGTGTTCCTCTGGTCCAGGTGGAAGAGGGCAGTGTGGAGGGTGAGGGTGATGGTGTCATCTGTGGACCTGTTTGCCCTGTAAGCAAACTGCAGGGGGTCCAGTGAGTCAGGAAGGGAGGATGTGATGAATGATTTGACTAACCCTACTGGGTGGTAGTCATTTAGGCAGGAGATGTTGGACTTCTTTGGGACAAGGACAATGGTGGACTTCTTGAAACACGTGGGGACCACAGACTGGAGCAGTGACATGTTGAAAATGTCTGTGAACACATCTGCCAGCTGATCTGCACATACCCTGAGAGCTTGGCCAGGGATGCCATCAGGTCTAGGAGCCTTGAAAGAAAAGATTTATCCACAATTAATCTTTTTTAAAGATCTGCACATATCTGCCTGAGTTAGAATCAGTGGGCAGGGGTCCTGGGCCTTCTGTACCTCCTCAGCCAGGGAGCGGCTCTCAAACCTGTGTTCAGTGTTCAGATCATCAGATCAGAATTGGAGCCCTGGAAGTTGGACTCCACTCTATCCCTGTACTGCCTCTTTGCACTGCTAATAGCTCTCTGGAGTGCCTACCTGGACTTCCTGTACTCCTCCAAATCACCTGAGTTGTAGGCATCAGTCTGTGCTTTACGTTTGGCATGGACTTCTCCGTTAACCCAGGGCTTCTGATTCAGGAATGTCCGCGGGACTACGTCATCGATGCATTTGCTGCTGTAGCAAATGGCCGCGTCTGTGTGTGTGTTTATGTTGTCATCCTGAAACACACAACCCCTTCACCAGCGTGTTGCCTCCTTGTGTAGGACAGCTGATGTGTTGGTGGTATCTCGGCAGGACTTTCCTCATGTTGGCTCTGTTTAAGTTCCTGACCACAATAAAAGCAGCATCGGGCCGCGAGGTCTCCGTCCTGACGATAACACCATACAGCTTGTCCAGTGCTTGGTTAGTGTCGGCGTGGGGTGGAATGTACACCGCTGTTATCATGACTGATGTAAACTCCCTTGGCAGATAATAGGGCCGGCATCGGATTGTGAGGTGCTCCAGGTTAGGAGAGCAGTCTGATGAAATGATCTCCACATCTGAGCACCACTGGTTGTTGACCATGAAGCAGACACCTCCCCCCTTGCTATTCCCGATGTTATTGTCCAGTCCTGGCGGTAAATGGAACGTCCGTGTGGAACAATGGCAGAGTCCGGGATCAGGGGGGTTGAGCAAGGTCTCTGTGAAAACCAAAATGTTACAGTTCTTGATGTCTCGTTGAAATGCCATTCTTCTCCGGAGTTCATCCAGCTTGTTATTCAGTGACTGGACATTTGCCAGAAGAATACTCAGGAGAGGAGGATGGTTTCCACGTTTCCTCAACCTGACCAGGACCCCGGCCCGCGACCCTCACTTCCTCCGTCTCCTCCATTGTCCAGGTGAATCTACAACAGGTAGCCATGGCGAATCCCTGTTGTTTGTAGGTCACAGTGGAAAAGTGTTGTCCACCAGTGACCTGATGTGAAGAAGTTGTTCTCTATCCTATTATATGAGAGGACTGGCTTGGGCGCTTTGCATGTCAGAAAAAAGTCAGTATAAAAATAAAAATAAATTAAAACTGCAAGCAGTGATAACGGGCCCTCACACCCCTGCGCCAACTCGGGGGACCCGGCTGACGCTGAATTCCCCGAATTTCCCCGAAAACCCCGATGGGGAGGTGTTTTTGAACATTTCCTCCTGTCGCCAATAGGTGGCGCTACAACAATGCGACAACATAGTCCCTCAGGTCTCTTCAGGACGCCGCCCCAATTGTACGTGTGTAATTTGAAGCAGATCGGATGAGGCATTTGAGACTTACAACGCTTTAGATGGCGATGGCGAGGGATCCAAATTCGCTGACCCGCCACCAGAACCCCAGGGGGCGGGAGAATGTCATCTTCAGAACTGAGCATCTACCATGTCTCCAGGTTTACCACAGTAAAATTCAGCTTCATCGGATTAAGATACTTGATGTTGAACGTCAAAGTACAAAACATGTGATTTCCTGTTGCCAATAGGTGGCGCTGTCACTTTTATGGAATATGAACATGCAGATGTCTCAGGGAGGGGATTATTATCATCCATGTGAAGATTGGCTGAGATCGGAGCACGTACACTGAAGTTATGGCAGTTTCGCGCTTTCTGGCGAAACATCAAAACTCGCCGCGCCACCACGCCCACATTTTTTTCGAGCCATAAAAACCTTTAACAACTTTTGATCACCAAGGCCTGGAGAGTCAGCACACCAAGTTTGAAGCTGATACAATGAAATCTCTAGGAGGAGTTCATTCAAATATAACACGTGGAAATGGCCAAAAATGGCCAAAATTTGCATATTCATATCAAAATGGCTGACTTCCTGTAAGGTTTGAGTCATGTCCACAAGAGACTTTTTCGAAGGTCGTGGGACTTTCCACACACCTACCGAATTTCATCTGCCTAGGTCAAAATAACCCCAATGGGGAGGGGTATTTGAAAATTTCTAGGGGGCGCCACCGAGCCACTTTGCCCCGCCCATTCTGGAGACCCTTAAAATACGTAATTTTTCACCGGACCTGACGCGTGTGCAAAATTTGGTGAGTTTTTGAGCATGTTCAGGCCTCGAAAAATGTGATTTAATTGTCGTGAAAATAATAATAATAATAATCTTTCAAAAAATTACAATAGGGCCTTCGCACTGAAGGTGCTTGGGCCCTAATAATCTTTCGAATTACAATAGGGCCTTCGCATTGAAGGTGCTCGGGCCCTAATAATAATAATAATAATGATAATAATAATAATTATAATAATCTTTCGAATTACAATAGGGCCTTCGCACTGAAGGTGCTCGGGCCCTAATAATAATAATAATAATAAAAAGAAAAATAATAATAATCCCTTGAAATACAATAGGGCCTTCGCACTGAAGGTGCTCGGGCCCTAATAATAATAATAATAATAAAAAAAAAATAATAATAATAATCCCTTGAAATACAATAGGGCCTTCGCACTGAAGGTGCTCGGGCCCTAATAATAATAATCTTTCGAATTACAATAGGGCCTTCGCACTGAAGGTGCTCGGGCCCTAATAATAATCTTTTGAATTACAATAGGGCCTTCGCACTGAAGGTGCTCGGGCCCTAATAATAATAATCTTTCGAATTACAATAGGGCCTTCGCACTGAAGGTGCTCGGGCCCTAATAAGAAAATGAAACAATGTCAGGAGGAGCTTGAGACATCGCAGCCATCCACGGTGCCATCTATGCCTAGTGTCTCACCCTGAATTCTTTTGTACTCCAATTTCACTGCATATTGAGCCTCTTCCCTCAACTTTGCTCTCCTGAGCTGCTGCCATCTGATTCCCCCTGCATTGCAGTTCTGCTGCAAGGTGCAGGCTCCTACTCCACCTACTCACTTTGCCTGCCTGAGAACAACTGGTTCCTTGCCTTGTTTGTCTGCTGGGATACCCACTGAATATTAAGAGCCACTGGCTCTGAATACCCCATCTGGATCAGCTTGTCAAGCCGAATAGCTGTCACCACCCAGCTCTTCCCTGGAATTAGAATGTTTATTCTACAGACTGAACTTAATGTGACTGTATATATATATTTACATCATTTGAACTCTAATGGATTTCTGCCCATCAGTTTTTGTCTCTGTTTCTGAGAGATTGGCCTACTTGGACTTCATTTAGAACTGTAAATTTTGTATTTTTGTACTGAAGACCTGCTGGGGACTGTGTCTGCCACTGGGAGTAAAACAATTTATATTGCAACAGCAACCTGTCCTAACAATAATTACATTTCCTCAATAACTGTACAAAGTACATATACCTGACTTGAGTATTTCCATTTTATACTTAATACTTCTACTTCACTACATTCCAGAAGGAAACATTGTATTTTTTACTTCACTACATGTTTGTAACAGCTGCAGTTACTGGTTAAGTCGACAGATTAAGATTTTATATGCCAAACACATGGTCATCTTATAAAATTCATTTTTATTAAACCAGCTATCGCTAAGGTTTTTGCCCGTGACCACTCATAAAACAAAGTATGCTTTCAAAAGCATTTATTTATACTGTACCTGTTCTGATTGGCAATATTAAGGTAGGTGAAGAGCCTGCCTGCTGTGGCCAAAAAGGACACTATAACAGTGGTAAGTGGGAACTCACTGTAAAGCTGACGGGAGCTTCAGATTCATCACTACCTGACACAACCTTGTTTTCACCTTGTCGTTTGCTATTAGTAAAATATTGATTTGAGCTACTCTTAGTATTAGCACATTATGTAAGATAAGCAATGTATGTAAGGTAAAAGGTCTTGCATTTATATTGCACTTTTCTAGTCTTAGCCCCCTTTCAAAGTGCACTTACATTACAAAAAATACATTCACCCATTCACACACACACACACACATACAGTGCTTCTACATTTTAAGCACTATTCAATCATACATTGGGTTACAATTTTGGGTTCAGTGTCTTGCCCAAGGCATTGACATGGGAACTGGAGCAGCCTGGTGTCAACGGACAAACTTACTGGATGACTTACATGTAAATACAGTGTCAAAATAAGTATTTGATACACTGCTGATCTTGTTCTCCCACTTACAAAGAATGGAGAGGTCTGTAATTTTTATCATAGGAATTGTGAGAGACAGAATCTAAAAAAAAACCCCAGAAAAACACATTGTATTATTTTTAAATAATTCATTTGCATTTTACTGCATGAAATAAGTATTTGATACAATAGATAAGAGAACTATTAATATTTGGTACAGAACCTGTTTTTTACAGAGGTCAGGTGTTTCCTGTAGTTCTTGACCATGTTTCACACACTGCAGCAGGGATTATGCAAACTGTAGCGGGTCCAGTGTGGAGGGCAGTGTGGATCTGTTTCTCAAAGCATTTAATCACCACTGATGTGAGGGCTATGGGCCTGTAATCATCGTGGTTGCTGGGGTGAGGTCATTTTGGAACAGGGACGATGACAGCCTTTTTGAAACAGGTGGGGATCACACACTGTTCAGGGAGAGGTTGACTATTTCCATGAACAGGGGGGGCAGCTGATCAGCACAGGCTTTAAAAAAACATCTAATAAGGCCGTCTGGTCCTGCTACTTTCCTGCTGTTGACACGTTTGTATCCCTCCTCACATTGCGCTCTGTCACGGTGAGTGTCTCCTCCCCTCCAGCCAGGAGCACGGCAGGGAGTCTGTTTCCTGACTCGAACCTTGCAAAAGAAGTTGTTTGAAGTAGAAGAAGTATTCTGTGATGGCTCATAGTCCCTGCCACAGACCCCTGGATTCGGACCGTTCCATCTGCTGCTCCAGCCTCTGTCCATAGTGGCACTTGACGTCTCTCACCGCTCTGCAGGCAGCAAAGGAGGCAGCCTTGTAATCGCTCATGTTCCCGGAGGCCAGCCCAGAGTTATAGGCAGCGGTGCGGGATCGCAGAGCATCGCGGATGGATTTGTCCACCCATGGCTTCTGGTTGGGGAAAGTCTGGATGGACATCCTGGGCGTAGTATCATCCACGACTTTCCCGATGAATCCCACGACTGCTTCCATGAACTTCTCGATGTCTCCGCACACTCTGTTATGGAACATGTCCCAGTCAGCAGAATCAAGCGCACCCTGCAAGGTGGCCTCTGATTGGTCCATCCACCGCGTCACCTCTCCCACTGCTGGGGGCTCCTGCTTGAGCTTCTGTTTATATTTGGCATTAGCAGGACAGCGGTGTAGTCGGACTTCCCAATGGGGGGAAGGGGCTTGGCTTTGTATCCTTCTTTACTGGAGAGTAGCAGTGGTCCAGGGTCCTCGTTCCTCTGGTGGGATGGTGAATGGTCCCACCAGTCACTGGTCAATGTGTTGAGTGAACTCCGGTGTCACCTTCCTCAAGTTTGCACTGTTTAAATCCCCTGCTACAATGACAGCCGCTTCACACTGGTCAGCCTGAATGGTGGAAATAGCCTCACGTAGATCAGTTAGTGCAGCGTTCGTGTCCGCCTGACGTGGAATATAAACGGCACTAATGATGACCAAAGTAAATGCCCGGGGCGGGTAGTGAGGACGGCATTTTAGAGTCAGGAGCTCCAGGTGAGGTGAGCAGCACTGCCTCAGAGTGACTACGTTTCTGCTGCGCCAGTTATTAATGACACTCCACTTCCCCTAGTTTTGCCAGACTCACTAGTTCTGTCCGTGCGATGAACCGTGAAGAACTCTGCTGGTTGAATGACGTGGTCCGGCACTAGAGGGGTCAGCCATCTCTCGGTGAGGCAGATGATGTTGCAGTCTTGTATGTCTCTCTGGTACCTAATCCTGGCCCTGAGTTCGTCCAGGTTGTTCTCCAAGGACTGGACATTAGCCGGCAGGGGTGTGTGGTGTGCTCTGCACCTCAGCCTTTCTCTAACGCCAGTTCTTTTCCCTTGGTGTCTTGTGCGCGACCTGAGGCCCCCGCATCCCTTTGTGTTGGGCGCAGGATGTCCCGGGACCAAGAACTCTGCGGTTTTTGTTATAAAAAATCTTTCTGCTGCATTTTGTACTAGTTGAAGAAAAGATTTATAAGAATGAATGATTCCAAGATATAGAGTTGCTGTAATCAAGGCGGGAGGAAATGAAGGCATGGATGACTCTATGTCAGAAGGAGAGAGAACTGATCAGTGTGAAGATGATGCTGAGCTGTATGAATCTTAATTTTACTACCCAAACAATCACAAATGAAAAAGGGTCTACTGAAATAGTGCAGCACTTGATGAATTACAGAAACCACCTTGTGCATGTGACCACCACCTTGTGCATGTGAGCTGGGTTGAAAGGGACAGTAGCCTCAATGCTTCTGCTGCTTCTGCTGGAGCCCTGGCCTTTCCACTACCCAGCAACACAAGCAGGCCATTGGTCACTGTATGGCCCAGGAGCTGTGACACCACCATTTCAACAAATTGTACCCCTCTCCTTCTCTCTCTCTTCAGGAACTAATGAGATTGTTACAGTTACTAAAGAACATACTTTGGGGGGGAATTATGGTGTTTGGGTGTTTGGGTGCATTGGAATATGATTTATGGGCTGAGAGTTTCACAGTGCATGCCCCACAGGTGGTAGGGGAGTGGACCTCAGAAGCTTCAGCGAGAAAAGTTACCTTACCAGTATCTTGTTTCTGCAATGGCAGTTTGAGAGTCTGTGGGTCTGTGTGTTTGACTCCATAGTGGCAAGGTCAGACAGTCTGACAGGCATTATTCAGGTGGACTTCAGTTTGCTACAGTTCCAAAATAGATTAAAATTGTGGATTTCTGAAAGTTATTGGTTGCTGTTATTTGATCCTGAATGACCAGGTTGGAGCAGACTGTATGTTCTGACTTCCTAAATCCATGTAGCCAGATGACTGGGTCAACCAAGAGGAGGGTCACAGACAGCTTCCTGGATTCCATAGAACGGTGTAAGCAAGTAGCATGGCATTTTCTGTGTTGCAGCGCATTCTCTCCTCCAAGATATCCTTCCTCAGCTGCAGGTAGTACTGATGTTTGGTCATAGTGTGCTGTATGAGGCTGACATCGTCAAGAAAGAATTTGATGCGTAAGAAAAGGTTAAAAGGCACTTCAGAGTTTATTTCCAAGATTATGTTAGCCTGGGCAGAGGAGGTTTCAGTGAAGCTGGACAGGAGACTATCCTTCTTCTTCAGCTTATCTGCAAATGCAGATATCCTCCATGAGGTTGTTAAGCTTCTGGTAGCCTCCTGGGGCAGCTGGCAGTCTTTGCAAGGCATTGTAACTGATCCAAATTCAATCCAACTATTGTTAAGGAGTGGGATTTGTTAAGGATTTGTTATCACTGTGAAACGGTTTTATCTGTAGAGACACACTCACCCTCACACACATTGCAGTGTTGAGTAAGAATTGTCTCTGCAGTGCAGAAATGACTTCAGACAAGACAGTTACATAAACAGGATGTATTTGCCTAAATTGTCCAAAAACGGTAACTGAGGGGATGTGTGTGTGGAGTGTGAGCTAAGCTGGACAAAGCTCAACATGACAGTCAGTCATGTCAGTCTCATAACATCTAGAAAAGAGTAAGTCTTTTAGTTCATGGATATCTTTGTTTATGTTTGTTTATGTAGTTTTGATACTCTATTGCGTAAAATATGAGATTTAAGAAAACTGCGTCTCCTGCCACATAATGCTGTGGTGCTGGAAGATTGTTTTCCAATAGAATTTTATGAAACATTCTCTGGAAGACTTCTGGCACCACTTTGGGCCATGTATGAGGAATCCTTCACCAAAGGAATACTTCCTCCCTTCTTGAGGCTTGCACTGATAACCTTTATTCACAAACCTACTAAACCCCCTCATGATTGTTCTTCCTTCAGCCCTATCAGTTTGATAGGGTGTGATACAAAAATATTGTGCAAAGTTTTGCCCAGTAGATTGGAAACACATCCCCCACAAGTTTTTGCTAATGACCAAAATGGTTTTGTTAAAAATAGACAGGGATTTCATAATATTTGCCGTGTTTTGAATATACTGCATGGAAAATATAACTGTAAAGATACAGCCAGGCTTTCCTTGGATGCATGCCAAGTTTTTGATAGAATTGAATGGGGCTATCTTTTTAACATGCGCCAACATTTTAGATTTGGTGTAAACTATCTAAAGTGGAGCTATTAAACAAGTTTATTTGGCACAATAAAAAGGCTACACTCCAGCTGAGACTTCTGTATCTACCATATGAGAGGGGTGGGCTTCAACGCCCTAATTTTAAAAGGTACTACTAGGCTGCCCAACTTCAATCAACAATGTATTATTTCTCAGAGACTCCATCTCCTGCATGGGTGAATATGGAGCAAGCATCAATATTTGGACTTCCTCTCAAACTCTATTTGTACTCGAAAACTGTTCAAAAAAATAATCAGGCAAACAAAGAATCCCTTTATTAGGAACTCAATTAGAGTGTGGCACTCAGCTCACCAGCATGTTGGTGACACACCTGTGCTTTCATGATTCTCCCCTATATGGGGCAATTGTCTCTTCACACCTGGGACAGCTGATGGTGGATTTAAAATGTGGATTAATAAAGGTGTTATAAAAAAAATCTCATATTTATATAAAGATGGCAAATTATTGACTTGTCCTCCACTGTCTAATAAATTTAGCCTTCCAATATTGACTTATCCTCCACTGTCTAATAAATTTAGCCTTCCAAATAAACACATCTTTAAATATCTACAGCTCAAACACTTTATAGCTAGACATAAACATCTGTCCTTTGTACCTTCGCTTAACAAAATAGAGGAGTTGACTCTGTCCCACATACATGGTAAGGGTCAACTCTCCCAGTTCTATAATCTATTACTGACTTTCTCAAAAGATTCTTCTATCAAAAAACTAGAGGCTTGGAAACCAATTTATGGGAACATATTCAGGTAGCAGAATGGGATATTACTTGTTTTAATGCCCAGACCCAATCATTTAATACAATATATAGGTTTGCCACAGTATAAGTGGCTTATGCGAACTTATCTGGGCTAAGCAGGCTTAGTCAAATGTTCCCTAATATTCCAGAATTCTTTGTGAAATGCAGAGAGAAAAAAAGGTACTTTAATTCATTTTCTATGGGAATGTGAAAAATTACAATGATTCTGGAAATGTGTGGTTGATTGTATAAGCCTTGCAATTGGGAAGGGAGTCCCTTTGTGTGCCAAACTTTGTGTTCTGGGCATGTATCCTGAGGATTTTGCTGTAACCTTGCAGCAGTCACTGCTCATTGACTTATGACTTTTACAAGCCAGGCGGATAATTGCCCTTTTAGGGAAAAGTGTGGACACTCCTTCCAATTGTGGATAAAAGAACTAGCTGCTAATCTTGCCTGGGAAAGACTTACATATATTGTCAAAAAAGAGGACAAGAAATTTGCCTATTTATGGGGTCCGTACATGGTTTTCTTGGAAAACCATGGTCTGCATGATTCGATGTTTTTTCTTTTTTATTATTTTTCTTTTATTTAATAATCTTATTCTTTGCTATAACTGTACACTGTTAAGGTCTGTTTTTATATTATATATTCAATATTCAATTTATGGTTATTTTCATGTATGTATTTACTGTATGTGTGTATTTGTATCTTTCTGCCTGGGTTGGGGGAATATTGTTAGTTAATTTGTCAAAGAAAATAAAAAATATACTGTATATGAAAACTTTAAACTTTGAGGTCAGAGTCAGAGAAGAGGTTGGATTTTTTGCTTTGAAATGGCAAGGAGTTAGTTTATGTAGGGCTGTCCAACTAATCGAATTTTGATCGGGATTTTGATTTTCGTGTCAAACGATCTCCAAACTCATATAATTGAGTTGAAATGATTTATTTGCCATTTTTCTTTACACAATTTTCTGAAAGAGACGCACATGCGCAATACATTCCCTTCCACATCACCCTGCTGACTTACAGGGTACACTCACACAGCTGAAGAGCAAAGGAGGTGTGTTGTATTTGGTGTTCAAAAAACAGCGCAAGTGAGATTGAGAAATGGCAAAGGGAGGGCAGAGTCGTTAAAAGGGCAGAAAATGTTCTCTTGTATGGGAACAGTTCAGATTTGAAGAATTCGATGAGGAGCAGCAGCACATAATGTGCAAGATTTGCTATAAGGTAATATCCACGCCTCTTTGCAACACAACAAATCTTTTCAACCATCTCAAACAAAAGCACAAAGCAAAAGCACAAAGTCACACAACAAATTAATAAAGAAACAAAAAGACAAAGCCAGTGCCACAACCAATCAATACAGACTCAGTTATCGATCACAGCCACACTGTATAATACAATCCCTTATTCTGACAAGTTCGGATAGGCACAGCAGCTGCTATTGGATACTTTTTAGCAAAAGATATGCAACCTGTTAGTACAGTCGAGGGTGAGGGTTTCAAGAAGATGATCCATGCTTTTGATGAACGTTATGTGTTGCCATCTTGGCACCATTTCAGCAGAATGGTTCTGCCAAACATGTTCCAACAATGTCGAGAAGAAGTCACAAAAGAAGTGTCTAAAGCGTATGACTTTGCGGCAATGACAGATCTGTGGTCCAGCCGTACAGCGGAGCCATATATTAGCCTGACGATCCACTTCATGACACAGAATTAAATTTGAAAGTAAAGTGTCTCCAAACAGTGTTCATGCCATATTTGTGGGCTATATTTATTTTTAATTTGAACGTTTTGTGTAAATTATCAATAACAAAGTGTTTTTTTGAGAGAGAAAGAAATGCTGAATAAATGCATTGTGTAACTAAAAAATAATCGTTTGAATAATCCTGATTTCAATATTGACCAAAATAATCATGATAATGATTTTTTTCCAAATTGAGCAGCCCTATCACCACGCTTAAGCTTCTGTTTGGCATGGTACTATCAGTGACCTGAAGCTAAAGGTAATACTTAAAATGCTTAAATAATTAAAAGACTTCCTTTATATTTTGCTGGTAAGTGATCTCTCATGGTTATGAAGATACTGACCCCTGTCTCTCAGAAGCAAAGAATGAGATGGTGTGATTTGGTGCCAAAATGTAGAGAATGTCTGACTAATAGCAGAGACCTTATTGCATATCCTGCCAACACTCAACATGTATTTCTTTGCTCCGATATTTTCTGCTTACCTCACTTATGTATTGTTTGTTAACCAAAATTAATCACACCTTAACCATAGTAGTGGTAGATCAGAAAACACAGAAAACACTCATAAAGCACTTTCATAGCAGCCACATGAGTTTTTCTTGAAAACACTGGCAAACTTCCTCTTTAGCATGATACGCTTCTAATTTGTATAATCCTTATAAAACATTCAGTAGTTTAAATCAATGCACTTAAGGATTTGAGGTCAGTGTTTATTAAATTTGGCAACAAATTCTGAATATGCAACAGATGATTCAGTCCTCTGGCAGGCTTCTTTTGCACAGCAATGAAAGTGGAGGTTGAGGAGTATCAGTATGTGGGACCACTGAGATAATTCAAACTGATGGCCATTGCATAAACCTAAAGTGTCATCAAGTTACCCAGGAGATTCCCTTGCTTCTTACCTTATGAAGCTGTCTTTTCAAGAAGAACAACAGCATCAGTGAAAAATGGCATATTTTCATTCAAAAGACCAAGAACTCTAACACCCATGGTAATTATAAAGGGAGAAAGTCATGTGATGTTATATTAGAGCAACAACATCTGCAGGAGAGGTTGGGGAGGAAGTATCTATCAATAAAATGTCTGACTTTAACCTAAACCCATAGAGTGTAAAAAAAAAACAATGTATGTCATTTCCAGGTCTGAAAAATGAAGCAGATGCAGTGCCTTAAACCTGTATTATCATGTATCACCATTAGGAAGAAGTGCATTTGTATAGAAGTCTATTAGAAAATGATTCTACTCCTCACTGGATTTATGGTTTCAATCATTAGTTTAAACTCTTCTTCAATACAACATGATATTCATTTCATAAATTGTGTTCCATTTATTAAAGAAGGGGATAAAGACGGGTATGGTCTGGGGCAAAGCCACAGTGGGACTGATAGGTAGTATGGCGACCTGCAGTCGAATCCAGACCTTGCTCCACTCAAGCTCCACCCTATTGCCTAAATATGGTATCGTCTGCTTTCAAAAAACCAAGATGGCTGAAGCCCAATTGCAAAACTTGGCAAAACTCAAAATGGCAGTTTACAAAGTAATAGGGGATGGTGGGATGCCACTTACCCAAACATTCCACAGTGTGTGCTTGTGTTAACTCAAATGATGATCCTCCTGTAAACCTAACCAAGTCTTTTCTGTCTCTAAACCTTAGCCATAGACTGACTTGTCACACCACCAGTTTATCAAAATTTTACAGTATTTTTCCAACAGTGAAATAGGGTGTCAGATCAAAAACCTCTTGTATATGATCTTCTATAGGACAGTTACAATTCACCTCATTTGTCACTTATTGCAGAGGACTTGAAGCTGGGTTCTTACCCATATGAAGTTTGATATTAACCTGAAATTGTTTTGGCTCCAAGACTTCAACCCAAACTGAAACTCTGAAAAACACTCATTTTACCAGATAAACTCTAAGCACTGGTTATTGTATGGGGAGAAAAAAAGCAGATGGTGGAAATTTTGCAGACACCTTCTGACTTGCAAATGCTTTAGAGTACTTGGTATGATTTTTATGTTGAGGAAGACAGACTTTCTAGTGCTGAAAAAATGGCTCCTTTCATTTTACAACACTATAAATATAACTTCTGCTTGGTCAGTTAAATACTACGTGTCAGACAAAACATGCTAATAAACTGAATGACTTAGCCAGCCAGCCTATATCTCAGTCTACATATTTTCTTCAGAACAAAATACACAACACCTATGCCATAAACTAAATATCAGACTACCTATGAAACCATGAATTATCTGAGTGAGGAACAGGTTACCATAATAAGCACCCCATAATAAGCAACAAACACACACACACACACACACACACACATACACAGCATTATTAATCCAGACTAATAAGAGTAATTAAAAGTGTAATGGGTTGCTCTGATCCTGCTAAGTGCAGGTGAATAGCACTGTGATTTTGTGCCCTGTGACCTGCAGGCTAATCGCTGCAGGAGTGCTCAGTCACACATCCAAGTGAGTCACTATCAGCCAGAATTGAGAGATGAAGCTCTTTGATGTTTAAACTGGACTTTTCATTGTCTTTCTTTCATTTGTTTGTATGTTGGTGGTGGGTTAGCGACCAAAACAAGGTAAGGGCTTGAGGGCCTTCCCTTCCTACCTTACCTATTTTAATCTCACATTAAAAATTCAAATACTGTTAGACGTGTGACCTTGGGGAAAACAGTGTGTTTCATTTGTATAGAAGGGCAGAATGTAGCGGACCGATGAGAGGTATAGGAGGTCTTTGCCAAGCTCATCAATCAAATGCTAAATGAGGAGCTTCACAGTGCTTTTCCATATATAGCTGAGGGGTCTACAGGTCAACTTGAGACAGTAGTGGGACATGAACAATAAGACAACGCCAAGACTGGCTGGCTGAGCAAGAGGAACATATATATAAGTAATAATTAGACTAGTAGTAATTAGTAGTAATAAGACTATGGGTTATTTCATCTTTCCACTCACCACCTCTTTTGTGGCCATTTGTAAAATGTGGACTATGTGATAGAGGTGAAATAATTAAGTCAATTAACTGATCAGGTAATAGACACAAAAACTAAGTTGATAATTATATTTTTGAAAACATTCATGGTCCCAGCTTCTGTTTCTCTTTTTATGTTATTGTGCACCAGAGGTGACAAACCTTTGGTTTTCTATTTAATGATTAGACAAAACAAGACATGTCCCCATAGCATTTTTCATTGTAACAATATTCTAAATGAAATATTACATACATATTACAAATATGCCAAAAACACTATGTACTTGTCTCAGTGGATTACTTTGATAGTTGAAGTTTTTTTGATTGGTGATTCAGGTGAAGTTCTGAAGTTACACAGAGAATCTGACTGTGATTTAACAGACTTTTATTGCAAAGTATATGACTGTGTGTGTTCACATTTCACTTAGTTATGACTGTGAGAAGGAGTAGCAATTCTGATGCCATGTGTACACAAGGAGGCCACATATCAGTATTTTATTCATGCTGTACACCCCAACATGTGACCTGAAGCATAATTTCATGCTCAACATTTGTTTTCCTGTGTTGTATATTTAGTGCAGTGATTTTGTATTTGGCTCTAAGCACTTCCAACTGTTCCATTATGTTTTTTTGCATGACACCAAATGTAAGCCAGTATTGAGTGCAAAATTAGCATGACTCATTCTCAACATGTCCACAACAATTTCAGCAGCGATTACAAACACACCATAGCACTGAGTCTGATAGATAATGAGGAGGAAAAGAGGAATAGAGAGGAGGAACCTTGAAGGAAAGAGGACAGGAAAGGTGAAGAGGAAGGAAGCAATTGGGGAAAAGATGATGGTAAAAAGGTAAAAGAAAGAAAGAAGCAAAGACAGCAGGAAGTCTACAGAATATTATTCAGTGGTCATGTTCCTTCTTAGGAATGGACCCTTCTTTTCAGTTCTTCTTCCTTCCATCTGTCTCTCATTGACATCCCAGAATACACATGACTGGTGCTAAAATAGGATTTGGGCTGGGTGATGAATTAACCAGGGTGTGTCTGGGGAGCAAGGGAGCAACGGAGAGAGAGAAAGAGATAGATAGAGGGAGGGAGAAAAAGTCGCTCCTAATATTTAATCACAACCAGATCATACAGTACCTGGCCCAAGGACCAACTCAGCAACCCCTACTTAGACTTGCTTAGGGTTAGTGTTTACCCTGTTTTCACCTATACTATACTATGGACTTTGTTATGAACACCATGATAATACCGGGCTGGGCTTGCCTTTGCTCTAAGAACAGCTTCAATTCTTAGAGGCATGGATTCCATAAATGTCGCAGTACACCAGTACCAGTATTCTTAGGCTGCAGTCCTACCTGGAGTTAATGAGCTTGAGGCCATTTGATTTAAAAAAAAAATTGGAATATACACAATTTAAGAACAATACCCACCAAAAAAGAACAAGAAGCAGTAGAAGTATAGTGTAAGCCACTTACCACAAACTATGCGACTGCATTTCAACTTGATGTTAAATATCCTTATGTTAGCTGTTTTTCTTATTGCATGGAGAGGAGGAGCTATGTAGAGACGAAGCTGTTGTCAGTCTGTGAGTTTGGGAGAGAGGGAGAGAGAGCAGGGTGGGCGGGGAGATGAACGAACTGAACAATATGCTGTGTTTTTAAATGGTGTTTAAAAAAGCATAACTCAATATATGGTGTGTCAGTGATGATGTGGCGGACAGCCACATATAAGTCAGTGTATGGGAAACACTGGGTGGGACAACAGTGGTGAGGATGAAGACCTTTAATTCCTGGGTACCTACATCAGCAAGGCTCTCACCTGGTCTCACAACACTCACCAGCTCCTGGAGAAATCACAGCAGGAGGCTGAGGAAATTTAGCATGTCAACAAAGACCCTCAGCATCTTTTACAGACTGACTGTCTTCACCGGCTTAGTCAAAGTGTGACATGGGCACTGCACTGCTCAGGACAGGAAGACTCTCCAGCGTGTGGTAAAAAATGTACAGTTCATCTCTGGAACAGCCTTCCCATCACTTCAGGACATTTACACCACCAGGGTCATCAAGGGGTCCTACAACATCATTAACGGCAGTCCACATCCACCATATTGTCTCTTCACACTTCTGGCATCAGGGAAATGCTGCAGGAGTGTGAAATCAACGACAACAAGACTCACAAATAGCTTCTACCCAAAGGCCATCAGACTCCTGGATCAACACTGCCCCCACTCACCATCACTCCCATGGACTGTTACCCTAGCTATACCATGAGTCATAGATTACTTTACTTTTTGAACTAAAGCTTTTCAACTTAACTTACTTCTCTATTTTTATTCTAAATTATTAGTGTTTTGTGTAAAGGGAGACCAGTAAGAATTTCATTGCATGGTCAAAAATGCTGTTTTTTTTTTCTTTTTACTGTGTACAGTAAACGACAATGAACTTCTTAAATTCTTGAACTCAAAGCATTTGCACAGAGGATAACCAAATTGGGCTGAATTGGGGGAATTTGAGCTGAACTTGGTAAACCTTCAATGCAAAAATAAATGCAGACACTATGAATGAAGACACTTCGCTGGTACAGTTTGAATAGTGAAAACCATGTTGTAGCATCGGGACTGATATTATACACACAACTTTATCTCGTCTTCCTGTTCTTCTAGTACAGTATGCAGAATATCAATATCAAGACACAACATTTTATCTGTATCACCCGCTCATACATCTATATGTAAAACTGTGGGAGCTTTGCATTTTTATGATTTTTTAACCAGCACAATGAGTTTGTGGCACTGATAGCAAAAAAGTGCTTTTAAGTTCTGTGTTTTTCAACAGATTTTGCTGAAAGCTGTTTGCAGTTGAGTTGAAATGATTAGCCTACTGACTAAATTACTCAGTTTTTAACATTTGCAGGTTTTTTGCTTGTCTACAGTGATAGTAACAACCTACCTTATGTCCAAAACCTAATGATATTTGGGCTTTGGACAAATCTTTTGGACAAAACAACCCATTTTGAAGAAGTATTTTGAAGAAAAAAACTTAACAAGACTGTCAGTGAAGACAACAATATAACCCAGAGAGAAGACAGCTACCATTAGCTACTCAACTTGCTTCAATAACACAATGCCACTGTCACAAGTCCTACTCCTAATCCAGCACCTGTAATGAAGTGCTACATGTTCAATGGACCAAGAGTGGTGAGCGGAGGAGAACAAATGTGACAAAAGAGAGAAGGCGAAGTAGAGAAAAAATAGAGCAGCTAGGGAGTAGCTCACCCTAAAACGTCTTCAGGCGAAACATCTTCAAAGACCTACAAAGTAAGTCTAGTTGATTTCGATGAAAATCTCCTTGAGATAACCATGACCTGGGCAAATGAGAATATTCACAGCCAAATGAGAGAAAAGGCAATGAACACCAGTGGGCCATGAGTACTTCATAACCTGAAAGTTTTTTCTTACACAAACACTTTCTTCCTTTCATGTAGCCACTGTGTCATCTATATTTCACAAAAGTATGTTGTGCAGTAACTAGGGTGGCCTGAGGCTCAGTTGTGATTCCCTGGCTCCTTGAATCTGGGAATGCACATGCCACTACATTCCTAATGCCAGTCCCAAGCCCAAGTAAACAGGAGTGTTGCATCGGGAAGGACATCCAGTCTAACAATATATGCCAAATCAAATATGCAGATGCTGACCCACTGTGGCTCTCCCCAACATGAGCAGCTGAAAGACAACAGTGACAGTGGTCTGCATTGTCCGGTAATAAGAGAAACGTTAATGCTCTAACAAGGCTTTGTGTTTTTGTGTGTGGATGACCCTGATGTGAACATACTGAATGGTGCAGATCAAGGCCAGTTTCATGCTTAGTATGTTTCCATATTCACACATACTGTATACAATTCACAAAAATGCAGTATCTATTTCTCTTGTAAATACATCTACATTTGAATGAATATGGCTCTGGGTGTTAGTGCCACATTGCTAGTTAGAAAAATGTTAGAGCTGCTCCTCATTTATATGAAATTTGCAAACGTCTATTTAATTATTTTAAAAACACATTTTAAATAGCCAACATGCTACTGATAACAACATTACATTTAGCAGGCAATGTTTACCATGTCCAAGTTAGCATGCTAAAATGTTGTAATTAGGAACGCACAGCTGAGGCTGATGGCGCTCAATAAAACAGCAGGAGGGATTACACTCCATTCTGTGGGGAATATTAACGCATGCACAACAATTTCATGGCAACACATATGATAGATACAGTAGTCGCGGTGGACCCACCGACAATGAGTCTGTTTACATGACATTTTATGTCAGACTATTTGCTTAGCTTGACTAAAACCATACATGTAAACACTTAAGTATGGCTGACCACCACCTGATTAAATGGTTGCAAGATAGAAAGAGAAATTCATTGTTTTAATGGTAATAATAAAGGATAGAAAAGAGAGAGAGGGGTTGTTTGTCTCTGCCTCAGACTGGGGGATTGTTGCTCTCTCTTCGCGCAGGCTGACCCAGATCCAGCTGAATTAGACACAGTCCTGTGTGCAGAGGTGTAGGTCTGTGTGTAGAGTATGTATGTAGTGTGTAGAGTGTAGAGGGAATATGAGAGCTGCAGTCTTTCAGGAGATGGCACTGCTTTTGTGGGAGATGAGCCCTAAAGGCTGAGAGAATGTATACATTAAAGATGGTATTAGGGTTGGCCAGTAATAAGGTATGCCGAGGGATTTTTAAAAAAGCAACAGTGTCAGTATTATTACCCTCATTAATATAATGTCACTAAAAATGCTGTGTTGAAGATGCTGTTTGTAAACATGTCATTTTTCAAACAACCTGTTAATAAAGAGTAACCTGTCATTAGAAGAGAGTGTAAAAAAGAAAAAAGCTAATATGGTGGCTGCAGCGAGTTCAGAGAGTAGAGTCAGAGATGAAGATCCCCTTACCTTTCCACAGAAAAACCTACAATAGGTTTGAAGAATAAAGACTCACATTGTAGTACGGTATGCAAAAATACAGTGTATCCTTCAGTTCATTCATCTTCCTGCTCTCTCTCTCTCTCTCTCTCTCTCTCTCTCTCTCCCCTCCAGCATCATAGCTTTAAGTTTATCAAATAAACTATACTGAATATATATACATTATATATATGACAATATACTGTGTATATATATTTTTTATTTTTACTATGTTACTGTGCAATGTGTACCATCGCCGCCCCGCTTTTCAGCTGTTGCGCCTATTCAAATCTGCTTTATCAAAAACTCTAGCAACATGCCTCAAAGATAAATTAATTATTTGACTGGCCTTTTGAAGGGTAAGGCAGTTGAAACTTGAGGTGGACATGAATACAACTTCAATTCAGCAGTGGTTACATGGTGGTTTTAAACCTAACCTCTCTTCATTCTCCACTTACTCTCTGATTCACAGTCAGCTTTATTCCCATCCTCAGCATGGACAAGCTCCTCGCTACATCATCTTTTCC
Organism: Psettodes erumei; assembly: GCA_016785225.1. Lineage (NCBI taxonomy): Eukaryota > Metazoa > Chordata > Actinopteri > Pleuronectiformes > Psettodidae > Psettodes > Psettodes erumei. Next base: position 1,088,030 of record JAFBJZ010000902.1, on the reverse strand, counting down.
CTCTGTCCGCCTGCCTTCCAACTCCATCTCCCCCTCTTCATCTCATTTTCCTTTCACTTCTTCTCTGCTCCTCCTTCAATCACTGCCACGGCTGTTCTCACTTGCTCCTACTTTTCTTCTTTCGATTACTACCCTCCTCCTCCACCTCCTCTTTCCCCTCCACTCTTGTCTCTTTTCCTTTTTGTCTAATTCAGCTGTGAGTCCCCGGGTTCTGTAAGCATAAAGTGCTCCGTCTGTGTTCCTCTGCTCTCCCCTCCCGCCCTCTGCTTGCATGCAAAGAGAAGGGGACCCACCGACTGGAGCTTTAAGTTATGTAATGAGATCATCGGGAGACTAATGCTGTACACCAGATATACTGAGCAGCCATTAGTGGCTTCCCTATAGCATGACCATTTGTCTGGCTGGTACACGTCTTTTAGGTTTGTCACAGATGGATGATGGAGGGACTTTGGCTTGAGTAGCAAAGCTCAATGATATTAAAAGCTACAGATAATAGCAGTGGCAACATGTGTTTGCTCATATGGGTAATCCGGCCTCCTATACTTTTGTCCTCGGTGTGGCTTTTGCTTTTTATTTTAAGGAGGTGAGATGTGAACAGGATGTATGGATGTAGTTAAAAAGATGGTGGAACAAATAAGGACAGATGGAGGACAAAGAGAGATGAGGTGAGGTGTGTGTGTATCCACGTGTCAGTCTACAGGGTCGCCAGGGAGAGCGAAGGCACGGGGCACTGCACACCACCTAACATGAGTGTTTGTGCATGGGTCGTCATGAGAGGAGGTCCTGGTCACCCATGTGGTGGTCTACGTGCGTACACTGTCAATTCGCACCCAACCCAGAACCCATCTGTCCATCAGGGGAGGTTAACATGAAGGCCTCAGTCTAATAACAGGACAGGTCAGTGCTAAAACACTTTGTGAATTAGGGGGCTCAGGTAGTACAGCTGGTTAGCCGTAGGATTGTGGGTTCAATTCTATACTTGTGTCAAAATGTCTCTATGTCCTTCAGCAAGACATGCAACCAAAACTGCTTCCAGCCTAATGTCACAACCAATAAGTCATTCCACAGACATTTCTTTTGTCATTTTGATCACCAACAAGCAATCTGATGGCATCACCTTGGACTCTGGACAAATGTGTTGGGAATCTTTCACTATTTCTGATCATTTATAAACTAGAACAAAACAATTAATTCATCATTTCACAGAAAATTATTTTTTTAAGCTAAAAAGCCCCAAATTTCCTGGTTCCATTTTCTAAAATGGCGGCTTTTCTCTGTTTTATATAAAAACTCCTACTGTTGTATAAAACATACAAAATACTGTTGTATATACAGTATTATATAAAAATAGTTTTGACTATTTTCTTTTGAACACCACTGACACAGCAGGTAGTCGAACCAGCGATGTTCGCATGAAATGAAATGTGCCCCTGCTTTCTCAGGTATGTATTTGACAGGGCTCGACAGCGCGAGCATCTCACTTTGCGACTAAAAACAGACATGAGCAAACTGTAAAATGTAGAGAGGGGAACATGTGTGAAGAAAAGATTTTTACAAAATGCAGCCCCTGTTTTTTTAAAAAGTTGATAAGAGAATAAGCTTTTCTTGAGCACCCTGATCACTGATTGCAGTTTCACCACATCAGACCCCAGTAAATATAGAAACAGAGGGAGAAGTGGTTAGGAAAGATAAGATAAGATAAGACAAGCCTTTATTGTCATTTTAACATGAACAACAAAACTGAAGGTGCTACCTCAGATTAGTGCATCTTTAAAATGTACTTGTAAAAAACAATCTCACATTTGAAAACACGGCCACACCTTAGAAATATTAATCAAGCATTACCAAGGAGACTGGTTTGACCTTTGGACAACAGCATGCTTGTTTTGTTTACATCCTGATGAATTCACTGGGCTGCTGACTTTGTCACTCACAGGACCCACTCGGCCAACGACACCAAAACATTGGTTGAGCTCAGAGCTCACAATGACATAATGATTAACCAGTAATATTAAAAAAAACATGTTTGTGGTGGTGAATTTGTGAATATAAATCATATCTCCAGTTCAAGAATGCTTGTCACTCAGTCATCAATTGTCAGACGAAACAAACTGCCAGATATGGACAGCACGTCTACACCAACAGCTGTTCCCTGCCTGCTTTAACCTCTCTTCATTCATGCAACACAGAGCAGCACAGTCACCACTACCATTTCTGGGGATTATCAGTTACAGATGTTGAGCTACATACAAGACAACATGTTGTTGTTGTTGTTGTTGATAATACCATGATACTTGTTCCTTCCAGTCACTGTAAATGTGTGTGTATACACTAAAGATGTCTCCTAACAAAACAATCAGGCATGTCTACTAATCCTGGTGGGATATTTAATGTTTCAGCTTTGACAGCCTGTTCAGTGGCGACTTAGAGTACAATGATGCCTACACTGAACTGACCTTACTGTGCACTGTTTTGAATTTACTGTTTTTATGATAATATTTCTGACGTTAACATATACTACATGGTCGTACCTTCTCTGTATATTTTCTTTCTAATATCCATCACAGTAATTACTGAATATATGGTAGTCTTCGGAATTTGAAACAAATGTAAAATGCATAAAAATCTAGCCTATTTTAAAAAACAAAACAAAACAGACCTATGACAGCCTGTTATTCCTGCTTGCCCACAAACTGTCCTCTTCACAGAATAAACAAAAAATTCATGTCGCCTGACGGTGAAATAAGGAGACGCGTAAACTGCCTCTCACCTGCTTGCTGTGCCACAGAGTGGAGCCCCACGACCAGCCACAGCAGCACCCCCGCAAAGCACATCTGGACGGCGAACAACTCCTTTCGCTTTCTCCGCCTGGCTTTGCTCCTCCGACGTTTCAGCATCACTCCTCCGACGGCCGTCTCCGGCATCCCGTCGACCACCACGCGGGCCATGGCGCTCTTCTTGCGGCGAGCGGTTCGACCGAACTCCCCGGTGGTGGTGCAGAGGTACGAGAAATGAACCGAAGTGGAAGAGACAGAGGGGCGTGCTGTGTGGGCGCTCAACTTACTCGACGTGAGAAGACACGACTGGCTCGTCGATGGATTTGTCAATCACCAGAGTATTAAAGAAAAAAACTTCCGGCCTTGTATTTCAAAATAAGACTCTTGTCCATTAACATTTTTAATCGTTTTTTTTTATCATATTTTTCATGATAAATTTAGGTAAAACAAAGCTTAAGTGCCTTATTTCGCACTTTTTAAAATTTAACCAAGACGCTCAGTAGCCTATATAAAATAAAATAGTATATACAGTTTATATTGTATATACATACTGTTATTGGCATATTCAAACGCTACTTTACCCGACACATAGTAACTCCTTGCTAAAATGAAAATGAAAATGAAATTTTCCTTGGGAAAATGAAAAGCAGATTATAATGTTATTATTGGAAGGCAAAAGCCCATCGTCAACAAAAATACTAAGAGTCAAAGTGTTACTAATGAAATATCTGTAATAGCGTATTCGAGATTTGCTTCCATAAATTAAAAATGTAAAGACAGAAATGAAAACAAATAGGCCTGTATTTACAAACAAATCCCAGACGCTTTTAATGTTAATCCCTAACTCCGGGTCGTGGTTTACTCTGTGACGTTTGACGCAGTTGGAAGAGAGCTCCACCGTGTTTTCCTCCTCCATGGTTTCAGTCAGATTATGAGTGCCTGGCTGAAAGACCCGGGACAGTGTGATTCTTCAGTGCGGTACTCCTTCGGAGCTGGGGTGTGTCACAGGCAGAGAGGGAGGGGCATGTGCATTATACGTGGGAGAGCAATAAAGCAATGTATTTTTACACAATCTTGTCAGTTAAATGATTTGAAGTGAATTGAAGAGAATTAACCCAACCTTAATCTAAACCTAGCCTTACCCTACCCTAAAATATTTCCTCACCTTCAAATTCATTGTGGGGATTTACTTTTTGTCCCCACAAGGGAGGCAATTCCCTGTAACGTTGTATTCTTGTTACTTTGTAAACAGGTTTAGGTCCCCAAAACATGAGGTGTACCTAGACCACACACACACACACATCACAGAGGAGTTTCTAAATTAAAATTTCAACAGAAACAAAAAACCTGTGTGAAAAGTCAAAGCATTCAAATAATTAGAGAATATTTCATAAAATAAATGCAAACTATTATTCTGATTTAATTTTCATTATTACATTACCATAACTTTCATTTTGTACATACAATTTGTGTCACTTTTGATGACAAAAGAACATTTATACTATCTACATATATCCCCCTTACTCTAAGATTTATATGTGTGTCGGTAGAAAGTGTCATATCTATAAATCGATTTACAAAACTTGGACAGCCATGTCAGCCTCATCAACATCAGTCACCATTTTGTGACCATTTTACTGTCTGTGTGGATGTGGTTAGCAAGACAGCTAACTGTGTAAAATCATGTCCACTTTCTTAATCCTTCCGTCAAAGCTCTGATTGGTTGATTGTTTCTGTAATGGAGGGAACAGCTGTTAACCTATTTGATATGTAGCCCGTGATTCAGAAGCCTGGGGATGGGCAATTCATAGTAAATGAATGAATAAAACATGCAAACCCTTTATTTTTTTACTGTATGTCATATCAATGTGTATCAGTAATGTAGATTAGGTTCTTTTCCATACAGTATATAGCATACTGTATTCATTCCATGTCCGCAACAGAATAGAAAAACAAATAAAATAGAAAAACAAACAAACGAAAAAACCCAAGTAACTCTCTTTGGAGATTTTAGCCAAAGGACAGTGGTTCAAAATCCCTTGCTGCCTCCTAATCCAGCACGCTCGATATGTCATTGTGATTGTCTGGCATCACGGCTGTCAGATGCTGTTGCTCAGGATGAGGATTATACCCAATCCCTCATGAAGGAAGTGTGTGTATGTGTGATCAGAAGCGTGGGCCAAGAGGCTGTAGGTGTAATCTGGTAGTGCATTCACTAATGCCATACTGCTTACTATCTCTTACATGGCACTATGGGTTTCAGTCCTCCCTGCGATAACATCATTACATACCTCAATGGGAGGAAGAGAAATGAACAGGAACTGGAGCGATTTATGCACTTTGCACACAGAGACATGATGGTTCAGTATGGTGACAGCTCTATTTCATGTCACTACCTGAACTACTGACCCTCTCTTATTTTCCCCTATGTCCTCTGTTCCTGTCTTATTTCTCCCTCTAGAATAAAAACATCACAATGATATTTCACTAGAGAGAGGTCAGAGGGTGTGACCTTTGACATGATCAGATCATACATTGTGAGAGTATGTATGTTAATCAAGGGTTAAAAATCAATTGAATTGTTTTTAATAAGGATATATGACTTTTCACTCATACCGGCATTTTATTATTTCCCAAGTCAAATTTTTTAGAACATAATTTCAGCCTGCTTTATTAGACATAACTACTTGCTGTATAGCTGATTTAACAAATCTGTGAAGCTTAAAAAAAAAAAAGAAACCATGGAATTCCATTGAGATTTTAAAGGTAGGACCCCGTAGGCATATATATTGTATTGTTGTTATTGTTAATATCATTGTTATTATGATGCAGTGGGAAAGAAAAAATACACCACACTAGTAGAAATATTTGAAATTTCATAACATTTTTGTTTTGTGCAGTGGTGCACTTTAGTATCTAGGGAGCGATTTCAAGAGCAGCCCTACGCCCATAAAAATAAATAAATGAGAAAACAAAAGGATTCAGCTTGGTTTGCATCAATAATGACATTTTTGACTATAACTTCAATGCATTATTTGCATTTCAGCATCATGGACACAATCCAAACCATCTCCTCTGTTAAAAACTGAGACACTGCTGTGGAAGGAGAAAAGCAGTGGCCCCATCCATTCCTGTCAACAACAAGCCTATGTCAAAAAATTCAAAATGCAAATAATTATTACTACCAACAGTGTTGACTAATTATTTCTTAAATATACCATGATATATGAACTACCCATATTAAGTTAGCACTGCATTGTATATGCTGAGGTTTTTTCAGAATTTAAATAATAAATATTTATATATTAAATATTTTCTTTACCTTATTAGGCTTTCACATCATCGACAGGGAATTTGCCTTTGTTATATGATACAAAATAAACTTGTTAAAATGTAGCTCGAGATGAGAAAGTCACAAAAAAGTCATAAATACAGAATATCTCATGAATGAAAATGCAGACTACGAGAGAAAATATGTATTAACTGGGATTTTAACATATATTTTTCTGAAATGTACAGCCACACAGAGCCAGTCAGGAAGATTCAGATGGCAACATCAAGGTCAACAAGGACAAATTGTGTCTTCCTGATTGTCAAGACAGTGGTCGACAGGAAGAAGATTACAAGAAGATTACAGATGATGGAGACAGTGGTTAGCACTGTCGCTTCACAGATAGAAAGGTTCTTGGTTTGAACCCCTGGTCTGGGCGGTGCCTTTCTGTGTTAGGTTTGTATATGTTCTCCATGTGTCTGTGTTGCTCTTCTCCAGGTATTCTGGCTTCCTCTCATTCAAGCAGAAACATGCAAGTTAGGTTGACTGGTGATTTTAAACTGTCCGTAGATGTAACTGTGAACTGTTGTTTGTCTCTGTGTCAGCCCTGTGATGGAAGGGTGACCTGTCCAGGGGGTCCCTGCCCAACATCAGCTAGAATTGGCGCCAGCAACCCCACAACCCTGAATGGATAAGCAGTATAGAAAATGGATGGATGGAAGGTATTGCTGCCATTGTCCTGTCTCCGATGAGTGCATGTATTTTTTTTAAAAAGTGGGTGAATTCTGTAACTGTTAGCAGCTGTTTAACCATAACCTAGCTAAGGCTATCAATGGTTTTGTGGAAACAGTGTAAAATGAATATTCATAAACATACTTTACATAGGGATTACAATCATTCCACAAAATGAAATGCCATTTTAACAACACAATTTCTCATATTTCATCACTTTGAGCATCACTGTAATTCTTCCTTCCCTGTATGGTATCTCAAGATCCTATATGTGGTGTGTGTCATCGTAAACATCCTGAAGGATGTTAGTTTAGAGACCCCAGGGTCAAAGGTTAAGGTCAATAGTTGAAGGGACGTAAAATATTAATATATATTAATATCATCTTCACATCATCGCAACCACAAAAATTAGGTGTTGAACTTCGGACATGTTGTGGCCTGCGGCGCAGACGACAACTTCAGCATACCTACTCCTCCACAAGCACGCAAATACGGTGAGCATTTCTCACATAATTGGGGACTGGTTTGTTTGTTGGAGCTGTTGTAATTGTGCTGCCTGGTTGCACCTAAAGAATTATCTGTGTATATGTGCTATGATGTGTTGATGTTGGAGTGAGCCTCCATTCTACAATCAGGGTTTTATTGCGTTGCTGGCAACACAAAAGGGGGGATTATCATAGAAGAATATAAAAGAAGTGTAAAATAGGAGAGCATAATAGAAAGGAATGGAAAAATATTTAGGTGAAAGTTGAAAAAAAGAAGTGAAAAAGTGTAGAATAGCCTAATAAGTAATGATAAAAGTGAGCTAAATAACATCATGCAAGATTAATGAAGATCGAGCCCTCAACTTCTTAACGGTAAGATGTGTAAATTAGTCACTGCATGGAAGCTGGCTTTGTGAGATAGTCGAATTGGTTAAAAAAGTCAAAAAGGTTAAACCTTTAACCCTGGGCCAAGCGGAATTGGGGAAGAAATAAGAAGAAGAAATAAGAGATAAGTGAAAAGAGACAATAAGTGAAGAAGTAAAAGAGAGAATAAAGGAAATAAAAGAGAAATGAGGAAATAAGATTAAAGAAGTAAAGAGAAATGGGAATAAAGGAAAAATAGAGAATAAGAGTTAGAGAAGCTGCGGATTTGGACAAAAAGCCCTCTGGGAGGCAGTTTTAGACGGGCCTAAAATCCTGGAAAATCACTAGGTGAATTTCAGGTCAGTTCTAGGAACTGGAGGTGTAGAGGAAAAATTCAATTGTAAGTTCCCACTCGAACACTGAGTTGACGAACAGTGTCTGAAGCAGCCTCTCATTGAATATCTACACCTCATAAGGTAGCATAAATTTAGAAGGAAAAAGAGAAAGGCAAATAAAACATGCTATAGGGAAGTATGAATGAGCCGACTTTAGGTACCCGGGACTGAATGTTGGTTGTGTGTTTTTGTGAAGTTAAGGTTGAATCTGTTGTATGGTTTGTGAGGTTGCTGTTGGGCCAGCGTAACACGTGGTCACCAATTGTTCTTTACCTCACGGGGCACCATTTGCTGGGGCACCCTTTGTTGAGGTTGCCTACTAAGGGCACTAATTATTGGGGTTTGGCTATCCAAAATAGTTAATAATTATTAGAATAATAATTATTAATTATTAAATAATTGGATCTAATACATTAGATCACCTCGGGGCACCACCCTTGTTACAAGGGAAAGATAGCCAATTTATTAAATCAATCTCATAACTAGTACTAAATTGTCAATTTGGAACTCTGATTAATAATTAATTTAATAACTAGAACCAAAATTACCAGATTAACAACTAGTTTAGGTAGAAGGAATTTGGAGTTCTTGACCGTGTAGAGGTTGGCGGAATTCACTCTTGTGCAACATTAAACAGACAACAGGTATGTTAAATAATCATTTATTAACAAGAATAAGAGAAAAGGAAACATACAATCTAGCTACAGTGTACTTTCTACAGGTGTGTGTGTGTGTGTGTGTGTGTGTGTGTGTGTGTGTGTGTGTGTGTCAAAATGGCTGCTGAGGGGCCTGGAGGCCCTGAACAAAGAAGATCTGTGGAGGCACTCAGACCATGTGCTGGGTGAGTGTGTGTGTGTGTGTGTGTGTGTGTGTGTGTGTGTGTGTGTGTGTGTGTGTGTGGTGGTGAGGTGCCAGGTTAGAGGAAGGATGGTTAGTTAGCATGCAAGCGTAACCTAACTTCATCTCTACTTAACAATGTGGCAGAGCCAACAATACAATAACCTGTCTACCAAACTGATCACAACACTCAGTAAACACAAATACATCAACTCACAGTCCTTGATTTATCTTTAGCTTAGCTTATCTTAGCTTGACTAGGCCCAGTTGGTGTTACCAGTTCTGGTGTGAGAGAAACTCTCTCTGGTGTGTTGCTCCTTTGGCTGGTGGTTCCTGATGGAAGGGCCAAGCTGAGAGAGTTAGAATTCCAATGTTGGAAGGCAGTCTTTGCTGTGTGGTCCTGATGGCAGACGCTGGAGGGAAACTGGCCGCTCCTTTGACGTAGTTGGTTAGCAGCTCGGTGCTAACTCGCTGTGTGGCTCCTGTTGTATGGAGGATTAACCTACAAACCTTGTGTTTGTTGGCCAATGGAGTTTGTTTGCGGGATCTTGATTGTTCAGCAGGCTCTCGCTCTCGCTGCTGTGAGAGGAAAGGTCTGAGGATCTGCTTTGGTCAGCAAGCTACCTCAGACAGCCAGCTGCAGCTGCACAGCTGGGGGTCCCTGGAGAGTGGTTCCAGGGCTTGGAGAAGAGAAGAGAGAGGAAGAAAGAGAAGAAGAGGAGAGGATAAAGGCTGAGCACAGCCTTTATATGACTTGATGACCTCAGAGGTCACATGCCACAGTCATCCAGTGGTGGCTGCTGGATCGGATTTCACACCTGGAAGGTTGTGGGACTTTAAGGTTCCGGTGCTTTCCTTTGTCTCCAAGACAAAGAAAGCCATGTGGTCGAAACTTGGTTATGCGTGGTGAGCCTCCATTGCTCACCACCAGGTTCAGGTCCCAACATTCCCCCCTTTGGTCTCACGATCTCACTTGAGGTGTGATCGTGAGAGCACAAGTGTCCGTGCGTAATCCAAGTTGGAAAAGTTCATTCATGGCAATGACATCTGGGCAGTCTGTTAACCAACTATCTATCTTAGCTAAGCCAGGATAAAATCATCAGGACACACAACTGAAATACACCTAAGCACATTGACAGTTACTAACAGTGTTAGTGAGGAGAAGAATGTCAGTGATTTAATTTGTTAGGGTAAGATGCAGAGAAAAGAGGGCACCTACATTGACAAAGCCATTTCCAAATGTCCAAGAGTTTTGTGGTCCACTCATTGGATCCTGTTAGAACGCTTATTATTTAATGCACAACTCGGTCTGATCTTAACAGAACTAACAATTTGGCCTTCATGCAGATGTTGCTATGGAAGGACGTCGTGACATTTCAAAATCTTATTGTCAATGGCTGTATCATTGTCTGAATGTGTCCTAAAGTTGGTGTTGGATAGGATGTATGAATAGCAAAATACTACCAAGGAGTTGGTTCAGCTGTATTTGCAAAGTTAGACAGTGGGTCTGAGTCCAATTAGAATTTAGGCTTCCTCAGCTAATAGTGACAGGTGTAGCTATTAGTGAGTTAACTATAGGGTTTGCTGCTGTTGCTAACAACCTACAAGTTTGCCTATTTAACTGTGAGGAAAGTAAAAGTACTTCAAGTACATACTAACAGTACAGGGATGGACGGTGTTACTGTGAAGAAGGAATTCTGAATTTGCGGTGCCTTAAGTTCTTCTGAACTTGTGGCTCAGGGCTGTAACGCTCGGTGGAGCCAGAGGCATAAACATCTTCAGAGGCATGGTCACTGTCTAGATAATGATCAGATTCAAAGCTGTACTCAGAGATGCTGCGATCATCGTCTGAGTAGTCTATCGGCTGATCATACTGCTGGGCCATAATTTCGGAGTAAGGCTTTCTACAGCTTCGACTGTGCGAATGCCTATCTCGGGAAGTTGGCGGGCATGGCGGTCACGCTCAGTGTACCTGTGTGGCCCTTTATCACCCCCCTTTGGTCTGTTGTGAGGGTGAAGTTTTGAGGTGACGGATCTGGGTGATGCCTTGGTGGTTGAGCTGGAAGGCTCAACTGTCTTCCCTCTTGCTTTGGAAGCGACAACAGTTTCCCAAGCCACCTGTGTCATCTTCCTGATGTCCTGCATCGAGGGGTCACCTTGGCGTGTCATGAGTACAACATGAGTACGTACACATGGGTGGAGGTTCTGAATAAGGACTTGAAGGTGGAGTTTTCTTCTAAGCCCGGTGCATTCCTACCCTGGAAGTACACATGTCTCAAACGTTTGTAGTAGTCTCTGGGATGCTCATGACGTATGTTTGATTTGAAGGGCTGCAACCATTGAGCCGATCTCATCAGCAGTAGAAGAGAATTCTTCTATCAGTGCCTGACGGAGCTCTGTGTAGTCATCGCTGACTCTGGGAGGTTGTGACTGGATAAACTTGTGGACAGCTTTAGAGCTTGTCTTCCATACAAGTTTAACTTTCTCCCTTTGGGTTGCATGGGGCAAATCAATTAGGGCATGGTCTAAATCCCTAACGTAATTTTCAATGTTATGATCACAGCTGTCTGGATCAAAATGTTCAATGTCTTTAGCAAGGAACTCAAGCACTTTGAAGCGGGGGACACTGTGAGGTCCGGGCATGTGCGTCATGTGCAACAGTTATCTCTCTCTGGGAAGGCAGGGGCTGAGCACTCCTGAGGTGTTCTAGTCCCCCTTTGGAGAGATGGGCACGGCTGAGAGAGTCTTGCATCATGGGCTGGAAAGGACACTGGGAGAATATCTTCTGGATGATAAACTATGTGTCTCTTCATCGTCAAATTCAGAGAGATGGGAAGTCAGCCAACTGTTACCTCGGTCTCTCAGAGGAGGTTGAGAAACTGACTCCATTCCCAGGAACTTAGGGTCGGCTGGGAATTGTTCCTGTCTTCTGACTGGAGAGGGTGTTAACCTCTCACTACAGGAGGAGTGTGAATCAGAATAACCAGAATCACAATGGCTCGACGGTTGTTGTGGAGAAAGACAACCTGACTTAAGCCTTAAGAACTCCTCTTTGTGTGCACAAAGATCAGACTCTGCTGAGTGCAGGTCTGCTAAGTAGCGCATAGCTTTCTTATTGGCCATTTGTACCTCATGGAGGAGGCAAGCAGTTTGCGCTCTAAGAGACTCTACTTCCTTCTCTAGGGCTGTTTTGCTCTGAAAGGCAAGGCTGGTTTGCTGTGAAAGTTCAGAAGCAGACAACTTAACAATGGACCTTTGGATGTGGTTTGCGCATCACATCTGCCATTAAGTAGGGAATCTATCTCTTCCCTGCCCTCACTGAAATTCAACTTGCTGATGAATTCTGAGTAGCCAGGGTTTAGGCTCTGTGCGAGGGAGGACATGAATTGCTCTACACAGGGGTTCTCCATTGTTGCGTGGAATGGAAGGAAGGTGTCAAAAACAACACTACAACAAAGCAATGGTTTAGCAGTGCTATGGCAAGTCTAGTGACTCAAGTAAGCTTGGTAACCAAGTAAATGCAGGTTGGCAAGGTTACCTAATAAACTAAACATGCACTAACTGAAATGCAGGGCAGTAACAGTTAGCGGTGTGACTTTTAAAGTTAACTCAGGCTGGAACACGTGTTAGTAACAGCAAGGTATGCAACTTTATGTTTCACAGGGTGGGTAGCACACTGTGGCTCTATCTCAGACTCCTTATCTTCTCTTATCTCAGGCTGAAATGCATGGCAGTAACAGCAGGGCACAAGTTCTTTATGTCACAGGGCCGTGTGGCGCGCTGTGGTTTAATTCAACAGGGGAGCACTTAAGTCAGCAGGAAACAGCTTGACTGAATTGCATTGAATATATAATATTCAAATGCCAAAGGGAATTCTTACAATTCCAGAAGCGTAGGCTCAACTTGAATTAGCTAGCAGCAAAAGCAACTCTTAGTGTAACCCTATGGGACGCTATGGTAGTTATTAAATAACAAATTATTAATAAATGATCAATTTATGAATACATTAATTATCACCACACTACCTGTATGTCAATACAACTGGACATCTACTCCTGTGGTAGAGTAGTGGGATTGAACGACTTTTGGCTAGTCTAAAAGTTATTCCAAATATTTTTCACCTTTAGCCAAACTTATGCTGAAATTAATATTGCACAATTATGAATATCTGCCAACAGTACTCGGCCTCACACGGGGCACCATTTGTTGGGCCAGCGTAACACGTGGTCACCAATTGTTCTTTACCTCACGGGGGCACATTTGCTGGGGCACCCTTTGTTGAGGTTGCCTACTAAGGGCACTAATTATTGGGGTTTGGCTATCCAAAATAGTTAATAATTATTAGAATAATAATTATTAATTATTAAATAATTGGATCTAATACATTAGATCACCTCGGGGCACCACCCTTGTTACAAGGGAAAGATAGCCAATTTATTAAATCAATCTCATAACTAGTACTAAATTGTCAATTTGGAACTCTGATTAATAATTAATTTAATAACTAGAACCAAAATTACCAGATTAACAACTAGTTTAGGTAGAAGGAATTTGGAGTTCTTGACCGTGTAGAGGTTGGCGGAATTCACTCTTGTGCAACATTAAACAGACAACAGGTATGTTAAATAATCATTTATTAACAAGAATAAGAGAAAAGGAAACATACAATCTAGCTACAGTGTACTTTCTACAGGTGTGTGTGTGTGTGTGTGTGTGTGTGTGTGTGTGTGTCAAAATGGCTGCTGAGGTCTGGGTCTGGAGGCCCTGAACAAAGAAGATCTGTGGAGGCACTCAGACCATGTGCTGGGTGAGTGTGTGTGTGTGTGTGTGTGTGTGTGTGTGTGTGTGTGTGTGTGTGTGTGTGTGTGTTCATGAGGTGCCAGGTTAGAGGAAGGATGGTTAGTTAGCATGCAAGCGTAACCTAACTTCATCTACTTAACAATGTGGCAGAGCCAACAATACAATAACCTGTCTACCAAACTGATCACAACACTCAGTAAACACAAATACATCAACTCACAGTCCTTGATTTATCTTTAGCTTAGCTTATCTTAGCTTGACTAGGCCCAGTTGGTGTTACCAGTTCTGGTGTGAGAGAAACTCTCTCTGGTGTGTTGCTCCTTTGGCTGGTGGTTCCTGATGGAAGGGCCAAGCTGAGAGAGTTAGAATTCCAATGTTGGAAGGCAGTCTTTGCTGTGTGGTCCTGATGGCAGCGCGCTGGAGGGAAACTGGCCGCCTTTTGACGTAGTTGGTTAGCAGCTCGGTGCTAACTCGCTGTGTGGCTCCTGTTGTATGGAGGATTAACCTACAAACCTTGTGTTTGTTGGCCAATGGAGTTTGTTTGCCGGATCTTGATTGTTCCTCAGCAGGCTCTCGCGTCGCTGCTGTGAGGAAAGGTCTGAGGATCTGCTTTGGTCAGCAAGCTACCTCAGACAGCCAGCTGCAGCTGCACAGCTGGGGATCCCTGGAGAGTGGTTCCAGGGCTTGGAGAAGAGAAGAGAAGAGCTTCAAGAGAAGAGAGAGGATAAAGGCTGAGCACAGCCTTTATATGACTTGATGACCTCAGAGGTCACATGCCACAGTCATCCAGTGGTGGCTGCTGGATCGGATTTCACACCTGGAAGGTTGTGGGACTTTAAGTTCCGGTGCTTTCCTTTGTCTCCAAGACAAAGAAAGCCATGTGGTCGAAACTTGGTTATGCGTGGTGAGCCTCCATTGCTCACCACCAGGTTCAGGTCCCAACATTCTTTTGTTATTTAACATGATACTGGATAATGGACTGGATAATGGGGGCCCTGATGTTCAATCTTCCCCTGGGGCCCTTTGATAGATAATTTGAACATGAATGTATTGTATTGTAAAATAGATTGTATGATATGGGCTTTTTAGATGCAGCTATGTGATACCTTCACATTTTATATATCATCTCCCCATACTTGCAAGAATTATGTTCTTCCTCCTCTAAACCTCTAAAAACACCAAAATAAACTGACCAACAAATTAGTGTTTAAAGCTAACTCCGCTAACTTTCCTTTGCTTTTACTTTCTACTCGTATTTTCTTATTGTTTTTAGTTTGTTTTAATTCAGGTGCCATAGATGCTTCTCTTCTGATCAACCCACCCTGCCACAAGACAAAAAATGCAACTTGAGTCCCAGTGCCAGTAGCCTGACAAATATAATATGGTTAAGGTTAACAAATGTTTTTTTTTTATTTTTTTTTTTGCAAATACAGTATAGTACTGTTAAAGTATTTTTAGGAGTAGGCTAACATTTGGTTTAGGTTATAGGGAAAGATATTGGTTACTCGCAAATGCAGATTGTGACACAACACAAACTATGTCCAAATGTGTCACCTGTCCATCCTCCTTTACTTTTTGTCCCTCTAAATAAAGGATACATTACTTCCTTCACTTGAATGGAACAATGACATTGGACATTAGTCATAGGCTGCAGAATCACCCAGTATGGATGTAATTCCTAGGATAGTGGACTGGAAAAGTAAGGGTCTGACTGGTGGATGTACCAACCTCCATCACCACAGGAGAATTTTTTTCTCACTCTGACATCAGATAAAAAATTAATAAGAATGAAATGACTATTTGGTCAGGCAGGAAACCCCATCATATCAGAGATGGTCTGCACACAAACTGGACCCAAACTGATTTTTTTATCAAAGGGCAATATCAGCCCACAGCCTCAGCGAAATGCTACTTTAAACCCCGTGCTCTTTCTCACAAACCTCTCTCAAGGGGTGAGGGGGTGTGGTGTAGTGTGGAGGGGTACAGAAGTTTTTATATGACAGTGGTTCCAGTCGGCTAGAGACTTGTAAAAAGGGGTCAACTATGCTCCAACTTGTGTCCTTGTTTAATCTCAAACCAAGACAACCACAGGGATTAAATGTCTGTCATTGCAACCTTGTCCTGCTTTGAGGGACTCACACACACAACCTCTGCAAATACAATGTGTTTCCCTTGGAGGAACTAAAACTCATGCAGTGCTTCCACAGTGTGCTTGACAAGAGGTGGCAGTTCTATGTTTTTGTATGCGTGTGTGCACGTGTTATAAAACTTTCTTTCGGCTCACACCAGGCATGCCTGCACCAGTGTAGCAGAGTGGAACTGAGAACAGGGCTCCCCTCCTGCCTCTCCGTCCACAGTAGTGATGCTTGTAGAGCAGCAGGAGTGAAGGGGCTCGCTCCACACCATTAGACCTGGGCTGGGCTGATGGGAGCTGGGGGAGCTCCCTTGACTCTGCCCCTTGTCTCTGTGTGAACTCCACCTTCTATCCCCCCTCCTTTAGGACATGTGTGAGCTAGCAAAGGGGCCCATCCACTGAGTTGTCACCTGCCAACAGGAGGCCTGCAGTGGGCAGAGAAGAGTTGAAGACTTGAATAACAGTAGCATGAGGAGAAGGAGGAAAAGTCAGTTGCCAAATCTCAAGACTGTGTGTCCATCTGTCTGTGATGGAGCAGGTAGAAGCAGCACTGGTGTAACTACCAGGTCTTTACAGTACGTGATTATTTCATCATGTAATTTCATTCTGTATTAAGTATTTTGATTCAAATTGCCAACTATATTTTGTCCAGCCAGCCGAGGTCCTCTGAGATTTGAGTCGATATACTGTATCAATGTATAGTATAAGCAACGGAAGCTATAGACAAGCAGCAATTGCTTTTGGGGTTTTCATACGCTGGGTTTCTCATCTCGGGCCAGCTGCCCTAATCTCTTATCAGTGATGTTTGTAGGGGCTGTGTGCAGCCTGGCAGAAGATCTGCAGACAGTGCTGAGAGTTGACAAAAGCAAACCAGTATGTGCCAACTTTACATGTTACATGATTTAAATTGATAATCTTCTGAAGAAGATGACTGGATGGAACTCCAAGCAAAGATAAGGCAATAAAATATGCAACATCTGTCATAAAGCATCAGGTGTCTATCACTGAATATACAGTAACAGTGATTTTAGGGTAAGGTCAATGACCCCCTGCCTGCCCCCACAGTCAGATGATGGACACATATTTGATATATAATTCAAAACATAGAAGAGGAAAAAAAGAAGAAAACAAATTTCATCAGCACTGCTCACAGACCTAAGTAAATTAAATGCTGATGAAGTAGTGCCTGTTCACGATACAGTAAATTTGTGTGCAGAACATTATGTCTTACAATGCATCACACATCAAAATGAATCCTTTAAATAGGTGATGCTTTCATTGTGAGTGTTTTGTTTGTGTTCTCTGTCAGTACATCCACTCATCTTGACTTAGACAGCTGATTGACATCCAGCCAAGCACCCCTGCATCAGGTAACAAATGATCAGCTTACACAGATACAGTCAGCTCATTGTCCACACTGGGAGAATCGATGAGGAAATTTTATTTTCCTCTGGCAGTCATTATATATAAATATATACATAAGTTATTGCCCAGTAAATACACAAACACATATCCATGTGTTAATGTGTGCAGTGCCTGTCTATACACATTCTGATGCAGGCATGTATGAAATTAAATGACACATGACACAGCACTACAATGTGGGCCAGCTGAGGACATACACTGCAACCTGGTGCAGAATTCCTACAAAAGCTGTGAAAATAATTCAAATGTTCTACTCTTCAGTATGCAGCAGTTTTATGGACAGGATCTTCAGATCAGGACACTTATTATTTCCATTTGGCATCGCAATGTGTCCTGCTGTGTGTGTGTGTGTGTGTGTGTGTGTGTGTGTGTGTGTAAACTATGAGTGTGTATGGAGGTCACACTGTAACACACTATCCCCACATGACTCTGAAGAGGGAGTCATGATAGAGATCCATTACATAATTATAAGTAAATCTGAATTATAATAAGAATAATAAGTAAATCTGAATTTCATACTATTACCTGTTCAAAATTGTTTATTTTGATGTAAATTTGTTTAACTTTATATGAAATAAATGTATTTAAATATATTGTTAGTTACTTCCTACTGATTCTAATCATTAAAAGCACATAATAGTTTAAATTGTAATAAATATAAATTGTTAACAGATACACACACACACACACAACACAGTTGATAGGATTGGTTTACATTTTTTCATTATTTCATTCATTATAGTTTAATTTTATAGTAAATTGAATTATGTTAAAAAATACACTTTTACTGTTACTATTAAATGGTTATAAAGTTTGTCAAGTAACACTTTCCCCATGAAATTTGTAACAACTGCACATTTTTCATTTGGTGGAATTAATACATTTTTATATTCTTAAAATATGTCGAATGGGAGAAAACAACTTGATCAAAGCTCATTTAAGGATGCTAGAATGGGACTGAACCTTTTAAATATATTTTTACATTAACCAATAACCTTAACACTCTTTGAACATTATTATTACATTACATAATTAAACAACTGGAAATAAGAATCACTTCTACAGAATAAATATATCTGTTTAAAGCTCTTCATGTTACCTTCATATTGGAATGTGTAATTATCTGTCAGGAAAATTTGTGGCATAGTTAAAGCATAGTTACATTACTATATTTGTGTTAATAAAAATACATGCCTGGGGTAAACTCTAATACACTTAACAGAAATGTTGTTATGAATAATAAGCTAATAATGAGCCTGTAATTTTGATGTTTTTCCTTCTGTGTATTTTGCCCATTACCCTCTCATTGTGATCAATAATTACAAAGGATACTTTTTTACATATGCAAATTTTACCTTACATTCATTTCTTTTCTTCCATTGCATTTTCTTTCCCACCCTTACATGTCAGATACAATGCAATACAATTGTACTTGCTTCCAGACAATGTTTTTATCTTTATATTTACTTGGTCTTTTCCCAGACCTTCACCTCATATTACCGATTTAAATTATGTTTTTGCCCTCTCCAGCTGGGGTTACTGGGAAGGCTCAGTATTCCCCACATGCATAGTGTGCAGGTCAGTAGATGGAGCTGGAGAGCTGCTGTTGGTAGGACAGTCTCTGCCTTACTGCACAATGCACGCACACAGATGCAGTGTCACATTGTGCACACATATAGTTTAGAAATATGTATAAAGACTGAACAAAGCTTATGAGAGCATGAGGTTATGATGATTAACAGTGTCACTGTTTATCTATTTATGATCCTGTGTGTGTATCCACATGTTGCTGACAGAAAGACACAGAATAAATGATGAGCTCTTTTCACAATGTTGCATTGTATTTTGTATTTTCTTCAGCACATTTCTCAAACCTTTTAAACATTCTGTCATCAGTCTGTGACATTAATCAGTAACTTTGTATTGCTTTATCAATCGTGAACTAAAATACAAAATTAATATCTGGCTGCATCTTTTTCCATATAATTATGATTTCCTTGAATGATGAAGTGACCTCACCTGACTCCTCTTCTCTTCTCTTCCCTTAGCCCAGCTTCCTCCATCTTTCAATCAGTCACTTCTGAAGTGAAGGTGTGGAAAACATCAAATGTAAGTCCTTTAGATTTTATTCCCCTTATTCATTTCATTCTGTGTTTTCTTTCTACCCTTGATTCATTCCTTTCCTCTCCTTCGCCTTTCTAGTCTTTTCCATACTCTCCTCCCTTTTTTCACCCTTTTTTCCTTCATTATGCCAATCTCCCTGTTCCATTGACATCTATTTTTTAAACTCCATCTTATGTTCCTATTTCTTCAATTTCTCTTTCGAATCTACCGACTTTATCTCTTTTCATCCTTCCTTCTTTCTTTCTTCTCTTCTCTTTTTCATTTATTGATACCTTCCTCCTTCATCTCCTCTTCCTCCCCTCTGCCATTGACACTTTTTTTCTTACATCATGCTGCTATCGCATAATCCAAAGATCTACTCAGGGGTCCAGTGCCCTACCTGCTGTACCCGCCCTCCTGTTGACAGTATCAAGGAGTGTGTGTGTGTATGTGTATGATACTGTGTGAGTGTGTGAATTACTGTGTGTTTTCATGTTCAAGCTTCTAGCAGTGTATAGCATTGTTGTGCTGTTAGAGACAATGCCATGATGACTGCCCTCTGAGATGTGTGTGAGTCATCCAGGGCCTCGTTCAGTTTATGCATGTGTGTGGACAGGTTTTGAGCACACTAACACAGGCAATTGATGTTTTCACTTACTTGTAAAAGTGTCTTAATTCAAGAAGAAGGAAAGAAGTGTAATTTTAAATTTGATTTTAAGTTTAACAAAGTTCAAATATGAGTTTAATATGCAGCTGAAGAAAATGTCTTTCCTCCTTTGGGTGTAGGTGTACAAAAAAGGGGACAACCCACAACAAAAAGATATGATAAGCAAGTCCCTGAGATACCATCTCAAATAGGGCAATTCTCACAGCACAATACAATAAATATTAGATGAGAAAACATACAAAAAAGAAGAGACAAGGTAACCTCTAAAAGTCTGTAATATGAATGTGGAAAAAGATGGATAAAGCACATCACATCAGGTTAGATTTACATTGCACATGTAGCTCTTATTGGCGTCATCCACATCCTAACACACATCTCCTGATTGAGCTCACACTGCACTGTCAGGTATTTGAGTTAATGTGACATGCGTGGACTTAGACAAGTACTTTTGGACACAGTGTGGGTGTAAACTCTTACCAGCTGATGTTCATATGATGTTCGTAGAGAGAAACAATTGCATCACAGTATGTGTTAACTACTCTCCATTATATACATTTATTATACAGACCATATAATCCAGGTTGTAGCATTAATGTGTTTTGTTGGGTCCTTCACTCAAACTTTGATGAAAACAAAATGCAGACTACAGCAAATATAATTGCAAATGTGGTTTTCATCATGCATTCCTAATGTAGGAGAGGAGGGGGGTTTGAGTCATCTGTGAGGTACTTTATTTTGAAAGGCATCAAAACATGCACACTTATGTAGCAGTGAGTGAGGGTGTGTCCTTTGCTGTGCTTTGTTATGCTGTGTGAGTGTGTGTGTGTGTGTGTGTGTATGTCACTCACTCCAGTGCAAGGGGATTAAGTGTGAACCAATGCAGTAAAGGTTAGCGCTTGGTGCCTCACTGGCCTCTATCGTATACGCAGATCAGTGAGGAGACGGAGGAGGAGAGAGGGAGATAATATTATTACAGGCCCAAATTCCTCACCAAGCTGATCAAATCACCACACAAAATCTTAAAACAGGAAGTTACTAAACTCAACTACACATGAATAATATGAAGGCAAACTGTCCAGGCATGGACAGGCAGGATTTATTAATTTATTTTTTAAAATTTCTTCATGGATTTCGTGGAGTTCATATGGCATGGCAGACATTTCAGGATATTTTTGGTCCCGCTACTGAGATCTCTCAAAATGGCGGATTGGAGGCTTACAATGAGATGAGCCATTAAGGAGGTACGAGCGTGTTGTTACAGCATGTGCGCGTGCATGTGTGTGTGTGTCAGATAATAATCTCAGCATAGGAGGAAAGAGTGTGGAGCAGCTGGTTGCAGCATCTTGCTGTGGGAATGGACATAAAACCAAAGTCATTTTGTTTGGAAGTTGCATGTGATCACTGTCAGAGTTATTTATTTTAACAATTTTTGTGCTCCCTGCGTTTTTTTCTCTCATTTTGTAAACTCTCACTACAATAATGGAAGCAGTCTTGAAATGCCTTTTTCTGCATACTAATATATTTTGTGGTTGTCTGTAATTTGGAAAACGGCATTAAATAAATCATCTATTTAGACTTTATCTAATTTTAATTGTGTTTACCATGTTGTGTTAGCACCACGAGTCCAAAAGGATATGTCAGTAATAATGAAACATACCTACACAAACAAATAAATATTTCCCTCACATGACGCATTTGTTAAAAAGCAATTCAACTCATCAATGTCTAAGTGCAGAATATCTATAGTACACTCTAATAGTTGCTCTCTGGAACTATTTCTTGTTCGGTAGACAGAAATCACAAAGCAGGCCTTTGATAAACACAACTGTCCCATTGGCAATCTCTTCTTTGTGTATTATTCTAACTGCATTTTTTACTCTGTTTGTGTTCTCAGATCTGATTCACATTCATATTGAATTTTGACTATTTTGGTAGGTATCTGTTTTGTTCAGTGTACTTAAGAGTTACACTATTGTATTAGATTTTTTTTTTTTTTTTTACAAAGGCAACACTAACTGTGCAGGAAAAACATGTTTTTTTTCCAACTGAGTTGCATTGCAGTGGTGTGGCTGGCCAATAACAGTCCACAGTCTTGTAACCGAATGTTTTCTTTTTCAAATCTTCGTATTTGTTGTTACTACAGTTCTGTTACTATTACCACAGTTAGTACTAACTTTTCTGGCCGGAATGACTTGGGTGTTGCTAACTACTACCAATGTAGTTCTGGCCGACCAAAAGCTTTGCCAAATCTATTTATCTATCATTTATGGGCCACAGCTCTCATTTGGTCCTTTGGTTCCACAACATAGCTGAGTACTCTAACATTCAACTATGGCTACTGGGGCCTGCTCCAGTTGTGTTATCACTGAGTTTAGATGCATACCAGGGTCACAAAGCAATTATTGCTTGGAAAAAAATTCAGTGGCTTCTACAGCAAAACAGATGTTGGAAACACGATGATTCAAAGATCAAACATTCCATATGACACAAAATCAATCTCTTATATTCTGAGTGAAACATCCTTTTTTGTTACATTGTTCAGCTTGTAAACATGAGTTGAAAGAAAGACAGAGGTTCAGATTTGTTTAGAATTCCTCCAAAAACCCTGAGTTTTGATGAGTTGATGGAAATCCTCTTGCACATAATGATGTGAAAACATCAAACCTGAACACATGATGACTTTGTGTGATCAGGGAGGACTTCCATCACATCAGAGGTGGAGAACAGTGATTAGCTACACGTCAGCTAATGCAGGCATCCAAACTTTGAACACTTGAACACTGTGAAAGTTACACTTTAACCTTAGGTTCATAGTCTTTTAAAATTCAAGATAGATTCAAGATTCAAGATTCAAGGCTTTTATTGTCATTTAACAGCTGCCTGTACAACGAGATTCGGTGGCAGGCCTCCAGGTGCATAGAGCTTAGAAAATGCAAAGTTTCACGTTTAAATACACATTTCAAGTTTAAAATTTACACAAGGGCAAGGGGGAGGACGGTGTACATACAGGGGCAGAATAAATAATAAATAGTAGTAGTACTATGAGGTAGAGGTATTGTATATTATGAAGGTATTGCACATTATGCTGTGGGTTGTGCAGGTGACAACATGGCTGTATTACTGTTCTAGTGCATTCAGAGTTCTGCCCAAGGGAAGAAGCTGTTTTTTAGTGTGTTTCTTATGCTCCTAATGGATCTGAACCTTCTCCCAAAGGGCAGCATGTTGAGCAGGTGGTGGTTTGGATGGAGGTGGTCTTTTATGGTCACCCTGGCTCTGGTGAGGCGCCGAGCTGTGGCGCTGGCATCCAGGGAGGGGAGTGAATAGCCGATCACCTTCTCTGCAGTTCTGGTGAACCTCTGGAGTCTCTTCCTATTGGCCACTGTACAGCCAGTGTACCACATGGGGATGGCGTGCGTCAGCATGCTCTCGATTGTGGACCAATAGAAGGAAACCAGCAGGTCGACTGCAGCCTGTTCCATCTCAGGACCCTCAGGAAATAGAGGCACTGCCGGGCTTTTTTGATTCTGCCTGTTGTGTTAGCTGTCAAAGACAGATCCTCAGAGATGTGGGTCCTGAGGAACTTGAAGGTGAACGCCCTCTCCACATAGTCACCTTTTATGTGTGCGTGAGTGTGTGTGTGTGTGTGTGTGTGTGGGGGGGGGTAATATGATCACCTATCCTCCTCCTCCTTCGTTTTACTGGTGTTGAGGGTTAGGTTGTAATGAAATCCTTCCAAGAGATCCATGGAAATGATCTTCCAGGAAATGACATAGGCAGCTGTGCAAAATCTCCTTAATATTTTACTTACGATTATACTTGACTATATATACAGTTATATAGCTGCAAAATTTAGGAAATACCTCTTGTGTCAAATAATTTCCTTAGGTAAGAAAGTCAGGCAGTTTTGAAGGTGTTTTGAGTTGACCCAATCATGTATGAACTGCAAATGAATTGCTATAGTATCAGAAATGTAGACTGAGTGTTTTTGAAAAATGTGAAATAGTATAACAGCATATGTTTTAAGAGGGAGAAAAACAACTTAAAGAATCCAGAATGCCCCCCACCTCGGCATGTCAAGCCAATCGTGTTGCTGCACTGATTCAAGCAAAACCTTTTGCTTTAATAGCAGGATTATAACCAGTGGAAAAATATTTTCTAATGGTTGTTAATTTTCATGTTCATGATTCTATTCATAAAATTTTTCAAAAGGTATTGCACCTTTCACAATTAAAAACTGAGTTGTAGTGGTCTTGTTAGCCCAGAATAAACACTCCTGGGTGTGTTGCCAAGATGTGCTGCCGTGTAGACGACAAGTCTCGCCACACGAAAGGACTTTGGTATAGCAGGGTATAAAAATCAACAAAAACAAAAAGGCTCAGAGATGAATTCACAATGAATATGGGAAAAGAAAATGAGTTATTTCAAATATATAATTTATGTATATTTGTATGAATGTATAATTTCCAACCAATTTTTCTTCGACCAAAGGTCCACAAACTTAAACCAAAAATTAAAATAAAGCAATAAACATATTTTTCAAACAATCCCATTTGAGCATATGTAGAGTTACTGATGACGTTTTTCAATAAGGCTGAACAAGATTTACATCTAGTTTTTCTGTGTACATTACTGCTTTTTCAATGACACGAGCTAACCACAGCAAAATGTTTCCTGTATGAGAGACTGTATGTATCATTTAAAGACTGACTGACCATGTTTCGGTCTGACAACATATTGTGAATGTTGTTTGTTAGAGATCATGTGGAAGTTCAAATCATGGGTGCTCCAGTACAGCTTACAGGTGCGTATGTGTGTGTCCACCTGCCCACATATCCCTGACCACTGTGTAAGTGAGCCAGCAGGGGAGTTTGTCAAAGCCAAAAGGCCACTCAGCTCCACACAGTCAATTCCCTCTTCATTAGCAGGCACATTACTTTAGATTAGCAGAAAGTGGACATTTACAGGCAATGCTGACGCCTGTAATTAAAATTAATTTAAAAAGAAAGACACAAAGAGAAGTAATTACTCCAAGTGTTAAAGGTTTTCACCCCGGCAACTTCTCTTATCGTTTTATTGCTCTGTTCTTACCAAAGGAAATAAAAATGCAAAAGAGAGCATGGACTTAGTGAGGAGAGAAATTATGCACAAGCGGTCGCTCATTAATGACTTTACCTGATTATTGGGAATGGGATGTCGCCTGTAAAGGTTGAGTAGTTTACAATGATTTTTTTTAATTAGAGTGGATTTGCTGTGATTGAAATATAATATAAATGGCTTCTTAAAGAGCTTATTGCAACATTTGTGACTTGTCAAGCTTCCTCCTCTGTCTGAAAAGTTTTTTTGTGGCAAACAATGAGGAGGATATTCCTGGAAAAAAGAATTTTCTGAAATTTTGTAAAATAGTATTTTGGTTTGTTGGGAGTGGCACTTCCACAGCAAGAAGGATCTTAGTCCAAGAAGGTGCAGCACAGGTGGCTGCATGCTTGTTAGTGAAATAAAATAAATTAATAATACATTCCCTCCATACAGAGAAAAACAGGGAGTTCAGAAGTCATCCTCTCTTATAGAACAGCACCGCTGGAGCTACAAGCATTCCTGTAACTTTACAGCTTGAGGCCATACATTAAATAACTGGGGTGAAGACCTGGACAGGTCTAGCTCTTCCATCATACCAGTATTTCTGCAGGGACCACAGACTAAGAACCCAGCTAGAGCAGGTCAGGGTTTAGGAGTTGTATTCAAGGGGTCCAAATGTAGGTAGAGCATCTTTTGATGTCATATGATAGAATGTGTGGAATAAACAATTAGGGTATTGGGGACCATGTTCTGTAGGATTTCTTTAGTATATATAGGATATAAATGTCACCAAAATCCAATCCCAACTACAACATGACCGCAAAGTGTCTTATATCTAATCAGAAAGTATAAAATCCATGGCAGTGGCAAGTTTGACTTGTTGAAAGAACGCTCTACACACCCAGTTTCCAAACAAAACATTCTTATGGGTTGATTCTCAGAATTTATTGATGGAGGTCAGTGCCGGATGCTGAGGAAGAAGATCGTGCTGTACTTAAATGTTCTTGTTTGCAGAATTAGATTTAAATTTTTGGACAATATTTTGCTAATAGATTATTATGAATGCATCTGTGCATGATAATTGCAGTATTATTAAGATACAGTTCAATTGCGGGTATTTTTTTACTTGAAAACTGTTGCCGTGGTAAAAAAAAAAAAAAAGTAAACTGGCAAATTACTACGCTATTGTTATTGTCAACAAAACCAACTGTGCATTAGTTTGTCTCTCAAAGCCTTAATATAGCTTAAATACAATAAATACATAACAAAGCGTAGTATTTTACTTAAACTGCAGGTCACTGAAGCTTTAAGCACAATGTTGCAGATATGGTGCTGCATTGAGTATTGCACACATACACATGCACACAAATCCAGAGCAATTTAGGGTCTGGTGTCTTCCTCAAGGATTTTAAAAAGAAATCTGTCTTAGACCAGGGAGTTCTTTGAGATTAAAATCTGTTTTGACATGTGGATCAGGAGGAACCTGGTATCAAGTAGGTATGATTCTGTTGTTACTGCTCAACTACATAATCAAGTAGCACAGCATCAAAAAATAACTTGGTAACACCAGCTGACTCACAAGAAAGATCTTTCTCATTTCACCATCAGGGATACCAGGTATCAAACCATCAACCTTATGTGTAATAGCCACCCCTTGCAACCACAGTGTGCTGGAAAACTCCAACACACTGTCTGAAAACTGCACTTCTCAGCACTCCAAATTATTTTTTTGAATTTACATTGCTAGTATGTTTGAGTGAATTTATTTATGTTCCATTTTATTTCATTGGAAATGACCACTGGCTTTGAGGACAATGTAAGAATGCCTTTTTGGGGTGAAGTTCCCCTTTAAGTTGCAGCACAGGGCAGAAAATTGTTCCTGATAAAAATCTGTTTAGTGCCAATGCTTTTTAAGACAAGCCACTCAGCTCTCACTGTGTACAACATCTTAACTGACACCCCCCCCAAAAAAAGACCCCCCTGTGAGGTGTAAGCACCATGATAGATGCTCACTGCACTGTTTAATGCATGTGTGTGTATGAGAGTGTGTGTGTAATTGATGAGTCTGTCTCGTGAAAAAAGCCTTGCCAAAACCCTGCTGTCCAAAATCCACTGTTCCTGCCGCTATATCTGGTAAAGCACACGCACACACAAACACACATGTACACACACAGACACACATACATAGCTACTGACTGTGCAACCTGCTCCGTGTAGATAAGCAATGGAGTTGTGTCAGTGAAGTATACTAAAACCAAAGAGAGAGGGGAGGAGAGAGAGAGAGAGAGAGAGAGAGAAAGAGGTACATATTTACCCTGAAAGGACAAAGAGTGGGATGAGCAAGGGAAAAACAGGCAAAAAGAGAGAAGGGTGCTTATGATGTTATCTCTAAGTGAATATTTACTTCTCAGTGAGAAATATTTGCCTGCTGCTTTTCAGTGTGACACACACACACACACACACACACACTGCCAGGAGCTGCTTGTGTATTTTCAGCTGATTTCCAATTAAATGTTTTTTTTTTATTAATCAAAGTCATATTTGATCACAGTGGAAGGCCTAATCTAATGTACAGGCCTGGTGTGATTTCACGAATGCAGTGTGAAAACATTAGTAGAATATTAGCTTTTCATCAGGTATTGATCAAACATGGAGTCAGGTCTTTGTAGATGAGTCACAGGTAAAAATCTGCCTTTGGCATGAGCAGTATAAGCAGTGATAACTATTTCACATTAAGGGATATACCTTTATATAAGAGGCTGCTAGGCAAATATCTGCCTTCAAAGAAAACATCTTGATTCCCTTCCTGGAGATTACCTTCATGTTGAGCAAACATTCACTCTGTTTAATCTGAACCCCACTCCAAAAACGTTGGGATGCTGTATAAATTTCAAATAAAACAGAATTTAATGATTGACTAATAATAGTACAAAGACAACATAGCAAATGTTGAGTGAGTGAAAAATCCTATTCTGATTTTGATGCCACCAACACATGTCACAAAAGTTGTGACGGAGACTACAAAAGATTTGAAAAATTGTTTGCTGCTAAAAGAAACACCTGGTAAGTTAACTGGCAGCAGGTCAGTAACATGACCGTCAGAGAGCTGGGTCTTTCAGAAGTAAAGATGGGAAGGGGTGCATTACTCAGTGACAGAATGCACAGGCAACTACTGAAACAAATTAAAAATAATGTTCCTCACTGTAAATTTGTGGGGATTTCACCATCTACAGTTCAGTTTATAATATCATTAAAAGACCTGATCTTCAGGCCCACTGCATTCAAATCAGATATGGTGGTGTTGTGGCTCAGAATACTTGTCCATGAACACAGTTTGTCTCTGCTGTCACAGATGTGAGTTCAAGCTCTACCATGCAAACAAGAAATCAGAAACCAAATCCAGAACGATTGCTGCCTTCTCTGGACCTGAGCTTATTTAACAAGGACTGAAAACTGTCCTGTGCTCTGACCAATCAAAATGTGAAACCCTTTTGGGAATCAATGAAACTGTGTCTTCTGTGCTTAAGAGGAGACTGTCCGACTTGTTATCAGTGCACAAGTCAACAGCCAGCATCTGTGAATGTGTGTGGGTGCACACCTGTCACCCAAATGATGAAATGGAAAACAGGACAAAGAGAGCTGGATATCAGGGAAGAATGGAAAACACTTCAACGGGTCTCCTCAGTCCCCAAGCACATCCAGAGTGTTGTTCAAAGAAGAGTCACATTCATAATCAGCATATACAGTTGGGTTATTTTATGTAAAACAATTCAGTCTTTCAGTTTCAACATTTGCTGTGTTGTTTTTGTACTATTTTCAATTAAATATTATGCTTCAATCATTAGGTTAAATTATCATCACATTCTGCCATATTTGCAATTCACACAGCATCCCAACTTTTGGAAATGGGTTTGTATATGTCTTTCCCATTGCAGCAAGCATTTTGAGAAATGTTTGGCTTGCACAACATCGTGGGTGGTGACATTTTCACCTTATGAGTCTGTCTGTTTTCATGTTATTTAATACTACAACATTAGCAGACTTTTAAAATAAGACAAGTGGAAGACAATGCACCACATTAACATAACAAACAAAACAAAATTGTATTTCCTACATAAATGATTATTATCGACCCCCTCTTGGTCATGGAAGCCCAGACAGCAGTTGAACAGCCAAGAGAAGGACAGCACTGGGCTTTTGTCCACATGGCCTCCCTTACTTTGGTTTTACTTGTATTTACTTGGACTCTTGGTTGCAGTGAAGACAATGTGTTTCTGTCACTTGAATTCCCCAATTTCTTCTACCTCTTCTATTTTAGTCTGTGTGTGTATACAGACAGGACTTATTTTCTTGATGATTAATTGATTAAAAAGACATGCATTTATTTATTTATTTATTTTATTTAGCTATTTATTCATGTTTTTATATTTTCACAAAATATTTGGTATTCATAAAAAGGCTTGAAGCTAAAAGTGCTGCAAGACAATACACAAGGCTGCTGCTCATAATGGACAGCAGCACTACACACAAATTACTTCGTCTGTATTATTTGTTTCATTTAATGTTGCTTTCAGACAAACAGACATATCTTAAAAACTAAATGTATTCAGACTCTTGTACTGGAAATGCCTCTAAGAGGGATTCTAAATGGGTTCTAAACATGTTATTTAATTACTGCAAAAAAAGCACAATTACCACTGTTTACTGAGTTAGTCTTTACTTTCAGCTTTAGTACATTTATGGGCGTTATGTAACTTTTATGTTTGTGAGGGTGAGAAGGAAAACAACTTCTGTTGTTGATCTGACTTTGAAGAAACATCACACGCGCACACACACACACACACACACATACACACACACACACATTGTTTTTCATTAGACAATAGTTGGAAAGCTGCTAAGACCAATCTGAGACTTTATCTGACAAACAGGAGTATTTCCAATTAATGCTCCCTTTCTAAAAGCAACACATCATTGAAGAATGTGAAGGGAAAATGTAAATTCTTTACTTCTTTTTTATGCTGGTAGAATGAAAAAAGTTGAGTTCAGTCCATGCTTACATTCTCCTGATTTGTTCAAGCTATCAGAAACTGTGTTCAAATGATACGTGAAGAAATTGGAGTAAAAACTGATGTTTCTTTTTGCCATATTAATAGTCAAATTACACATGAAGGTGTGTTTAGACCCCCAGCTGGTTTCATTTGTGTGTTTGTGTGTGTGTGTGTGTGTGTGTGTGTGTGTGTGTGTGTGTGTGTGTGTGTGTGTGTGTGTGTGTGCGGTTGGTCATGTCAATCTGGTAGGTGGGATGTAGACAGGAACTGGAAGGCCTGTCTGGAGAGTAATGTCAAGAGATGAAAAATGAATTTCACCTGACAGTTATGGAAATCAGCCTCAACATTCTTAAACTTGCAGCTTTTTTAAAGCTGTTGGAAATATCTAGGTTTGGTGAACTTTGCAGTTTTCCATTGACAGCACACATTGTTGAGGAGGGGAAATTACAAAGTGCTCACCATTGGAATAAGAAAAGGTGAATACAGAAAAGTCATCCTGTGGTTTGGTTCAGCAAAATTGACTTGACTTGTCTCGTTAGAAAGATTTCAATGATATTTGGACAGACAAATCAGATGCACCATGGGAGAACTTTAGTGCAAAAAAAGAGGAGGAAAACATGATTTTTATGTACATTTGTTACTCAGTGATGATATAAAAAGAGATTTGATATAAAAAGACAGATTCTGTTGCTGTGGTCACTGTGTGTAACAGCTGAAATGTGAAAAAAGTAGATGCTATTGAGGCAGTGTCTTTTTGAAGGTTGACTTGATTTTGACTTTAAGATCCTACCATCATTTTCTCTTACAGTCACAACAGAATGACATATTTTAACTCTAATCTAATCTCTAATCTAATCATGACCACAACATTTTTCTGACATTAAAGAAATTTTACTGGCCTCAACATAACCACTGGTAGCAAACTTACTGCTGATAAGCCTCATATGAGAAAAAAAGATCCAAAAAGGGATGAAATCATTTTTATACATTGTGCTCCAGTATGTTGTTACTTCAACACATTTTGATCTGACCGCGATGTACGTTTTATGCTCTTTTCACACGTTTCAAACTTTATAATGGGTGTGTGTGATGTCATTGATGTTATCACGCACTCTAACTTTCAGCCTCTCTTCTCGTCACACAAATTTTTGTGTTTCAGCCCTCCTCACGCTGGCAAAGCTGATTCGAATCATCCAATCAGATGCCTTCTCTTGACCCCTCCCGACAAACACGCAGACATGTTTGTCAGCTGAGCTGCTCTTAGAGTGCCTTCCATTTGTTTCCTATGGACTCAGGCTAACTCTGCCCAAAACTGTGACTTGCCTGAGCCTTACCCTTTCACTAACTGCAATGTAAACCACACACACACGCACAACCAACACACACAAACACATATGCACACATACGCACACACACACACACACACATACATGCTCGCTCACATATCCAACAGCACACACGCACACAAAGGCACACTAATATATACGTACACAAACATACACACACAGAGACACACTACACACACGTACACATGGTGAGACACACTTACACCTTACACACACACACACATACAGGAACGAGGGCTGAATAATGAGCAATTGTCATTTCACTGTTTACTTCAATATACTGTATATTGTGTTACATGTTACAAAGATTAGTGTTAGATTACTTTTCTTGAAACTGTTTGTTCTTTGACTTTTACTACATGGTTGCCTCCTGAACTTCCTCCTTGTTTCATTGTGTTT
Organism: Psettodes erumei; assembly: GCA_016785225.1. Classification (NCBI taxonomy): domain Eukaryota; kingdom Metazoa; phylum Chordata; class Actinopteri; order Pleuronectiformes; family Psettodidae; genus Psettodes; species Psettodes erumei. The sequence continues at coordinate 1,056,169 of JAFBJZ010000902.1, read as the reverse complement.
ATTTCTTACTTGGACACATGTTTACTTATGTTGTTGATGTGTGTGTCACAGAGACACACAAACACAGACCCACACACGCGCACACTCTCTGCAATAGGAGCTACGGCATCTGAGTCGGGGCACACCGTTTGGGGCTGCATTTTTGACGAGCTTTCGGTGTGTCACCCCACGTGGCGGGTTCGGGTGCGGTCGCTCAGCATGCACATATCAAAATTTCCACGGGAATTTTCGAGTTTATACTATTGACATGCATACTCACACACACATATATACATCATAGATGACAGCTTGAGAACTCAGCTTTCTTTGATTTACCCCCCTCTCAAATATGGGCAGTCCTATTTGTTCAGAGCAGTGGCACCTTGGAGATATTCAAAAGCAAATGAGATGAGGAGGAACTCATCTTTCTTGTCCACAGTAAAGGGCCCTGCTCCTGTCAGGGAGGGGGAAGGAAAACGATCCCAGCTGCCATACTTTTCCATGGCTTGCATCTCTGGAGCTGACATGAAGAACAACCAACCCTTTGGGGGAGAGATGCTAGGGAGGAGGTAATTTTGTCAGTGTGGAAGTGGGGATGTGGCACTGAATTGGTTGAGTACCTCCTTCAAATCCAGGTATTCAGGCAGAACCTTAGAAAGTTATGGTAACTCAGAAGAAAGTCAAGAACAAAGGAACGGAAGACGGGGCATGAACATGAACATGAACATGAAAAGTGCCCACCTTAGTCTTAAAACACTCAGCCCAGTAAGGGACTATAAGTGTAAAGTAACTAAGAATTTATGGAAGTTGAGGGTAGACTCGGGTTAAATGATGTCATATTATTCCTGAAATGTACCAGTGTTTTGCCATGGGTGACTGAGGAGTAGAGGTAGCACTGGCTGGAATGGGGACATGTAGGGAGTTCTGCATGATTTTGAGTTGACAGGCCAACTGGAAATGAGCCTTTTCATATCCAATGTTCAAATACCTCCAAATGGATCATCTTGGATTTGCATCTAACATCATGTAGATGTTAGAAGATACACACAGAGGTTGAGTGTGGCTGTCCATGCACAGGTAGAACTATGCATCAATTTATGATTGAGATGACATTTCAGAGTGGTCAACATCGCCCTCTTGGGAGCGCTTCCTTTCACTGGGCAGGAAGTGACAAAGTGTCCATGTTCGCCACAGCACATGAGAGACATGTGTCTTTGAGCTGTGGTGGTCAAGGGCAAGGTGAGTGGCATCTTGACAAAGCTAAGCCATTACATCTTTGCATCTTCACATCACACAAAACAAAAATATAATGAATCCAACCAAACACACACACACACACACACACACACACACAAAAGCCCATATTTATATTTATGATGCACATGTTGCCTGGTGGATGATTTAATCTGATGTGTTTTTTGATGTGTGACTAAAGACTAGATAGAGGCAGTGAGTTAAAATGGCTCCATTAATTTTGGATTAGACTACAGAGGTGCTCATTGAAGAGCTAGGTGGTGCTGCTGTATTTAAGAGAGAAAAAAAATCCTTAATTATCCCTACCCATTAACAACTTAATTAACAGGCTGGATGAGCAACATTTTGAAAATGTTGCTCTTTAGAGTAAAGCAGTAGTGGTGCTAAAGTGTAAAGTTTGTCCTAAATTGGGCACTAGGGTCATGGAGTTATAATAATATAAAGCATTAGTCCTCAGGGCAGCATAAATGTAATCCACAAATTCAATGGCAAACTGACCCTTACATATTTCCTGTATTTTCTGGTTGTACTCAGATTAGGAGATTGAGAAATTATTTTATATGGTCACTATACCATTGCTAAAACAAAAAAATTAAATGGTTGCCTAAAATTAGAATAGAAATTTAAGTACTGCAACTGGCTGTGGTCCAACATGGTTGACAAACCACACCACCTTCATTAGGCAAGAAAAAAATTGTTCCACAAGCCTTACTTAGTATGAAACACTGGACAACAAACTGACAGTTAGAGAAGAAAATGCAGAAAACCTTTCTTGCAGACAGCGTTATACATAAAAGATACAACACTGAACATAATATACAGTAAAAACAATACAACTTTATAAAAGACATAAAATGATAAATATTCAGGCATAAAATTATTGATTATCTTGTTAAAATGGCACCTGTCAAGGGGTGGAATATATTAGGCAGCAAGTGACTTTGACCAGGGACAAATCGATGGTGATGACTGAGTCAGAGCATCTCCAAAACAGCAGTGTTGTTGGGTGTTTTCACTATGCAGTGGTCAGTACTAACCAAAAGTTCTCCAAGGAAGGAGAACCAGTGAACCAGTGACAGAGTTGTCGGCAGCCAAAGCTCATTGTTGCATGCAGTAAGAAAAGGTCAACCCAATCGATCAGGTCCCACAGAGGAGCTACTGTAACACAAACTGCTGAAACCTTAATGCTGGCTGTGACTGTCAGAACACATGGTGCATAAGTTTGTTGTGTATGAGGGTGTGTATCCATGCTGAGCACTGTCCATTACTGAAAGCTCCTGCAATGGATATGTAAGCATCAAAACTGGACCATGGAGCAATGGAAGAAGGTGTCCTGTCATTAATCATGCTTTCTTTTACATAATGTGTATGGCAAGGTGCACTAAGATTATGTCCTTTTCATGGCAGACTGAAATAGAACATGTAAGATACAAGAAACAAAGTTAATTTTAAGAAATAGTGTTTGCATTCTGCAAATGCATATGGGTCTTCAATGTCTAACTTTATGTTCAATTTCCAAGACGTATCGCTAATGATTGCAGACCAAAATACCTCCAGATGCAAGTGAAAAGACCTTCATCCAGTCAGAGCAGAAACATGTGATGTGGGTTATCAATAAGTGTGATTCTTCCACTTTTAGAAAAAACATGCCATCCATTTAATTTTATACTGTCAGAGACAGCCATCTTTGTAATAGAAATGCCTCAGTGGTGTTCATCTGTCTGTAATTTTATCAAATCAGCCCCAATGAATGGTTGAGATCAACTTGTATGTGGAACTCTTTCTGACTGGGAGATGGGGGAGGGTCCAGGCTATGTGGGAGAGGTTTTGGGACTGGGGGTCAGGGACGTTGCCTTGCTGCTCTATGTCAACAAGTGAATTCACGGATGCCTTCAGATGAATGTCTCTTAAAGATATTTTTTCCTTTGTTTGAGCAATGTAACAGACGACATAAACAACAACATGAGGGTTATTGGATACTGCAGTATACATACCGTTCATATTCATATGATTCGTTCCTAAGTTGGACTCCATTTTTCTTGCCCCAGAGAAAGGAGTGCATGCGTGTGTGTGTGTGTGTGTGTGTGTGTGTGTGTGAACTAACTCACTGAATTATCAGACAAATATGCCTAAAGAAGACATTTTAAAACCTAAACTCCAAAGGCTGTAATAAAGGCATATATCAAATACTATGAATAAATCCAGCAATTTTATGCAGTGGCTCATAAATCAAAATCACTCTCTCATTTGTCATCCTCACATCGCTTCATGACAGAGATGTTATCCCATGAATCTCACTATTTGTGTCTTTTATTCTTATCTCAAATGTAAGAGCACAGCTTTTCACTTGTCTTTATTTCTCCCACACAATACTCAAAAGTGTGATTGTATAGTATTTGTGTCATATTCTTCCCTTGAGGTTTGTTGAATTTATTACATCAAACAGTGAATGTAGAATTAGTAGTAGTTCATTCTGGTTCTCAGCTGTAACTTTAAAGCAAATGAGAACAGAAATGTGTTTTAGCCAGCATGTAAAATAACTTAAATTTTATTTACACAGTTTTAAGAATCTATTACTACAGGCAAGTTTTTCATTAATTTTGTTGACCATACTTTACACTGAATATATTCTTTTTTGCTTTCCACTGTCAGTGTGCAACCAGACTCGTCAGTAATTTGATATACAAGTACACCATGTAGGTAATACACTCTGTAAAGGACGCATTTCCAGCAACCAACCTTTCTAAAGCAATTTTAAATTATGCTCTGGGACTGTTTTGATGCCAGAGGAAGTGATACATTGGAAGTGAATGAATGAGACATACCACAGAATTCTTAAGCATAACCTCAATCCCTCAGCTCGATGGTTGAAATATGGCACAATTGTGTGTTCCAAGAAGACGGTGATGTCATAGTCAGTAAATCCAGCTCTTTTTTTCAAAATATATGTGGTGGCATATTTCCATTGGCTACATTGGCTATATTTAAAGGTAAAATCTTTTCAAAGCATTGGTCATGATTCTTGCAGATTTTGTTTGGAATTCTAACACATTCAAAGCACACTGTTCAGACGTGAACAACTGTTCAAATGTTTATGATCTTAATGAGGCTTGTACTGTGCTACATTGTTCATGCTCATTTTAAGTGAGCCTGTGTAACTTTGCCCAAACAAAGGTCACTGTCAACAGAATGACACATACAGGATAATTCCCGATTCATCATCTGGTTCTTGGTGGCAGCTGAACACACTGCAGACTACACAACATTGATATATTATGACCTCACAAACCAAAATTGAACAGTTGCTAAACCAAAACAGCAAAGAGCTGAGGTGGATGTGGGTCCCTCACTTTTACATAATGTATTTTTAAATGTCACAAAATAGGAACATGAGTTGAAGTGCCATAAAGTCAGTATATTGACTCATTGCTTTCAGCAACACATTAATATCTATGTGAACTTTGCAAACATTAGATAACATTAACCACCATAAGCTATCAGTCATACCAAACCAAGTTTAGCAGCAAGTAATTACAATTGAGTGATTGAGTGTTTTTTTCTTTTCTTGTTTTTAACATTACAGTCAAGTTAAATCTGTTATATCAACTATGCATGTCATGGTCTTGCATCTTTTTTTATGTGATATTTTCGTCATGTTAAAAACAAGACCATAGGCTGTCTGTGAAACCAGCTCATTACAATCCATAGTTTTGTTTTGTTTTTTTTGTTTTTTTTTTTTTTTTTTTGGGGTGTTAGGTGGAGGAGTTTGGGCTGGATGGGTCAACAAAACACAAAACGTTCCCACAGGAGACTGCTGTTTCATTGTTTTTTTAATCAGGGACCATTCCACAACATCACCCTGTTTTTATTTTGTGATTATAACCATGATGAAAAAGGTATTTTAATTTTAAAGAAGAAAATATTTTAACCCAAATTGCCAAGAATTTTCTCACAAGTTTGAGCCTGAATCTAATGAAACAGTCATCATTCCACAACATTTATAATGTGACCTAAATCATAATTTCGGTTAGAAAACGTCTTGGTTTATGTCATTGCATAACTTACCAGATAACTATATTTTTACATTCATGTCAGTATGTAATTGTTGTAACACATTAAATATTCAGTGTGTTAGTGTAGAAATTATGTGATGAAGTCAGCAGAGCCTTGGCTTCAGTTATCACAACCCTTCTTCAACATGTTCAGAGCTCGTGAGGTAACATGACAGGAACAGGGCTGAGCGCTAAAACTGTAAAGCTTTTGAGCTGAAAGGGAGGTCAAAGATCTACATACTTCAAAGAGTCAGTCTCTTCCTGCTTCTAAGCTCTGTCATCTACCAAAATTAATGTCACTCTACTAACTGCTGATCTTTGGAGATTTTCACATACAACAGTCTCTGGACTTTATGCTTAAAATGGAGCCGAAAACCAAAAGAAATGTCATGGCAGCAATTCTGTGGACAGAAACCCAGAGATGTATAAATTATTTGAAAAAAATACCTGAGTAAAAGTATAAGTACCATAACTGAAAATGACTGGTAAAAGTTAAAGTCACCTAAAAAAAATTACTTGAGTAAAAGTCTTGTGAAAAAATATACTCAAGTATCAAAAGTACAAGTACAAGTATTTTATAGTACACATGAAAGGAAACAAAACAACCCAAAATTATTCTCTCTTTTTTATTTCACTTTTTCAGGTGAATGAAATGTGGTATAGAATACCATTCAACAAATAAACTACGTCTTTAACATAAGAACCACTTTTTCCACTTTTTAACTATGTTGGGGGAATCCTCATGAGCAGAGGCACAGTAACACCACACAAAAAAACTTTCTGGTTCAAGTGGAGAAGTTGAACTTGCGGTTCATCCTCAGTAGAAGCTGATTTTCAAAAGTGTCTGCAGATAGCGTGCTCTTTTTGGGCTGAAGATGAGACCTGCTATGCTGAACAGCCTTTCGCAAGCTGCAGAAGCAGGCAGAGGTGTGTTGAGTTTGACAGACAACTTGAGAACCAAAGGAAACGTCTTGAGAATCTTGATGTCATCTGTTGAGTAGGCCAGGTATGAATCAAGCTGCTTGGTGGCACTTGGTGTTTTGTGGGAACTTTTCAGGGTGTGGAAGAAGTCTCCCTCATCAGATGAGCCAGATCCAGCATCTGCTGAAATGTAAGGATCTTCCAACTGCTCCCTGATGTAGTCCAAACCTGAAACACAGGGAGGGTGACAGTAGCATTAGTACAGTCACATTTTTATTGTACAAATTTAATTACATTTCTGTCATTTTCCATAATTTTAAAGGAATAAATAATATTACATTGACAAACAACACTATCAGAAACAAAAGGCCAAAATTAGCACACACAAAAAAGAGATATAAAGTAGAAAAAAGTTGTGACAAATTGTGAAAATAACAGATCTACAACCAAGGCAGTGTGAGCTTGCAGATTGGCTACACAAATTCAGGGAATAGATAAGGAGAAAAACACAAATGTGAAGTCTCTGACAATTAGACATCTTAGAAATTGGCTCAACTACTATTAAAAATTAGACTGATGTATGAAAGGAGTAATAAAATAAAAAAATGTAGTAAGTGTATATTAGATTTGTAATTTAATGGATATTTTCTTCATTTCCTTTATTTTCTCCATACTGTCTTACCAATTTTCACTGTAGCATCATCTTTGATCCAGGCCATTTTGAATTTTGGGATGAGAATCGCTGCAGAAACCAATTCAGGGTCTCTTAACATTTCACCAAAACGGTTCTGGATGCCCACTTGAAAGGCTTCAACCAGCGGCTTGCAGTGCTTCAGTGCAATCTCTATTTTTTCAAGTTTGCTGCTCAGCAATGAAATAGTCAGAAGAAGCCATCCCATCAGATTTCCACTTCTCCTTGGAGGATGTTGATGGATTGGGCAACAGGGCTAATGGTGGTGTAGTACTCTTTAAAGGAAAGTGAGCTCAACCTGGATGGAACCTATTAGGTAGAAAACAAACCACTGTTTTACAATTATGCATGAATATTGTACCCAAAAAATAAAATAAAAAATACATAATTCAAACTTACTTTGGCACCTTCAATTCTGCACAGATCTCTCTCAAAGCTGGCTCTCCCTTCTCCCTCAGAATCTTGAGGAGCCTTTCCACCGCCATAAACATTTAGTTCCACCTGGTGGCATTTGGTCGTAGCAGCTGGAGGGAGCAGGCGTCTTCCACACTTATTCCACAGCCCATAACACTTGCTGAATGTTGAGCGTTGCAGTTTTTTGTATCCATCGCTGGCTGTTGCTTTTTCAGCATCAACTGTAGACACTAAGTTGAGGAGATGACAAGCACATCGTTGATGTTTCGGAAGCTCAAACTCAAAGCCATCATTGTCATCTAGGGTTGAAGTCATGTCAACAAATTCCACTCCCTCCATCTCATTCCCTTCCTCATCCTCTTTCTCTTCCTCTTCTACTTCATTATTGTTTTTGTCCGCACTAAAAATTTGAAAAGCCTTCAGGAAGTTGGAGCCGTTATCGGTTGTTGTCCTCACAACTTTGTTCCTGATGCCATATACAGTATGGATGTCATTGGTGGCCAAAACATCGAAGGTGTGGGAACCTCTTAGCTGTCTGCAAGCTAGGGCTGCTGATCATCTAGTTAGGTCTGTAGGGTTCACCCTATTGCTTAACTTCAAGTTACAGATTTTGTATGATTCATTTGTGTATTTTTCAAAAAAGTGAAGCACTTCATATTAAAAATGTATCATGTGGGAGGAAAACTGCCTTGTTTGAGTTAAGATGCTAAACCTGTTTATTGACACTCCTTCAGAACACTTGTGTGTAGGTGTGTGTGTGTGTGTGTGTGTGTGTGTGTGGTAGGTTTATTTGTTGATGACACCACCACACGTGTGATACGGGCAAATTGCTAACGTTAGCACATAGCGTTAGCAACTTGCTACTAGCCCACAACCATGCTAGCACGTTGTTACGCTAGCAACTTGCCCGTAATGTTGGCTAAAACTATGTTTTACACATTTTTAAATCCCTCCTGCCACATGAAATAACATTGCTTACTTAATGCACTTACTTCAATGTGTTTTTTGAGGTTGGGCGGTGAGTTCCTGAAGGCCTTTATTTCATGACACTTTGGAAGGCATAAGATGCACTTCATTCGGTAGGAATTTTCCCTCCATCCCGAGGTACCTGAACATACCTTCCAAGTGAGACCAGGGGTGACCATCACCGTTGGCTTCTGTGTCTCCCTCATCCACATGCTCTGCGGCTGCCCTGTTTGTAGTGATCTCTCTGCCGCCCCCGCGCGCATTCCGCATTTATAGCGTGAGAGTACTATAGCCTACGTGGTTCTTCTCGTCCTCTCGGAATCTCATGCAGAGATTATTTTAATTTGTAACGAGTAACGGGGTGGCAAATGTCAAAGTAACGAAGTAAAAGTATCTTTTTAAACTTTTAAATGTAGTGAAGTAAATGAAATGAACGAAGTACATCTACTTCGTCACTATACACCTCTGCAGAAACCCCTTGTTAATGAAAGAGGTCAGAGGAGAATGACCAAACTGTTTTAAGGTATCAAAAGGCTACAGTTACTCAAATAACCACTCTACAACTGTGGTGAGCAGAGGAGCATCTCAGAATAACATCAAATCCAACCTTGAGGTGGATGAAGACCACATCAGGTTCCACTCCTATCATCCAAGAACAAAAATGTGAATATGAATCCATGGACCCAAACTTGAATAGTTTGGGAAATGTTTTTTCATACCAATCAGTCCTGGTTTTAATGTCATGGCCTCTCTGAGCATTGTTGCTGATGATGTTCATCCCTTTATGGCCACAGAGTGAGACATAACTTTTCTGCGAGATAGCGCTTCACTGCATTATCCATCACCACTTCTGTTTTTTTTTTTCTCATATGGAACCGACCTATGCTGTTCCATATGAGAGCAACCTATAAGGAGGTTGGAACTAAGCTGTAAACAAAGGTTCTTCACTCACCTTTCATGCTTGTCCGCAGCGTGTATGACCTTAAATGTCTTTTGTATGTTTTTTTTCTTTATCTTCTCTCTCATTTTCCTGTCCTACTCTTTGTTTCTTAAAATATTCTATACAACTATCAGCAAGTTTTCATTCACTGAATTCATCCCTGATGCTACACCAAACTTGGGACATGTTTAGTTGTAGAAGCAGGCCTCCTATGGGTCCCATCTCCCATCTCTGTACCATTTTATGTTGTTGTTCTGTTTTTTGTTTTGCTTTGTTTTGGGGGGTTCCCAGCACATTCCTGCCAGTGTTACATTATTATATATGTATTTGTTTTTAAACAGTAGTCTTATTGTATCAATATTGGTTCCAGATAGTGGCAGGATAGCTGTGGATTCAATATATTGACTATTTTGCAACATTAATCAAATGCAAATGTGATGCTAATGTGGTATCAGTAGTGAGCATGGAGGGAGTCAAATTTGATGCTGTCATCGTTAAAAAGCAACAAGAATAAAAAACCCCAAAACACATATTGCCAGTTTGGCCATCAGTTTGTCTGAATTTCAACGCACATTCCAAAATGGTTTGAACTTTTGACATTTGCAGATTTCAGCTTTTATAATTATCTACTTAATTTATCATACATCCTTGTTATTTATATGTGTTTTTCCTTCAGTTCTAAAAGAAAAATGAGGAACCCCTCAATCCTCATCACACTAAATCTTTCATGTGTCTGGGTCACATCTAAAAAGTGCAATTTGTCAGTATGAGTTAAAACGAATTCCTGTGTTTTTGCATTGCTCTTGACGGAAGCAGCCAGTTGGCACTCTATGATGTAGTTTCATTTAAAGAAGAGGGGAATTTGGCACATACATTTAGTAATTATTCACAGACAGATATTTTGGCATACATGTGCTGATTAGAAGTGCTTTCAGGAATAGTACTATCAGAGAATTAGCATAATGTCTTCCTGGTGGCCATTTTTAAAATGGCAGCCAAAACTACTGCAGGATTGGGCAGGTCTAGTTTACCGTGACCATAATTAAAGTTCAGAAGAAGTAATCAACATGATGGATTTGAATACACAGAGGTATAGAGACTGAAAAGTAACCCTATTCTGTCACAAGCTATGATATTTGTCAGTAATGAAATGCATAAATATGCAGTGCTGTGCTGACATGTTCCACACAGAGCATTAGTCATTTACTGCACATCTACCTTTACATTGAGAGAAGCAGCTCCAGAAATGAATTTGTTTTCTTTATAGGCAAAGGCAGATTAATGTAACTTTATTAAACAATTTGATTCTTAAAGTACTGCAAGATAAGTTTTAAATTTTCCGGTAATTCAAATCTACGTTTTTCAACTAGAGAAAGCAGAAGGTAATTATGGGATTGTAGACAAATGTACATTTGATCTAAACTATACCTACTTGTCTTTTTTATTCTACTCAACTATGCAGTTCCATACTTGATCATCAAACCCCAAAACAGTGACAAGCAATCAGAGCCTGTTTATCACTTGAATGACATCCATACTGTATTTGATGACACAGAAACATTATTCAAATCATGTCTCATGGGTTCTGCTGTGATTATCAGTCCTCTTCACTGCAACTGTCTCATCTACTTCTCAAGAGGTAAGAAGTAGGAAGTGTCCACAAATCTAATATCTTTGCTCACGCAAAATGGATCTAAATATCATACATTTTTCATCCTTGATGGCGTATCGGTGTATCTACTGATTTGGTCTAAAAAATATACTTATTTTGATACTTATTTTGTAAATTACTGCAACCAAAAATACCATCTCAATAGCTTGTAAAAATTTAAGGATTTGGAGTTCTACAGAGTCGAGTAGAGCATGCCAATATGCACACATATTCACAGTCTGAGACCAGAAGATATATCTACAAACACTTCTAATATCACAAAAGTTAAACCAAACACTGTATAATCTAATGAATGCTACTATATACAGGGTGTGTGTGCATATGTGTTTATGTGTCTGTGTGTCTGTAGGAAACAAAGACAAAATGGAGGTGCAAAAGTGTATGTGTATGTGTGTTTGTGTGTGTGAGAGAGAGTAGGGCAGGTAGGGATATAATTGAACTTAACTATATGCTGCATTTTTATCTGGCATAAAAAAAGAAAAACCTCAATTTGTGCTGGTCATTGTTGATATATTGACTTGTTGGGTTTGAGGAGGAGGGTTAAGATGAGGATTTTTTCTTACCTGTCACTGGGATTTGTGGATGGGGTGAATTAAATTGGTGATCTGTTTGCTCTTGACAGTATAGTGGTGGACACATTCTTTGGCTCCAGTCTTACCCTGTACTTGTTCTTCTGGTATGTCAGTGTGGGAAAAAAACAATCTCAATAATTGTCTGATTGATATATTTGCATGAATTTTTTTATTCACAAAAAATACATGAAAATGTAAAAAAAAATCCCACATTGAAACTAAATTGCTGAATGCATGGCCACGGACCACGTGCAATGTGGTCCACCATGTGGTCCACGTACCAGCAGGTGGCCATGAACCACTGGTTAAAAACCTGTAATTAATCCTTAAGCAAGCTCTTTTGTCACTGCTGTTGAGAAAAGGGTTCTGTGCAGCAGTCTACTCCAGGCATGCCTGTAGAGCACAGCCGTTCTAGTCCTTGTGGAAAGAAGTGACTCTTGGTCATGCATAGGTCACATGCCTGACACTGAACAGTGGTAGCTGGATGTTTGTTCCATAAGCGACTTGGTGAAGGAGTTTAATGACCTTCCTTTGTCTGGGCGGCTACATGTGGGAACATGTAGCCGCATCCCTCAACAGTTTCATCATATTAATGCAAAATTGCTGCCATAAAGCAGTCCTGACTGTTGATGTATAACATTGCCCTTCATGGCTTGAAACAATCAACTTCAAAAGGGATAGCTACAATGACAAGAACTGTACAGCATGATATTTTAGACACTGATTCGAGACCTTAACGGCATGTTTTTTTTCTTCTTTTGATCATGATGACTGATGTTTATCATGATGATTTTTACACAAACCATGAATATTTCCCAACATTATCCACGGTTTAATTTTTGTTATGGTGAATGTCGAGTATGCCTTCTGCTATTAAGCCCTTTTGTATCTGGGTGTACAGACAAGCAACCTATGTGGTCATATAATTTGGCAGACTTGTCTGAAACAAGATAAACAAAATAAAAATATTGATTAACAAAGAAAGCTCTTCAGGTTGCTTAAGTTGAACTTTAAATTAACTGATAGTTAAAACAGATTTGCCTCCATTGTAACAAAAGAAATACTCCATTGCAAATTCTGACATTGACTTTGTTGAGCTTCCTACTTTTTTATGCTGACCGTTTTTTACATGTACTGAAGGAGAATGTCCTCAAGTCAAATCTCCACTAGACTATATGTTGTGAAGTCATTAAATATATATCTATAATGACTGATCAAGGCTCCCAGTTTAACTATGGGCATATAGAGCTATGGTGGGCAGTGGAAATAAATCAATTTAGGAATGCAAGTACATGCCAAAATACATCTTGGAAATTAACAAATAAACATCATTTTCTTTATGCATGATTCTCACAAAGCCTCCTTAAAATGATTTTTGTTCGCCAACACCTCAGAGGTTGGTTCGACAGAGCAAGTTCAACATGCTGGCCTGACAACCACAGACTAAAAGCAACAGTTGCAACTGCCAAATGCAGGAAAGATGTGTAAATTAGGCTTTTAACACCAATGTGGTGAATCATGACACAAAGCACAATTAAATGGCTTTGATAATACCACAGCCAACACAAAAAATGAATAAATAAAATTAAAAAGACAGAAGGGTAATTGGAAATTCAGTTCCCCTTCAGCAAAAGCCAAAGGGCTTTGCTGATCTTTGAACAGTCTCCTTGGAGACCCAACTACAATCCATGTACCAATCTCCACCTGATCCTAGATGAAGAGTCATAATAATACATTGAAGGGTCTTGACCTTTCTCTGTAAAGTGGCTGAGATAATGCATTTTGTGAACTGGCACAATGCAAATAAAATTGGGTTGAAATGGATATTGTTTGGTTAGCAGTCGGTAATTTTTTGTGTTGTATATCTGTTCTCCAACATTAAATGCTTAGCATAAGTGACCACAGTGATCTACTCTGGCGCGAATTGAAACACCATCATGACCAGGCAACCCAGGGTTAAACTTGAAGTTACCTCACTACCACAAATCCTGGGGGGTGGGGGGGCTGGAACCCTGGAACAGCAAGATGCTCGGATGGGTTATTTTGGAGGTTGAAAGACAACACACAGTGATTTTGGGCATAAGGTTTAAATATGTAGAGTAATTACTAAGTCTCACAGTATGATTAGACATGTGTATAGTTGGACATTATTCTTAGTGATATTCATTATTACAATATAAATATTGAAAAATCACATGATGCTGTGCAATCCAATACAATAATAAATAATAAATAAAACTAACATATGGCAAATAAAACAAAAATCTTTGTAAATATTACAAATGACAGAGTTCCTGTGAGAAGACTGGTCGCCCAGTATTACGAGCAGGTAACAGTGGTGTGAAATCAAAGAGCTGGTGGAGAGAATGGAGAGAAGGTGCAGGAGATGTGTATCATCATACCTATAAAAAACCATCTGCATTCAGCCAAAAATTTCAGGGCCAAAATAATTACCCCAAAACACCAAAGTAAAAAAGTTGAATGTCCTCCCTTCAGGAGCTGCTATAATGACTATGCGATATGGTAATTAGAAGATGATTAAAGATTAGCAGTTTCAGTAATTACACTTTAACTGAGCTAATGGAGCAATCACAGAAAATTTGAGGTTTTTTTCCTCCTTCTGCACTATAGCTCCAAGTCAGTAATTTCAGTAAGTCAGTAAGTACTTTTTTTCACTATCAAACAATGTTGTAAATTCTCCTCTTTTGCATGTGAAAATTTGTATAATCTTCACAAAAAGTTTAAGTTATTTTTAGAAGCGTAGTTTTGTGGACACACATACACATAAAACACATGCACAAAAACACCTCTACAGCAAATTGCCAAAATGGACATGCCCATAAAAGTAATGCGTCAGTGCGTCAACTGACCACAGTCTAGATTAGGCTTACTAGGATGACAGTCTCTCGCTGTCTTGAAATGCATACACACCATGCACACAGAGAGAGAAAGAGAGGCAAGGAGGCATGCATACAAAGACAGTTATTACCATACACGATGCAAAGCCTCGTGCATTTACTCACACACATTGTCAGGTTGCTGGCTTTATGGGATCTGATGTTGAGGAGTACAAAGTTGCCACTTTCACACCGGAAGGAATGGACTCAGGAAATGTAGCCAATATTGGTTTGAGGGTGACACTGAAACATCTTTTAAGAAGGTGGAAAGCCCCAATACCATTTACCCTGAGGGTGGATATTTGTAGCCAAAAGCACAACAAGGCACAATGACTGCATTTTTTTCTGCAGTCATCCTGCAAAAACACTGACCCTGTCTCAACTTTTGCCACACTGGCAACTCCCTGTGGTGGCAAATCAAATAGATGCATGGGCACATTCATGGTAGATAACAGCATAACATGAAGTTAGTATGTTTCACACTTCAATCATCAAGAGATAAGATACAATTAATGGCGCACTGATAATTTAAGGCCTATGCACAACAACAGCAACGCAAATATACAGCACGAAATTGCACACAATTTGGGCATGATTTTCAATGCATCTGTACCTGCACCTGCACCTGCACCAAGTAATGATGAGCTTTGACTTTATAATTAAAAAATAATTCCAGTGTACACTGAATTCTGAGGAGGAAAGGAGAGCTTGGTGAGTTTCAGGAGCTTAAAGTCTGCAACAGTCACTTCTGGTTGTATGTCCATCATTAAAATAGTTGCTACCTCCAACTTTGAAGAAGCAGGGGAAACATTTCAGAGTTGAGTGAATGTTTTGAATGTGATGTTGTCAGTAACACACATTCTTATTGGTTAGCTGTGTATCCATGGGAAGTGAAACTGCTGAAAAATCGACTTTCATCCAAAAAAAGAAGAGCCACAATATGACTTTGTGAAATTCTGTCACTGATGTGAATGCTTGCAGTTACTGGATATAGGTTGGGAAAATATTATTAACATGCAAATAACGGTGTAATAAAAACTCATTGAGAGAGTGTAGCGCAAAGGCCTTTACACTACAAATGAGACTACTGAGGTTATGCGAGGTTATGTTTTCACCTGTGTCCAATTCTTTGTTTGTTTTTGTTTGTTAAAAAACACTTGACTGATTTTCATTTAAAAAAACAGAGGAAAGATGGGGCATAGACTGAGGAGCAACTGATTACATATTGGTGTTAATTAATTCATAATTAATTTATAAAAGGTAATATTTTCACCAGCGTTACTAGCGGTTTTAGTGGTTGTCTGTTTCACATCCAGTGGGCATAAATTATGGTTGAACAGTTATATGTAGCCTAAAAAGGCAGAGGGCTATGAGTTATATTTTAGGTAAGGCTTCATAGAAATGGCAGAGGTATGCATGATATTTATTTAGATTTACTTATTTTATTTATTTATTCATTTCACTTCATTGTAATGTGTAAATATAGGAATACATTCTGATTTCATTATGATTACTGTCTTTAGAAGATCTTACGAAAAAAAAATCTCAATTACATCATGTTAAAGTTTGAAGAATATTATCTGGAAAAAAAATAGTAATTTTTCAGTTTCTATGTTTCTATTTTGTAACAGTACCCTCGCTGAAATAGTGAGTGCTCTGTTCCTGTGATCTCTTGACTGCTTTATCATCTGTACATGGATGAGCTCTGATGCGTTGGGAGACACTTATTCATGTTCACAAATGAAACTGAACTGTGCAGGATCACAAGAATGTGGAATGTGAACTATTTTTTTTTCCTTTTAAAAAGGGAACTTAGCTGAAAAAAAGACAAAAAAAAGTCTGCATCTCCCTACAGTATGGACTAACAGGGAGGGAGCTCTGGGGCTCTGATTAATTTCTCCCCATATAATTGCAAGATCAAATGGTAGTTTGTGTAATGTAAGATAATATTAAATATAATTGTTTGTTATGTTGCCCATGGCTACTATGTTAGCATAAAAAAAATCTGGTAATAGAAAAGGGTGCTTATCAAGAAGATATTTTTGTTTCTCTTAGGACAGAAAAAACACAGGTGTGTGTGTGTGTGTGTGTGTGTGTGTGAAGGCAAAAACATGTCCAGCCAAACTGTGCATGCAGTAAACTAGATCTAGCCTCAGCAGAGACTTGTATGCTAGGATGGAATGTCTGATCTATCTCCTTTCAGTCCTCTCTGAACTCATGCCCTCCCTCGAAGTTCATCATATTCAGCACTGTGGTTTCAGTCTGTGGCTTACCTTGTCAGCCATGGGGTCATCTTAATTCTCAGTTGACAGTCTGCCTCTCTTCTGATACCAATGTTAGACTAAGCTTGGAGGGCAAATAATTCAACAGCAAGAGGCCACACATGAGAAAAATAAATAAAAAACAACTGATACAGGTGCAGAGGTGGAAACAGACTGCACCTGCTGATTTTGCAATCCTCATCTTGTTGCCCCTGTGCCTATGGTCACCAAATTGCAAAAGTGAAAAAAAATATCCTGCACTTGTAGATTCTGCTTCCATTTACATCAGCCCATTTCAGGAAAATAGACCTCATGGTCTGCACCATAAACTGTGTTGCCTCCTGCTTCTGACATCTTTCTGTCAGTTTCATCATAACCAAAGATCTGATCAAGAACCGCATGCACAGTCAATCATTTGGTTATTATGGTTGTGACTTTCGTGAGAATGTCAATATTCCCATAATTTATCATAGATATCATATTTTGTTTAGAAGTGTGGTTCTAGAAGCTGTCAGAGCTCTCTCTCTCTCTCTCTCTCTGTGCACTTGTAAACAGCTCTGGGATTTAAGTGTGTCTATTTCATGGATGGATTAAAGTTTCACCCATTCATTTCTTATGGCCAGCCATTATTTACTGTGAAATCCAAAGATGGACAAAATCTAAATGAACATTTGGCACCCATGATAATGATCTTAATGTGTGTGTGTGTGTGTATCATATGATCTCTGTCAAAGATATCTAAGCCTGGCAATCTGGCAATTAGACGAAATGAAATACATTTTTCAGATAAAATATTTGTATATCACTCAGATTTGATTGGGACAGAGGAGAAAGGTATTTACAAATCCTGTCCCTTCAGTAAAATATGTTTTTAGCCAAAGTGTAAGAATTTGATAAAAGCTATATATAAAATAGGTTTAGGTAGTTTTGATTTTATGAAGGGACACTTAAATGTGCCTTGTTTGTTTTGGACAGTTGAAAAATGGCATTGAAAGGAGTTCAGGTTGCAGATGCACAATTATTGCCAAAAAAAGTTACTCGAAACAGACAGACGACAATTTCCGAAATATTTCCACAAAAAAAATGAAAGAAAGAAAGTATATATTTCTTTTTTGTTGTATGTTGTTACTATTCACTACACAAAGCTGGATTGGTAAAACTTACTAAAATCAAAAACTGAAACAAATATATATACTGTAAATGACCAGGGAAAACAACAATGTATCATTTCTCTTTTTTCAATTTGATCATTCTGACTCTGTTTATACCATAACAGGGCAATGTATCCTTGGAGATACAACGCATGAAATCGGAAATATACTAGATATTTTTAAGAAAATGTTTTACTTAGTTCCGGACAAGACAAGTAGTGATATTTTCCACTCAGAGGGTTAATTTTTTACATCAACAGTGCCTTACTGAATACAAGATAGCAAGTTTCAAAAAAATAATTAAAATGACTTTTCATGCCAAGAAAGTGTATTGACGTCTATGCAGTCACTAACCCGTGCCAGGACCACACCAGACTCAGACTTCATGCAATGTCTCTCTGTATGACCACTTACTGAAGCACCAGTTTCCACAAATCAGCCAAGTCAGAAGCAATTACATACACAGCAGCTTCTGTTATTGATAGCATGGCTCCCCCCAACTACTGTGTGTCAGTTCCTGTTCACTATTGTACCTTGTCCATCTTCACAAAGTCTCACAATCCAGTTTCGGATGTGTTCAGGCAGGTCCATACTCAGGTCCATCGTAAAATCAAAGGGGTGATCACATTAGCTGGGGCGATCACATGTAAACTGACTAGTTGCTGTGCTGGAGGTTGAAGATTAAACACCCATCACTTCAACTTAACGATATTGCCATCACTATAACATGGTACAGTTTTAAATGATCTAGTTTGTAAAATTTGCTGCATCTTGAAAACAATGCTGATCTTTTCTTTCTGGCGTTTTAAAAATGCATGCTACTGACTGTTATGATGTGTGTGCTTTTAGTCACTATGTTGTTTCTCTGTGCTGTCTTTTTTGTTAATTTAGTAATTTTAAACTGCAATGCAGAGACTGGAATTAATGTCTCCTTGGGGAAAAATAAAGTATGTCCTGATCTTGATTAATTTCTTCATTGTGCCACATTTTAGTGGTTGGTATCAGTCACCTATCACACCATGTTTGGGCTTTTTAGTGCAGATTGTAGTATATGTATGGAACCTGATTAGTATCTCTGTACAAAGGCATTAAAGCTTTTCATATGGAGTTTATCTTTTCCAGGCCTTTGGGTAACAGCCACTATCTATAGCATTACCAACAGAGAGTCTTGAAATGACGAGCGTTATGACATCCAGCTGAGAGAAGATTACTCAGTGGCCATTTGTAGAAAGCGGGCCCCCGGTGTGTGCAGATATATCATCGGACCTGAGCAGGGCCTTTCAGCTAGGAAAGAAAAGAGTGAAACTCAATTAAATGCACTTGAATTCATACACTTAATTGTAAAGAGGCAATACAAAGTTAATACACCTTGACAACAGGTTCCAAATGGAACCTACAAGCTCCCTCAGTAAAACCAATTGGAATTCAGCTGAGTCTATTTTGCACTTTTAAGAGAGTTAATTTTAACCTGCCACATCAAGGCTGGATCCACACTCGGATCTACAGGGCGGAGTGAGGAAGCCAATCTTAACTCATTACAAGACTGAGTTTCATGGTTTTGCACACTGTGGCAGATGCTCCTTGTATAGCCTACAGGTAGGAGAGGTGCAAATGAATCCTTGTTGTCAGCAATTTCCTTCTGTTCACTTTGTCGCAGAAAAACAACAGGAGTAAATATGGTCTATGATTGCAGCTGTGTGAGTAGCCATATTTCCCTGCTGGAGAACAGAGAGTATGTGTAGTGGAACCTGATCTCTGAGGAATGACGCTGGAGGAGTTTGGCATCTGTTTGTGTTTTCAGGTGCAGCTCCTGAAGGCCCCTTTACCTTATCAATTTGTGTGTGAGTGGTCAACAAGAGACACAGATTGTGTGTTTTTAATTTCTCCACTTCCCCTTACCTTTTACTGATGTATGTGAGCTCTGACCAGCAGGGAAATGTGTGGTAACAGGTGCTAAAGAGTGCCGATCCCCAGTTAAAGCATTAATGTGAAAACTTAATTAAGGCAACAGTAAGGAAAGCTATTATAGGTAAGCTGCTCCAAATTAACCAGTCAATCTAAGAGCGTCTAAATTGAATTTTTGCTGAAGCGTCCGGCATTCGACTCATCAAACCTCATCTCCTCTCGCTACCTCTGACCCCCTGGGTTCAATTTAGGTGTGAGACCATTTGTGCGCATGCCTTTGTGTGTGTTAGGGCAACACAACATAAGGATGTACGCTTTTTTATATTAGTGAGAATACAGAACTCAATTAAGAAAGTGCTTTAGCAATCCAATTAAAAGTCTTTGGACAATTCCTGCTCTTGACTCCACTCCCTCCTCCCCTACTAATAATGAAATAACACTCACATATTCTCTCCGGCTCCCTCCACCTTGTCTTAATAATGAAACAACTTAAAAACACACCAGGGCTTTAAATGAGAGCTTTAAAAGGTTGCAGTCTGTTTTCCTCCTCTCCCTCTTATTCTATATTGCTCTTTTCTATTGCTTCATTCTTTCTCCTCACCTAAAAGGCCAAGTAATTGACTGAATGTGTTGACTTGCAGATTGAAATGAAGCGGATGCTGTTTGAACAGGTGTTGGAGACAGGGTGGAGTCTTGTATCCTGTTAATCTCACTATTCAATTAAAGACTAAATTAGCCAAACTGTCCTTTCAGCGTTTTCATTCAAGCTGTTTGTGTGTATCGTTAGTGGACATCGCAGTCGTTTCCCTTCCGCTTTCATGGCTGCTGGAGACAAGACATGCAGTGGTGGCCATCCGTCTCCCGTAGCAACCCCTGGGAATGCTCAAATCAATTCTGTATCCAAGAATAACACGTGCATGCGGGCTGGTCTGTGGGTGTAATTACCTGGTGTGTCTCCCTGGTAACATAGAAAAGGCTTTTATTAAATTAGCCCAGTGGGTCGGCATTTATAGAGAGGTGTCTGGAGAGGTAGAGAGGCTGGTTATGCAGCGAAGCACAGGGACAACTCAGCCAACATTCTTCATCCAACATGGAGGGGAGGCTCACTGAAATGGCTGAGAGTCACTCTGTTAGGATTTAATTCCTCTCACAGGAAATGTAATTATTAATAACACTACAGGAATTGAAAGTGCATTTTATCCTGTTTGTACTGTGAACCCCCCCCCAAAATTGTCAAATCTTGTCCAAACCAAAAGACTTTCAAGCAGAAGCTCCACATGTTAGGAAAAAGTGAGAGACAGAATATGCAAGTGAGGTAAATATGAAGGTATGTATGTTGAGCTAAATTTTAATGATGTGTATCGCTGTCTATCATGAATTGATCATCACATCTTGATTCAACTGTTTTCAGTAACAATTTATTGTTATTGTTATTTAAACCATATTAAATATTTATTTATTCCCTTCTCCTTATTTTTTGAATTGCATGTTTGCCTACAATTTACAAGTTGTCAAAAAGACAAATGTGATGTTTTTGCATGCTTCTTCTTCAAATTATAACCACATAACCTGGGCCTTACTAAGGTCACATATCAGCTGCTAATAACACAACAAAGGGACTTTAAAGTCATTTTGATATAAATTTTATTTTGTATCAAAATTTAACAGCTCCTACAGTCTATGCTCTCATCCCATTGTTCCCATCTCATGTCTTCCCATGTCTTTTATAATCATTGATACTGGTAAAAATGTTATTAGTTTATTATTATCATCAAACAATTGTTTCATGGTAATGACCTAATGATCACATCAGATCCTTCCAGATAACACATGTCACTTGTAACAGCAACAATATGCAGAGAGACATCATTTTTGGAAGTCAGTGTACAACAACTTGTCCAGCAGCTGTGATTTCATTCACAACACCCACGAAGGAAAACAACAGCAGACTTATTTGAATAACTGAAAAATATGGATGATAATTTAGGCAACAGAAATATGCTTCTTCTGTATACACACTGACTAAACAACAACAACAATAATTCATTTATTTCAGCTGTTTCATAAATGTCCTACTCTGTCCAGCATCAGTGTATGTCTGGTTCATTGCAGGGAGGGGTGTATACTCCTCAGAGATTTGATATTTTGATGCTGAGAACAGCTGGAAGTTAGTGACAAGGAACCACATAATTTATCAGTTATTGACTCCTGCACCATGGAGTTCTTCGCCTACTGAACTCAGACATACAAAGTCCCGAGCTTCTCCTCTTAAAACATTTCTTTTTGGGAGAGCTATTAGAAATATTTGACATAGGTTTTTTATTTGTAGCTATATTGTTTCTAACTTCCTCTGTCCTTGTGTTGCCTTGTTTTGCCTTGTCTTTTTTATTTCCCATTTTAAAACACTTTGTAACATTTCTAAGGAAAATGCTTTATTAATAGTTTATTATTAAATTTGGAAAACCAATACAATAACAGAAATTATCTGTGGTTTTATCACTATTTAATACTATGTATAAAATACTGCCGAGTGAAGGCTTTAATGTATGTCATCGGTTTATCTCACTATTTAATTAAATGACAAAGTTGCACTACCAAATGTAATTTACATCACTATTCATATAGACGGAGCCACTTAGGATGTAATTATAAAAGGTAATTGCAGGTAACTCAACAAGCTACATGCAGTGAGAAGATCTACTTACTTTACTTTCATATCTTTTATGTTTATTTTCACTGTGCAGCTTGACCAAAAAAAAGAATCATTTGAATGGTTCTAAATAAAACAGAAGAACATTAACACTAGGCAAGCAGTTATACTGGCAGATCATTCAGGTACTGTGGAAATTAACCCATTAATGCCTGGATTTATTTCCATTTATCTAAAAAAATTTTGGTGTGTGTTTTTGCTTTCAAGTAGATGCTAAATTAAGTTGAGAGTATTAATTTGAGTATAGCACATAAAATAGATATAAAATAGATATAAATCTATTATTATCTATGATGCAAATTAGCGACAACAGGCAATAAAGGTAAAAAAAAAAAAACCTGTTCCCATCTCAGGCTTGAAGATTCTTTTATTAATGTAACAAAGCAATACTAATACAGAAGCTATTTTGGCTGTTTTGGAGTGGAAGTGGTTTGTTGCTAAATCGTGATAAAAGGCGTTAAAGGGTTAAACAGGATGATTCAGAGTATGGTCAAATGAAATTGGAAAAGTGCGTCACCAAATGTCTGCGAGTCCATGCCAGAACTGGACTACGAGGACAATTTATTCTCACCTATGAAGACTGTAGTGGCATTTCTACTTTATCAGACATAACATTTTGCAGCTGGGCTAAAAAAGATGAGCGGGAGGAAAACAGAAGAAAAAGGTGGTGATGACAAATGGTATCTTATATATAATTAAAGCTTTACCACATTCACTTTAAGAGAAACATGAAGAATATGTCCCGATGTCCCTGTTGTGTCTCAAACTTTATTCAGAGGCTGGGTGCAACCTATTACAGCATGCTCTGAGCATCCAACACCATGGACAGACATACATCATTGCAGCTGTATGGGATTAGGGGGAATCTCACACATTACTGGTGTTAATTTAATTAATGCAAACTGTGTTGGTCAACAAGCTTTGTTCGCATGACTGAGATGTGGAGACAAGTCTTGGTGGACTGAAATGAACTATGCACTGTTGCTGTGGGAGATCACATAGTATATGAAAGAAGGAACAAAGAGCATGACAGGTTGGCATATAAGTGAATACTGGAGAGAAGCCCTGCAACTACAAAACCATAAACCTGAGGAGACAACTTAAAGTGCAACACAAAGAAACTGAGGTAATTTTTTGTTAAGATGTTAAAAAATATTACTTCACTTCTAAAGTCCTAATAAGTCACTGTTACATTGTAAAACTTCAAAGACAAAACAGGACACTTTTCATGATCCCCGTCATAGTTCATCAGTGCAAAAACTAAAAAGTTAGTTACTATTAACTCGATTTCAAGAAAGCAATCGGGAATTTTTTTTTAAATTTTATTTGCTGATTACTGAGTTTACTTTTACAAAAGTCCATTTCTGTACACCAACAGTTCATTTCACATCTAAGATTGCACTAAAGTAATCAAGAAATCAATCAGAAATTTATATACATAGTTTCTACCAATTTTCACTATTTTTGCATAGTCAAAAATGCAGTTAAATATAACATCTGTAAGATAGTTACTAATTTACAGTATAGCATAATGAACTAAACCAAAACTACCATCCATGAGGCAGGAGATCAGTTTAAAAAATCAATAACTCAATTTAAAAAATACTCTCCTCATTTGATCCCTTATTTTTTTCAGAGTTTCTTCCATGTACAGAGTTCTGTTAAATTTTTCTCTTAAAACAGTATGTTGCGGGATTGGGTTCCAAAACCTGACTTTTTATCTCTAGAGACACAAATTATTTCCTTCTGACAACATGGTGGTTTTGTGGCACAGTGGCCTTTGGGGAGTCAAGTCAAGTGGCATTTTTTGTGCATGTGTATGTGTGTGTGTTCATTCCAATGGTGGAAATAACATTCTTAATATATACTTCATCTCACAACATTATATTTGTATAGCTCTGATGGAACTATTGGAGTCATGTTCACTTTGTTGTTTAAATTGGATTCATCGAGATGGATACTGGGCAAAACAGAGAGAGCAAAGGGAAAGATACAGTATATCACAAACAAATTGTGTGTCTGTATGTGTGTATGCATTTGTTATTGTAGGAGTGAGCCTATGCATGCCCTTTTTGCACTACAACAATAGATCAACAGCTTTGAATGAGTCAATTTGTTCTGCTCTCCCCGAAAATTTATCTGTTCCATTCTGACATGCAGGTAATTTTCTCTGACATCTCCAAGAGTCGTGAGGGTGAACTGCTTCCTGAGTGTTTTCTGTGTGTGTGTGTGTTTCGTGTGTAACCTGGTGTGTTTCTGTCAACGTGTGATGTCTGATGAGTCTAATGGGCCATGCAAGTTATTTATATGCATCGCAGTTGGCAACTGAGATGTACAAATGGACTCAGTGTTGATTTTCACCAGCGAGCACTCCTGCCACCCACTCATTGCCTTGATTAAGGCTGTCATGTCTACTGGTTGACTGATTAACGCTGTCACTGGTCCTCAGCTTGCAGCACTGTCTACACTTTGACTGAAGTAGACTACTTCACACCATCACAGGGTTTTAGCATCACGGAGCTATCAAGAGCCTTTTCTCATGCTAAACAGAAATGATTTTGGATAGATTTTTACTTGTGAGGTTTTTAATTTTTGCAGATGAGCTTTTTTATGAAGCCCGTTCTGCTAACTTGTGTCACACTGATTGGTGAATTGCTGGTGCACAGCATTTGTAGCATATGTTATATATAATCAGTGTCTGCTTGGTGCTACGGCATTACACTGCACCAAGTTCGGGAGATTTCATAACACATTGACAACATTCATTTTACAGATTAGAGATTAACATTCTCTACCACTTGCACCCTTGTTTTTCTATGTATACTTTCATACTGGCAGCCGCTTTATGACTAGTTGGTGCATGCCAGTGCATTGGAATATGCCACTGTCCTAATTTTCCTGCATCAGCACTCATAAGAGCTCCAGAAAATCTGTGTTATACTCACATTCCTTCCACAGAAGTTGCACATGCTGTCTGCTGCACAGTATCAACAAAGCCAAAAAAAAAAATCTGTGAACCCAATGTCAGCAAACTTTATACCTTAGCTATGGCTTAATATCCATTCAGTCACTCTTCATACCTACATATCTTGTACAGGGTCAGAGGTCAGGGTGCTGGAAGCTGTACTAGCTCACATTGGAGCACACAAGATTTTGAAGTCAAAGGCAAAATGTAGCTTGGGATGATCTATGCCTTGAGTATTAACACCCAGATTTGTGGACTTTGGCAACCCCTAACTGGACCATAAAAAATGAAATGGAGCTATATGATCCATGTAGACCTGTACTGCAGCAGACTCCAACAATATTCACAAGGATTGTTTCATTTCTCCTACAGGCTAAATCCTATTGTATGCCATCAGAATGATTTCAAGTACCAATAGCCAATACAAAGATTAAGTACCAATGCCAGAGTTTTCACATTTCCATTAACAAATACATCCAAGTTATTTCATTTTTCAAGATATTAAAAAAATGGGTCATGTATGTTTTTTGGGTGGCACGATGTTGCAGTGTTTAGCCTCATAGCAAGGTTGAGGGTTCAAACTCCAGTTGGGCTGGGTTCTTTCCGTGTTGGTCTCACCCAAAATCAACTGGGATTGGCTCCAGCACCCCCACAACCTTGCACAAATAAGTGGTATAGAAAATGCATGGATGGATTTTTTTTTAGAATTTTTACTTTAAATGTATAATTATAAGGTTCTACAGAGCCCAACACTGGCCACAGAGAGACAAAATACATTGTGTATCACAGCCATGTTTTACTACACTGAGCACTCAAAAAATTTTGTGTATGAATGAGATACAATTCATTTGCATTTTTTAATTAATCTTTGCACAAAAGCTAAATTAATATACACAGAAAGTCTGAAGACTTTCTTGCCGAGACACTGTGGTTAAGCCAGCTGTCTCGAAATGTAGAGTGTGACATTATTCTGTCAGTTTTCTCACTTTGCAGTATAAAGGTGTACCCAAGCCAACACGGTATCATTCCAAATCTGTCACATATGTGTGGTCAGGACCTCTTGGCAGGTGCCTGAAATCAGCTGAGAAGGTTAACTAGAAGTAAAATAAACTATCAAAATAAAAGTGTGAAAGTGGTATGATATATAATGATATTATTTTAATTCAGTGGGATTTATTAATAACTGGAATATTTGCAGGTAGTCACAGGTAAAGGTTCCCATCATAAAAGTTATTGTATTGACATGGGTTTGAATACTACTACTACTAGTAGTGATGATAATAATAATAATAATAATAATAATAATAATAATAATAATAATAATATAATAATAATAATATATTGTACTACACTAATTATCTTAATCTGAAGTTACAAGCAAAAAAATCACAGGTAAGTGCATTGTGCAGTTGATTTGACCGCAGTACTTCGGGGAGGAAGGCGGGTCTGCTTTGCTGGCTCTCTGTATATATACATTTATTTATCTCGTGCACACAAATGAATTAAATGTGAGAACAAATTGTATCTCTTCCACATGCAGTACTCAGTGTAGTAAAATGGGTCCCTAATTCTCCCCTTCCGTGACTCGAAACTCACGTGTCATTCTTTGCTGATTTAAGGTAGCTGCTTTGTCTCAGTTTCATTCTTAACACAACCCAACACATCAGTCTGTCTCATTTTCACTTGCAGTTCACTGAGACCAAACAACCACTGCATTGATCCTGTCTGACCATATATTTCATGATATGGTGTTCCTGGGAGTAGTGTCAGTGTACTGGTGTAACTCCTTAGCATCTGGGTTGTCACTTGACACTGTATGCTTGTTTAAATATGATAAGATTGAGACCGTGTTATTTCCTGCGTGTACCAGCTGATCCTTTGGTTTATGATGATACCACATACTATACCCTAATGTCACAATCTGAAATTCATTTAAGTGAACAGGTAACACAGAGAATTGAGCTTATGGCAGTGATCAAGGAATGCCTTTCTATTCATCCAGACACTGCACTCCACCAATTTCCCTGTCTGCAGTATTTTGTACACGTGCACCTGAGTACATGTATACATTGAAAAAATACCAGCATTCTCTGGGAGGAATCTGCCCAGGGAAAGAGGAAACCTGCTTACTTGAGTCAACTCACTATAAGCCATGGAATTGAATTCACGTAAACACACTGATTGTGAACACTCATTCACATCCACGGCTCAGTGGATAGTACATTAATAGGTCGATTAACATTATACAGTTGTCAACAGGAAGTGGAAGGAATGACAGAAGGACACTGCAGTTCAAAGGTAAGCACATTTAGTCATTATTTTGACAAATTGAAACAGAAATAAAAAAATGGTCCTTGGTAGTGTCATGCATGGGAAGAAGCAGGTTTGGTAATAAACAGATTATCAGTAGTTATCAATTTCGAAAATGGTTAAAATGAAAAAAAGAAATTATTAATTACATCACACAACCCTGATATCAGGCATCAATAACCAAATAGAGAGCACAGCCTCAAATAAATGTTCACATAAAGTCGGTGTCCACATCTGAGGGATATCAACACTTGTGGTTAAGGATAGGTGGGTTGAATCCGAGCACTTGCCATCACAGTTCAGCACACAAGATATGTGCACAAATAATCACAACTTTAACACTCCAAAAAACATCAGAAATTAATAACATTACTCTTACTAAATAAACACCCATTGCCTAACTACAGCAAACACAAAACCAACCATGAAAATATGGGAACTAAAGCAGAAGCGATGCAGCAGACATGCAGTATGTGTGGGATTTGTGTATATGGACTTGTACAGGACAATGAATGTGTGTTTGGGAAAGATGGCAGTGTGTATGCAGGTCGACAAAAAAATGTTTTCACTAATGGCTTTAAAGATGATGACTCAGGGCTCTGGACTTCATGTAGTACATCTACTGTTCTGACCACACAGGATGAGATCCCATCAGCAGTATCAGGTGACATTTATGGGTTCTACTCTTTCGTGATTGGATAAATATCATATTGATGTATGAATAGTTCAGTTGACTGAGCTTAAAACAGCAAGCACCTTTTAAAATGACCTATTCCTTATCTTGCATACTTTATCTTCATTTCCTCCAAGAAGGATGGAAAAAAGGGTAAGGGTTCAAAGAATCGAAGAAGTGCCTCTGGTGATTCAGCAGTGACAGAGCCATTACACATGCATATTTGCACAGAGACGTTGGATTGATTTTTTAAATAGCCAATGGGATTGTTCTAGTAGCTTTAGTGCAGCGATTGGTTATTTTTTTTGAGACCACCCCCAAACCACCACCTCTTTTAGATACAAAGCAGCCAGTCACAAGAGGGTTTTATGAAATGAGCCTAAGGCACAGAGTCATGCTGTTCCATCTTTGTCTCTCATTCCCTCTCTCTTTCTCTCTCTCTCTCTCTCTCTCTCACACACGAACACACACACACTACAAATCGCTGTTTCACTGTTAGAACAGACTCAACCCTCAAATATATTTTTGTGAACTGTGTGTATGTGTGTGAGAGAGAGCCAAAGAGAGAGAGGGAGAGAGAGAGAGAGAGAGAGAGAGAGAGAGAGAGAGCAAGAAAGAAAGAGAGTGTCATATTTTTGGAAATATATTTTGTATGTCACAGCCTTAGAAATGTTTTTTTCCTGCTCTTATGAAATTCACTTCCATTTTCCCATATTTAACCAGGTAAACGTCTGACTGTGGCTAAAATACCTTGGCCATGAGGGCAGCAAAAAACATGTATGGAAAACTGTCATAGATTAGAGAAACATAAAAACAACATTACATTAATTAATGTTGCAGCAACAACATTACATCAAGTATACAAAGCTATGACTTTGTCTTTATGACTTTAACTACTTAAACTGAATGTTGTTGTTTTTTTTAAAGCATTCCACCACTTTCACAATCAGTTTACCTGTCATGAAGAGTACAACTCACCCTGTGTAAACAGTTGTATGACATATTGATTTTAAGACCCTGATGATGTCAACCCCCCCAAGCCAAACTCTCACTGCAGCTAAATAGAAGGAGCTGTATATTTGCATTTCCTCAGTCGATAATCTTTGGTGATGGAAGAGAATATTTCGATTCTGCTACCAAGTTACCAGAGCACAATGGCATTAAACACAGTGCTGTTAAAGGGAACAAGGACAAGTTGATCTGATTGGGTATGTCAAGAGCATCAGCGAACGATAATGTTTTCCCCCAATCCAAGTCCAACTCGGTTAAGGAAGGCATGCAGCCGGTTAAGGGACCTCAGAAGTGTAGTCATAAAAATGTGTTTGTGTATCCCACTGTGTTACCCATGCTTCACCCAGTACTCTGCTGATCTGCAGAATATTGATGACCAAAGATCAATGCACTTTCATTACAAAGGAAAAAAATACATTTCAAAACATATCTCCTTCCTTCAATCATCCTCTCTCCTCCTGCCACAGGTTTTTCATCAATTCCTTCTCTGGTGTCATCGTTCGATCTGCACACTCCTTTACCTTCCCTGGGGTGCATGCACGCACACACAGACACACACTGAAGCCCCATGTATGTAACATTCAGAAGAAAGGAAGCTTGCATCAAGAAATCCTCCAAAAATACATAAAAACAAACAAAACAGACAAGGTTCAACACAAACCAACAAATGTAAGGTAATTTAGAGTTGTGCAAAGTTTCTAGGTGACACACCTGTGGAACACACCCTTTGTGCAATTTACTTACATCAACCATTTCACAATGGTGCTTAAAATTACCTAATGATTTTTCTTTTAGTTCAAATATTCTGATAGTAGTTTACAAAGATAACACTGATACATTAATGAATCAATATCCTGAAGTGGTAAAATATAGGGGTCTGCTCTGTTACCTTAGCTCCAGGACCATAAGTGCACAAGGACAATGGTAATGGAAAGATGGCCCTTTGTGTGTGTGAAAAATCATCCTTGACTCAAACCCATTCTACATGTGCTTTATTATAGACTGTTGAAACCGCAGGTCTTAACTTCCCCAGTACAGGAGGATATTAATCCTGATCCAGCATTTAATCTATCAAAAGATTCTTCTCCTCTTCCTAGGTTAATCGTCCACTCAAACCTGTTTAGCCCCCAAGCTCAATATCTACTTCGAGGGATTCTACTCAGGTACTTTTGTAGGATTTGAGAGAGGAAGAATATTTACTGGATTGTAGCGAAGAGACTCGCCTAGCTACTCACTGCCTTCATTCAGACGCCCACCCTGCTTCCACTAAGATTGAACCACACCCGGAACAGTTCTCAACTAGATGAGTGTAGCGCAACCCCAGTCACGTCTATTAACGACAGCTCTTGGTAATTGCTAGGTAACTGTTTATAGACCTTGTTAGGTCCAAAGGATTTGGTTTAAAATCTTGGGGATTAGTGCAACCTGTGACAACCAACCTTCTATTTATGCCGGCAAAGAGTACTCAATGATGACTATGATAACTTTACTTTAAATGCAATATTGATTAATTTTATTCTTTATGATTTTAGCAGGGGCAAAGCATACAGCATGAATTTTGATTAATACATCTTAGAATTAATACTCAAATTAAAAATCAATTTCTAAGCTTAAACTTACTGTAACCTTGGAAAAATACTGAATTTAGGAGAGAGAGAGAGAGAGTGGTCGACTGCGTAGCCTTTGCTATCGTCCAGTTTCCAATCCTGCCCCGAAACCAGACACTGATTTGGGCAATCGGCAGCCCCGTCCAAGGCTCGGCCGAAGTCCAGAATGTCCGATTCCTCTGATGAGCAGCGGAGACGAAAGAGAGGCTTATTAATCCAAATCAGAGTTCATGAGTCAATATTCGGTAGAATCTTCCTTTCTTAAGATCTTTGTCAACTTTAAGCTGACTCACGAACGCCTTCTGTTCTCCTTTTGATCGGTGATGGTGAAGATCTACTGGAAACCTCTTCTCTCAATGGCTATCCATCTAACACCTGAACAGGTCTCGGTAAACTTGTTTCGGTGATTAGGCTCCGATGAATAAGCCCCGATGAATAGCATCGTAACTTCTGTGTTTTAGCCTTTTATACTCTTCTTTTCGTCTTACCACATCTCTCTTTCCAACACACACTAATGCTTCTTTCTCTCTCCAACACACTGACTAACTAACTAACTAACACACTAACACACATCAGTTGAGCAATACTTTCATCCTTTCTACACTTCCTCTTTTTCTTCAGTGCAGCCCAGGCCTTCTTGACACACACAGCCAAGGTTCCACTCTCAATATTACATTGTTCACAATCATAAAATCAACTTAACAATCATCACTCAAATCAAACAACTTATAATCAACTTGGATATTGAATTAATCACAAACATTCATTCTCATATTCAAAAATCAATCGTGATATTGATTACTTCATCATTATCAGGTCATTTCATTGATTCGTTTTTATCTTGAAATCATCAATCATATATCATTCATTTGTTCATTACTTCATCACACATTATTCTAAAATTTCATATAATCAACACTTTGCATTGCTTCTTATCATTCGTTATTTTTGATTAGCAATATATATATACTTTGCAGTTGGTGAAATCTCAACTCTTCTTGACAATCCTGATCACTTCCCTAACCTTCTTCCAATGTAGTAACCTATGTTAAAAAAGGAAAACAATAATAACCTTGTGGTTCAAAATATGGTTGTATGTCATAGTTTATCCACTGAACTTTTTTTTTTCAGTGGATAGATTAAAATCCATCCCAGTTTGAGTATAGTAACAGCTGTAGATGGAGCAAATGTTTTTGTTTAGACTGTGAATGAGTTGAAAAAGTCGACATTGCAGGCACATTTCAGTAGCTGCAGAATATAGTTCGCTGACCAATATTCATTTTGCGAGTTGGTTGAAAATTATGTCTCCAGTTGACTTTTTATTTTCATATTTTCATTTATTTATGTTGAGAGAACCATAGAAAAGGGGTTCAATGCACTGAATACCTATACACAATGCAGAGTGCAGGTATTTCGCTCTTCAGGCTCTGAGCCTCAGCACTTTTCATTTGAAATAAAATCAACAATCTCTCTAAATGGAGAGCTGTCATTTAGATGGAGGTGGAGTTCTCTGTCATTTTTCACTATGCAAATGAAGAATCCATTTGCCTGTTTCCTGCCTGTTTCCCTGTATCAGAGTGATATGTATGTTCTCCCTGGTCAGAAAGACACAGCTGTTCAAAACAACAACTAAGAAGAAAACAAACAAGCTCGACACAAAATATGTCAATATAAGTCATGGAGGAATCATTAATCATTGAAGAACTGATCATCTTTCTATTGTGTTTTGGATAAATTTGGCTTTCATATTATGCTACAGTACAAGCTCTTTATGAAAAAAGGGCATGAATAAAGATATACGCACAAGGACCAAAGGGGGCTATCCTCTTCTATTCAACCCCTGGGCCAGTGGATTATTCAAAATCTAAATATTAAAAAGGATCGTTTTGAAGGGCGTGAAAGGAGCATTGAGAACAATACGGTTCTTCCCCCATTACTGAGGTCTCAGTTTTAAGTATGTACAACATTGCAATGCAGAACTCATGAGTAATTTATGAGTAAATATACCAAAGGATTTAACAAAATTCTTCTCCATGAATTTTCTCTGCCGCTTAATTGAAAGAGGGGGAGACATTAAGTGTGTGTGTCTGTGTGTGTGTGTGTGGGGGGGGGGGGGTAGATGGGGCCATGACGGTCTGGAATAGTAAGTGTGACATGTGACAGGTCTGTAGATTCCACATTTGGGTAAAGATTGTGGTATGACCATCAGGGGCTGTGCTCCATTCTTGCAGGAAACTCAAATTTCTCTCTATGGAAACCAGTGGGCCCTTTGTTGCTATGTGACATTTACAGTGGAGATCAACCAATAGAATGGAACACACAAATAAGGATCTCTGGCTCCTTCCATTGGTGCTCTTCTCTCTGTCTTTATCCTTGTGTTGTTTTACCTCCAAGCGAACATTATCCTTGGCCGACTGTGAGAATGTATGAGTGTGTGTGTGTGTGTGTAGTTCAAAGGCAGCAGCAGTCAAAGGCTTCCTGCTGAGTGTGTCAAACTAAAAAATCTCTCTGAACTCCGATTTAACAGCATCTCCCTATCACTCCTCTTTCCACTGCTCTGCATCTCCTTGCCTTGTATTTTCCTTTCCTACAATTCTCTCCTCTTTTCTTCTCCTGTACACCTTTCCTCTTCTCCTATCCGATCATTTCCTCATTTATTTTCCTTTTTTTCCTTTTCTGGTCACCTATCCACTCCTTTTTTTTATGAATCCTTTCCTATTTTAGCTGTCTTTTCTCCCACCTTACTTTGTCCCCACTTTTCATCATAATCATCATCCCGGTCCTCTGTTTTTAGTTAAAAAGGACCTTTAAAGGTAACATTTTTGCAAGAACATTGACACTGGTCTCTGATGTCATAGTCATGCACCTAACACACTTATAATTCACCCCAACTGTCATGGCTGAAGCCAGGGAAACAGGGGGAGGGACCCAAACACAAACACAAAGGCAGCTGATGCAGTGAAGTATCTTTTAATACAGTAACTCTGGAAAAAAGCTTCAGTCAAATGGATGAACAAGATGGTAGACAGGTAACCAGGTAAGCAGGCAACAGGAAGAATACAGACAATGTGACAGGGAAAGAGGGCTGGAGTGAGTAGTGCAGGGCTGATTGAGAGGGAGGAACAGGTGGGGAGGCATCAGGTGACTGTTCTTACTTAGGAAGTGTGAAAAGATATATGGATAGGCATGACATTTAGGGTAGAGGAAACAAGAGAAACAAGGAAAAGTTATAATGGCACATTCACACCTCCTAAAAAATGTTTTAATGTATATTTAACCATTAATTCCTCAGAGGAAGTAACAGCAAAATAATAAGATATTGTTGAAATTGGTGAATAAAAATGTTAATACAATTAAAATTGAAAAAATACATGAACAGAGACAATTAAAACACTAATTAAATACAAATAATGAATAAGCAAGGGTCCAAAGTAAATTATATATTTGTTGTGATGATCACATTGTGAACTAAATTCAAAACATTTGCTACATTGCTGAGAATATTCTCATTTGCCAAGGTCATGGTTATCTCAAGGAAATTTGAATTGACATCAACTGGACTTTTTTTTTTTTGGTCTTTGAAGGCATTTCACCTCTCATCCAAAAGGCGTCATCGGTTTGTACTGGTCTGACGAGGGTGAGCTAGTCTCATTTGTTACATTGCTACATTTGCAACATCATTTTATACATTTACCTGGTTCTACAGTGCTGAAACTACAATGGTTCATCATTTTTAATGTAGCTGCTGCAAGTAAGTGTGGGACAGCATTATCTCCTACCTTTCGTGAAGGAAGGTCCAGTGTATCCAATGCTAAAGGAGATAAGATAGGAAGCACTGAAGCTCATTTCCTTAGTGTTTACATAGTCTGACTGGCTCATAGCTGCTGCTTGGATACTTCTGGGTCATTTCAATCAGTGATGGACTTTCCTCAGCAAAAAGAACAATTCATCCTCAGCCCAGCCCAGCAGCCCTCAGAGAGTCTGAGGACATGTTGGGGGTGGGCTGTGTGGAGATGAGGGGAGAAACAGAGGCTGGAAACAGGGGAACTGGATGCAGATGGTGAGACCAACCAGCCCCCCCCTGGCAAAGTGAAGCACTTCACTCCTCCAAAAAAAAGTAATTTGAAGAATGGTTTTAGTATGTGAACATTATTTTTCAGTGACAGGGATTTTTTTTTTTTTGCAGTGAAGCAAGGTCACTTCCCAGCCAGCAAAGGAACGATTAAGGGATGACTCTGTTAATATGACAAGAGAGTTTTATAGTAAAATAGAGAATCAGACCCAGTCCTTGGGTACTGTAGGATGTGAGATATAAAGGTTGTCATTATTCTATAGGTACTGTATATTGTTGTTTTGTTTTGTTTTGTTTTTTTTTTTAGCAAACTCTGCTCAGGAAATCATGTAGTTGTTAGTGACTGTCATCAGTGTGAGTATTTGGGGCAGCAGGATGATGTGTGTGGCACTCCACCTGAATAAGCTAGTCTGTTTTCATGGTAATGAAGGAACATCGCTGCTGTGTTTGACAGTTTTTGGAAACTTTTGTGTTCTGAATGCTTTAGTCAATCTGATCTTTATCCTTGAACTTATTTTTCCTATCTTTCCTCGATAATTGCCTTCATTTCCCTGAACTAATTATTCTATATTGTTCTTTCTTCTTCCTCACAACTCTGTCTTCATTTTCTATCCACTTTTTAACTTTCCTTATCTTATCTTCTCCATTATGATACATTCAAACAAGCGGTCTCCAGTTTTTCCACAAGTTCCTCTTCCCACATGCTTTCCTCTTGCATAAACATCCTCGCCTCGCTTTGTTAACTCTTCTTCTTTGACATCCCCATTCATTTCTCATTTCATTTTGTTGTGTGACAACTTGTCCTTGTGTATCCTCACTTTCCTTTTTTCATGTAAGAGCAAAACACAAGGATGTAGGATGGGTGAGACTTAGACTAAGTGAAGGGATATAAAATCTAAGGGAAGATAAAAAAAAGAAGACTAAATACTTATCTAAAAATTGCTGTTATATGTGAACTTACTAATTATTACTAATTAACTAATGTTTCTGTGTATTAATTATTGCTGTTGGTGTACTGCAGTCCACTGAAATGTCAACAGTCAAAACTACCAGATGGTGACTTTAACTTTGCCTAAAATCACCTCACTTGGAAACAAACTACAAAGTCGTCACTGTGCAGAACATATTCAGACACATTTGTAACTTTTAGGACCACCAACCAAGTGTAGCCAACCAAGTGTAGCCACCACAGAAGATCATTAATTAACACAATGTGACCTTCCCTTCCTTAAGCCCATGGTTTTTAAACTAACTAAATGGGTTTCCACAACTCTGTTAGAAGTCTGTGCTAAAAAGAGCAAGGTCATTTTCCTCGGAGCTGGTTGAGACCAAAACAGACACAAAAGGAGAGTGATTATTATCATAAATAAACAAGAGAGCAAATGGAGGCTGAGGCTGATTTGTGTCTGGTTTATGAATAAATAAATATTTCCCCTCCAGAACAGCGTTATATGGTAGTTATTTGACAGATATTGTGTTTTCAGATTGCTCAATTACCTGCCAGTGTCACAAACTGCAGTTCTTCTTATGACCACCAGATGCTGACTCTGAAATGGAATATTAATAATACAATTAATATCAACAACAGCTTATTTAAAAAAAAAAGAAAATTCTAATCTTTATGAATCTTGGGTAAGTTATTGGATTGTTCTAATATGCAGATGTTAAGACTTAAGGACATGTAGGACTGTCTGCTGATCACAGCCTGTGCGTGTGGTCTCCATATTTCTTACTCCCCTACAGTACCAACAACTTCCACCCAGCATGGTAGGGGGCAGCTTGTTTGGTGCCTGAGAGGAAACTCTCATGTAAAAACAAAAATAATCCAAAAAAATCTGCAATTTATCACTGCTGCAGGTACAGCGAACAACTGATAGCAACTCACAGGAGCATGTTGATCAACTCAGAGCACATCCCTTCTTGTTTTTGTTGGTCGGGCACAGTTTAGTGGTCTTTCATGAATCAATCAAATAGAAACTATAAAAATAAGGAGGGTGAAAATAGGATTTCAACAATATTGTGAAATTGGACTACATAAATACAGTAAATTGGCTAGACTTCTCAGCTCCAAAGTAGAGTTCTCTGGAAACCACATATTGGCACATAGGCTGTTCACAGTGCAGTTTCTGACATTTTCTAATCAGTGTGAGCCAGTCATTCCACAGGCTGCATCTTCCACCTGACATCTGCACCTACAGATATCATTATCATCTTAATTCTGAAGCATGTTACTCATGAGTACAGTACATGTAACGAAAACATATATATAGATATACTGATGAACACAAAGAAGCCAGTCCCATATGGCAGTTTGCATATTAATTACAAGGGATGATGATTAACAGGATGATGCTTGCATATTTATTGTATTTTAATGGTTAGCAATATTTGAATGAAATACTTGATTGAGTCCAAACAGCACTTTCAATCTAAAAATCAGCTCTTGAGAGATCCACAATGAAGTCCTGATCAGACCAGCAGCCACTCAACAGGTCCATTGAAGTGGAAGATTGCAGTAGAGGTCAGTAAATGATAAGAACATTTATACACACACATGCTGAACATGTAACACAGTCACATCAGCATTTTTTTTCTGCCACCTTTTTGTTTGATGGATTGATGGATTCCTGTCAGGAAGAAATCATGCTGAGCTCTACTCACATTGTGTGTGTGTTTGCATCAGTGTGCGTGAGTGCAAGTGAGTAAGATGAGTAGGGTTGGAAATCTCTGTTGTGCTCATCACTCCATTCTCTGCTGACTTCTGCAGAGTTGTACATGCAACACATGCACGCAGACACACACATACACACAGAAGGTGTACCTATGGCCTCCAGCTAATTCTACGCTTTATGTTAAATATAACTGGAATGTAAGAATGTGCCATTGTTTCATGAAATAATTGTAACTCAGTTTGAATATGTAGAATCCTATACCTGTGGTGAGTAAGATATTTCCAAACATTTCATGTTTTTGACAAACTAACAGATTCCTATAATACCTCATAGATCATTACTGATCACAGTAATTTATTCATTCTGCACTTGTGAAACATCAGCATTTATGGCCCAAGTACTGTCTCAAATCAAAGCTGACAGCATGTAGTTGGCATCAACCAGTGGCAATGGTGGAGGACAGCCAAACCACAAATATTTCAGCTTTTTGTGCTATAACAGTCATCCTGTGATTTAGGGTCTGGTAAACATTTAAGGAGCTCAGGTTTTTGAATATGTAGTTCATTTATTCAGAAAAAAATACTGCCTACCTGAAAATGCACAAACATCCTCATGCAACACTCTCTCTGCACTCAAATTTTAATACTGAGCGATGCCATCAAATGACACTGATGACTGAATGACTGAGGTATAGTTTCTGGAGTTCTTGATTATGGCAAATCAACAATGGTTAAGGTGTGGTTAGGGTTAACAAAACTAAAACATCATGAATTAATAAACAGGGCCAACTTTAATTCCAGTTCTGTGATGGGTCACATGCACTACACTTCTATCCACCACCCTCAGCACCACAAATTTAGGGTGGCAGCCAGAGATAAAGTTTTTCCTCTTTTTAATGCATATGACAATGAAAATGAACTTGATGAACATGAACATTTACATTCCACCTTGCTGCAGAGGAAACACACCACTGTACCTCATGAGCTGGCACTGAACATTGTCTGTGGATTTAAATTGTAAGGTGTGGAATTGTCCAATACAGATATACTTTACATATATAACCCTAACCCAGGTCCCAAATACAGTGTGTAATAAGGGTAAACAGGCAAGCTGTAACCATGGTAACAACAACTACATGAAAGAACACAAACTCAGTGATGGAATAGTGTCAAACAACTGGCACATGCACATAATGGACACAAACAGCAGGGACCCATTCAGAAAATAAATAAATTGCTCCATAGGACTACGACAGGTCAAAAATCCACTAAATGTGATACAGCGCATCAGTATATCAGGATGTAAAGTAAGTCAAGCCTAAATTAGAATGCATTAACGTTTGCTATGAAATTGGTATTCGCATTACTGGTCTACTGTTGAAAAGGTGCAGATATCTTAAATAGATGAAATACTTAATGCTATTTGGGCTTGATGAAAAAGATGGGAAAAATAATGTATCAATGTTCGTGGGCCAGTGAGAAGTCCTCTGGACCTTCAAAGTAAATTTTCGGTATTTTTTGTACTCATTAACTTCTTTAATGTTGTTTTTATTTGTATTCAATGAAATGATAGAAATGACTTAACAAACTTGGATGAATAAGTGTTGGTAAATAGTGCCTTAATATACAAGAAGTGGAAATGAACCAATCACAATTTTTCTTCCAACAGTATCTGGGTGAATCAATTACACCCCGCTGCCAGGAACAAAAGCCTGCGTAGTTGAAGTTAATGCAGGCATGAATTTGATGATGACAGCAGTCTAAGCCAATCATATTTTGCAGTTGTGGGAGGGACTATATTCTAACTTCATCCAAGCAGTAACAAATAGAAATTGGATAAATGATAGGAGGAAGTTTTCAGTGACTCGGGAGGGAGAAAAGAGATGACACGACAAATGTCAATGCAGGATTTAGAGTGCTGCAAAATGGCTAGAATTAGCAAAGAAGAAGAAGGGCATGTGGCAGAATTACTAGCAGCTACAGTCACTGTCCATGGCTAATGGGGAGCCCTTGCTCTGACAAGGTGTACTGCTGAGTAAGGGCCAGGTGGATGATATACAATAACTAGTAGAGCTGTTTTTTAGCTGTTAGACTTTCAAACTAGTTAAAACTAAGTTTACATCTGGAATTGAATAATAAACTGCAATGAGAAATTGCTGCAACCCTCCTTCTACACCTGTACTACAAGGGCTATAAGAGTTAATATGAGTAGGGGTTGTTAATTCATTCAGACTTACTTACTGTTTTGTTGATGCTGCAAACTTACTGTCAGTAATACCGACCAAATCAGCGTAATCATCACTCATAAAATCAATGACGAGCAGGATTTTAGATAAGAGCTATCCAATATTTAGTGGTCCACATTTAAGATATGTTGGCAAGAACTGTATACAAGAGGCACTGTATTGCAACTGCTGATTGAAAAGCAGATATATCATGAGCCTTACTGGGAGTCACAACCACAAGTGCAACTGGCAACATGTTTCCTCTGCTGCCTTTCACATGGATCTGCACTCTGTGTGACGATTACATCAACTAAGTTTCATTATTACACATCTTACATCATGTGTGTGTCAGGGTGTGTGTGTGAGACATAATTAGTTACCCAGAGAATATGACAAATAGAGCACCTCCATCCTGCAGCTCCCTTCACAGAGAGACGGAAATATTCTCAAGTGTACTGTCCAACAGTGATCAGAATACAGTGCCTGTGAAAGAATTCTTTTTAGACTTCTTTTTATTGCCTTACAACCTGGAATAATTCAGATGGATTTTTTTTATTTGGGGGAGGGGGCTGTTAGGTTAATATCATTTGAGCAACACACAATGCCTACCACTTTGAATGTGCAAAATATAGATTTAAATAATTTTGAGACAAAAACAGTAAATAAGACAAAAACAGAAAACGTCAGTGTGCTTTGTACTTTGTAGAGCCTACTTTTGCAGCAATTACAGCTGAAAGTCTCTTGGGGTATGTCTCTATAAGCTTTGTACATCTAGTAACTAGTGTCAAAGATTTTTGCCCATGCTTCAAGGCAAAACTT
This sequence comes from Psettodes erumei, assembly GCA_016785225.1. Taxonomy (NCBI): domain Eukaryota; kingdom Metazoa; phylum Chordata; class Actinopteri; order Pleuronectiformes; family Psettodidae; genus Psettodes; species Psettodes erumei. The sequence continues at coordinate 1,015,431 of JAFBJZ010000902.1, read as the reverse complement.
TTGGAGCTCCTTCAAGCTGAACAGGTTCCACTGGTGTACAACAAATTTGAAGTCATACCACAGATTTTCAATTGGATGGAGCTCTCAGCTTTGACGAGGCCATTTGACATTTTAATGTGTCTTCTGCTTAAACCCCTCACATGTTGGGGTTTATTTAATTCTGCTACCAAAGTCAAGCAGCAGCAGGCTCCAACTGTGATGTGTCTTTAGATAAGTTTACTCCTAGGATTAGGGTTAGGTATTTAATAAATGACAAGTTCCAATTAAAGTTTAACCTTGCTATGCATTCTTCTGTGGGTGTATAATTAAGTGTCATTACCTGTGTTTTGTGTATATTTAGAACATATCCTGAGTATTCCCCGTATGTTTTCAAACCAGCAAAGTCTCTGGAAGACTGAAACATATTTTCCTCAAGAATTTCCCTCTATTAAGCACTGTCCATGATTCCTTCAGTTCTGACCAATTTCTGAGTCCCTGCAAATGAAAAACATCCACACAGATTGATGCTGTCACCACCAAGCTTCAATGTGAGGATACAATTCTCAGAGTGATTACAGGTGTTGGCTTTGTGCTACACATGGCATTTTCCTCAATGACAAAAAAGCTCAGTTTTAGTCTCATCCCACCAGAGAGTCTTATTCCACACATTTAGGGAATCTTCAAGCAGGACTTCTTATTTTTTATTTAAGCAGTGGCTTCTTTTTGGCCACTCTTCCTCTGGCCCAGCTTTGTGGAGTGTGCAGTTTAAATTGGAAGTGGTTTGTGATATGAGATATGTGACATAAAAAAGGAGTTAAATGATGTACATATATCATAGGACATGATATAGACCATTTACATACTTACTCACTCTGTTATGTATTTAAGCAATTCGTATTGCATCATACTGCTGCTTTAACTAACACTAAACTGTCCTTCATCTGGCATTTTTTGGCAGCACCAGACAGCCCCTGGTACATGGACAACACGTCCCTTTGAACTACTGTAAAGTCAGGCCTAACTTTATTTGGAAAAATGATGATTGGGGTGGACAAAATATATGCCTCTGGATATAATGCAGCCCAACAGCACACCACTGCAAAACATTACATGAATAAACATACAGTTAAATAAAAACCTCTCTGACATCGTCAATCAAGACTGAACATTGTTGTCTTTGTAAAGGTAGAGTTTTTATTAGTAATTAGATTGCACAAATAGACCTAATGATGTGGCCAGTGAGTGTATAGATAAAAACTGATAGTACTATCAGTCAAAATTTGTTTTGTCGGTTAAGCTTAAACTTTTAGTGGTTAAGGTTAGGAAGAAATGGCAGTCATGACTGAATGATATAGCCAATATCTTTTTGCCAAACATTTTTATCTTATTCAGTGTCATTCACGTCAAGGTGTCAGTAGCGTACCTTTAGACCTTTAGTTTTTATGTTACATTCTAAAATTAGAAAATGTTCTGTCCGTTTGCTTTTCTGTCTATCTCTGCTTGTACCTAAATCCTTAGAGAGGAGACAAGCACAGACTCGGCATGTTGGCGAGGTTGTTATATTCTCACTTGTCTGTCTGCTTATCTGTCTGTTTGTCCTTCTGTGTCCTGGGAGATGTGTGATCTTGAGAGACTGTCATTATCTTCACTATCTTATGTCTCTCTTTCTCACCTTTCCTCTTGTCTAAATCCCAAGTATGGGCAGAGTTAGGCATGTTAGCTACAAGAAAGTCACTTGTTAGGTTTCTATCTAATCTTACTCCTCCAGCCGGTGATCCTGTGGTGTATGTTGGTATTGACTGGCAGCTTTGCAGGGGTCAGTGAGCTCACCTGTTGGTTTCACGGCATTGCCAAGTCAAGTCCTGCCCTTTTTAAGGCTAGTTATAATGACACAGAAAAACAATTTTCACAATGAAGCTACATGACAGTTGTGCGGTAACAATATATCTGAGTACAGAAAAACAGTTTTAAACTAAAGCAGATTCATTTGTACTCAAGCAGGAACTATTTCAAAAAGATTCTTGGGTTGCAAAAACATTAAAAAATCTAATTGTGAAACATTGAAATACCGTTCTCTTTAATAATGACAGGAAATAAACTGCATATAGATAGAATACAAAACAAATGTACTAATCATTCATTGCTGTGATTGAATGGCAGTCCAACATTGCCTTAAAAGCAGTCTTTTGAGCTAAAAACGTACACACCACTGGAGTGAATCCAGACTAAGATTGGCAGATATTGTTGCTATGATCATCATGTTATCATCATCATTATCATCATTACTATCATCTCTATCATCATCAACAATCTTTTGAGATCTGTTCTCGTAATGAGCTCACAACAGCATGAGGATGATTGCATACACTCACATTCTCTGTCTCACACACACACACACACACACACACACACACAGACACAGTCAAACAGCTGGCATCTGTTTGGCTATGGCATTTCACTGATGCTGCTAAACATGGCTGAAATAAAAATGAACCTCTATATTGAGGACCATTTTTATCTGGATGTACCTCTGTAACTGTTGGATATATATAAAATCTGTTAACGCTATATCAGCAACTTGATCAATTTGGACATTTTGTGATATTTTGCTCTATCTCACAATGTTAAAGTTCGTAGAGAAAGATTTGTATACTGATCCAGATTACTCCCAAATAATACATGAATAATAATAATAAGAAGAAGAAGAAGAAGAAGAAGAAGAAGAAGAAAATAACTAGCCAAAACAAACCAAAACCATAACCTCCTTGGTTGAGGTAAACATGGCCTTTGCTCCCTGCAGCACCAGTGCATTTTTGATGAGAAATGACACACACTAAAAAAGCCAAACGTGGAGAGTCAGGGCTTTAACTATGGACTTAAAGTTGGTAGAACTCTTACAGTATAATGTAGAGGCGGTGTTATCAAACTAAAACTATTATAACGATTACCTCCATCAAAGGAGAGTATGTTTTTGGTTCGCTCTGTTTGTTTGTTGATTTTCACAACTGTTTGTTTTTCATAAAGAGATGGTGCTTGGTTGAACTTTAACCACCTAAACCATTAAATTTTTGGAGTGATCTGGATCATATCCAGGTCCAGGATTTTTTTAAAGGATTCTTTACTATTGGTGAGAAAGGGCGGAATTTTACATTCTGAGTCATATCTCCGTAAATGCATGAAGATTTTAAATAAGTGGGGCAACCACCAATCGCTGAATGGTTACGGGGGATATCACATAACTAGCAGGTTCCAGGTTTGATTTGAAGTTTTAGAAAAAATGTTAAATTTTAAGAAATGTTTAGCCTTGGTGGAGGTCTTCATTCTTTAAGTGCATCTTTGTTTTGAGCACATAAGCTTCTTAGTAGGGTGTCTTATGTCTTGTCTTATCCTTCTACATACAGTGCACTGTTGCACTATTTCACTGACTCAAAAGTATGGATGCCATACCAAAATGCATCTAAAAACAATAGCATATTCAAAAGACAAGAGAACGTGATTATGCAACATAGCTGACTAACCAACTGATTGTAGCTGCACCTTAACTTCAGGTTGAACTAGTATTTGTATCTTGTTCTGTACCTCTGTGTATTATCAGTCTGCATTATTGCAGTCTGTTTTCGTGACGTGACATGATTCTATCTCCATAATATTATTGTAGTGCTTATATCTGCTTGGGTAAACTGATCACCAAAGTGTCAGCCTCTGTTTACACTGGTCATTTATAACAGTGTTCTTAGGCAGCAACTAAACAATAGACAGTTAAAACAAGTGAAATTAAATTGGCTTGATAGCTGTTGTTTAAACTAGAACACATTTTTTGTTGTTTTTTGTTGTCTATTACAGCGACACTGACTAAATTAAAGGGCGAAAAGGCTGATTGGTTGTTCAGGAGCCCAGAAAAAAATGGATTCAGTAAGATCTGCTGTGATTGTATTACCATCTTTTAAAATATAAACATCTCTCTCACACCATTCTCCATGTAAAGAGGGCCTCACACTGATTATCCTGTGTATGTCTTACTCAGTTTACTTTTGAGCCACTCTTTATTGTTTTCATCTCCTCTTTTCTGTCTGCCTGTGGAAATCATTCTGACCTTAATCTGTCTTTCTTTCTCCAGTTCTTGCCTGACCCTTTTATAGAGTGAGTCGCGTCTAACGCCGAGCTGTACAAAAGGTGCTGTCTCACACAAAACAAAGAGTGGACAGGGAGATGTCTCCGTCTGCTTACACAGGGAGACACAAGCAAACGGCAGACAAGTGCAGATGCTTTTAATCTGCACTGAATGCCAAGCTTAATGCATTTAGCTTTAGCTGTCTCGATTAGTCTGTAAAACCATGCGTTTGTTGAAGAAGCTCACATATCGGTCTAAATATACATATACAATATTGTGCAGAAGTTTTAATCCACCATTACATTTGTTGTTTTAGAATTGCTATAAGGGCCATACATAAGTATTTCTCAATCACTTTCTTAGAATTCAAAGAAAATACAGGAAATATGCATGCGATATTAAGTAAAACAATATTTTCAGCAAAAACAGCTTCTACAGTCTAAGGTGTTAGTGTGAGCTCCTGTTTCAATTGAACAATTTGTGTGTGAGGCCAAATTTAAGTTCCTTCCTAATCCACTCCTAACAACAACAACATAACAAATGTTGTTGTTTTCAATAATACTCCAATATACAGTATATGCAAGTATTGCACCCAACTCTATAAAGCAGTGTGTGGGATTCTGTAGATTATTTTGTGGTTCTGTATGATATTGTGTGAGTGTGTGTGTGTGTGTGGGGGGGGATTTGTGAATGCATGTGTTTGAAGATGATTGAATGGAAGGTTGAAAAGTGTTCTATTTGTATATACTTGTTTTACTGGGTGCTGTGCCAAATTCCATTCCCCCCCGTGTGTGTGTGCACATATGTGTTTTTAAAGCTAACAGAATAATGTGTCTTATCCATCTCAGTGTTTGTGTGTTATCCTTATCTACTCTCACACACTTCATCCCTAGGCTACTTAGACTGCTTTCCTGCTGCTTCTCACACACAGGTCTACGCACATATATATGTGTGCTTTCCTCCCAATTTAACAGTAGATTTAAGACTGCAATAGGAAATGAGGAAATGGACAAAGACAAATGAAACACATGGTCGGTGCACATTGGTAGGTGTCTGTGAAATCTTTTTTTTTTTTAAATAAAAGCCGGGCTTTTATATTATTGCTCTGGATTTCATCCACACAGACTCTCACAAAATAACAGTAAAGTTGTACTACATCCACACTCACTTCTGAAGTATATGTTGACCACAGCTGCATGGTCCATTTCATCAATGTCCAAAGGGGAAAAAAACATACATACATACATACATACATACATACAAAACACATACAGTGGGGAAAATAATATATTTGATACACTGCAGATCTTGAGAGTGGTCTGTCATTTTTATCGTAGGTACACTTGAACTGTGAGAGACAGAATCTAGAAAAAAATCCAGAAAAAAACAAATCCATTTTATTGCATGAAATAAGTATTTGATCACCTACCAACCAGCAAGAATTCTGGCTCTCATAGACCTGTTAGTTTGTCTTTAAGAAGCCCTCCTATTCTCCACTCATTACCTGTATTAATTGTACCTGTTTGAATTTGTTATCTGTATAAAAGACACTTGTCCACACACTAAATCAGTCAGACTCCAACCTCTCCAACACTGGCAAGACCAAAGAGCTGTCTAAGGACTCCAGGGACAAAATTGTAGACCTGCACAAGGCTGAGATGGGCTACAGGACAATAGGCAAGCAGCTTGGTGAGAAGGCAACAACTATTGCTGCAATTATTAGAAAATGGAAGAAACTCAAGATGACTGTAAATTTCTCTCGGCCTGGGGCTCCTTGCAAGATCTCGCCTCGCGGGGTATCAGTGATCATGACAAAGGTGAGGGATCAGCCCAGAACTACACAGGAGGACCTGGTCAATGACCTGAAGAGGACTGGGACCACAGTCTCCAAGGTTACCATTTGTAATACACTACGCCGTCATGGATTAAAATCCTGCAGCGCATGCAAGGTCTTTGATTTAAGGAAGGACTTTATTTTATTTTTTTTTTTTAGAAGAATGCCTACAAACCCAAGAACACCATCCCAACCGTGAAGCATGGGGGTGGAAACATCGTACTTTGGGGGTGCTTTTCTGCAAAGGGAACAGGGCGACTGCACTGTATTGAGGGGAGGATGGATGGGGCCATGTTTTGCGAGATTTTGGGCAACAAATCTTCTTCCCTCAGTAAGAACAGTGAAGATGGGTCATGGCTGGGTCTTCCAGCATGAAGATGACCCAAAACACACAGCCAGGGCAACTAAGGAGTGGCTCCTTGAGAAGCATTTCAAGGTCCTGGAGTGGCTGAGCCAGTCTCCAGACCTGAACCCAGTAGAAAATCTTTGGAGGGAGCTGAAACTTTGTGCTGCTCAGTGACAGCCCTGAAACCTGAAAGATCTGGAGAAGATCTGTATGGAGAAGTGGGCCAAAATCCCTGCTTCAGTGTGTGCAAACCTGGTCAAGAACCACAGGAAAAGTTTTACCTCTGTAATTGTGAACAAAGGTTTCTGTACCAAATATTAAGTTCTCTTTTTCTATTGTATCAATTACTTATTTCATGCAATAAAATGCAAAATAATTATTTAATAATTACTTAATTTAAAATCATACAATGTGCTTTTCTGGATTTTTTTCATTCTGTCTCCCACGGTTGATGTGTACCTACAATAAAAATTACAGACCTCTCCATTCCTTGTAAGTTGAAAAAATTTGCAAGATCGTCGTTGTATCAAATACTTATTTTCCCCACTGTAAGTGTTCTTTCATGGATTGTGGAAATTACCAGAATTCTTAAAGTAAACCATAGATTCACTGAAATGCACTGAATCAAAATGCAAGCCCTTGATTGTACCCTTGATCACCTCTCATCATGGGGCATTTAACATGATGCCAATCCATTCCATTTTTACTTCTGTGACTGTTATGATATACGGTCGGCCTGCTCTGGTGATGCTGGTACTTTTGCTATTACTCATGCAGGTGCAGTGCCACCAGTGTTCCACCACTTTTTTTTCTCAGGGTGAGGAAATTTTTACATTTTACATAATCCAGTAGAATTTCAAACACATTTTTTAGGCACTTCAATATACGATCATCAATAAAGTGCACATTGTGCAAGAGCATCAATAAAAAATAATGGAATGGTCAAATTTCTCATATCGACATTTAAGTTGTAAGCTTGAACAACAGGAACAGAGGCTGCACAACTTACAAGTTAGCCACAATTTAATTGTGCATTATTTACACTCCAGTACCTAAACAAATAGTACCATACCACTGCTATTAATATTTTTATTTTTTTCCAAAATGTGGGTAGTACTAGAATTTATAGGATATAATATAAATGAATATAAATTCTACAAATTCTATAAATTCTACTAGTACTCCCCACTATCAGTTTCAGACCTGAAGAAGCCTCTTGGGTGAGAGGCGAAAAGTTTTCTTGAAAAATCTCAAGTCCAGTTGCCTTACGGAACTCTTTCAACCATACTGAGGTTATGGTCTCAATCTGAGGTTTCAACTCTTCTTCAATACCTAATGTTCATTTGGTAAATTATGGTTTGATTTAGAGGAAAAAAGATGATAAAGTGGGGCATGTTTCAGGGTGTGGCTGATTGAAAGTTAGTACAGCAACTGCCAACCATTTCTATCTTTCTATTGCTCCACTCCAGCTCCACCCCTCCTCCAAATATGGTTATGTCTGCCTTCAAAAAACCAAGAATTGCAAAACTCGAGACTTCATAACAGCAGTTCATAAATGGTGATGTCACGCTGGGTTGCGAGTTGGTCTAGCCATTGCCAGTCTGGGGTTGTGCTTTGAAAAAAATAGGAGTGGCTCTTCGAATGCACAGCATTCAGTGCTGCTGTGTTTTGTTCTTTACCCTAGGGGGGAAGGGTACCTTCATCTCACACAGTGTATTCTTGGATCAGCCCCTGTAACACTGAAGAGGCTGAGCATTACAGGAAAAGGAAGGAGGAATGAAGGTAGCATTTTGAGGAATCTATCAGCTCCCATCATGGCTGCACCTCTGACACTTTTAGGTCGGTTCACTCAGCTGAGAAGCTTTGCAATAAATAATGATTCTTTGATCACACAGTCTGTAATCCAACATGATGGTGATGATGATGAACAGTTCAGCAAGAAGCACCTCCATATGCTGTAGATCCTTGTGGCTAATGAAAACACATACTGCTCCTGGTCTCTCTCTGGCCCACTGTATCTGACCCACACACACTCACTATAAAGCCTTTAAAGGCAAAACTGTGTGTGTTTGTGTGTGTGTGTGTGTGTGTGTGTGTGTGTGTGTGTGTGTGTGTGTGTTTGCATGTGTGTGTGTGCATGTGTGTGTGTGTGTGTGTGTGTGTGTGTGTGTGTGTGTGTGTTTATGCCAGTTTGACAATGCAGTTGTAAAGCAAAGCCCAGCTGAATCCCACCCTTTCTCACTGCCCTCCACAATACAGAAATCCATAATTCAGCTGTCACTGCTGTACCCCACAGCAAGCCCCATCACCGGATGTGTATGTGTGTTCATTGTTTTCTAACAACATTTTCTCTTGCTCTCTCCCCACCAGGTAAAATCCCTGCCTGCCTCCTCACCTCCACTAAAAGTAAGAAAATCAATACTTGTGATCCTGTTTCTTTCCCTCTCCCTCTCTTGTGCCCCATCTCACTCTCTGCAGCTTTACTCACACACACACACACACACACACACACACACACACACACACACACACACACACACACACACACACACACACACACACACACACACACACAGAGTAATCACAGTATAAAGGCTTTATAGTGTGTGTGTGTGTGTGTTATGCCAATTTCACAATGCAGCTTTAAAGCTAAGATCAGCAATATACATGTGTATGAAATATTAATCATATTTTCAGTGTAGAGCATCTTTCAACCTGCTTTTTTATTCCAAACTGTGATGTGAATGTTTGCCGTCCACATGGCAGCAGATGCAAGCTCAATCTTGGCTTGGGTTATTCTGGATATGAACAACAAATTGAAAAAATACATTTCTAAACAAAAACAACTATCGACTGCAACAGCCATACTGTCAAAGACTTTAACCAGTGTGCTGTCACTTAACATAAACAATGAAGGATAACAGTGCATTCAAACTCACAGATACTACACAGATATTACAGCTTCATTAGTTAGATGTGATGAGTATGTACACTAATACACACTGTGTCACATTAACATTGAAAATGAATGAAACATGCATTTTCTATTCACAAACAAAATATGGATTCTTGGACTGGATTATGGATACATTTAAATGAACTGAATGTATCCACACAGTTTGTTTGTTGCAAAAGGTGTTTTATATCTACAAATTACACAGTTACAAAGAGATTGTAGTTCTCAACGCTAATAACTCTGAGAAAATTCCATGCGAATAAATTAGCTACTGTGTGCAAAATTTGTAAAAGGGAAAAAGTACAAGTAAATAGGGTTATATGTCTCATAACACATGAATGCTTCCTACACAACCCCTTGTACAGTCTCTTAGTGAAAATAAGTATGAAAAATCCATAAAGTACTAATCCAAGTCTCTTTTTTAAGTTTTAAAGTTCATTTATTTTATTTCTACCTTTTAAGGTTAATGTTTCTCATACATTCTCCAGCTGGATTATGTAAAATTATGTCTTACATCACTGTTGTCTCTGTGATCAAATGTTATTTTTCTGATGCGTGAGGCTGCTCTTATTCTTTTTCATGTTAGCTGCCCTTCAGTCATCTGGATTAACCTTGACAGAGTAGGCAACTATATATATAAACAACAACACAGAAAGTAGAATTTGTCTTCTCGGAGCAGACAGGTTGTGCCATATATTTCAAGGAGAATTACATGTTTTAGCTTTAATATACCTATATGAAGTCTTTTATGGCCATATGAATGAGCAGTATAATCCTCTGTTGTCCTAGGATGATGACTGAAAGACTGGTAATTCCTTTTCCTCGGACATTTATGTGGAAGTATGCCTGGACACAGACAGAAAGAAACAGGAAAAAGATTTTTAAAAGAATTGAATAGAAAGAAAAAAAGAAATTAAACCATCCAGGCAGTGGTGTCTTAATCAACCTGAACTGGATGTAGAATGAGGAGGGAAAAGAGAGGACTCTCTCTGAGAGTGACTCTCTCTCTCTCTCTTTCTCTCTGAAAAGAGAGGAAAGACTGGAATAAAGAGCTGTGCATGGAAGAAATCCAGACAGAAAGGAACAGTAACAGGAGAGAGACCATGGGCAGTCTATCGTGGTAAACCACTGAGAGGTGAGAGAGAGAGAGAAAGATAAAAAAAACCATTAATCTGACTTGTCCTTCACACCTACTGAACTCTGCGCCAATCAAATGACAGAAGTGATGCCAGTGCTTCACTTGATGCTGATGAAACTTAGTTTTTGTCATCTTTTTGTCATCAAATCCAACATAACAGTGCAGCAGCAGTCATAATACTTTAAACGATCTTGTAGTGAACATTAAACTGAAGGCTATCATTTCATAGCTATACCTTATGCGGACTCCGCCAGTGTTTTTCACATTAGGGTGAATGAGGCCTTAACTAAAACCTAAGCATAAATCGCGTAATGGAAATGTAACCTCAAATTTATCCATGATTTAGAATATAAACCGTGTTATTTAATTTAAAAAGGGCCTTCTTTTTGTAGAATATGATATCATACACAGGGCTGGCCCTGGCAATGTTGCCGTCCTCAGTGAGATTTTAGACCTGGCAACCCCCACCCTGCCCACAGCCAAGCATTAAAGAACCTTACACTTACCCACCAATATGAAAACATATTTTTTAAAATAAAATCTTATGAGATTTATAAGATTATACAATTTTTAAAAAAGATTTTTTGTTCATAAAAAAACGCCTTTTTCAACATCATGTTATATTATCTCCGATAAGGGAGTTTCTTGCTACTGGCAGCACTGGTTAGTGGATGTTACATGTATCACAGGCTCTGGCATCATGTGCTGGGTTTGTGACAGCCCATGATGGGTGTGGTATGTTAATATTAAAGGCTGTTTTGTTGATAATGTTGGCGTGCTCAGAGCTGCGTGACTGAAAGCTCTCCATCTCATAATTGTCACATCACTGTTAGCAAAAAGTGATCCCTTCCCCCACGGTGTCCCCTCGTTGTTTTGCACCCTAGCAACCACCTATGTCACCTATGCTAGGGGCCACTCTTGCTGACACAGCATTTTGATTATGGGGAATGAATTATGGGGGCGAACTCTTTCCTTAACAAAAAGTTCCTCAACAATTGGGTTTCAAATATGTCTTTCTGACTAGCTGACAAGTAAACAAGATACAACAGGAACAATAGACATAACCCATTTTTAACAGCTGTATCCCCATTTTACTATTGATGGAGCCTATCCACTTTGTCTTTTTCTTGTTCTGTGGGATGAGAAAACTGTCATTCGCAGGCATCAGATAAAAAAATGTGTTGGGACTTGTTAGACAGGATTTGGTTAAAGTTTGGATAATTAATATTATTAATAACAATTATGAATTATTAAAATAATAATATTAATCAAAATGAATAATACAGGGCACCGGGGAACCTTAACCAAATGTATTTCAGTCTCAAATGTCACAAAAGGAGTCGTAAATTCGAGCACAGACTCTTGCAACCAGCTTGACACAAATAAACATACAATAATGACCACCAGCAGTTGACTTGAAATACAATAAAGGTTATTTTCAAATATGTCAGTTACTTAACAATACTCAATAATCAACTTTATATATACACTATCACTACTATAAAATCGCTATAACATCTGCACATGCATGTAGATGTGTGTGTGTGTGTGTGTGTGTGTGTGTGTGTGTGTGTGTGTGTGTGTATGTCAATGAGGAGGAGAGAAAGGGGGGAGATTGAGGATGTGTGAGGAGGAAAAGGAAGGGAGGGGTAAGATGGCTGACTTGACCCACAAGTGGGTTTACATCATGAACAATCCTTGCCCTGAGAACTGGCGGGTAATTTAATTTAGTGGCAGCATCCTCAGGTGGATCCAAAGTGGCTCAGGATGAGCGTAGAAGAGGCCAGGAATCTCAGCTCGTCCAGCAAAGCGAAGATTGCGTGGGTACCTCCGATAGTAACTATGGTTACAGTAGAATATCATCAAAAGTTGAATTATTTCAGTAATTCCATTCAAAAAGTGAAACTTGTACATTATATTCATGCAATGCACACAGACCGATGTATTTCCAATGTTTATTTCTTTTAATTTTGATATTTATAAGTGACAACTAATGAAAACTCCAAATTTGGTATCTCAAAAATTAGAATATTGAAAAGGCCAATGAAAAGAAATGTTTTTTTTTTAAATGTTGGCCAACTGAAAAGAATGAAAATGAAAAGAATGCGCATGTATAGCACTCAATACTTAGTCGGGCCCTTTTGCCTCAATCACTGCATTAATGCGGCGTGGCATGGACTCGATCAGTCTGTGGCACTGCTTAGGTGTTATGAGAGCCCAGGTTGCTCTGATAGTCGCCTTCAGCTCCTCTGCATTGTTGGGTCTAGCGTATTGCATCTTCCGCTTCACAATACCCCATAGATTTTCTATGGGGTTAAGGTCAGGCGAGTTTGCTGGCCAATCAAGGACAGGGATACCATGGTCCTTGAACCAGGTACTGGTGGTTTTGGCACTGTGTGCAGGTGCCAAGTCCTGTTGAAAAGTGAAATCTGCATCTCCATAAAGTTGGTCAGCAGCAGGAAGCATGAAGTGCTCTAAAACTTCCTGGTAGACGGCTGCATTGACCTTGGACCTCAGGAAACAGAGGGGCCAACACCGCAGATGACATGGCACCCCACACCATCACTGACGGTGGAAACTTTACACTGGACCTCATGCAACGTGGATTCTGTGCTTCTCCGCTCTTCCTCCAGACTCTGGGTCCTTGATTTCCAAAGGAAATGCAAAATTTGCTTTCATCAGAAAACATAACTTTGGACCACTCAGCAGCAGTCCAGTCCTTTTTGTCCTTGGCCCAGGCGAGACGCTTCTTACGCTGTTTCTTGTTCAAGAGTGGCTTGACACACGGAATGCGACAGCTGAATCCCATGTCTTTCATGCGTCTCTTCGTGGTGGTTCTTGAAGCTCTGACTCCAGCTGCAGTCCACTCTTTGTGGATCTCCCCCACATTTTTGAATGGGTTTGTCGTCACAATTCTCTGCAGGGTGCGGTTATCCCTAGAGCTTGTACACTTTTTTTCTACCACATTTTTCCGTCCCTTCGCCTGTCTGTTAATGTGCTTGGACACAGAGCTCTGCGAACAGCCAGCTTCTTTAGCAATCACCTTTTGTGTCTTGCCCTCCTTGTACAAGGTGTCAATGGTCGTCTTTTGGACAACTGTTAAGTCAGAAGTCTTCCCCATGATTGTGGAGCCTTCAGAACAAGACTGAGGGACCTTTTAAAGGCCTTTGCAGGTGTTTTGAGTTAATCAGCTGATTAGTGTGGCACCAGGTGTCTTCTATATTGAGCCTTTTCAGAATATTCTAATTTTCTGAGATACTGAATTTGGTGTTTTCATTAGCTGTCAGTTGTAATAATAAAAATGAAAATTAATAAACACTTGAAATATATCACTATGTGTGGAAGGAAAGTATACTGTATACAAGTTTCACGTTTTGAATGGAATTACTGAAATAATTCAACTTTTGATGATATTCTAATTTACTGGCCATGATGTGTTGGACTGTCTCAGGGCCTTCTCTGCACAGCCTGCACCTGGGATCTTGTCTGGTGTGGTAGATCCCGGCCTCTATTGCTCTGGTGTTTAGGGCCTGTTCCTGTGCTGCCATGATTAGTGCCTCTGTGCTGTCTTTCAGTCCAGCCTTTTCCAGCCACTGGTATGTTTTCTCCATATCAGCCACTTCTTCAATTTGTCGGTGGTACATGCCATGCAAGGGCTTGTCCTTCCATGATGGACCCAGTGGTTCCTCATCCCTTCTGGGCTTTTTGTTGCCTGAGGCATTCACTTAGGAGTTGGTCCTTGGGGCCATTTTCTCGATGTATTCCTGGAGGTTCGCTGTTTCCTCCTGGACAGTAGTTCTGACACTTACTAGTCCTCGGCCCCCCCTCCTTTACGCTTTGTGTACAGCCTCAGGACGCTGGACTTAGGGTGAAACCCACCATGCATGGTAAGGAGCTTCCTTGTCTTGATATCAGTGGCTTGTATCTCTTCCAGTGGCCAGGATATTATCCCAGCCGGGTATCTGATCACTGGCATGGCATAGGTGTTAATGGCTTGGATCTTATTTTTGCCGTTCAGCTGACTTTTCAGGACCTGCCTTACCCTCTGGAGGTATTTGGCTGTGGCTGACCTTCGAGTTGCCTCCTCATGATTACCATTTGCCTGTGGGATCCCCAGGTATTTGTAACTGTCCTGCACATCTGCAATGTTCCCTTCCGGTAGGTCAACCCCCTCGGTTGTGATCACCTTTCCTCTTCTAGATATCATCCACCCACATTTATCTAGTCAGAATGACATCCCGATGTCTTTGCTGTAGATCCGAGTGAGGTGAATCAGGGAATCAATGTCACGCTCATTCTTTGCATACAGCTTGATGTCATCCATGTAGAGGAGGTGGCTGATGGTTGTTCCACTTCGAACTGGTATCCATAGCCACTCTTTGAGATGATCTGGCTGAGGGGTTTAGGCCTATGCAGAACAGCAGGGGGGACAGAGCATCTCCTTGGTATATGCCGCATCTGATGCTCACCTGTGCAATTGGTTTTGAGTTGGCCTCCAGAGTCGTGTTCCACAGCCTCATCGAGTTCTGGATGAACTCTCTTAGGGTCCTATTGATGTTGTACAGCTTTAGGCACTCCAGTATCCATGTGTGTGGCATCGAGTCATAGGCCTTCTTGTAGTCAATCCAGGCAGTGCACAGGTTGGTGTTCCTCGTCTTGCAATCTCGGGCAATCGCCCTGTCCACCAGTAGCTGGTGTTTGGCTCCTCTGGTGTTGTTGCTACACCTTTCTGTGCTCTGCTCATGTATTGCTCCATGTGCCTACTCATCTTAGCCGCTATGATGCCTGATAGGAGCTTCCATGTGGTGCTGAGGCAGGTTATAGGCAGGTAATTGGATGGTATTGTTCCCTTCTGGGGGTCCTTCATTATGAGGACTGTCCGGCCTTGGGTTAGCCACTCTGGGTGGTTTCCCGATATTAGCAGCTGGTTCATCTGTGCTGCTAGGCGTTCATGGAGTGCAGTCAGCTTCTTGAGCCAGTAGGTGTGTATCATGTCAGGCCCTGGGGCTGTCCAGCTCTTCATTTTGGACACTGGGAGTTGGCTGTGTTCTGCTTGTAAGTCTTTCAGCCATTGGGCATTGGTGTTATGGGTTGCCTCTTTCTCCCAGATACTCTTCCAGTATTGCTCAGTCTCAGCCCTGGGTGGCTCCGTTGCCATCCTGTTACCCTGCCACTGAGAGGCTCGCTCCTTCTGGCTACCATTCATGCTGTTCATCTTGTAGCCAAGCATCTCTAGGATTACTGTTGCCGCTGCATACATCAGCTGATTGGTCTCAGTGATGGTGGTGGTAGGGACAGTTAGAAGTGCTGTGGTACTTTGTTGTTTAGCCTTGGCAAGGACTAAACAACAAACTAACGAACTATATATATATATAAAAAGATGCAGGTTTGTCTTTCAAAAAAAAAACAATCAAATGTTCTGAAATGATCATTTGGCTAAGTTGTCTTTTGTATGCACACATACTTGAAAAAAACATAAATTAAAATTATTATAATATTTTTAATAATCATTGCTTTGCTTTCCTATGAACAACTTGAGTTATTTTCATGTTTTAGCGCATGGCATGGAGGAAGGAATGGCATCAGATGGTCTCAATACTCCTCAGACAGCAGCAGACAATGGAAAGTGTCTCCATAAAATATGTATACACATTATATAGTACAGAAGTTAATGCTGAACCTTGAGCCTATCATCAGCTATCTTCTTCTTCCTCTTTTGGCTGCTCCCTTCAGGGGTCGCCACAGTGAATCATCTGCCTCCATTCAATCCTATCCTCTACATCCTCTTCCCTCACACCAACTAACTTCACTTCCTCCTTCACCACATCCATAAACCTCCTCTTTGGTCTCCCTCTAGACCTTCTGTCTGGCAGTTCTAAAATGATATATACACTTTCCCTCCTCTGCACATGTCCAAACCATCTTAGCCTCTCCGACCTTGTCTCCAAAATGTCTCACATGTGTTGTCCCTTTGATGTACTCATTCCTGATCCTATCCAACCTGGTCACTCCCAAAGACAACCTCAACATTTTAGTTTCTGCTACCTGCAGCTCTGCCTCCTGTCTTTTCCTCACTGCCACTGTCTCTAGACCATATAACATCGCTGGCCTCACTACTGTCTTGTATACCTTCCCTTTCATTTTGGCTGATACTCTCCTATCACACATCACACCTGACACTTTTCTCCATCCATTCCAGTCTGCTTGTACATGTTTCTTCACCTCTCTTCCACACTCTACGCTCTGGACTGTTGGCCCGAAGTACCTAAAATCCTCCACCTTCTTCCCCTCGTCTCCCTGTAGCCTCCCTGTTCCACTTGGGTTCTTCTCATTCACACACATATTCCATCTTACTGCGGCTAACCTTCATTCCTCTCTTTTACAGTGTATACCTCCACCTCTCTCAACTTTCCTCCACCTGCTCCCTACTCTCACTACAGATCACAATGTCATCTGCAAACATCATAGTCCAAGTCTGTTCCTGTCTAACTTCATCTGTCAGCCTGTCCATCACAACAGCAAACAAAAAGGGGCTCAGAGCTCTTCCTTGATGTAGTCCCACCTGTTGAAGTCCTCTGTAACACCTACAGCACACCTCACCACTGTCTCGCAGTTCTCATATCCTGTACAACTCAAACAAAATTTTCTGCCATTTCAGACTTCCTCATACAGTACTACAGTTATTCTCTCGGTACCCTTTCATAAGCTTTCCCTAAATCTGCAAAGACACAGTGAAGCTCCTTCTGACCTTCTCTGTACTTCTCTAACAACATTCTCAAGGAAAACACTGCATCTCTGGTAATCTTCTTGGCATGAAGCCATACTGCTGCTCACAAATGCTCGCTTTGTCTTTAGCATAGCTTCCACTACTCTTTCCCATAACTTCATAGTATGGCTCATCTCCCATGTTTTTAAAAATGGGCAACAGCACACCTTCCTCAGGCATCATCTCACTCTCTAAGATCTTGTCAAATAGCCTAGTTAGGAACTCTATTGCCACCTCTCAAAAACACTTCCATACCTCCACTGGTATTATCTGGACCAACTGCCTTCTTCACTTCATCTTTACTAATCTTTGCTACTAAGTGGTCCACTCCACTTCTCTCTCATTCTCCCCATTCATCAGCTCCTCAAAATTCTCTTTTCATCTTCCAATCACACTTTTGGCTTCTGTCACTACATTTCCCTCTCTGTCCTTAATCGCCTGAACCTGCACACATATCCTTTGCCAACCTGTACAAATCATTCTCCCCCTCCTTACTGTCCAACCTGTCATACAAGTCATCATACGTCTTTTGTTTGGCCTTTGCCACCTCTATCTTCACTTTGTGCTGCATCTCCCTGTACTCCTGCTTACTCTCATCAGTGCCCCACTTCTTCTTAGCTAACCTCTCTCTCCAGATACATTCCTGTACTTCCTCATTCCATCCCCAAATTTACTTTTCTGTTTTCCTCCCAGATGACACACCAAGTACTCTTCTACCTGTCTCCCTGATAATATTAGCTGCGGTTGTCCAGTCATCTGGGAGCACCTCCTGACCACCCAGGGCCTGTCTCATCTCCTTCCTGAAATCCACACAACATCCTCTCTCAGCTTCCACCACTTTGTCCTCTTCTCTGCCTTTGTCTTCTTCATCTTTTTCACCACAAGAGTCATCCTACACACTACCATCCTATGCTGTCTTGCTATATTCTCACCTGCCACTACTTTGCAGTCACTAATCTCCTTAAGTTTACATCATCTGTACAAGATGTAGTCTACCTGTGTGCTCCTACCTTCACTCTTATGTTATCGTGTATGTTATCCTGTGTTCAAAAAAGGTATTCACTAAAGCCATTTCCATCCTTTTTGCAAAATCAACTACCATCTGTCCTTCTTCATTCCCAGTGTCAATACCAAACCTGCCCATCACTTCCTTATCTCATCTGTTGTCTCCCCTGCCTTTGCCAACAAGTCCATTGAGGTCTGCACCTGCCCTCTCGCCTTTAGGGATACTCTGCATCACCCCTTCTAACTCCAGAATTTCTCCTTCTCTTCTTGCTCACATCCTACCTGTGGGGCATAACAGCTTACAACATTTAACAACACACCTTAAATTTCTGTCTTCATACTCATCAAATTATCTGACAACCTTCTCACGTCCAGAACATTCTGAGCCAAGATCTCCTTCAGGATAACCCCTACTCCATTTCTTCTCCTGTCAACACCATGGTAGAACAACTTAATTTCTGCTCCTAAGCTCCTGGCTACTTTTCCACCTGGTCTCCTGAACACACAGAATGTTGACTTTCCTCCTCTCCATCATCTCCACCAACCCTCTAGCTTTTCCTGTCATAGTCCCAACATTCAGTGTCCCTACTCTTAGTCCTAAACTCTTGACCTCCCTATTCTCCCTCTGCCTGTGGACGCGTCTTCCTCCTCTTCTTCTTCGACCCACAGTCGTCCAATTTCCACTGGCACCCTGTAGGTTATGAGCACCGATGGAATCGTTGTTAACCCAGGCCTCGACCAGTCCGGTATGGATATGGCTTTGGTTTTACATCGGATGCCCTTCCTGACACAACCCTCTGCTATTTATCTGGGTTTGGGACTGGCACAAAAAAGACACTGGCTTGTGCCCCCCTTGTGGCTGCATACCATCAATTTGACATTGCTGATTCTGTTGGCCTACAGTCTCCTCTTTGCCACAATTGTAAAGAATAATCATAGTAAATACTGCAAAAAGCTAATGAAAGAAATGACTGGTTTGCTGAACACTTACTTAATGATTGAATTTTCCTGCCTGTATCTTTGTCTGCAGCACTGTTTGTCATAAGGCTCTTCCCAGTTGTCCATTCACAGCACAACTGCTGCTATGATTTAAAAAGTGTAAACACAGTTGTTTGATAATAAATGGCTTCACCCAAGCACTAACCATGAGTGAAAAAAACATTTCTGTGTTATCATTCATATTCTCTGAAAAATGGCCAAGAAATCATAAATTCTGCCAGGGTATGTAAACTCATGAGCACAACTGTATATGACACTAAACAATGTCGGGAGTGTCCCGAGTGTAATAAAGGGAATTTCAGTTTTATATAGTCCTCCAAAAGAACAGTTTCAGTATTATTATTTATTTTTATCTGTGTCTAAAACTAAAACAGCTCTTTGATTACGTTGTGAGATAAATGTGAAAAATATTAAGATAAAGTTGCTGCTGCAAAGCAACTGTGTAAAATAACAGAAACACAGCATCCATCCACAAATGTATAACTTTTAAGCAAAAATTATGTGACATCATTATGTGGCTAACTGAATGGATGGAAGTTTCTGATTGGAAAGATTGTAAAACTTGAAGGCACCATGCCCAAGATGCTGATTTGTGTTTTGTTGGGGGGGTTATCCTCTTCCTTTTTGTAGCTCCGTTGTTCACCATTCTGCTCTTTTATCCGACCACAGGAATGAGGACCTAGATCGTGGTTGCACAAGCATTACAGGTTTGAGTGTGTCATTGATCCAATTCACTTTTCTAACTTTATCATACACTCTGATGCACACTAACAACACACAGTCTTACAAATGACTGTCAACAAACACCACCCCTGCACACACACACACACACAATTTGATATCATAAATTCCCTAAGAAGTAATGATGGTCCTAAAAGAGAGCATATTGATTAAATCATTACACCACTAATTGACTGGAGGCATTGATCTGAACTCAATACACCTTTAAACACAGCACAGACAGGACTAATGCCATACTATTTTTATTGTGTGTTTCTGATTATACATACTGTAGATACTCAAACACATATTATCAATATATCTTCCTTCCTCCCTTTCCTTATTTTAATTTTTTTTTATCACATACATACACACAAACACGCACAGGACAATCACATGGATGTGAAAAGCACACTGGAGCCTTGAGACCCACCACAGTTCAAACATTCATTAATGCTTAATGAAAGCAGTGAAAATGATTATATTTATATATATTATATATTATATTTTATTAGATGTTCTGTGTGAAGGTGAGAATGTCCTTATGTTAACTGATTGGACTGAAATCAGTAAATATTTGGATCAGGAGTTTTAGATAACTTCCTCAGCCCAGGATTTGAAATTAAATGTAGTTTGTCTGAAAGGGGTCGAGCCTCACACTTTTGCTGTTCTTGACTGTCACATTTTTACCTTTCACTCTTCATTATTTTCACTTTGTTGGCACTGCTTTTTCAGTGTAGACAAATGTTATTCAGTCTCGGAATCTATTATATTTTTTGGCAGACAAACAGCATTTAAAATAAATTAAACCTAGCAATTGCTGTTGCAGATGTATTTGTCATAATTTCATTTACAATATAAAATGTAACTCAAACTATTGTAGAAGAATATATCCCACCAGTTACACAGTGCCAGTACTAATTTGTACTGAAGTCATTCTGTCAGTCAAATAAATTACAAAAAAGAAATAAATGAACAAATTTAAATATTTTATTTATTGCTTAATGAGCAATATGGGGTAAGATAGTTTTGCAAAAGTTACTATCTTTGGAAAAAGAATTATAGTGAAGAACAATATAATTGTCATGCACCATAGCTATAACATGTAATTACATTATGCGATCACCTAAAAATGATTATCAACAGAATAATCAACAATGAATACAGCTGTAGACAACACTAACTTCTGGGTCCATTTTGTGGTGCTCCTGGAGTTTTCAACTATTTCAGTTTGATGATCTCAACAGACACAGGACATATATTTTTTCAGCTGCCATTTCCGAGGTTAAATATGTTGAACCCCAATACAAGCCCAATACAAGCCTCTTCTCCAAAGATAAACCATTTTAAAAGCTTCTTTAAGTTTGACATTTAGAGACTATCGTCATCATTTTCTTCTGTCTATTAATTTAGATGTGCATGTACACACACACACACACACACACACACACACATCAGTCATTATATATCTGTGAGGACACTCATTTACATAATGCATTCCCATGAAGCTGTAAGAACTTGATATCATATCATATACAGATATCCATAGAAACACGTTCACACATAAACACCAGCCCATTTAAACTGAGTGTTAGGTAAATTACACACTGTATGTCTCAGCTCTGCAGGTAAAAAAATTAAGAAGCTGAAAGTGATTAATCTTAAATTAATCTGTGTTAAGTGCCTGCAAATACATGCACATGGCATAATTTTTAGTTCTGATAACACAGATGAAATAAGACGACACAATGCATACATAAACCGGTGGATAAGGACAGCACTTTAACAACATGCACACCTGTTGACAGTCAGGTATTGAGTGACTCCTAGTTTGGACCAGTGGCATGTTGCTCCACGCAGCAGGTGGCCAATTAGCAGCAGCCTGAGGTGGGACCTCCTGCTGTGGTTATAGCTACTGACCAATTAGGGGGTTTGATTTATACCAGCAATAACTGTCCTTACTTACACGGCTGAGCACATGCACTGTGTACACTGATCTCTCTCATGCAGGTACATATAATTAGGAACAGTATATACATGTAGAACAAAAATGATCAGCAATTACAGCTTTAGCAGGATTAGTCATACGAGCCAAGCCAACGACAAAGCTTTTCAGTATGGACACTCAAATGTATGCATAGGCAAGGGAAGAACTGACAATGTGCGTGGGACAGTCTAATTGTCTAACAGTGCAGATGTCACTTCCTGTAGTTTGTTGCCTTTTAACAGGTCCTGGAAGTCAACAAAATACAAGCATTTAGTTAGATGGTTTATATTATGTGTGATCCACCATGATCAAAGTCTCTGCCTTAGCTCTACTACCTGGTATCCAGTCATGTACAGATCTGAGTGGTCCACTGCAGCAACACTCGTTATGTAACAGTGTTATAGATGTTTCCTGATTTTTTCTCTCATAAATTCTGTCAATCAGTCGTACATTCCACTGAGGCACACTGAATTTATATGAAAGTGTGAGGAAATGATGAAAAGAGATTCAAAGTGATAATGATGATTGTAGTCATGCTGGATCATTCAGCATGAGCAACATACTTTATATTCTTCTTCTAAGATTTGCCAAATCAATTCAGACATTTAGAATTTTGTGAGCAAAGTTATTTGTCCCATAGGGTGGATTCACAGTTAACCTGATGGAGAGAGGGGTTGGGTTCCATTTTGTATCCAGTTCCAAGCTCAAATACCCAGTGCAACCAAGACTCTTTGGTTAAGAGAGTCTTGGTTGCACTGGGTACCACTGCTTGTGGTAAGCTTAACACTGCTTGTGGTAAGCTTAATACTTCAGATAAGATAATAATTGATTTACGTTTGGCCCCACAACAGATTATAGCAGAACAGTTGAAAGTCTTTGAGTAATGTAAGCATATTTCATACTGGATTTTAAATTTATAGTATTATATATATATAGTTTAATTCAACCTTCAAACCTAATGGAGTGTTTGAAATGAGGCTTCAGCCTCTGGCCAGCATGAACATGGTCTGGAAATTCCATGTCCCATCACTCATTGCATGTTTTAGTCTGTAGAAATAGACATTTGGCCTGGGAATAGCACTTCTGGATACGTCAGAGGGTCATCAGATATAGCAGCATCATATATAGCCGCAGCATCTTACGTGTGGGTTGAGTGGAAGATTTGGATTTCTGGTCGTACCAGGCAAAAGGTCAGGGCAGTCACCAAATTCACAGTGAATTATCCTTGTAGGGCTGTGGGTGGACATCATATCTCATCAGTGTTGGACATACAGTGTAAATGTCATTGCCAGTCTGAGGGCCTTCATCTTGCAGGTCAAAAATAAATCACCCAAGCATTTGAAAATTAATAAGTAAGGCAGCAACAGCAAGCTGCATGTGCCTTTCAAGGAGGGATGTGATCACTGCCAATCAAGCAGGAGCAATCGGTGTCCAATACACTCGTCAGGGAAATACTTCAGTTAAGTGATGGCATCCTTGTAGCCCTATATCTGAAAGCAGTGGCTCCAATCAGAGCCAAGCAAAACTTGTCATTAGGACTATTAGATAGCCTGTATACTGACATAACATTCATCCTGGCTGATCAGATTTAATTCTGACAGAGAAAAAAAATATTTTGGGGCAGAGTTACTTCAGTCAAAGCATGACAAAGCAGAAAACACATGGTTTTCACCAAGTTTAGCAGAAATGAAATGTGTGATTCATTAGCAGTCTGGTGGAGAGACTGGCACTCAAATCATTTGCATGGTTTCTACTCGGAAAGCAGCAGTATTTAATTAATAACAGTCTGAGAAAGGGGGGAAATGACATGGTCACTTTGGTCAAGATGAAATTTCAGGAATAGGTCAAGTGAGAATTGCAATTATCTAATTTACTTCAGAAAAATTAATCATACTTACAACTTGACAACAAGGCCATAGTACAAATCAAATCTAAAAGCAGGGCAATTTACATGTTTTCAAACTAAGTCTTGACAACTAGAAATGAATCACTCTTTCACCTGAGTAGTTTGGTCATATTCATCAACATACACATTTGAATCAGTGTTAGTGAAAAGCTTCACCTACTGTACGAGTGCAATCAGATGGCCACCTGCAAAGGCTGAACAAAAGCTGGAGTTGGGTTAATGACTTTTCACCCAGATCTGGAGCTGGTGAGGCAATGGAAAGACAAGGTAGCCCTTGGAAGAGCAATTCCAGCATGTCATTTATTATAAATTGGGAAAAACAGTGTTGTCTGTTGTGTATATAATGTGTGTACAATAATAGTGAATCGTGAAATAGTGTATATTTTCACATGAATCTTTGCCAAAACACATCTGTAAAATGTTTTGTTTTCCCTTGTTTACACTACCTCCACTTCCTGTCATATGTGAGCAAAAGATCTGAAATGAATAATCTTGATCAGCAGCCCCATGAATTCATAAGCTTTCCAATTAGGACAAACAGGCAAACAACAACATGCTGATAAAAATGGATTTCTTAGGAAATCAGATGATGGGTTTGGGGATGATGTATGAGAATCACAATTTTTCTCTCCTACATTGGGAATGACTTCATAGATGTCAATGTGTTTCCAGATAGTATATGGTGCGTACAGGCTAGGATCAAGCATTTGAGTACATTTTTATGATCTTATTATTAGTATTTTGGGAATATAAAATTTAACAAATGTGGCATCATCCTGAGGCTCATATTGACAAAGTGGAACACTGCATCCTTGTATTAAAGAATGAGAACTGAGGCATATCCCAACTCTGGCAAAACAAGACTCAAGTTGAACCTGAGTTGTCCATGTAATAGGATTACCATTGGATGCTCAAGGTGTCTGACTCCAGAACACGTACAGTGGACATTACAGTCAGTGGTAGTAGTCAGCATGCTGCACCCCAGTCATAACTTTTATATTTTTTGAAGTTTTCTTCATATTGCAGCTACTATAAATGTAGCAGTCCTTATTTTTCATAATTTGGTACTCTGTCAGAATCAATGGAATTCCTTCTCCTGGATTTTTTTTTGTCTTGTTCACAAGTCAGGGTAGATTTAATGTGAAGTCAACAGGTGGGTTGGTGCAGTGGCAGCAGTAATATGGTGTTGTGCCACCATTGTCTTGGTGATGAAGGAACAGAGCCTGCATGCAAAGTTCTGAACACACACCTTTTGGTAATTAGATTTTGGATAGTGACCAAAAGAATGAGATTGTGACCTAAATCAGTTTCCCTCACATGGGGAGCTGGGCCCATGCTTCAAGGATATTTGAGTGTCTCATGCTAAGATCCTTGAGTATGTTGCTGCTCCTATGCAATGACAGAATTCATCTTTGATCGGGCAGACCTGGATTATATGTCCCATCTGGCCTGGTAATGTCTTGGGATCCCCCAGGAGTATCCAGTGGTTTCTGGTTACCGTGCTTCATTTACTGCCACTGTTACTCAAACAAGCAGAACAATGGATGGATTGATCCATTAATTTATTTTTGAGAAATGTAGTGCCTTGTCAAATTTAAAGAAAAAACCAACAAATTCTAAACCCTATTCCAAAGGCTCACGTGTATCGTAACTTCTTTTTGTTGGATGTTGCTGAAGTGTTTTTGGAAGATCAGAGCCTTTCATACCATCTTCAACCATCTGGTCTAAACCCAGAAGGAATGAGGCCTGAAATACAATGAGCTTTGCCATTGTCTTAAATTGCTACATGATACATGGCAACTAAAAAAAAGCCCAAACTCCAAGGGCAAGACATGAATCCCTCTTGAAACTCCAGTGTCGGCCCTGAAACTCGATGTTGTGTGTGGCTGGATGTGTGTGTGTGTGTGTGTGTTTTGTGTATGCAGACCTCATTAAAGAGCCTCCTGCGAAGGGTGCTGTAAAAGAGAACGGTTTGGCCCCAGATGATTCATTTCAATCAATTGCATGGATGGGCTGTCAGTCCATCTATGAGTGCTTTTGTCATTTACCACTGAGCTTTCAAAAGAATCAAAGTGTCTTTGATTATGGAGTGCAACCCCTCCTCAACTTCATTCCCTTCTTCCCTGATTCTAATCCTGGTTCTAATCCTATTGCCCTCTGTCCCCCATTTCTGTCTTTCTTTCCCCTTTCACTTTTCTTCTTTGGCTTGTTATAATTTTTCCAGTTTGTATCTTTCCTTCCCCTAATCATCAGGTTAAAAATGTCTCTAACAAACTAAACTAACAAAACAAATGGCACTTCCATCAACCTCATCTGTTTTTTGGGGGTTCTTTTGCTTTTAGTGCTATTTAAAAACTGTTAGTTACATAAATATTGATACAAATACAGTGATCAAAGGCAATATTCAATTTATGGAGTGATCTGGATTGAAGGCAGCACAGTGGTCAGCACTGTCAACTCATAGCAAGAAGGCTGTTGGTCCAAATCCCGGCTCAGGCAGGTTCTTTCTGTGGGGAGTTTGTATATTCATACACTATCTCAGTGCTCTCAAGAAATATATATCACAAAGTGATCCAGCAATACTCCTTTTGATACACAAGCGAGTTTAAACAAAATTGGGGTGCACACTCATGAAGCTATTGTGCACTGAATAATAGAGGTAGAGTCCTCCATCCACAGCAAATGGTAACTGATATAGTGTAGCTTCAGTACACAGCAAAATCAGAGAACTAAAATGAACACTGTCAGAGTTGATTTAAAAAATTTGGAAGTGTCTATCCACATAGTTGGTACCTTAACACTAATTTAGTGTAACTTCTGACTCTTTCTCGAGTTAAGACTAAACACTTCTTGCATTGATGTTAATTATTAACTCGCATGGGGCAATTTGTTAGCTATACTAACAATTTTTTAAACTTTTCATATTAACATATTAAATTAATAATAATGGTATAAATGCAGCTCTTCTGAATTTTTCAAAATATTACTTGGAAAATAAAGCTTGGTAAACTAATATTTGGTTGTCAATGTTTATTTTAAAACATGCACCAAAAAAACATTTTAAAAATATTTTTTAAAACATATAACAATATGAAACAATGTATGCACTCTTACTTTCATCAGAATATTATTGAAGACAAGAGTATAACCATATACATTTTCAAGTCATCAATGAGAGGCTTTAGTATTTCAGCAAAACTATACGTCTTTAAATCCTCTTTGTGAAAAACAGCTGAAAGATGCTCATTCATTAGCACAGAGTTCAACTTCTGGGGGAGGTTTATTAAAATAATAAAAAAAAACACCCCCTTTCATAGTTAGCTGTTTTAAAATCATCATGATTCAGCAAAAATCTGTAGAGCATGTCTCTTTTGGAAATATAACCCATCATCAGTGTTTTTGTATGACCCTTGGTTACTGTGCTTCTCTTGCAAGCGCTTATCTCACTGTTCTTGAAAATTTATTTTAGTGTACCTAAGACAAGTACATACATGTACTTGTCTGGTACAGGAATCTGACTATAGTCAGCCATAGTTGTATCTCTGCATGTATTCAATCTAACACCAAATACAGTTTTTTTTTTATTACATCCAACTATTTGTCATGTTTCATTGTAATATTTTTGTCTGTTTGTGTTGAATTGAAAAAAGTTATCTTACTAATTAAAACTGTCCTGCACTTTCTTATAAACGTCTGACTACTTTAGTTTAAGGTTTGTTGAACTGTTTCTTGTGCTTGACTTTGAGCTCAAGTGACAACCTCCTCAGCCGAAGAAAGTATTACTTGGATAGTGCTTTAAGAAATATCCGATGCTTGTAATTGTGCAACAGTTGCTATGCACATTCCAACAAGCAGGAAACTCTAAAGTTCATCTGTATCAGGATCCAGATCTAGAACTTGTCATCTTTGATAAAACTAATGCTGCTGGCTTTACTGCCTATTCTAACAAATCATACAGCAGAAACCACTGTCCTGTGCAGAACCACTTGTGTGTGTACGTGTGTTCATATGAGTCTTTGTGTACAGACAGCGTGGTTTTCATATATGTTTTCACTTCTGTGTCTGTGTTAGCGTGTCTTGATTCTTAATTGCACCTGGGTCCCTGCCATTCCAAGATGAGTCCTAAACCCAGAGATGAAATGCACCCTATCATGTCAACATACACACAGACACACGTTGTCACACAGAGCCTCCTCATTTTCATACATTAAACTGGAGAAACAAAATGTCTTCATCAGACACACAAACAGCACAGAGATGGGTAAGTTACTTACCTGCCATGCCAAGTAGAGGTTTACAGTGAAAAACAAGGCTTTCCTGGAGAAAGTAACAATATGCCATGATGGCCATCTGGATACAGGAGGTATGGTCATTTAATTTTCTGAATAACATGGAAACAACAGCTGCAAAAGATAGAGATAAGTCTTCTTCAGCAGTACAATCATTATACAGTAACTACTGGAGTATAATATGGTAGTCTCATGAATTAAGCAAGACCTTGACTGATGGCTGGTTTGAGTTGACTGGACTGTTCTGAAATGAAGCTGCTGATAATTTGCAAGTCCTTACTGTCAGGACTTACTTACTTTTGTCCATCTTCATTTGCTAATAACAGTTACCAGACAGTAACGAAGGCTTTGTAATGTTGACTCAGAAAAATACTTTTGCATCTCAAAAAAATTGATTTTTTTCATTATTTGATTGAAAAAGCTTTTCAGCACAGATACAGAGCACTATGGTTTTGCTAAATAGTGTGCTATATTATGAATAGTAGGCTGATGCCACCTAATCAGACAGGACTTTTTAAGACATCTGATTTACAATGAGCACTCCCTCAATATGAGATTTTCTGTCTGCAAACAAAACAAAACGATAACAGCTACAGTTCTAGGGCATAGAAACGATAAGATATGAATAACATTTATACAAACAAAGCACAAATCTATGTTTAGCCATAAACTACTCATTTCATACATGACATAAAACTACAGTTGTCACAAAACCACATTGCAGTGAAAAGTACAGGAAGCAAAGGCCAGTTTACACAGTAGACTGAAAAGAAGACCAAACTGTTTTGGAATGTAGCAAGGGGAAGTTGCAGCTGTGTAAACTTGCCCGTCTCAGCACATTTCAATCTGGCTGATGTGACTCATCATGTCAAGTAGGAGTGGCTGGTTTCAGAGCAGAAGGCATGTAATCTGTTTTAACAGCAAATCAGTTCCTAGCAAAATCAGATGATTAAGTCTAGTACAAACAGAGGAGGAGACGATCAGCTGATAAATTGTCCACCTTGTCATCAATAAAATATCTGCAACTGCAACAAGTAACTCACTATCACAACAGTGTTTTCTATTAATAAAGCCATGTTTTATTTCAATCTCATTGCCTCAAACTTTCCAGTAGGTATTAGGCCTTGGAGTTAGCGGCCCAACAGCAGTGTGTGAGCTTTAGATATCCTATGTGAATTGTAGAATAATATAACAAAATATAATTAAATCAAGCCTCTTAAAAACAGATGTGTTTTGAAAAAGGTATAGAAATCTTGGTAGGCTCACCATTTTAATTGCATTTACTTGTCCAACCATGTAGAAGGGTAGCCTCCAGAACTTAATATTTGTTCTGAGTTTGAATGCTTTTCTAAAAATAGATCTAAACTGGTGCTTTGAATTTTTGGTAAGATGAAGCCCCAATTAGGTAAAACAGTCCTTTATGACTTTAAAGGGCAATTTTTTTCAGGAAGTCTTCAGTAAGTTCCAAAGAGTGTTGAGTCATCATCAAGTGGTTGCTCCCGAGTTGCAGAATCTTTTCCCTCACCTGTGTAAAATGCACCTGAGCAATTATTGTGCAGGGTCTGAAGTCATCTGGTGGACAGGCTAGGTGAAGCTGTTATCCCCCAGCAGCTTAGGGATCAGGTTGGAGAATCAGTCAGCTTCCCATTTTCCTCACCTTCTGGGATGCCCACAATCTTGATGCAGATCTAAAATCCTGGCCAACTGTTTTTTTATTTTCTTGCTGTAGCTCAGCAGCTGAGGTTTCCACAGAAAGAATTCACTGCTCATTATCTGTGGCCCAGTTCTCTGTGTAAGCAGGCCTCTTGTTGAATGCTTGAGGTGTAGACATAAGGTCCTGGAAACTCTGCTTGGACTTACCAAACCACTTGTTGAATGAGTGCAAGAGTTTGTTCAAGATGTTTTGTCAGATGAGTGGGAGCTTGTTTTCGTCTTAAGCTGATGATATAACTGTCTTGCTGGCCTTAAGCCAGCTAATGTTAGCCACACTGATAATGTCTGAAGAGAACAGCACAGTGATGAAGGACCACAAACTGCTGTATGCAGCAACTTGAATTCAAAGCATGCTTTTTTAATGCCTGTTTATGGTTTGTGTCATTTCCTCTGTGCACTTGCATGCATGTGATTTCAACTTGTGAAATCTCTTTAAGATACAGTATGTGGCCCTGAAAGATAAGCTACACTGTACTTAGCATTAGATCCGGGCTTCAAGGCTCTTCCTATCTTACCTGATGATGCTTGTGAGGAGACATTCTCTGGAATGACTGGTCTGGAGCAAGTGAAAGCATCTTCAAGTGTTCAAGTTCAAGTTCTCTGAATAAGGTAAACCATATGGAAACCTTAGTCAGGACAATACTTTTTAGGTCTCCTTAACTTAAGTCCCTAGCTTCTGACCCTGGGGTCTCTGACCTCACGATATTCATGGTGACACAACATATATGGGATCTTAAGACACTACACTGCAAGGCATGACACAATAGAAATGGGAAAAAGTGAACAAATACAAGAAAGTAAAACCTGCTCCACTGCATGCAGGGGACTTTCTCCTTTTTGTTCACCAAGCAAAAGTGTATCTTTGTAATCCTGGGACCAGTGTCCCTTCTCAAATGCTGGCAATATTGTTATGGCACAAAGGAGCGCTGCAATGGCTTGATCTGAGCCACTTTGAGTGATTGTTGGGGTGTTGTACACCTTCCTGACCAAGGTCCATCTTGCTCAGTCTGGCTGTACAGCCAGCTCGAGAAAGAGTCCTGGTCAGAGCAGGAGATGCATGGTGGTTCCAAATTCTTACATTATCCAGGGCATTGTGCACTTCAGAGCACTTAAAGCTTAAAAAAAAAAAAATTTACCCTAGGCCTGATCTATGCTTCACCACAATTTTCCATCAAAGTCTACAGTGGGTCCCTGCATGGCTGACATGCAGTGTGAACTGTGTGACTTGTTATCCATGCTGTACT
This sequence comes from Psettodes erumei, assembly GCA_016785225.1. Lineage (NCBI taxonomy): Eukaryota > Metazoa > Chordata > Actinopteri > Pleuronectiformes > Psettodidae > Psettodes > Psettodes erumei. The sequence goes on along the minus strand of JAFBJZ010000902.1, from coordinate 984,438 downwards.
GCTGTATGCCTAATCAAATCAATTTACCACAGGTTGACCTCTATCAATCGACCTCTACACACATCTCAAAGATAATTAGAGTAAACAGGAAGCACCTGACCATAAGTCAAGACCTTGGGTGCCAAAACAAAGGGTCTGAAAACTTTTGTTGATGGTAGATTTGAGCTTTTCTTTCATACATTTGATAACAACAACAATAAGATTTTCTTCACTTTGTCCTTATAGAGTTTTAAGATTTATGGCCCCCAACAGCATTATGCAGCTATTATATCTATAACCCAGTGTAGTGTGCAAAAGGTAAAGGGGTTAGTAGAATCTAGTTGTAAAATTCTTCTTCTTCTTCTTCTTCTTCTTCTTCTTCTTCTTATTATTATTATTAATAATAATAATAATAATAATATTATTATCTATTTTTTTTACTGAAAAATGGCTACACAGCAGTATTCTTAACATGGTCATCAACCCAGATGACCTAATCAATCACTAACTCACCGCTGTTGGACAACAGCTGTGAAGTACTGGCCATACCACACTATCTCCTGGGGGGGTTCGCACTGGGGGGTTCACACTGTTGTTACTGTTGCAGTGCACCTGAATGCCAGGGACTCTACGATAACTCACTGTGCTGCAAGCATTTAGCAGTGCACCCTGGCAGATTTTCCATCATTACTGGGACTTCAATCAAACAAATTTAAAAATTGTTGAGAAAATTGTTTTTCACTCATCTTCACACTTTTGTACAAGCCCATTTACAAATAAAGTTGTCATGCTGATAATCATTTAAACCAAATAATTAATTGACAATAGTACATAAACAACATTTCCAATGCTTTCAGTGATTTCAGATTCTTTACCATAGAGACTTTCTCTGTCTGACTTTCTATGATACTACTGCATATTGCAGAGTCTCAATGATAGCATATGTTGCTCCAAAACCTGTATATACTGTTCAGCATTAATAAACCCTGCCAGTCCATCAGAATCAGAATCATTTTTATTGCCAAGTAATTTGCATTACAAGGAATTTGTCCTGATTTGATGTCAAACAATGACAAGCATAAACATACACCTAGCATAAAAAGAAAAAGCCAAAACAATAAAGTGTCCAGTAAAGGGGTGGTTAATGTAACGTATTGGACTAAGACAGGCTTAGGTTTTATTCCAGAGGGGTAGAGGCTGTCCTTGTGACGGTCCTGATGGAGGTTGGAGGTATTTTCCTATTTTCCTCTAGGAGAGGAGGGAGGTTGCAGCCAACCATATGATACTGCAGTCTGTACCTTTCTTTGCTTTCTTCCTTTTTCCCAAACCAGGAGTCGAACTGAGGCCACCTGGGTGAAAACCAGGAATCCTAACCGCTAGACCATATGGGAGACACATGCACACTAATGCACCACACCATTACAGATGCTGGCTGTTGAACTGTGCACTTATAACCAGCAGGATAGACTCTTTAACCCGTCCATGATTTCCTCGGACATTTCCACTTCTAATCAAAAAATTTGTCCAAACAACTATCCAAATACTTGTGGTATGGACTGTATGAGATGTATACTAGTGCATGTCGACAAATTAATACATCCAGAAAAAATTCACATTTTTTTCACAATTCAATTAAAAAACCTAAACTTTCATATGTTCTATATTCATGACCATGATTAGATTGATTTTCAAATTGCAGGAACTATTCCTTGCAGAACATAGCTCTGCACATGCTATACATTTAAAATGACTGAGGACAATGATGGCTTTTTTATTTTATCAGTGACATGATGAATGATGGTCTTCATCACATGGTGAAGACCAGCACAGTCTCTAGACTTAAACACACATTGATCTGATCTGGGATGAACCATACAGAAGGTGAAAGCAAAGCAAACTACAAATGCGACCCATTTATGGGAACCAGTGTTGGGACTGGCTGAACAATATTTGATTTCCATTGGAAAGAGTGTTATGAGTAAATTAGGTTACATTTTGTTTAACCATGTTTTGCTTCCATGTTTTAAAATCTCAAATACAATATCTCTTTTGAAATATGTAACTGTAAATAAAAGCTGAGAAAACTGAGCCCAAACTTTTGACTAGTAACCTCCGGAGGTTTATATGAAAAGTGAGGTTGCCTTGCTTTGTTCATGCTTTCAGGCGAGAGGTTTTTGGCATTAAATTTGTTCATGGTTATTGTTTAGTATTTTCGAGTCCTTCTTAAAAACATTAATGTTTTTTGGTGTAAATGCCCTACACCTTGCCAAAACACATTTTCAAAGAATGAAAACACACACCTGATAGGCACGACTTGGTGCTCTTCACATATTGTGTTCTGTAGCAGCATGGTACACTTCCTAAAATCTTGCCTTTGCCACAGGCTCTTGTAATACTCTATCACTCCAGCTGACTTTTAAAACTCAGGTAATGCAACCTGTTCAGGCTGCACATTACCAGCAACCCCCAAACAATCACACACATACAGCAGGGTCCACACTTCCATTCACTTGATGGGGAAGTGGTCTCACACTTTTACCTTTAATGTACATTTGAAGGCTATAAACAGACTCATCAGTGTGTTGCCACATGAAAACACTCGACTGAACAGGCCCCTCAGTGTTTTCCTGCTGATCCAAACACAAAGACAGCTCCTAAGTAAACCAGGCCAAGTGGAGTGATTTCAAAGCTAAAGAAAAATGCAACCTCAAAATACATTTGTACACAGGCTATTTTAAAGCATGCTGCTTCGGTCAGTTTAAGAATAATGGCAGGGTGACAGCAGAAATGTGGAGGATGGAGCAGGTGAAGCCACAGCTTATCATCTGGGCTACTGAGATTTCCAAGGTTTGTATTCGGAGTGCCTTCCGGTCCTGTCTGCTCACCACTGCCTGCCCCTTCAGTTTAAAGCTGCCAACGCTCCAATGTTTGCCCCAGTGCATCCACTGGCCGCATTGTCTGTTGCAACTTTCCTGGACAGGCCACCAGTGTAGCACTTTGTTACTGGGGTTCACCCCAGCACAGCAGAACAGCTTCAGGACAACGTCTTTCATTTAACATGGATGTACTGCAACAGTCCTACAAGGGTGCCATGCATATGTGTTGCCTGTGCATTTGGTGCCGCGGCTCAGGCTGCGGCCTAGGCCAGCCAGTTGGTGCTTGTCTTATTGATCTTCACAGTACTGTTAATGAGGGAGAGGAGAGTAATCAGTCAACAATGCTGCAGTTGTACCACTTAACTTCACATCAACACAGCTCCCTGAGCTACTGACCCCTGCACACCTGCACCAGAGCAGAACCAATGCCCCCTCCACATTTATCTAATGTGAAATCTCTGAACATAATTGTTTACGGTAGGTTTCTTGAAAGAAAACAATGTAGTATCGATGCCCCACACTTTGGCATTGGGGAGTAGAGACCATTCAGTCTATTGAGGTTATGAAAGTCCAGGGAATCTGAAAAAGGTATAAGGCAAATTAACAGTAGTAAAAATCATGCTGATGGTCATAAAAATGTATGCTAATGAGCCACTCAATCGTGATGTAATTTGTACATAACGTGGGATATGGAAACAATATTTAAAAATCTCAACTTTTTTTGGAATACAATTTTCCTTTTTTTTTTGTTAAAACAACCTACATGTTTATACTGTACTATTTAATTCTACCTTAAATGTGTTAAGTTGATTGTCCAATTATCAGTTGAACACATTGATCATCATGTCATCATTTCATAACTGAATTAGCAACAATGAATGTCTTCTTCTCACTCAGAGTGTACAAAGAATGTGTCACCCCCCACTCCGCTGGTCAAACTTTAAGTGTGGTTTCTACAACTGATAAATAGAGGCCCACTAATTTAACACTTGCACATTTTGTGTGCAAAACACCACGAACAACAAATGACAACTGTTAAGTCGAAAGTGAAAACTGTGAAAATCACATTGATGCCTGTCACCATGACTGTCACCATGGCTACAACTGTGATCTTAATGTAGAATGGACAAACAGTTATCTCTGCAGCACTGATCAAATATCTGTTGTGCAACATTAATGTAGCAGCAATATAAGACAGTTGGAAGATGATGGACTGATGATGGAGGACTGTAAAACAGTGAACCACTGACACATCACAATGCTGGTTTGTATACTTCGGCATCTTTGGTTATATGCCTGTCTATCGGGAGTCCTTGGAATAAAGACATTTTAGAAGTTGCATTAATGCTGCAGCCTGTGCTGTAAAGTGCTCTTGGGTGAAAGTTTTTTTTTTTTTTTTTTTTTAAAAGACATGCTGTGCTTGTGAAGTGGGCTAGTTAGCAGTTAGCCTGCATATTGGCTCAGTGTGTTCCCAGTTACCATAACCTACTACCTCAGTATGTCTCCTTCAACACCTTGACTCTGTGCTAATTGGGACAAACCCCCTGTAGTGTGACCCTCAAGGGGAGCAGTTCTGCTGTGTGTGCATGTGTGTGAATCACACATGATGTGCCACAAAGGCGCACATAAAAAGCGATGCTGTTAGCATCCTAAATCCTTACAGTAAGTGTTGTTTTCTATCTTCCAGCTTTTTTTTCCATCGGACTGCTTTCCCCATATAACCAAAGGGTAAAAGTCTTAAAATGTGATTAGGTATGAGGCATTAAAACCAAAGGTTACTTGACCCAGATAAAAGTTCCACACTGTAGCCGCTGCGTGTGTTGCCAAGGAAGAGTTCCTACTGTTTTTCAGCTTCTATGCCAAGCAATGCTGTGCTTTCTCTGTGTACATGTTAGTGTGTGTTTGTGTGTGTGCCATCATTTATTAATATGGTTGCATCCTTGAACCAATTTCTTCACAGTAGCGGACATCATGCTGAGTATCGCACCAGCACACCCTCCCATGTCCTTGGCGATGGTAGTTCAATTCTTCTCTCTTCCCCCCTTCTCTTTCCACTCCTCTTTCAAACTTTTTGAGATGTTAACCATTTTCTCTTAGACCATTGACACTTTTTATTATTTAATAGTGAGTGACATGTCTGTTAGTCTCTAAAAAAGTAAAATAAATCTAGTGTCTCTTTATCTTTCCATAAGTTGGTGTAGTACAGTACATGCAGTATATCAAATGCTGAAGCATTAACGAATGTGTTACCACAGTAAAATTTTAGCCAAATCATGTTTTGTGTGTTAGAGTCAGTGGGTGGAAAATGTAAATTTTCAATTTAAACTGCTCTGTACCACCATTATATAAGTTCTATAAAATATAAACAAACATTCTGGTATCCTTTGTCCTAGTGTAACCAGTGTTGACAGTGACAGTAGCAGGGGAGCGATTAATTATGTACTGTTGTTGACAATACTGACTAATTGAAACACACTGATTCACATTTTTTCCCTTAAAATCACACGGCATTTGGCAACATTTAGCTGCTGCAGTAGCTGAATGTTTTTAACCTGTAGGGTTGAAATATCAGAGAGTGAAGAGTAATTCATGTCGACTTTTAAAACAATAAAAAGCATAACATGAAAGAGGCCTGAGTTCATCAGGTTGGTTGCCCCCAAATTTTGGGGCTGTGAGTTAAAAAAAAAAAAAAATCATTGCTCGTTTTAGGTCTGCGCTTGAATGTTAAAAATATGTTTTAATGATCCTTGAATCTGGGGTCATTAAAGCACAGTGGTGCTCTTGTCAAGTATAGACCCAAACTAAGAATGGAAATGAAATCGCTCCAACTGTGAACCACCATCATTAACACATAGTTCACACTGTACGTGGGAGCAACTAACATCTTGCCTCCGGCCAATCTGCAATCATAACAGAGTGGGAGCACTGAGCTTTAGCATACGTTTTTGTATGGTAAAGTATTTTTCAGCTATATGTTATGTTTTCTCGAAGCATTTCAAAAGTATATTATTGTACATTCAATTTTTAAGCTATATCCAAAATGTATGAAGCTACTGAATTGAATAATATGAACTGATGTTAAATGCAGTCCTTTGTGATTGTGATTTCAACATTTAATGCATGAAAATCAAAAAGGAATACATGATAGAAAAGAGTTAAGAGTGGGAAAATAAGGATGGAGCAAGTATGACATGAAAATGAACTAATAAAGAAGGAAAAGTAAAAGAGAATGAATGTTGTAGATAAATGCCCGGCACTGATATGAAGCCGATGTGAAAATATAATGAATAAAAGATGTGACTGGCGCCAGCTGGTGAAAACAAGACTGACAGCTGTGTGTGTCTGTGCCGAGCAAGTGTAGGAGGGAGATGGTTGTTCTCAGTCTTTCAGAGGAACAGAAAGGTAGCAAGGTGGATTTAAGATATTTAAAATTCAACTGCACTTTGTCAGATGAATCAAAAGAGTACTTTTACATTTTCATCATTGACAGGAAAAAAAGTCCTTGTTCCATCAGGTATTATTTTTGTACACCCCTTCTAAAGTTTAAACCCTTTAAAACTGAGTATGTACCATTCAGAAAATATACAGTATATTTCCTTTTCATAACTGCCTGGATTTAAATGGTACCAGTGTTAATTTTCATCCCTCACCAAACAAATGGTTGCTCTTTCACTTCACTCCCTCCAGTGGTAACGACCAGTGAGGGAGTTGTTAGAGAGTCATGTAACTTTCCTAAGTGGTCCGATTTTGAATGGGGGTGTTTGATGGGTAAATTGGGAGCTGTGGGGGCCGAGGACTCCACAGCCTTGACTCTCAGCGCCACGCCAACGCCGAACAATCTGTAATTGGCACCAAATAGAGACACCCGACTGTCACCCATAAGGAGAGTCAGAGGAGGAGAGGAACAGAGGAGCTTGAATTACAAGATGGCAAGACCAGTGAGGGATCTGCTCCTGTGATAAATATAAACCAAATCTCTCTCCTCTCTGTTGTTTTTCTCCCTTTTTTCTCTCCTTTCCATCTGTCTCTTGGTCTTTACTCCAAATCTCTCCATTACTCTCTATTTTCTTTTCAATTATTTCCAATAAAATTTGAATTATTTTTCCAGGGCTCTCTAGTTTCAACTTGAGTATCTTTTGATACTCTTTTTTTGCATGCTTAATCTCTCTTACCCTTTTGTTTATATTTTCTATCTGTTTTCCTCACTGGGTGTGACCAGCTCTATCATCCTATTATTCTCATTACTCTTTTCTTCAACAATTCCTCCTCTATGAGCCGATTGATTGGGGGAAAGAAGTATATTTCTGAGTATTGACTTTATGCCATCTGTCACAATCATTTTGTGCTCCAATCATTACCTGGATACATGTTTTGGTTTCATTTTGTATATCCTGTGCATCTACTGTTTGATTGGTTGTTGTGAAGATCACTGATAGAGAGTATAATGGAAGTGGAACATTTGATTCATTATAGATTTGGGTTGTCAACACAAGCGTATACTACATCTTAGCGATAAAGTTTTTGTCATGTATTTTCTGATGTTGACAGTGTAGTGCATTATTACTGATGTCACATTTGATAAACTTGTTGACACAGCACTTACTGTATAGCCATGCTGTTAAAAGTTGCTGTACAAATTTACCTTACCTTATATGTTTGCAGGTACACTAATCATTGTGGATTTCATTGTGATCTTCTTTACAATAAATTAGCTTTGAAATAATAGCCCTGTAGGGGCTAGTCCTGTAATGAAATCCTCCTTAAAGCCATTACTGTTGTCAAGGATAAAGCTGGCAAGTGACGAGAAACAAAAAGTGTTACATCTCAGTATTTTGACTTCCCTTACTTAACTGTGGATCTCTTACAGTCATCATGGGTGCATTCACTCAAGTGGCTAAAAACATTACAGGTCTTAAACGTTCATAGGCAGGTTAGTTGACTCATACAGTGGGGAAAATAAGTATTTGATACACTGCAGATCTTGCAAGTTTTCCCACTTACAAAGAATGGAGAGGTCTGTCATTTTATCATAGGTACACTTCAACTGTGAGAGACAGAATCTAAAAAAAAATCCAGAAAAAACACATTTATGATTTTTGAATAATTAATTAGCATTTTATTGCATGAAATAAGTATTTGATACAATAGATAAAAGAGAACTTAATATTTGGTACAGAAACCTTTGTTTACAGTTACAGAGGTCAGATGTTTCCTGTACTTCTTGACCAGGTTTTCACACACATTTTGGCCCGCTCCTCCATACAGATCTTCTCCAGATCCTTCAGGTTTTGGGGCTGTCACTGGGCAACACAAAGTTTCAGCTCCCTCCAAAGATTTTCTATTGGGTTCAGGTCTGGAGACTAGCAAGGCCACTCCAGGACCTTGAAATGCTTCTTACGGAACAACTCCTTAGTTGCCCTGGCTGTGTGTTTTGGGTCATTGTCATGCTGGAAGACCCAGCCATGACCCATCTTCAATGCTCTTACTGAGGGCCTTCAGGTTGTTGCCCAAAATGTCACAATACATGGCCCCATCCATCCTCCCCTCAATACGGTGCAGTCGTCCCCTTTGCGGAAAAGCACCCCCAAAGTACGATGTTTCCACTCCCATGCTTCACGGTTGGGATGGTGTTCTTGGGGTTGTATTCATCTTTCTTCTTCCAAACACGCAGAGTGGAGTTTAAACCAAAAAGCTCAATTTTGGTCTCCTCTGACCACATGACCTTCTATCATGTCTCCTCTGGATCATCCAGATGGTCATTGGCAAACCTCAGACAGGCCTGGATGTGTGCTGGCTTGAGCAGGGGGACCTTGCATGCACTGCAGGATTTTAATCCATGATGGTGTAGTGTACTACTAATGGTAACCTTTGAGACACTGGTCCCAGCCCTCTTCACTGACCAGGTCCTCCCGTGTAGTTCTGGGCTGATCCCTCACCTTTCTGATGATCATTGATACCACACAAGGCAAGATCTTGAATGGAGCCCCAGACCGAGGGAGATTGACAGTCTTGAGTTTCTTCCATTTTCTAATAATTGCACCAATAGCCTTCTCACCAAGCTGCTTGTCTATTGTCCTGTAGCCCATCCCAGCCGTGCGCAGGTCTACAATTTCGGTGTCCTTAGACAGCTCTTTGGTCTTGCCCATGTTGGAGAGGTTGGAGTCTGATTGATTTAGTGTGTAGACAGGTGTCTTTTATACAGGTAACAAGTTCAAACAGGTACAATTAATACAGGTAATGAGTGGAGAATAGGAGGTCTTCTTAAAGACAAACGGGTCTTGTGAGAGCCAAAATTCTTGTTGGTTGGTAGATGATCAAATGCTTATTTCATGCAATAAAATGCAAATTAATTATTTAAAAATCATGCAATGTTTTTCTGGATTTTTTTCTGTCTCTCACAGTTGAAGTGTACCTACCAAATACCTTTTGTCCCCACTGTATATACAGACCCTGGTTCACAGACCACAGGTGTGTCACAGTGAAGAGTACTTACACTTAGGAGCTTTGTTTTTGGGGCAATGCAAATTTCATGTCACACTCATATCACAGTAAGTAATATTACATGTTCACATTTGTGTTTAGTGTTAGCCTGAAAGCTGCCTCTCTTACTTCCATTCACTTGTTTTGGATACCTTCTGGTAGCACAGTATACCGGCATTTGTCTTGCAGTTCCAAAGTCATTTTCAGTATTGTCACACTGCTAATATAAAATAAATGGTGGTGGTGGTGTGTGTGTGTGTGTGTGTGTGTGTGTGTGTGTGTGTGTGTGTGTGTGTGTGTGTGTGGGGGGGGGGCTTATTTTAATAGATTGACAATTGTCTAAAATGTGGCCACTCAAATTCTGATCCTATCTTTTCTGTATACTCATGTGTTTCTCCACCTTAGCCTGGTAGTCTTGCTGCACTTTTATCCGGTTGTCCTTTGCTCTATAGTGTTGTTATAGCAAGTGGGTGCACTGGTTACAGTAACTCTGGGTTCAGACACTGAGGCTGTCAAAGTACATGACGTCCTCAAATGAAATTTCAACAAATCCACAATCTTGTTTACTGTGTTTATTATTAAAAACTTGCTTTATTGAACTGGAAAACTGGAAAAAGACACATAAGCAGCACAAAGTGAGTTTTTCTGTTTTTAAACACAGGATCAAAGTTATCCAATGCAGACATAACGTTTTTCTATGTCTTGTAAATTCCCTTAAGTTTTAGTATGAATATGATGTGTTTCAAAAATTCAGATCAGGTTACAGTGCAAAACATGTAAGGTAAACATGTCATAATTTCAAATGAAAATCTCAAAGATGCTATAATGGAGAAGGGAACAGTTTTAATTATAATATAAACACAGTGAAAGTATCAAAACACTCAGTCCATGGAGAAATGCACACAGCCCAGAGAACGTGTCCTAAAATGAGCCGTTGTGGCGTACCAGTGAAACAGTCCCCACCCTTAGCCATGCTGCCAGCACAGCCCACCTGGATGCACTGTCTAACTTTTGTTTGTTTGTTTGTTTTTTGGACACAACAAAATTTTTTGAAAATTTTGGACACATTCACAGTGGAGGGAAGATATCCACCGCCAAAACTCGAAACTTTGAAAGGAAGTTACGATGCTTGACAGCTTTGTCTTCATAGCTGCTGCAGTTGTCCACTTCCTGTCCCAGCTGCCCCACACCCACATCCCTGATATCCTTGATGGACTTGGATTCTGCAGCCATAATCCCCTGACTGGCCTTGAGGATCACTGCCACTGTACCTGGGAGGTCCAGCAGCCAAGGACAAGGGCCAGTTGTCCTCTGAAAGTGAGCTCTGAAAGTGAGCTTAAGTCTGAATCTGATGACTTGTTTGGCTCATTTCAGTGCTGACTGACCATCGCTATTTACAATCACCAGTGAGTTTTATCAAGCTGCAACAGGAGGCCACAGTCCATTACTCATGACTGGCCTGGCCACATGTCACTCAAAAAACAGTCAGCTAATCAGAAGAGAGTTTGGGTTTAACCCCCCCCCCCAAAAAAAAAAAAAACAACCCAAAACGTGTTCTTGCTTGAGCTTCAGAGAGGAGGGTGAGGAATATATATCAGGATGGTTTAATGGTGCTTGTAACTGCAAATGTCTTCTTATGGATATCAAAACTTCCAATAAAACACAGAAAAGCCTGAAGTACTTCACCTTTAAGAAGAGTATTATTATAAAGCACACTTAAAGCCAATCACTGCAAGTTTCATCAAAACAATCTACATCTACTGCAATCTATAACAATCAATAACTGAAATCTGAAGGATGATGAACTTTTTGTGCAAACTAACAAAATTAATGAAGACTTGTTCATTGTGAAATATGACATAAACACATTGTAACAGTTCAAAAAAAGTCTTTATCTGTGCACCTCAGTGCTCTGTGTGTGTGTGTGTTTTAATTTATTGGCTGATTACATCTTTAAACTTAAACTCATTATAATGGGCAACTGTGTATTTCAAAGTCAATCCTGAGCATTCTGCTCTGCACCATGCAGCACACCAGGATGAAGGCAGGGCTGCTCAACATGCAGCCCACAAGCCCTATGTGTGTGTGTGTGTGTGTGTGTGTGTGTGTGTGTGTGTGTGTTGTAGCAGTCCAAGCCCCCCCACGGTCTCTCACCCTTGGTGTGCAGATGAAAGCGCTGCCAGTGAGTGTGCATAAACACACATGCACACGCATAAAGACGTGGACACACACACCCACACAGAGAGAGAATGTTTGAAGTGGCACCCAGCAGCTGAGCTGAGTTGTGGCCATAACTTCAGTTTGACATCTGGTTAAAATCCCCCTGAGATGAGCTCACACATAGTGTATACACCCTCTCACTCTCATCCCCTCTCTCCCAAGCTCACTGTGCATGAACAACCCCATGCTTACACGTGCTTACATTTACTAGGTTCTACATTCTGTCCTCAATGCAAGTTCTGTTCGATATGGATTAGAATCAGTATGCACATACCACCCAGTGATTTTCTTGCTCTCTTTTTTCTGGATACAAGAGGCAAATGTTCATCCCAAAGTTTGTTTTTTATTCAGTTAAAGTTAGAGGATGTGATATGATTTTGTAAAACCGATATTCATTGCACATATCCCAAATTGTTGAAGAAATTGTGGACTTGGTTGCCCTGATTCTGCTTTTCTGGATTTTTTTTAGGCCAGAAAAGAAGGTTATGTTTTTCTTTGTTTGCAAGATTACGTGAAAAGTAATGGATTTTCTTTCTCCTTTTTTTAAGTGGCTCTTGGTGTAACTTAGAAACCATTACATTTTGGGCATGATCCAGATCAGTATCCACATCCAGGAAGTTTTGGAAGGATTCTTCACCATTGCAAGATAGGGCAAAATTTTGTCTTTTATAGAGTCCTTTATCCGCAAATGCATAAAGAATGGATTTTTTTCAAAAAATGGCAGACACTGTGTCAATACTCTCAAGAAAATTTCACAATCTGATCAACATCTGGATACTCTTCTGGATCCAGGGGCGAGGTTTACACAAAATATTTATTGCATATCAGGAACATGTTTTTCCACAATTGTTATAAATAGGAGATTTTTTGGAGTATTTCAAAACTTGCACAACAGCAGGCTTTTCCAGTCTGTAGGTAGCTTCACTGCTTCAATACTAAATTTTTTTCTTTCTCACTTAAATTCAACAACAAACAGAACTAAGTGGATTTAGAGCCCAATTTGCATTTCTAGATCATGTTTCCAAAACTGCCATATCAAGAAAACCAAGTCAGAGAAGTATCAGTATCAGTATCCAAGTATCTCAGAAGTATCTACATTTGGTAAAATTATAAAGAAAAAAAATCACCATCATTGAACAAAGCTGTTAAGGACCTATTCAGTGTACATATTTGTATTACATTAATCAAATTGTAATTTAATTTTCTTTTGTGCATTTTGGAATTACTTGTAGAATTACTGACAAGTTAAAGGTCACTTCTGGTTTAAGGTTCATATCTTCAGTGGAAGATATGTAAGTTCGGTTTATGTAAGAGATCATTCAAATATGCATATATGTTGATTTGCATATGTATTGATTATAAAATACACTCTACAGTCCAGATGCTAAAAAAAATACAGGTAAAATGGTGATATTTAATTCCAGTGGCTTTGAATGCAGAAGCTACAGCTCTAGAGATATCTACAGATTAGGAAGCAAGTGATGTTTAGTATAATGTTTGTTACCACATGAAAAATGCAGGAAATTGTCATTTACTTTAAATATCAGTCAAAACCAATGGAAAAAATGCAAAGAATTTAGCATTTTGTCTTTATCTCTTTGACATTAATTGCAGAGCCAACAACATGACAGTATATATACTGACGAGAATGGATATTTTCAATTTTTTCATCGCATTCAAGAATAAAGGTACTTATTGTCATAAGTGCAGGAGTTACAATGTGTTTTTTGCTTTTTTCCTTTGCTTGCTTAAAAAGGTGGCATTGGAGAGCTTTGCATAACAAAGTATATGATATATTTATTTTGAGATGTAAAATCATAGATCTGCAGATGTTCATCTGTTGTGATCAATTATGAATTAGCCTATTGGATGTTTTCCCAGACGATGGTGCTGATAATTTCACCAAGAGGAGCATTAACGCAATGGGCTGGAGCAGGCACCCATGTGCTGTAAATGTGAGTGTACAGTAGTCGTGGTCTGTTGTGGTCTAATTCTGTCTGTTGTTTGGTTCTGTCAGTTTTGGTTCTGTAGGATGACTTGCAGCTGCTGGAACTCTTCAGACTTGTCCATGGAAATCTGTTGCTGGCTTTATGGAGATCTTTATAAGAAACATCTTCCGGTTTAGCTGTGTTTCTGTGTGTGTGTGTGTGTGTGTGTGTGTGTGTGTGTAGAGGGTGGTGTTGTTTCACTTTGATTATGAAATGATTTCATTTTAATATTAATCTTTTGAATTTTGGCAAGACTTTTTTGTCAAAAGGCTTCAGCGAGTGCGTGTGTGTGTGTGAGAGATAGAATTTGTATATCCCTGGGCAAGATATTGAACCCAAAGGAGTTCGTTTGAAATCCACCAAAAAATAAGTCATTACTTCTGGGACTTCCTGCTGGGTGTGTGTGTATTACTTTTACTTGCTTCCCTCATCTGTGTGTGTGTGTGTGTGTGTGTGTGTGTGTGTGTGTGCGCCTGTGCGCTTGCATGTGTATGTGCAAATATGGACTTGCATTTGTGTTTGCGAGTCTGTTTGAGTGACTGTGTGTGTGTGGACTGAAGGCTACCTGTGATACCTCCAGCAGAGTTGGTAATGAGCTCTATTGATTGAGGCTGTTAATTAAGACGTTTTTAATGAATCATGTTCCCTGAATCTGCCTATTATAAATTATTCCTGACAGATAGGCACTTGTTTTCAACACAGCAGATGTCACTAAGTTTTCTGGCCTGATTTTCTGTGCAGTCTAAAAGAAGTGGCTGCATTCTGCCTAAAACATAAAAAAAAAACTTAAAGTCAACAATCACACCTCCTTGTTTTCTTGCCTTTGCATAACCCAACATAATAAAGATAATATGCCCCTACTTAGTTTTGTTTGAATTTTAAATGAACCAAAGAGCTACAAACACTTTACAGAGGCAAAAAGTAGTGTTGTCTCAAATCAAAAGGTCCTGGGGTCATCAATGGAGGAAAAACAAAAAGATCTAATTTTATGTCCCAACATGTATGTCTAAATGCTGCTTTAAAGTCCTTTTCATGCTGCTGGAAAACAAGCTTGGCTGAAGAAATACAAAATCATGGTTAAAATGTAGATTGGATGAGCACTGCTTTTCATTTTTCACCTTAGAAAGACAAATCCGTGATAAAATATTGAACTTTTTCTTAGAATTTTCAACTGTTTCTCAGTGCCTTTGTAGAATAGCTTACTTTATCTGTCTATCTATCTCATTGTCTATCTATCAAAATTTCCAATGTAATGTCTCAGTGTAAAAAAAAACAAACAAAAAATTATTGAATCTTCTTGTTAAAGTAAATTTAATCTAAATTTCTCAGTATGTTCTTTCAAGAATATAAATCTAATGTTCTAGCTCATGATCTGAACCAGTCTGTCTCTCTTTGTTACTTTGTCTTTTTCTCACCATTCTGACACCGGCGTACATCACTGCTACCTGCAGTATTGTAGTTACACAGTTTGTTTCAACACTGCCTTTGCACAGACAGGGTGTAAAAGTTAGAGCACCTTTATGAAATGTTTGCATTAAAATTAAAGAGAGTTTACTGCTTACTTTGTACCATTATGGTTATTCGCTGGACTTGTGTCTCTTACATTTCAATGTAAAATTGAAAAACTGTGTGAAATCTTTGAATCACAAATGAATAAAAATTGGTTTCTTTTTGTAATTACTTGATATTTTAAGTGTTGACTTTCAGTGTCACCATGACTCTGCATCATTCGAGATCATTGTCAGCCAAATGAATAAACAATGATAATCATTGGATTACAGTGTAAAACAAAACAGTCTTTTGTTGAGGAGAGGCAGGGAGGACTGTTATTACACATGATACACAAACATACAGATCTATAGCTGTAGAAAAAACTACTGATGCACAGGAGTCATTTTACACTTACAAACAAAATCTGTTTGTTTTGGACTTCATTTCAATGTATTTAAATACAGAATTTCCTGTGGTTATCCTGGCAGGCACAGAGATGGAAAGCATCTTAAAAGTAAGACAACAATTCTTTTTTATTTATCTCAGGCTAAATAAAACTGGTTTGCTCTCTCAACATGTTTACAACAGCTTTCATTTAGCTTTTTGTTATTTTTCTTTGCTCTTTAAACTGCCTACATGTTGTGTTCTTTGTCCAAATTAGGTTTTACTGGTGAATCAGAACATAACACAGTCTTTACCAACACAGTATTTTTAAAAAGCCAGGAATGCCCATCCTTCATCCATTCTCTCCCCTTGTACTTCCTCTCCTTGTGTCCTCTGTCTGATTCCTTCCTATCCTCATGAAGGAATGGCTGATTTTAGCAAGGTTATCAACAGAACACTCTAAAATGGATCTCCATGTGATGTTGGAGTGCGCTGCAACAACTTTCTGTATGGATGACCATGTTATAAATGCATAAAACTAAACTAAACTTAAAATTGTACCCAAAATGTCTCTGATCTTGTACATTTCTCAGTGCATCATTTAAAAAAATCTCCTACATGTAGCATTTGTGGAAGCATATGCTCCTGGAATATAGCGAAGATTGCATTATTATTAATAATATTTTAATACATTTTTTCATTAATATTGTTTTCTTTAGACCATTAAAATAGTGTCATCCAATCTTTCATTTTTATTTCATATCTTTATGCATTCATGGAGATGTTACTCAATGTCAAATATGTTGAGAAAAATACTTTTCGCTAAATATATATAATACACATGTCCATTTTTGGTTAAATCTTGAAAATGGAGCTGTATCCCAGTGTATGGCGTTGAAGCAGTATGTCATCATCATGTCATCATCATTGTTAAGTAAAAATGGACTAAAAGGAAGTTTCAGTCAATGGTAAGACTTTGTTCTGCCTGTCAGCCTTTGCATAGGCTTAGATTTCACATTCCACAACATCTTTTGAATGTGTGTGTGTGTCAGGCAGGTGCTAACAGGATTAGCATGGTCAGGGCATGTGTGTCAGAGAGCACACGACAGGCAGACTCACTGTTGCAGTGACACACTGCACACTGCGACTGCAGAGACATGCTACTCTTGCAGACTTTTTGCTGGAGTGCATTTGTCACACTGGTTAACACTGCTGTAACCTCTATACAGTATCTCTCTCTGTTTTGCTTCTTGTCAGGGTTGTTTAGCACATCCTATTTGAATACTTCACCCTTAATAACAGCATTCGTTTACAGGCACTTATTCCACTGCCCTGCATTGGCTGTCATGATTCACTGAAGGAAATGTGGAGGAAAAAACTGCTGCCAACTGGTGGAGGGAATGATTCACAGAGAGCGCTGTTAATGTTTTGAATCTGGCAACCTGTGTGACAGGTTTGTGTGTGAATTCATTTAGAATCTGTGTCACTGTGCAGAGGGGTGTTCCAGAAGGACCAGGACATATTGATGAAAGTCTCACTTCATTAAGCATGATGTCATACCCCAGTTTAGTTCACCTGACGTCTAATCTGAGCAGAGGATGGTGGATCTGTGATGTCGTATTATGTGCATGCTTATGCATTTTAAACCTTTAATAAATAACAGTTCTGCATTGTTTAATGTTTGATCTTAATTAATGCAGATCAATTGTTTGAATAACCTTGAGAGTTGATGAGAGTCAGTGTACAGTAGTTCAGGTAAAAAGTTCCACAAAAGCACACAAATCAACATGTTTGGCAGCTTATGAAAGAGAAACATACCGTATATGGGAGAAAATTGGTGAGGAGTAAAATAAATTGTCCTCAGTTTTAATGAAGCCTAGTTTTCCCTTTAAAAGGAACCTACATGTTAAACTGAAGCAGACAGAGAAGAAGAAAGCCAAGTTCAAATCACTGAAGGTAGAGGTCATTATAAAAGTGTCCAGTTTAATCATATTTTTTAAATGAAATAAATACGGCTGCTGTAGTATAGATCCGTTATATTTGTATTCTTCTGTCAGAAAAAAGGAAGTGAATGTTTGATCTGAAATGATCACTGGACATGCAGGAAGGGTATATGTGTGAATGAAATGCTTATCTCTGTGTGGTCACCTCACTGACACTGTATATTCTTTTGGCAGAGTGAAGAAATACAGGAATAATGTATCGCACAAATACAAATTGTATAAAATAGTTTCAGCACACTCACTATCCAAATAAAAGTCCAGCTATCTTTAATATCCATTGTCAAATTTTGTGAGCTTTGTGCTTTTTGAAAGAAGCAAAGTTGCTCGTAAGAGTGCACAAATGCTTTGGAAGGGCTTCAAACATATATTACATCTGTGACACAATAAATCATCGTGGAAAATAAAGTGTTCCTTCTGCTCTCTGAAGCACAAATTCTGTAAACTTCGCTCGCTGTTATATGGCAATTCAATGATATTGTATCTTTATCACTGGAGTTATTCATTGATGTTGAATTTTTAGAGGTGGATTCTGGGAATAAAAATCTATTCATACAGTGTCCTGGTTATTTGGTCCTAGGACTTAGCGTGCAGTTGAAGTTACCATGTTTATCTACTCCATTGAAAACTCTCCATTATGAGCAGTGAAAAGCAAAGGTTAAACCCAAAGCTGGCTCACCAGCTCAGAGGGGTCCCCTGAAGACATGGACCTTTGATGCCATTGATTTCTTCTACAGTCCACATTCTGTACTGAGATCGAATAACCCTCAAATCAATTGTAGTTACAATCGGCAATTTAAATAGTCAAAGAAAAATCAAGCTCTCCAGGATTTTATGACATTCTAAAAACACAATATGTTTAAATGGATGACAGTCAGGATTTCATATTAAGTGCTTCATTCTCCTGAGGTGAATTTAAAGAAAATGTGCACGTAATTGCAGAACACATGAATAAAATTAGAACAAGGATCTGGTACATAAAGACCAGTTAGTCGCATATTGATGAACAAATTCACTGGAATATAGTTGCAAATGACCAAATGAAACTGAAACTATATCATCATAAAGTAGATCAAACTGTACTGAAGCAGCTCCTCTGATTTGTTTTCATGCAGCAAAAATTATAGATATATCCTTCAGATTTTTTTTGTTTTGTTTTGTTGTTTTTTGCTAATGAAGACTATATTTGGGGCTGTATTCATGGCTGAATAAAGCAGGACAGAAGAAGATATGGTAAAAGTTTTGGTAATTATGACAATAATTGCTTCAACAATGATTATGTATGGTTAACGATCTTCATGCACTTGAAACAAACTAGTTTTTATGACATGTTGTGCATATGTGTTTATAGCTGTCCAAAACAGCCATATTAATATACACACATTAACTTTAGGTCAGGGTCAGGTGCTTCCTCCAGTCTGCCATGCAACCATTTGACATGCCACACACCTGCAACCACCATCTGCACTGACACTGCACATCACTACTTTATACCAGGCTACATAAAGAACACACTGCTGCATTGAGGTTGCAAACTGGCATTGGCAGTATACTCGAAATCCATACAATAAAAACAGGGTTTCTGGGTCACTGTGGTTGATTTTGAAAGCTTCAAAGTGTACGCATGAGCTCAACCATGGATTTTTGCTCTGTGATGGTTAGATCCACTTCATTTGGTTCACTGAATCCCAACTACAGTGTGTGTACTTGGGGATTGGTTCAATCCTTTGCTGCCATGAAAATTGTCCTGTTTATTATGGATCACACTCTTGAGCCATTGACTCTGTGTTGAGCTGTTTTCTGGGACAAAAGTGCAAAGCTTAGAGGGCATGTTTCTGGCAAAATATGAATGCTGAGCGGTTTTGATCGAGGTCTGCACAAAGAATGATATGTTCTTCACACACACACACACACACAGCTCCTGCTGTTAGCAAAAATGGGATTATCCCACTCACCCCGAAAATTTTCTTTCTTTCTTTTTTCTCTCCAATCACTCTCTTTTTTTCCTTCTGTTTTTCTCTCATCCAATCTCTTAGTCTCTCTTGTCAGCACAATTCAAAATACATCCCCATGTTTTCCCATTCTATGCTTGCTTCCACAGTTCCACATGTCCACACACCCTCTTCCACTCCCCCACCACTCTCCCCAGGGTGCCATAGTAACTCAGTGGGAGGGGAGCATCACCCCTGCCTTTCTCCTATCTGCAACCACACCCCCCTTCCTCTTCCTGCTTTCCCTCCAATCACGTCGCGTTTGCCTGACTCGTCCAATACCGACGTCCTGTGTGCCTACAGGTCGCCTCCAGCCCTCAGCCAATAGGAATAGTTGGTTTCAACATCACAGCAGGGGTTGCAAAGCTGCTCAGCAACAATGAGGGAGGAAAAGAGAGATCGTAGTAAAAACGATGACCTAGTTTTTCTTTTTTTTTCTTCAACAACCCCAGTCTGAAATTCTCTCTCCCCTGTAATTGGAAAAAAACCTTCAGAAAACACAGACTTGCTTCTGAGATCCTCTCCAGGCTACATAGTCTGCAGCAGAGAGGAACGTGTGAATCGAAGGGGTTTTAATAGGGTGATGCTCACTCCATAACACAACTCTATCAAACATCAACTGCACTGATTGTCATTTCCTATTTTTTTGGTAACAAAAACAGCATTTTTTGAAACTCTTCCATTCTTCTTTCCATGGCAAAACAAGCAAATGCACCTTCATTCATCCAGGATAATGTATCACACATGCAGTAACACAGACAGAATTCAGTGTGTGAACCACATTATAAAAGTGGCCATCACTGATAGGGGTTCATGTGCTCATGAAAGGTTTCATGATTCATGTAACCTTCAACTTTATTTTTAATAGTGTACACATCTACTTATTTAATAATCATGTAGTGGTACACTGCATATTTCCCTATTAACACAGGTTATTAGAATTATTTGGGAGCAGTTCAGTTCGCAGCTTATCATTGCATTAAGAGACATTTAAACTTTATTGATATGTTGTGAGCCAAACCCACTATTTCAAGGGTAAAGGCACACCTTTTAATGTAACTGTATTTAATGTAATTTTAATGGTGTTTTTCTTTGTTTTGTTTTTTTGCAGCATGTTTAAATATGTCATTAATTCCATCTGGGTTGAGCAGACAAAACCTAATAAAGAATCTCTTTTGGAAGTAGGCCTTTCACAGGAAAAAATGATATATAAAATTTGATCACCATGTCAAGTTTTTTATGTTTTTATATAATCTCTCTCTATAATTTCTTTTGCATTTTTCAATGACAGTAGACAGCTGGACAGGAGAAACTAGCAATAGGTGGCGATGAGAATTGCAGAATAAATGACTGTGTGTGTGTGTGTGTGTGTGTGTGTGTGTGCATGTTTGTCTTGGATTGTGAGACAGACAGCTTTGATTGTCCATACATTCTATCATCCAGTGGCTGGTATCATTGCTGCCTTGTGCCTTGTATCCAACTTATTTGTAACAACAAATATTTTTGTTGGGAACATAATTGTCATTTTCTATTCATGTAATGAGGATGTGTTGTTAATGTATGCATGTATGTGTAAATGTTCACATGCAACTTGTTTTCTGATAAAATTTTTGAACTCACAGACAATATCCCTTTTATAATGATTGTTTTCAGACTCTCACAACACTTGGTGTTCAGGAGGCTGAAATTTGCTGCTGCACTGCATGGTCCAGGATATCCAGTCAGTGTTGTCATAGTAAGTTTTCCCCTTGTAACATAACTGATGGAGTTGTGGGTTGATGTACAGCATGCTCCTTTCTACCAATACTGAGTAGTGCAGCAGCATTTTTCTGCATTATGTCATTTATTATTGAGTCAGACATTAGCATGTAATACAACAATATACACCCTATCATAGCAACAGTGTGATAGCTCTTAGGATGAAAATATTGCTATGAATGCCATTTGAGTTAGGCTTGTGTAGGTCAGTTGGGGCTACCTAGAGGAGTGGAAGCATTATTATTTCAGGTATTCATGAATAAATATGATCATGGTAAGTCACATGGGAAAAAAACTGGCAAACAGTTCTTTGGTAAGACATAACATTTAATCTGTGGAGGGACTCCTTATGCTTGGTGATTAAAAGTAGCATGCAACCTGGAGTGTGAGTGTGTACACCTATAATAGATGCTCATCTGTACCTGCAGTGTGAATCTTTTCTCATGAACACAGGTTGGTCAGGGCCTGCTCTATCTTGCTTTTGCATTAAAATCACTGATGCTACTGATGCTAATCATATCCAGAAAATATTCCATTACTGGCAGAGGCAAATGGAGCCTGTGTTCACCTTGTGGCTGACAGTGTACATTTGCATTTATAGTATAGGCACACCAATGCAGTGGAAGGTCCTGGACTTGTTTCCCATCTCTCTCTCACACCACACACACACACACACACACACACACACACATTGGTCTTTCTATCGTTAGGACGCTAGCATGACCTGGCCTCTTACCCTGAGCCTAATCATCACAACTAAATGCCTAACCCTAACCTAAACCCTATAGCCATAACCTTAAAACCAAGTCTTAAACAGTGCAGCCAAAGTGTCCTCACAACCATGGAAAGACACGCACACACACACACACACACACACACACACACTAAAAAACTGTCTTGTTAGTTTGTCTCCTTGTGGTTAGCTTCCAGGAATGAGCAGAGGTTAGCCCAAGCATCTCCAGCATCTATTAAAATAAGAAAATAGGAAATAGCATTGCTGCAGTGCTGGACTGGAGTTAGAGAAGAAAGGAGATTACACCACAAAAGAAGAAAAGAAATTGGGGGAGAGGTGGCAACACATAGACATGCTACTTATAATCCATCTTTGTCCTCTTCCATTCACATTCTTACCAAAATCCAATTTGTACATTTAAAACCAATTTAACTGTTTTAATGAAGAACAGAATCCCTCAGAAAAAAATATCCTCGTGTTTTGTGTCAGGTTTTGAAAAGCGTACCCCCTTCTGAAGAATAAATTTTTTATGAGAATATGTCCCATCACATTGCACATTGCATGTTAGAGTGAAAAGGAGAAGCTTTGTTTTCAGCAGGGAGAGTTTAACCATGTGATCTGACTCACATAATGACTGCTGAGGCACCAGTTCACTTCTGTTGGGCAATGCCAAACCCTGAGCTGTTTCTGATCTGGTTCAAATGTCTACTCAGTGGTGGAAATGTGTTGATAAATTCCCTTATTCAAAGCCACAGCTAATTCAGAACTTACCACAGTGAAAGAAGCAGGGAGACTGGTGACTTTGATGTGAATCTGAAATGAGAAGCCTGTGTGATATTGCGCACAGTGCCCAGAGTGGTGCCTGTGAGATTGGCAGAGAATCGTGCCCCTGGAACTCCATATCTGCTGTTGGTAATTATACAATTATACAGAGTCTCAACGTGGCTCTGCACCACATGACGAAGAAAGTTGTCATTAAATCCCCTCTACTTCTGGAGACGGAGGATGGGAGTGGTGTGATGTAGGTCACAAAAAGCAGACTTTTTTCTGATATATAGACATGCCATGCTTTCCTGAAGTGCAAGTCTGGCAACATGCAGATGATTGAAAACACAGATATGGTTTTGATGTGGCTCAAATGGTAAGGCATTGTTAAAACAAGCCCTGCTTTCTTTGACAATATCCCCTGCCAACATTTCCACTACCATTCCATATGGCACACAGAGAAGCAGCTCTATTTGAAAGGAGAAGGAGATTGTGCTCTTTGATGCTGATTCAAAAAGAACTGTGTGATTCACAGACACAATGGGCCACTGAGGTGCCAGGATAATAAGTGCAGTTGAAGGGTAGCCCAGAACCACACAAAAATGCGAAATGCAATTAAGCCTTTGACAGAGCATTATTTGGACAAAGGTTGACTTTGATAACAGTTGAAGATAATAAAATACAGTAAGTGTAAGCCACACTCATATAAGACAATATATGGTGCATGTATTAGTCTTTACTTTAACATATGATTAATACACAAATCAGTATTAGGCGTGGTTTGTTTCATATGAATGGGTTTTGGGAGACTATTTTCTCATATAAAGACAGGGGAAGTTACAAAGAAAATTCCATTTTCTTTCATAGTGTGTGTGTAACAATGTGAATTACCTGTCCTGACTACTAACACTGAATAAAGAGTAGAGCTGATGTCTGGCTTCCATTAACTCTGTCCTGAACTGGATTTTTTTGGTCCAGTTGATGTGATTATTGGCCAGTAACAACTGACATGATATTTGAGGCTTTCTGAGTTAAATAAGACTGCCTGAATGCATTACAGCAGTTGTGTCCTCTGAAATCAGGAAAATGAATGCCACATTTGGAGGAGCCTGTGTCAAAAAATCTGACATGTTGTTGAAATGCATGGTTCAAAGGAGCAATGGAGTGTCCATTATAAATAGGTTTCATTCTGCTGCAAGTATGAATATTATTCTGTACATTTCATGGCATCTGGCAGAGTGTGAGTTATGGAATGAGTGTGAGTGTGAGAGTGTGAATTTTCTTGCATACTGGTTGGAAAAGTGGCCTCATGGGTCACTAACAGCTGAACAACTGAAATGATCCTCTGGTGAACATGAACATAAATACAGTATCAATATGTCAAGATGTTTTGCTTTTGACTGAAGAGTTACCAAATTGTTGGACAAAAAGACAAATAGCCACGAGCAGTGCAAAATAAAATAACCACCTTGTTGGTAATGTGAGGCTGTAAAGCTTAATGAAGAAAAATACAGAAACTATTATTGATGAACCAAAATTTGACCAATTTACCATTTGGCCTGATGATAAAATGTCAGGGGATCACCTAAATACATGGAAGCCATCAATGTCTATACTAGTGTTCTTGGCAATCAAACAATTTTTGAGACATTTCAATTAAAAGTCAGATAATCATTAACTACCTCTTTAACGCTCCTCCTCTGTGCATCAACAGTTGGATTCACAACATTTAATGGATTTTGTTGAGATTTTTCAATCTTGGATGAAGTGGTGGACCATCTGACCAACTGACTGACAAACTGCCATGGTCATTGCTAAAAAAAGGCAGACCTTGATGTCTTAGCTCATGATGTACAGAAGCAGAAATGTAGTTCTATGCCCTGACAATATTCAATAATAATATTCAATCACCAAACATTACCACCCACTATGACGTCAATGATAAACATTGATTAGAATGATGACTTCTCTGACAGTGTCAACAAAAACTGAAACTTGGTAGCAATGGAGCCCATGGCAGTGATACTGTGTTGAATTGTATAATGTGTACAGGTGGACCTCCTGAAATGGCCAGTGAATGTATATCTGTCATTAATGCTATGTGGGAATGCTTTCAAATGGTTTGTATTTACTGTCTTCAAAATGACTAGAGAAAACTGCGACTTGAGATTTGCTATCTTGCTGAAAAGTGGACCTAAATTCATAGGAAAATTAATCAAGGAAAAATCTTCTTTTAATCAAAACTACCTAACACACCAGTGAACTCTCTAATTATTATTCTCATGGTGTGCTAATGGCACTTGTTCATTATGAAAAGACATGAATCAAATTCCTTTAATATTTATCTCAATCAAATCTATTATGGGGGGGGGCAAAATGAATGGTGTTGATGTTGCTTGATTTTTAAAGTTTATAAGTAGAACAACATCTATTCCAAAATTCAACTTTCAGGTTGAATTGGGACAATGGCAATAAATTGTAGTAAGTGCAATTAAAGACATGTTCTGCAGTATCTATAATTTGAATCTGTGCGTATGACAGAGAGGATGAGGGGGAGTCAAGGATAATGTTTGAAAGACGTATTTGGATAAGTAACACTCCATTTACACATGGCTTTAAAGTGCTATATGTACCTGCATTTCTCCTCTGAATAATACATGACACTCTTTATATGTAAGGTGTAAATGTAAATGGCATGCAATCAGACTGGGGTTGGATTTGCCAGACCACTTCTGCAGGTGGCATGTCTCACATTGTGATTGGATCTCAGGCACAGTTAGCCAGGTGTAAATGATGTTCCACTTGAAATGGCTGAAGAAGGGGTCTATCTGTCTTCATACTGATCCCTGACAAAATACTTCAGCATCATAATGTTGTGCTTGTGAGGATGTTGCCTTGTTGACCGTGGTGAAAATACAACATTTACAGTGGCTTGCAAAAGTATTCATACCCCTTCAACTTTTCCACATTTTGTGATGTTACGACCACAAACATAAATATATTTTAATGGAATTGTATGTGAAAGACCAACACAAAGTGGTGCACAATTGTGAAGTACAAAGAAAATTATACATGACCTGAGTTTTTTTTTTTTTTTTTACAAATGAATACTGAAAAATGCAGTGTGAAAAAGTATTCAGACCCCTTTTCTCTGACTGCAACCAACTGCCTTCAGTAGTTGCCTGATGATTGCTGAATGATCAAATGTTGACCAATATTGGAGAGCAAACACCGACATGAAATCCAAGGAGCACAGCAGACAGGTCAGAGACAAAGTTGTGGAGAAGTTTAAAGCAGGCTTAGGCTATATCACAATTTTGCACTAACTGGAGGGGGCACCAGCTCCGATCAGACCAAAATTAGACAGTTTGATTAATTTGATTAATCTGATATACAGTGACTTCTCATTAGGGCCCGAGCACCTTCAGTGCGAAGGCCCTATTGTAATTCGAAAGATTATTATTATTATTTTCACGACAATTAAATTGCATTTTTCGAGGCCTGAACATGCTCAAAAACTCACCAAATTTTGCACACGCGTCAGGTCCGGTGAAAAATTACGTATTTTAAGGGTCTCCAGAATGGGCGGGGCAAAATGGCTCGGTGGCGCCCCCTAGAAATTTTCAAATACCCCTCCCCATTGGGGTTATTTTGACCTAGGCAGATGAAATTTGGTGGGTGCATGGACGGTGCCAAGTCCTTCGAAAAAGTCTCTTGCAGCCATGACTCAAACCTTACAGGAAGTCAGCCATTTTGATTTGAATGTAAAAATTTGGCGTATTTTTCACCATTTGCACGTGTTATATTTGAACGAACTCCTCCTAGAGATTTCATCATATCAGCTTCAAACTTGGTGTGCTGACTCTCGAGGCCTTGGTGATCAAAAGTTGTTAAAGGTTTTTATGGCTCGCGAAAAATGTGGGCGTGGCGGCGCGGCGAGTTTTGATGTTTTGCCAGAAAGCACGAAACTGCCATAACTTCAGCGTATGTGGTCTGATCTCCATCAAACTTCACATGTATGATAATACTCCCTTCCCGGAGGTATCCGCATATTCATATTCATTGAAAGTCACAGCGCCACCTATTGGCGACAGGAAATCACATGTTTTGTACTTTGATGTTCAACATCAAGCATCTAAACTGATGAAGCTACATTTTACTGTGGTAAGCCTTGAGACATGGTAGATGCTGGATTTACAAGATGGCGTGCTCCTGCGTCATGGCGGCCCCGTGGCGGCGCGGCGAATTTGGATCCTTCGCCATCACCATCAAAGTGCTCTAATTTGCACATACCTTGTCCGATCTGCCTCAAATTACACACGTATAATCAGAGCACTGGCCTGAAGAGATCTATGGGACTATATGGTCCTATTGTCATAGCGCCACCTATTGGCGCCAGGAAGAAAATTTTAAAAACCCCTCCCCATTGAGGTTATTTTGACCTGGGCAGATGAAATTCAGTAGGTGTGTGGAACGTCCCCTGACCTTCAAAAAAGTCTCTTGGGCCATGACTCAAACCTTACAGGAAGTCAGCCATTTTGATTTGAATGTAAAAATTTGGCGTATTTTTCACCGTTTGCACGTGTTATATTTGAATGAACTCCTCCTAGAGATTTCATTGTATCAGCTTCAAACTTGGTGTGCTGACTCTCCAGGTCTTGGTGATCAAGAGTTGTTAAAGGTTTTTATGGCTCGCAAAAAATGTGGGCGTGGCAGCACGGCGAATTTTGATGTTTCGCCATCAAGCACGAAACTGCCATAAATTCAGTGTACGTGCTCCGATCTCAGCCAATCTTCACATGGATGATAATAATCCCCTCCCTGAGACATCTGCATGTTCATATTCCATAAAAGTGACAGCGCCACCTATTGGCAACAGGAAATCACATGTTTTGTACTTTGACGTTCAACATCAAGTATCTTAATCCGATGAAGCTGAATTTTACTGTGGTAAGCCTGGAGACATGGTAGATGCTCAGTTCTGAAGATGACATTCTCCCACCTCCTGGGGTTCCGATGGCGGGTCAGCGAAGTTCAATCCCTCGCCATCGCCATCTAAAGCGTTGTAAGTCTCAAATGCCTCATCCGATCTGCTTCAAATTACACACGTACAATTGGGGCGGCGTCCTGAAGAGACCTGAGAGACTATGTTGTCGCATTGTTGTAGCGCCACCTATTGGCGACAGGAGGAAAGGTTCAAAAACGCCTCCCCATCGGGGTTTTCAGGGAAATTCGGGGAATTCAGTGTCAGCCGGGTCCCCCGAGTTGGCGCAGGGGTGCGAGGGCCCGTTATCACTGCTTGCAGTTTTAATTATTATTATTATTTTTTTCTTTTCACGACTTTTGTAGCGCATTTTTTGAGGCCTGAACATGCTCAAAAACTCACCAAATTTTGCACATGCGTCAGGTCTGGCGAAAAATTACATATTTTAAGGGTCTCGAAAATGGGCGGGGCAAAATGGCTCAGTGGCGCCCCCTGGAAATTTTCAAATACGCCTCCCTATTGGGGTTATTTCGACCGAGGTGGATGAAATTTGGTGGGTGCGTAGAGCGTGCCAAGACCTTTGAAAAAGTCTCTTGCAGCCATGACTCAAACCCAACAGGAAGTCGGCCATTTTGATGTGAATATGCAAATTTTGGCCATTTTTGGCCATTCGCACGTGTTGTATTTGAACGAACTCCTCCTAGGGATTTTGTTGTATTGACTTCAAACTTGGTGTACTGACTCTCGAGGCCTTGGTGATCAAAATTTATCAAAAGCTTTTATGGTACGTGAACGAACTGGGCGTGGCAGCACGGCGAATTTTGATGTTTCGCCATCAAGCACGAAACTGCCATAAATTCAGTGTACGTGCTCCGATCTCAGCCAAACTTCACATGTATGATAATAATCCAGTCCTTGAGACATCTGCATAATTATATTCCATAAAAGTGACAGCGCCACCTATTGGCGACAGGAAATCACACATTTTGTACTTTGATGTTCAACATCAAGTATTTAAATCCGATGAAGCTAAATTTTACTGTGGTAAGCCTTGAGACATGGTAGATGCTGGATTCAGAAGATGGCGTGCTCTTGCCTCATGGCGGCCCCGTGGCGGCGCGGCGAATGTGGATCCTTCGCCATCACCATCAAAGTGCTCTAATTTGCACATACCTTGGCCGATGTGCCTCAAATTACACACGTATAATCAGAGTGGCGGCCTGAAGAGATCTATGGGAGTATATGGTCATACTTTAATAGCACCACCTATTGGCGATAGGAAGAAATTTTCAAAAAACCCTCCCCATTGAGGTTATTTTGACCGAGGTGGATGAAATTCACTCAGTGTGTGGAACGTGCCACTACCTTCAAAAAAGTCTCTTGCAGCCATGACTCAAACCTCACAGGAAGTCAGCCATTTTGATTTGAATATGAAAATTTGACGTATTTTTCGCCATTCGCACATGTTATATTTGAACGAACTCCTCCTAGAGATTTCATCGTATCGGCGTCAAACTTGGTGTGCTGACTCTCGAGGCCTTGGTGATCAAAAGTTATCAAAAGCTTTTATGGCTCATGAATGGAATGGCCGTGGCGGTATGGTGAATTTTGATGTTTCGCCAGAAAGCACGAAAATGCCATAACTTCAGTGTACGTGCTCCGATCTCAGCCAAACTTCAAATGTATGATAATAATCCACTCCTTGAAACATCTGCATCATCATATTCCATAAAAGTGACAGCGCCACCTATTGGCGACAGGAAATCACATGTTTTGAACTTTGATGTTCAACATCAAGTATTTTAATCCGATGAAGATCAGTTTTACTTTGGTAAGCCTTGAGACATGGTAGATGCGGGATTCAGAAGATAGCATGCTCCTGCATTATGGTGGCCCCGTGGCGGTGCGGCGAAGTTGGATCCTTCGCCATCACCATCAAAGTGCTCTAATTTGCACATACCTTGTCCGATGTGCCTCAAATTACATACATATAATCAGCGCCACGTATTGGCGGCAGGAAGAATTTTTCAAAAACCCCTCCCCATTGAGGTTATTTTGACTGAAGCGAATGAAATTCACTAGGTGTGTGGAACGTCCCACGACCTTCGAAAAAGTCTCTAGTGGCCATGTCTCAAACCTTACAGGAAGTCAGCCATTTTGTTTTGAATGTAAAAATTTGGCGTATTTTTCACCGTTTGCACGTGTTATATTTGAACGAACTCCTCCTAGAGATTTCATCATATCAGCTTCAAACTTGGTGTGCTGACTCTCGAGGCCATGGTGATCAAAAGTTGTTACAGATTTTCATGGCTCGCGAATAATGTGGGCGTGGCGGCGCGGCGAGTTTTGATGTTTCGCCAGAAAGCACAAAACTGCCATAACTTCAGCGTATGTGGTCTGATCTCCATCGAACTTCACATGTCTGATAATACTCCCCTCCCGGAGGTATCTGCATATTCATATTCATTGAAAGTCACAGCGCCACCTATTAGCGACAGGAAATCACATGTTTTGTACTTTGATGTTCAACATCAAGTATCTAAATCCAATGAAGCTAACTTTTACCATGGTAAGCCTTGAGACATGGCAGATGCTAGATTCAGAAGATGGTGTGCTCCCGCTTCATGGCGAAGCCGAGGTGGTGTGGCGAAGTTGGATCCTTCGCCATCACCATCAAAGTGCTCTAATTTCCACATACCTTGTCCGATGTGCCTCAAACTACACACGTTCAATCAGAGTGGGGGCCTGAAGAGATCTGTGGGACTATGTGGTCAAATTGTCATAGTGCCACCTATTGGCGACAGGAAGAAATTTTGAAAAACACCTCCCCTTTGAGGTTATTTTGACCAAGGTGAATGAAATTCACTAGATGTGTGGAAGATGTCACGAACTTCAAAAAAGTCTCTTGCAGCCATGACTCAAACCTTATAGGAAGTCAGCCATTTTGATTTTCACATTCGCATGTGTTATATTTGAACAAACTCCTTCTAGAGATTTCATCGTATCAGCTTCAAATTTGGTGTGCTGACTCTTGAGGCCTTAGTGATCAAAAGATGATGGCTCATGAACGACATGGGCGTGGCAGCGCAGTGAATTTTGATGTTTCGCCAGAAAACAGGAAACTGCCATAAAACTTCAGTGTACATGCTCCCAACTTCATCAAACGTCCCATGTATTATAATAAAGCTGTCCCAGAGACATCTCCATAATCATATTCCATAAAAGTGAGAGCGCCACCGAGTGGCGCCAGGAAATGACACATTTTGTACTTTGATGTTGAATGTATGGTGGCTCAATCAGATGGAGCTGAGATTTACTTTGATGAGCCCAGAGACATGGCAGATGCTCAGTTATGAAAATGGTGCTCTCCCACCTCATGGGGTCCCCGTGGCAGGTCGGTGAAGTTGGATCCCTCGCCATCGTCATCGAAAGCATTGGCTCATACCTCATCCGATCTGCCTCATATTACACACGTACAATCGGGACGGCATCCTGAAGAGATCTGCGGGACTATGTTGTGGAATTGTTGTAGCGCCACCTATTGGCGTCAACAGGAAATGTTCAAAGACACCTCCCCATTGGGCTTTTCAGGGAAATTCGGGGAATTCGGCGTCGGCCAGGTCCCCCGAGTTGGCGTGGGAGTGCGAGGGCCCGTTATCACTGCTTGCAGTTTTAATTTTAATTGAAGTCTGTTTTCTCTGAGCAGGAAAGCCAAGATGGAATTTGCTTACTTGTTCCGTGGAGGGGAGAATGTGAAGAATTGAACCAGTTGCTCTGGTGGCTGGTGGCAGGTCAAAGTCCATTACCAAGCAATGGTAACTTATAGTATTTAGCTCAGAACATCACTGGAGAACTTCTACCACGAGTGCATGTCAGTCAAGTCAAAATGAATGCTTTTCTTTCTTAGTATATTAAAAGTGAATATTATAGTATAGTGTACGCATAGGTCTGATATCCCGTTTCGATGCCTGAACCAAATGTATGCTTAGAAACTTTCTTTTATTCCTGTTCTCAACTCCACAGGATGGCAACACAGCACAACACTATTTGTGTAACCTTGATGTAGTGGCCCATAAAAGTTTTGGAATGGGTACTTCTTTTCCATTGCCAGCTTGTTCTGTGCTGGGGCAGTGAAATAATATTTCTGCGACATTTTAATTAATATACTGGAGTGAGTGTGTTCCACTTCCAGGTGTTGGCAAGGAAAGAGAGATATTACTTGCTAAAATCTTTCCTTACGACTACAGGGAAAGAATAAGGAAAGACAGCTCTAAGTGGACATAGTATGAGTAGGCTAATTCTCCTAAATACATTTCATCCTTAAACGATTCATAGAAACCTCATGCCTTTTAATGATTTGAAGTTTGAATATGAGAAATCACAATACAAATCGTGTACAAGAGTGTGACCTGATTTAGTCAATATAAACCAAACTCTCAGCCAATCCCTGTCAGCCATGTTTTTTAAAAAAAATCATACTATAAACACTGTTCTACACCTTGTGCACCTAAATCTAAACCTTTCAATTTTAAATGAATATAAGATGCCCATCCCATTTGCCCATCAATCTACACTTAACAATGTGTTCACGTTTTTTATTTTTTTAAAAAAAGTGACTGAACAAAAAAAGATTGAAATCTCTCATCAACAAAAGTATTCAGACACATAATTCAGTACTTTGTAGGAGCATCTCTGACATCAGTAACTTCTTGCCTGTAGCTTCTTGTCCAGCAGTTTATCCTGTTCTTCCTGACAGATCCTCTCAAGCTCTCTCTCAAAGTTGTGAACTGTCATCTTCAAGTCTCTCCACATATATGGTTTAGGTTTAAGAAGCCAGTGTTGTGCTGAAATGTGAACTGTAAACCCAGTCTCAGGTCCTAGACTCTGGAGCAGGTTTTCTTCAAGGTCCTCTGTATTTATATTCATCCTTCCCTCACTTCTCACCAGCCCTTATGTCCTTGCTGCTGAGACACCCCCCACAGCATGATGCTGCCACCACCATGTGGCAGTGGCTGGTGATCAACACACAGTGTTTGTTGTTAAAATTTGTCTCATCAAACCAGAGAATATTTTCCTCATGCTTTTACTCAGAGAGGCTTCTGTCTGGTCACTCTGCTATAAAGCTCTGATTGATGGAGTGCTGCTAAGATGAACATCACTCCAACAGGTTCTCCCATCTCTGCAGAGGACTTCTGGAGCTCTGATGGATTGACAAGAATAGGTTCATGGTCCCAGACCAAGACCCCTCCTGTTTCTTAGTAGTAGGATGAGTATTGGTGGTTCCAAATAATAAAAGTTACCACACTCAGGAAAGGCAGATTTGGGGAAAAAAATCATCAAAATTGAAACAGCAGAGGCCAACCTTTGAACCATTCCCCATAGAGCTATTCAGCATCACAGTGGTTCCAAAGCAGTGGGTCAGAACCCCCCACTTACTGGATTTTTCAAGAGCTTCCAGTGCTGATGGAGAAGATGAAATTATGCCAACACTGAAAACTGACACAAGACACAGGAGTTGTTGCGGGTGTAAACATGTACACATGTGAGAGAGACTACAAACATCTGGGTTTGTGCCTGGATTTTGCATGTTTCCAAGAAGAAGCTGTTCTAATCTAGGTGGCAGCGGTGCTTTATGTTCAAGGATAAGAGTCTGACTCTGTTGGAAACACACGCACATACACAGTGGGAGGATGCATCCAATTAACAGTGACTTTTTGACATCACCTCTCAACGGACAAGAGAAGCAGACACACAGGAAACAATTACTGTTGATTGGCTCGTTTTGAATACATGCTCACACACACACACACACACAGAAACACACGTACACCCGCAAAGGAATGTGGGAGTACCAGCCAATCAGAACAGATGAGGCTGTCATCCTAATGTCATTTACATAATGATAGAAACACTGTTTTAAATGAGCTGCACAACAAAAATTGATGGCACCACATACACGCACACACAGAACCACACTTTTACTTTTGTCACATTTGGTAAAATTACATTGACCTGCATCAATTTCCATGAGACTTAACCAAACCATAACCACTACTTCACAAAACATAACCCTTACCCCATGCTTATCCAAAAGCAAAGTTTTTCCCCAATGGCAACAGCTTTTTTCCCCATTTGGAACAGCGGTCCACAGTTAATTGTTCCTTAGTCTGGAATTAGTCTGGAAGTGATCTAAGTCAGAAAACACACACACACACACACACATAGCCAGTGGCAAGAAGCTTTCTGTCTTCTCTGTGTATATTTTTGGTGTGTGTGTGAATTCCCTGGCCTACTGGAGTGTTACATTGGCCAGTGAGAATACAGTCTACTGAACTCTGTCACCAAGAGAGACATGGTGGCAAAAACACTGAGAGAGACAGAAAACTGAAAGGGGGATGAGGGAAACCGACAAAGAAGAGAAAGAATAAGAAAGTGACCGAACAAGAATAACCAAAGGAAAACTCTGCAGGGAACAAATGAAAGATGAGACAAAAGGACATGATGAAAAGCAAGGAGTTGGGAGGGAGAACCGAAAGCAGTGACAGCGCCACAACAGCAGCTGTCTGCATCTGTGTGTTCACATACACGCAAAAGGGATTTTTTATTTACTTATTTTTTCAGAGGTGTTTATTTAAGGGAAGTGAGCTGGTTGAACTTGGATCTGCACAGTACAACCAGTACTCTGCTGGCACTGCAAGCCACTGAGCAGACATCTTGGCCCAGAGGCAAACTCAGAGAGTGCTCACAAAGTTGTTGAGAGTGTGGGGGCGTGGTTCTCTCCTAAAATTCATTGCTGAAGATTGTATTTGTCTAGTTCTATTAAGTTTCCTAAAGTTTCATTTATCATTGGCATTTCCAACACTTTTGACATGTATACCAACTGTTAAGGCTTTATCAGTTAAACAAACCAGGAGTAAACCACTTGTAAATTCAAATAAATCCTAAGTTTTGTCGTAGAAATGAAACTTCTCCAACATTTACTGATGACACTCACAAACCTGTAGGATTTGACAAAAGAAAGTAAAATGATCAGGAACGAAATAAAAACATTAACAATGTAACCAGTGGCCATAGCATAGACCTTGTATTGCTAAATTACCTATGTTTCAATCTGTCCATTTCTCTCTGTGCTTGTTTTGGATCAGGAATGACTTTTGTGAAATTTATAGAATCCTTTTAGACAACACCTGAAGAGAAATTATTATTGCTTTCAGTTATGTTGAGGTTTATGGGTAAATAACTAATGCTATTTGATGAAGTAGTTATACCCTATGGCTCTGTCTTGATATTAGTGACATGTACGCAGCAAAAAATGGAGTGTCAAAATTTCAGAGTCAACCTATTCTAACCTAGATAGAGTATTTACGGTTCAACTCTACACAGTGACGAGTATGCGCCAGTTTGCACATGGTCTTTGGAGTACAGCTGCCAGATGAATGCTCTCCGGAGTGGTACCACAGTCGGGTAAGTATCTTTAACATTCCCACGTTGGCAATATCGTTTAACTATTGTTGAACTGTACACAGTTTTTTACTTTTATTGAAGTCGATTGAGGACATGCTGGCAACATATACCCTCTAAATGATAATATTGTCAAGTAGCTACCTACTAAACAGTTGAGTTTGACATCTTCTCATTGAGTTAAGATGTACCTTTATAACATGTTAACTATGTACTTTTTCTGAATGCTGCAGAAACAAGAATGCATACTGCCTACTTTATGGCAAAGTTTTATCAACCAAACAATTGTTTATTGGTGTGCTAATCACTAGCAAAGCCAATCGAGAACAGAGCTAATCGCTAATTAGCTTCCATACTAGGTGAACTTAGGGAACAAGTAAAGTTCTGTGTCCATTAAGTGAACTCTCCTGGTGTATACTGTTTTTAAGCCAAATGCCAAAGGAATATACTGATTCAGATTTCACAGTTTCACTCCTTATTTAGTGAGCAATGTGTACTTCATGTTTAATATGAGTTACAGGGAGCTATAGTTGATATTGTTTATTAAACTTAGAGCACAGTAACATTACACTTTATTTAGTATAGATATAAATAGATAGATATAACCTATTTTGCTCTCAGAGTGTACCAGAATAATGCATTTGACTTAAAATGTGCATATTCTCTGCTGGGGCTGCTGGGGAGCTCATGACTCAAATTTTCCTTGTTGTTCACAGAAATCAAGCAAATTGCAATAAGAGCAGACCAATAGTCTGTAAGTATGTTAAAGTTATAGAACAACATTAGATGCTCGCAACACTCATTTCCAGAAACTACCATAAGGTAGCACCAGAGCTGGTTAATAAAAGATGTTAGCAGATTTGTTAGCATTAGCAGTAACCTGTTACATTTTTGTCTTCATATTGTAGCAACTAAGTAATATCTTTGAAGTTTATATTTTCTTTCTTTCTTTTTTTTTTTTTTAAAGCGCTACTGAAGCACATTAATAGGTAACTCTTCCTGTGCTTGTTCTTATTTGGTATTGTCTTTTTATTTCATCAGAATATACTGCTGCGTGTTTTGTTTGGTGGGGAACAGAAGTATGTTAGGCTGTCTGACCTAACATTTGATGCCTTCATTAAAGAAGGTTAGTTAGTATATCAGAATAAAGTAATATCACAAAATTTCAATTGGTCAGTATACTTAATTCATCATAAAAAACATTCCTTCTGAACTAATAATTGTTTCTGCTGTCCATTAAAATAGAAGAGAATGATCGATTGACTTCAACTTCAACCCATCAGTATTTTGTGAAGACATGAGGCTTCTCCACTTAATGTTATCAATTTCCTTCCTTTTACTTAAATTACCAAAATTTAACACACCGGAAATCAGACTGCTAGATATTAAGGTGTATGACCAGTCTGCCACAAAAGTTGATACAGGGGTATTTGAAGAAATAGTGAAAGAGTCGCCTGGAACCTTCCAAGTCATGTTGAGCAATAGAGAACTTGGTAATCACTGACCATTCAAAAATATGTTTATATTAAACTTAAAAGTAGGGATGGGAGCATTAAGAGTTTAATTTAATATGCTTCTGTTTGTTCATATTCCTTAATGCATAGGTGCTTCAACCATCATCACCATCAACACCCTCAGCAGCATCTGACGATACCATCATGCTGAACTTCACAATGTATGATCCTCCAGAAGAAGCAGTCACAGCTGAAGGAAGTCAACCTGAAAGGCCTAAAATTGAGTGACGGTCATCAGTAAATTCATACATTAGGACATCCCCCCCCTAAAAGTGTCAGAGTGATGTATGCACAGTGGATTGTTGCTGTGTTTCTATATCTGGAAGACCCATATTTGCAACATGGGTATGTAAGTAAAAGGGTCCTTACAACGTTGAACACATAATTGCCTTTGGAAATGTTGATGACATAGTCAGTCTATATGTATTTAATTACATAGGAACATTACTACGATCCAGAGAGCGGTGCAGGATACCTTGCAAGGTGGTTGAAGACCATTCAAAGAAGAACTGCAGAGGAAAGAGGAGCCTTAGTTTGCAAACCTCCAAAAAATTAGTTGACTTATCAGTTACATATGATATTGATGAAATGTATAGGCAGAAGTCAGTAAAATAATGTATTTTCTTCAAGGGGAGGGCCAGGCCATGGTCAACCCAGACCCTTCACTGCTGACAAAGTATTGTCTGAGGATATGGAAGCAGCTATTGCTGTTTTGAAACACTTTACAGATGAAGACACTGTCCGCGAGAAGATGAAAGCTACCTTCATTTATCATCATTCAATGGTCAACGATGAGAAGAAAGCAGCAGATGTCTTCTCAGTCTTCCCACGGTTTCTGGACACACCAGGACTGGTAAGACATCTTCATAAGTTGAATCACTGAAATATCCCATGCAGCACCCAGTGTCACTTATAACTCCTTTCCATGTACTGTATTTTTGCATTACAGATAAAACATGATTTCAGACTCCTGTTTGGTGAGATCACCGCCAAAAATTCTTGGAGAAGTGGCCCACCAATATCAAAGCAAAAGTTGTAAAGGAAAGCCATGGACTTATAAAGACCACAGAGCTGTTGGATTTAATGCGCAATGCTGAGTCAGCTACTGGAGCTGAGAATGGTATGACTGGGATTGTTTTGAATCACTGTTGTTAGTTATATAGGTAATTATGCCAAGTTAATGTATTTCTTGCATAATGTTTATTTATGTTTGTTGGTCTATAAGCTGGGACAGTGACATGTCTGCTATCTTGCTGCTCTTACATCTGCTACCACCATCTTTGAAAGGATGAAAAAGGCCAGGAAAGATGTCTGGATCTCAAGCTTTCGATCACCTCATGAGATTCCTAAAAGTATGCTGAACAGTTCCTCAAAATATACTTTACATCACCTCAAATCCATGCACAGTTTGAGGTGCTCTTATCTATTGCCAGAGGTTGGTCAATAAATACTGCCATTAAGTGTGTTTTGTTGAAGGCTGACACTAGTGTACAGCAGCATCTAGACAACATCACCCAAAGCAGTCAGCCCTACCTTCTTGCTCAAGGATACACAAGAAGCAGCATTCATGCCTTCTTCATTGTGATCGACAAGCATATCCTTCCATGTAAGGCAACCAGATCAGTGGGAGCCCTTGACGAACTCTTTAAGGCCCATTATGTCTTTGGTACGTCATACACTTCTTCCCTGACAAACTTTTTCACTTTTCTGCAAACAACCATTTACAACATAGACATTGGGGAAACAAAGGAAACTCCCAGAGTTGTAGAAATGCGAGCAAGAATGATGCATTAGTTTCTAATGAGATCAAACAATGAAATGTTTTCTTTGCAAAAGTGACCATGGTAGACCAAACAGCCTTGTGAAGCACCTCAAGGTAATTCATGGACTCTTAATCTTAAATATGGCCAAGTAGGATGCTCACATTCTTTCAGTAGCTTTTCTGGCTTTAGAAAGCATCTGAACAAATATCACGTAAGCAGTTTATTTGATTCTGTAGAAGAAGGTGATTTTTCACCTCGTCAAAGTGTTTTTGACACAAGTAATGCCACTGATGTTAACGTGTCTTCTGAATCTTTAGAGGCTGAGCCGGAATGATCTTCAGCAGACCTTGTAAATAGTTGTGCAGCTCTAATTTCTGATCGAAAGGCAGCCATTGTAGGCCAAAGTGTAGTGAATTCTGTAGTGATTTACATGGAAGAGATTGTTCAAGATGTACAGCAGCATGCTAAAGAAACCGTCATTAAGCATGTATTTAGTGAGGAAAGAGACACTAAAATATGCAAGAAAAAAGTTGAAGCATGTTTTGAGGAGTTAAAGAATCATTTCACAGTTCTTAATTCAGAATACAAACGATCCAAATTTTCATCAGACAAGTGGGAAACTGTAGAACCAGTTGAATGTGTATTTGACACAGATTTGACACAAGGTGCAATAAGAAGACTGGAACATATCATCAGATAGTTGAAGATAAATTCATGTATGTTCCAATTCGATTTACATTGGAGTCAATATTTAAAAGTGAGCCTATTGCAAATGTTGAAAAGCTCAGCTACTGTATGGAATGGAATTCCTTTTTGGCGAACGTACACCTGTGTGCCTCATTTCATGCACAAGATCTTAAACGGTACAGTTTTAGTGAAATTTTTGCTCCTATTGTTCAAGACATTAAAGTGTGAGTGATGGTATTGAGATTTCTACTATATGGTGGTCATGTCCATGGCAGTGTGGTTCAGGCTACTGGTGATAATGTAGTCTTACATAGTTTGTTTGGTCTGGTGTAATCTTTGTAATCAGTGCAAGGTGCTGTTGCAGGTTTTGTTTAGCTGAAAAAGATGACTTTAAAACAGAATTCTCTGAAGATT
Organism: Psettodes erumei; assembly: GCA_016785225.1. Lineage (NCBI taxonomy): Eukaryota > Metazoa > Chordata > Actinopteri > Pleuronectiformes > Psettodidae > Psettodes > Psettodes erumei. Next base: position 944,950 of record JAFBJZ010000902.1, on the reverse strand, counting down.
CATCCAAAATAGTGTTGTGCACCAAAGACACCCACACTGCTCACTGTCAAGAAATGCCTCGTAATTCATCTCTTCCTTATGTTTTTGGTGTTAAGAGGTCAGGCTTATTGAATTCACTGACATATTTTCACACAACTTCTCAGATGATGTGATGCATGATGGTTCTTTTTTTTTTTTTTTTTTGGGGGGCAGTACAAACTGAAGTTACGATTTCTGTATTTTAAAGGGCAATATGTTACATGGATGAAGCTGAATTTGAGAATACAAAGTTTTGATTATGGATTCATAGAGATAAATAGTAGGTCAGTAGCTGTGAATTTAAATGGAGAGTGTAATGATTTGGGACAGAATGCAGTTCAGTCATGGTGCTTATTGAGGAATGTTCCACTGATGTTTAAGATTTGGTAATCTCTACAGACCAACACTGGGGCCTACTTCTTTTATTACTACAAACAGTAAACATTGTATTTTCTCCCATGTTATCTCAAGGTCTGTGTGTATAATTAAAACATTTGTTTGTGGAATACCACAAACTGTTTAAGATGTTGTATCCCCAGAAAAAACTTTTACCGAAGCACCATTTTCTTATCCATTATCCCCACTGCATCCAGACTAATAAGACCTGTACTGCATAGTTGGTGCATGCGCTATGAAGGTAAACACATTTTTTAAGAAACAGCTCAAGTCATTTAAAAATATCACTGTTCAAAAAACCACCAGACTCATATGGCATATGTTTGGCGATCTTCAACAACTTTTAGTTAGACATTGGTCCAGGAAAAATGGTGTCTTTAGAAATGGCAAAAGGAGGTTCTTGAATTGCCATGGCAATGCCCAGTAGTTTTTGAGTTTTGAAAGTGAACTGGGCTAAACACAGTGGGTATGTGTACTGCCCGCATATGGTTATTTGTGGCAAAGTTGAATCTGAAACGCCTCTTTTTCACCAGATTGAATCAGTTCTGATAATACATGAGAAACTGTTGCTGCTCACCTTGCCTTTATGTACAGTAACTTTTGAAGAACATTTCCATGCATATGAAGTGACCAGGACAGAGCAAGATTTTGTTGTCTTTAATGTTCACAACCTACATTACCCCAGGCCTTTTGACATGCAAATGTCATATAACCATGTCATTGTCCCATATTGCTTTCTCTAGTGCCCATTACAGCATTGTGTTGTAAAAATGTTGATTAAAATTCACATTGTTGTCAAGCCATATATGGGTAATGGTTTATAATGTTAATTAATTGACATTGAGAAGACAAAAATGATAATAAATGTTGTTACTGTTACTGAATCTTCTTTGTGTTTATTTCCATTTGATCACAGCAATCCAGCAATATAGCATCACATGACCTATATCTCTTTTTAAACTAAATTTGGAGTAAAATTAAGTCTCAAAAGTTTGTATTACTGTAATCTGAATCAAAGTTAATTTCAACTATCTAAGAGTTAAACTGACACTCTGTTTTTTACTGTGTATCTCTTCCTTTGGCCAGGTTATTAGCATTGGCAGGTTTTGAAGTCTGAAGACCAACAGTGCGGATGTGTTGATGGCTCTGACTTTGTTTTTTCCATTTAGCTGATTTTCAAAGTCTTACCCTCTGTGTAGGTATTTGGTTGTGGCTGACTTCCTAAAAACCTCTTTCAACCTCATTGCCATTTCCCTGTGGGATGTCTCGAGATTTGTTGGTGTCCTGAATATTGTCTATGCTGCCATCTGGTAGTTCAACACCTTCAGTTGTGATTATCTTGTCACACTTATGAAAGCTAATTGACATTTTGATGTCATTGCTGTATATCCTTGTGGTGTGGATCAATGAGTCAATATCATACTGTAACTTAAATAGAAGGGAAGTGTATGTATGTGTCAGTGGATTCATTCAGTGTTACTCTTACTTTAACCGACACCTAACTTCTAGACTTTGTCAAATTAATTTATATCACTTCAATCATCTCTCTCTCTCTCTCTCTCTCTCTCTCTCTCTCACACACACACACACACACTATCCTCACACAGAGACAGAAAATCTTCTCACACGCAGTTAAAGAATGGCTTAGACTGTGTGTGTGACTAAGAGGGATTTATTAAGAGAAAAATAGCCAGAAAAGTTCAAGTCTCCCTGTGCTGCACTCACTATCCTTTCATCATTTAAATCCTGTTTTTTAAAATGCTCTGCTTGACAAGCCTGCTCTCTTTTCTGTTTTATGTTACAGTTTTTCATTTTTTGTTTTTATGTTGCAGTTTTTCATCAGGCCCTTGAAGAAAAAAATATAGGTCTGTGAGATCCTGATGAGTGTTGAATTGCATGAATTGAATGAATTACATTTCATTCCATACAATTCCATTTCCCACATACACCCATCAGCTCCATCTTATCCTTGTCCTGGACAAGGGCACTGTTCTTGAACTTCGCAGATTTGAGGGTGTGCACTGGAGGCCCATTGAAGGAAACAGAACGCTATCATCTGAACAAATCAGACAGCCCCACCCCCATCCCGCAAAAGGAGTCAAAGGAAATGAGTGGATATTTTACTTAAGCTTGATAGCTACTAACAGTAAGATCAGTCCTCCACCTGAACTGTAAAACTGACATATTTGGGATAAACAAATGTAGAACGCACATCTCACTGTAGCTACAGTATTTAAACATGCAAAAGAAATATCTCTAAATCAAAGTATTAAATAAAATCAGAGGACAAGTGCCTAAAAAGTCACCTCATCACATTCAGTTTAACAACATGGTAATAAATTACCTACCACTTAACCAGGTAGTTTGTTCTCATGAATAACTTGCATTTATTCATGAATTACATAACCCTAGCTGCATATCAAACAAACAAGGTACCACATTAACAACCAAACAATGACAATCCAATAACAGCAACAGAGAAAGGGAGACAAAAAAGAAAAACAAAGGTCTACAGCAGCCCTTTTTGTTATGGTAGTACATATACTTAAGTTGTGCTCCATTCTCTAAGGTATCATGTAGTACCACAATCCTTACCACCATTGTTAAAGTGCAAGTAAACAAATAAAAGTCTAAGTATACAGATAACATTTCTGCAGGATGAGCCAACAAGGGTGCAGGAAATAATGATTTACAAATCATTAGCCATTTAGAAATAATTTCAAGCAGTGTATTTAGTTACTGGAAGGACTGGAAGCATTGATTTGGATTTACTGCTGGCCACCATCATTGTCAGCTCTTGGAACTTGATAAAACAAATATGGTAATGAAAAAAGAAGTCTGGGTACAGATAAGGTGGACTGGCAGAGGCACTGGTAAATCAAGAGAAATGTGACTCAAACCAGACTTACATTTAGGGCATAAAACCCCATTAGTAGATAAGTAATTTTCACCACATCTTTGGAAAAAGCATATGATTGCCTTGAGAGAGAAGCCGAATGTTTGTGAATGGAATCCTGTGATCTTGTGATGTTGTCCATGAGACAAACTTAGGAGCAGAGCATTTCTGCACTGGCTTCAGCCTCAGCCACTATGGTGATGGCTGCTTGATTAAAAGCTGTCCAACAAACAACAATCCAATTTCTAAATCTCTAAAAACGTCTACAATTTTATGGTATACATCATGTAAACATGTTGAATGGGAATAATGTGAGATTCTTACCTTTTATATCTGTGAACATGTGTCCGACGTCATCTGCGTTTTGGCAGGACTACAGTCAATGGAGACCACATTGAAATGTTGAAACTAGAGTAAAATAATAACCCATTTACAACTGGTATTGACAACTGATCTGTATATGTAAACTTAATAAGGAAATCTGATCTCAGGCCTTTACACTAAACCTTGTTAATCATCATGTTTAATTTTCTGTCAGCTCTTAATATGCAAAATGTCAGTACAGCTGGCTAACATAACCAAACACAGTTTGCTGTGCATTAATGCACATGGTGCAACCATGTTTGTTAATTGGCTGCGCTGCTTCAGGTAAAGGCTTGCAATGCTGCTGTGTGGGCTATAATTAGATTTCCTTTGCAGTTGAGGGGGTCATCATGCACTTTTTGATTGGGGGCTTCAGAAATCCATGGTAAGGTAATTTATAACTTGTTATATTTATTTCCTGTCTAAAATTCAATCACAATGGAGATAAGAAGGTAATATTGGGATTGCAATGTGTTCTACATGCATTCACTCCAGCATTAACAAACATTTTCCTGATCCAGATGACATATCTGCATTTTAGTCTTGGGTTACAAGCTTGGTGGACTAACTTGTACATATAACCCATACAAAGATATGGAGAGTTTAAATTTTAAGACATCGTATCCCCCTGAAAACTGCTTCAGTAACATTGCTCTCCCCAAACCTATTCTGTCATTTTATTAACATATTTGCCTTCAATTAGTATAGTCACCTTCTGCTGTCCTTGTGTAGGTGATGACTCCCTCAGGTGGACCTGGAAATCAATTGCCTCATCATTTGCATTCCTGCCGGTCTCTATTTGTCATCCCCTCTTTTCACTCCTGCTTTAGTTTTCAATGGACAAATAGCCTTTTCACCTCTCCAAACCTCTTTATCCTATTTTCTTTCACTTTGCTCCATCTACTCCATGCTCTGTCACCATACCTTTTCATTCCCCCCTCACAGCCTTGGGCTGTAGTTTCCTATTCTTCTCTTTCTCCTTCCCTTAACCTCCTCTGCTCTCTGCCGTTCTCTTTTCTCTCTCTCTTTGTTCCACACCCTTTTGCCATTATTTCCTCCCTTTATCCTCCCACTACTCTTTTCCCTTGTTCAATTTTCTTTCATTCTTTCTCACTTCTTCCTTGACCTGTCTTTGAAGATTTATCTCCCTCAGTGTTTCCTTAGCCTTACTGCAAAAAGTTCCCCATTATTCTGATATAGAATCTTTCTATTTTGTTCCTTTTTAAATGTATGGAATAAGCAGACTGGCATACTATAGTTTTCTTCTACTTTTTCAAGCAAATTTTCAAATATGTACCCCTTGATTAAGGTAAACATCAGTATAGGTTTTAAGTAGCCATCAAACAATTTCTGTGTATCAGTAATTGGCAATGTAATATAAAGTCAAGAAAGTAGAATCAGGTGCTACTCTCTTCCTGGTGAGCTTGTGCTTCAGATAATGAACAGGAACCAAACACTGGATTTGCATATGACTGCCCCCCCCCTCTGTCACATCAGCTCTCAGCAATATGACTAATCCCTTGACACTTGGGGCAAAGGTACTTGCAACCACCCTAAAGTTGTGTGATGCCCCATCACTCCTTGGATTATGTCCACATCCAATCCTAACTTTACTTTACATAACTTTGCTTATGTTGTTTGTTGTACTAAACTATGACAGAGCTATTTTAGCTGGAAATTTAAACATCTATGTTGATTCTTCAAATAGATTTGCCGCTGACTTTTTAAAGCTCACAGTTTTTTTCACCTTTATCAATATGTGTCTGGATCAACCCATAAATGTCGCCATACTTTTACATTATACATTTTTTTTAAACTCTGGCCTGACTGTAATCTATCTTGTCCACAAGGATGCAGAGGTTATATCTGACCACTGCACTATTATATATGATGGCCAGTTCCCCTGCCCTTAAGCAATAGGACCTAAGGATATGATGTATCTATTAGTGTTACCAGGCTTTGAGGCTTGCAAGAATAGGGAAATGTCAGTAGAGTAATTGTGAAGATCACAGAGAAGATCAAAGAAGGGTGAACTGTTTGATTTGTACTTTTGGTCCATGGAACATTTTGGAACTTTGCCTTCTAGTCTCTTCTTAGCCAAATTCTGTTGTTGGGAGCCCAAGAACAAACTGGAAAAACCTACAGTTCAGAAACAGAACATTTATTATGGTCACAGGTAAAGTATAGCAGCACTGGGCTCAGAGTGACAGAGGTCTCGCAGGATGTCATTCAGACCAAGCCCAAATCTTTGGAAATGGTTCACATTTATCTTCTTGGGCTGGGCCTGCCCCGTACTGAGGTTGGACTTACTTGCGACCAAATGTAAATGGCCAGTTAACAGAGACATGGACAGGCCAACCACTGTCCACTCCTTGTCCTTGGGATGTGTTAAGCAGCATGTATGGGTGTTGTTTTGGGCATGTATCTAATGCAACAGACCTTAGTGATAGAATAGTGAAGTTCAATTCTATCAATTTGTTATGTTATAGTTTTGGACAGTACAATGAAAGACATTGTATAGTATGAGCTTCTTGGAAAAGTACAGAACAGGAATATAAGTTCAGTAGAAAGACACTAAGTAAGAATACATGATATCTTTGAAACAATGCAAATCATAACATTCCCCCCTTTTGACATGATTCTATCATGTCAAATTAATTAGGTAGGAATATTATCTCTGTATTGTGTTACAACTGTTAGCAGCAGCCAACTCAACAGGCACCCAAATTGCAAGTGACCACCTACTTTAAGATGCAACACAACCAGATAGGAGATTTTTGATATCCCCCTTTTGATATAATTATATTATATCAACACAAATAAAATGTCATGATGGTATAGTGGGTATGTAAGCATGTCTTCATTGCATTGAGCATCCTATTATGTATGCCAGTATGCGTAAGCTGTTCTTCATTATAGTTACTTGCAGCAAGCAGTTCTTCATTGCACATGCATGTGGAAATAGTAAACCAAGCAATGTTGATCAAATGATACAATCATACAATTAAAAGCATAAGCTAAACAATTCATATCAGGAGTAGCCAACATAGTACTGGGAACAGAATCTCCTTCCCAGGAGAATGCAACCTTCCATAATTCTACTGATAAAATGTCTGCAATGAGCACAAGAATCATAAGAGAAGACTATGAGTTTCACACCTACGTGTATGTAGTGCTATATGTGGGTATGTGGTAAATTCAGCAAAATCTTTGTATGTGCAGGGGTTAAGGAGCTTCTTCGTCAGCATCCTTGTAAGCTTCAGTCTCTCCTCTCATGTCAAAAGGGGTAAATGTTATAATCAGCTTTGTTTTAAGATATCATGTACATATTCTGTACTTTTTCACTGAACCTATGTTCCAGTATTGTACTTTTCACATAATGTATGCCCTTGTGAGGTCTGGAACTATAAGATAACATGACCGGTTAGAAATGTTTTGCATACCAGGAGGCAGATAAAACTTCACTATTCTATCAGTAAGGTCTGTTGCATTAGCTACATGCCAAAACAACACTCATACACGTTGGTTAACACATTCCAAGAACAAGCTGAGGACAGAGGTTGTCTTCCCCATGTCCCTGGGAACTGGCTCTTTCAGCCATGTGCACCCAGCCCAGGAAGATAAATGTGAACCATTTCCAAAGATTGGGGCTCACTCTGACTGAGATCCTGCGAGATCTCAGTCAGCCTGCTATACTTTACCTGTGTCACATAACGATTTAGTGCTCTGACCCAGATCAATGATGGCTAACAATTTGTGACCATAATAAATACTTCATCTGTGAACTCAAGATTTCTTTAGTCTGTTCCTGGGCTTCCAACAAAAGAACCAGGCTAACAGAAGGATGCTGGGTGCAGGTTCACTCTCACCTCAGCTGGAAAACTTCTTGATCAACATATTAGCCATCAGCCTCTTGTTTGTGATCTCAGCCTCTTTTCAACATAACTAGTTGTGCAAGCACTGACTGAGATTTTAACAAACGCCAGAAAATCTTACTGATGTTGACATGAAGTGAAATGGATATGGTTAAGGTCTTAACTGGAGTGTGCAGTCCTCTATTGCATATGGATGATAAGATGAACATACTCATATCATCTTTAGCCTCTTGGCACATTTATTTAACAATAAAGTGGAAACTGGTATGCCTAGTCATGGTGTTGTTGCTAGAGAACCTTGACTGTCTTTGTACACTTTCTGTGCATATTTGTCTTTACCCTTGTAGTTGTTCCAAGTACATACATTCCTGTATAGCTGATGCTAAGTACATTCGTAAATAGACGATGCTACTGTTCATCAGATCAGAGAACTTCCTTCCCTCAGACTGGCACAATATCCTGATGTGCTGCATCTGATCAACATCTCTGTACACTGAGACCTAGTTTCTGTCTTGCTTCTTTTGAAACCTAACTCCTGTTCTGCTGTATCTGAAGACATGTTCAAAATGCTGAGATGGTTTACTGACTACAAAAGTCATATCTGAGTTTATGTGGTTAAAATAAACTTCCTACTTTCTTGACTGTTTCATCTTTTTGGCCTCGTCTGTGTTCTCTAGTTTTGGTTCACATGACGTCTCTCTGGACTTTCAACCCTGTGTTCCACATCTCCAGTGTTTTTGGTTGAATGTTTTCTGTGACATCTTGACTTGACATCTATTTCCAGAAAATGCTTCAATTTTCCCAGATCTTTCATTTTAAACTTTTCAGTGAGCATCATCTTTACACTGAGCACACGCTCATTGCTTACTGTAATAAGATCATCTACCCATACAAGTGATATTTCCTTTTTGTATACACAGTGATCTACAGGATTCTGTACTAAACCATTGTTGGTTATGTATGTAAACTAGTGTAATTTCTGACTGCTTCAGGCCATAGAGAGACTTTTACAACTTGCCAGCTTTTCACCTGTTTCTGACTTTTCCTCCTGTGTGTGTGTGTGTGTGTGTGTGTGTGTGTTCCATCTGGGTGAGAATGTCTCCTTGTACTCACTTTCTGGTTTTTGACTGTAGCCCTTTGCTATGAATCTTGCTTTTGTATTTGTGTGATCCATCAGTGTCGCCCTTTTAGTGCGTAGATCCATCTGGGGTGAGGCTGAAGGTCTTGTTTTTTGTTTTTTCCCAGTGACCGCATCTCCTTGTTCATAGCATTGTTCCACTGCCTTGACTTGGCTGATGCTATATCATCTTTGTACAAAATGTACATGTTTTGTCCATCGTGTCTGTGGTCTCAAACTCCTGTGAGTAGGCTGGTTTCTTTCTGATTCCTTTTTGTTTGCAGTCTGTGACTCTACCCCTCTGTGTTCTCAGTCATGTAAAGTTGCAGGAACACCACTCCATTTCCTGACCTGGTACATTTTGTCATCAACATTTTCTTCACTGTTATCGACCTTGTTGTACCCCTCTACCATCATATTCTGTGAATGACTCAGATGTTTTGTTTCCTTTTTTTTTGACTGTTTTGGTTGTAAATTTCACCAACCTGTGTCTGTTTTTTTTTTTTTTTTTTTTTGGATGCTCTGTATATTTTGAATACTCATACACATTCCTTTATAAACACATTTTTATTTATTGTTCAATGCACATTTTAACATTGTACATTTTTCAAAAATGTATAAAGATTAACAGTGCATTGAGTGCATTTAGAGCCACAACAGTGCTTTGTATTTGAAGGAGAAAAAACAAGTTAACAAGTTAACAGACCCAAACTAAATACTCTGAGTAAAATAAATCACGTGATGAAATTACAAATAGCAACACCGAACACATCAGTAGATTCTCCCTATAAATGGTCTGATAAAACAAATACCGGTAATCAGAAAATGTTCCTAAAAAAACAAAAATCAGAAAATGTTTCTATTTCAAAATGATCAAAATAAAATACATTTTAGTGCAAAGCGCCTGTGATGGTGGGAGTCTTTGTCTCTCAAGTCTCTTTACGTTAGCAGATACTTCTGTCAATACTGCAGTGAAAATGCATGTGTGTAACATCAACCTCATATAAAAGGGTCAAAAGCCTTGGTTGTAGTAACGCTATAAAATGTACACACTAATGGGAAAAATAAAATCAGGCAAAACTTAATTTTTTAAAGTTATTTTTACCTCTCTTTTTGCTTCTTTTTAAAACTTATTATTTTGTTTTTTTAAGAAACACTTTTTAAACCTCTTTTTAAACTTTATCTTTTTAACTTTAAATGTTTTGTACTTTTACTCCCTGAGTCAGGAGAATTCAACTCTACCTACTCTGGGATGACATCTTTTTTCCACCAAGCTCCATCAGGACTTTTTGGACAAATTCAAGAGTGTATTGCAGACTTTTTGGATATTTTAGGTTGAGTGCATATGTGAGCCCGAAGAACATGGAAACAGCTGTTGGAACTGAGGGAACCTCATTCAGGACCAGTGTTTCATGGTTTTCGATGACCATCTTAATGTCTTCAGGTGGATGGGAAGGACCCTCTCTCCCAGTGACAAAGATCGCCATGGTTGCCTGCTCCAGCTGGTCAGCCTCATTTTCCTGCATGTCCTGCACATACACCAAAAGCAACAAATTAGGACAACTAAAAGAGTGCACAGTAGAGTACAGACTTCTGCCAAAGCCTAACAGTCTCTCCACTTTATTAAACACTGGAAAATTTATTGAATAAAGGACAGAAACAATAGTTCTCAATTTAGACTGATAGTAGTGCTACAATAAAGGTCAAGGAGTCATCAAAAATTACTATCCCTGCCCCACCCAATTTGGCTGTAAAATTAAAAAAGACACAAATCAAAGAAATGTTTATTACTCTGCAAAATAATACAGTGTTATGTTGAATCTGAACAAAAAAACTGTGTTAAAACTGTGGGGTGTTAACTGTGTTAGTGAGAGAGAGATGCCCTTACCTGGTATTCTTTGATAAGGTGCTCAACAGGTTCACCCAGGTAGGTCATCACAGATTTGAGGATGCATTCTCTTCTGATGGTGATGTCCACAGTCTGAATAAGAACAGTTACTATTGATTGAAATCTCTCTCACACACAGCCACTATTCAACTATGAATCTCACTGATAGCCAACTCATACATAGATACCTCATCTAAAGCCTGCAAGGTCCTGGTGGTCTGCTCTTTTACACGTCCTCCCTTGCTCCTGATGACCTCCAGCAGTTTGGAGGAGTGCTTGTCTAATTGTGCCAAGAACTTTGTCTCCAAGGGAACTGTTGTAACTCACATAAACTAAAAAATTGATCTGGAGAATGAAAACAGAGCATGCAGAAAGAACTTTAAAAAATTTTAAAAATTAAGAAATTATCTTCTGACAAGAGCGAAAGTTTTGATCAAATTGTACGAAGATCAGCTTTTATGAATGTCTGATTAATAATATTAACAGTCATAGTCAACAGTCTGGCCTCATTTTTGAGTATTTCCTGACTGTTAGCTTTAAGTACATGAATCAGTGAGTGATATCTGAGTGACTAATGGTCTGAGGTGCCTTGCATCTTACATACTTCTTCCATCTGGAAAAGTCCAGGCCATCTCTCCAAGATGTCTTCAGTGCTCGGCTGCTTATGCACTATTTCTTGTCTCCGGTATCCAAATGTCTATAAGGACAAAATGGCACCGCAGATGGCTGCCGTGTCTCGAGCCCTCCCAACATTGTTTCATTTTCTTATTTATTTTCTATTTTTATACTGACTGCTTTGCGACATGTGAACCAAGCCCTATCATACAATATGATAGAGAACAACTTCTTCACATCAAGTCGCTGGTGGACAACACTTTTCCACCATGACCAACAAACAACGGGGATCTGCCATGGCTACCTGTTGTTGATCCACCTAGACAATGGAGGAGATGGAGGAAGCGAGGGTCGTGGGCCGGGGTCCTGGTCAGGCTGAGGAAATGTGAAAGCCGGCCTCCTCTCCCAAGTATTCTTCTGGTGAATGTCCAGTCACTAGATAACAAGCTGGATGAACTCCAGAGCCGGATGGCATTCCAACGTAACATCAAGAACTGTAACGTTTTGGTTTTCACGGAGACCTGGCTCGACCCCTCGACCCCTGACTCCGCCATTGTCCCACACAGACTTTCCATTTACCGTGAGGACCAGACAATTACATCGGGGAAGAGCAAGGGGGAGGTGTCTGCTTCATGGTCAACAACCAGTGGTGCACCTCGTGATCGGATGCCGGCCCTATTATCTGCCGAGGGAGTTTACATCGGTTGTGCTAACAGCGGTGTACATTCCACCACATGCTGACACGAACCAAGCGCTGGACGAGCTGTATGGCGTTATCGACAGGACAGAGACCTCGAGGCCCGAGGCTGCTTTTATTGTGGCCGGGGACTTTAACAAAGCCAACATGAGGAAAGTCCTGCCGAGATACCACCAACACATCAGCTATCCTATGCAAGGAGGCAACACGCTGGACCATGTTTACTCTCCCTTCTGCAATGGATATAGGGCCCTCCCCCGAACTCCTTTCGGCAAATCAGATCATGCCTCCATCCTGCTTGTGCCTTCCTACAGGCAGAAACTCAAGCAGGACAGACCGATGACGCGGACCATTCAGTGGTGGTCCGCCCAATCAGACTCAGCTCGATGGCACTGCTTCAGCACAATGGAGTGGTGTGCGTTTCAGGATGACAACATAAACACACACATTTGCTACATCGTCATTTGCTACATCGGCAAATGCATTGACGATGTAGTCCCGCAGATTACTGTACGGACATTTACAAATCAGAAGCCCTGAGTTAACAGAGAAGTCCATGCCAACCTTAAAGCACGGACTGACGCCTACAACTCAGGTGATTTGGAGGAGTACAGGAAGTCCAGGTACGCGCTCTGGAGAGCTATTAGCAGTGCAAAGAGGCAGTACAGGGACAGAGTGGAGTCCAACTTCCAGGGCTCCGTCGCTAGAAGCATGTGGTCTGGTCTAAGGACACTCACAGACTGCAAAAAAACAATGAGCGGTGCTGAGGAGGTGTCTGCATCTCTCCCAGATGATCTGAATGCTTTCTTTGCATGGTTTGAGAGCTGCTCCCTGGCCACTGACTCTAACTTGGGCAGATGTGTGCAGATCTTTGAAAAGGATCAATCCACACAAGGCTCCTGGACCTGATGGCATCCCTGGCCGAGCTCTCAGGGTGTGTGCAGATCACCTGACAGATGTGCTTAAAGACATTTTCAACATGTCACTGCTCCAGTCTGTGGTCCCCATGTGCTTCACGAAGTCCACCATTGTCCCTGTCCCAAAGAAGACAAACATTTGCTGCCTGAATGACTACCGCCCAGTAGCACTCACCCCCATCATCATGAAGTGCTTTGAGCACTTCATGATGATGGGTCATTCATTACACCCTCCCTTCCTGATTCACTGGGCAGTTCGCCTACAGGGCAAACAGGTCCACAGACGACGCCTTCGCCCTCACCCTCCACACTGCCCTCTCCCACCTGGACCAGAGGAACACATATGTAAGAATGCTGTTCATTGATTATTCAACACCATTGTGATCTCCAAGCTCATTGTGAATGTCAGGGGCCTCCGGCTCAACACCGCCCTCTGTGACTGGATCCTGAACTTTTTGACAGGCAGACCCCAGGTAGTGCGAATAGGCAGCACCACATCCTCCACCCTGACTCTCAACACCAGCACCCCCCTGGGTTGCATGCTGAGCCCCCTGCTGTACTCCCTGTTCATGCACAACTGTGTGGCCACACATAGCTCCAAAACCATCGTCAAGTTTGCCGATGACACGACCGTCATCGGCCTGATCACTGACAGCGACGAGATGGCGTACAGAGAGGAGGTCAGAGTCATGACATCTTGGTGTCAGGACAACAAACTCCACCTCAACGTCAGAAAAACTAAGGAGCTGATTGTGGATTACAGGAAGTGACAGGGAGAAGGACACGCCCCCATCAGCATCAATGGGACAACGGTGAAGAGAGTCAGCAGGTTCAGGTTCCTTGGGGTCCACATCAGCGAGGATCTGACCTGGACTCAACACACCAAGACCTTTACAAAAAAAGCACGACAGCGACTCTTCTTCCTCCGCAGGCTGTGGAGGCTCATCCGGTCTCACACCACCAGACTCAGGGACAGTTTCATTCCACAGGCCATAAGACTATTAAACTGCTGACCTGTCATTTTTGTCACTTTATTATTTATTACTTTTTATATACACTTTAAACTCCATCCGCACTATAAAAGTCTTATGTTTATTTGTCTGTTTCTTTGTTATTTGCACTACTTGCGTTTATTTGCAATACTGTGTTTATTTTGCATTTTACTCTTTCTTTGCTTTTAATCTTCATTCTCTATATTGCAGTGCCGAAGGAGCCTGAGACCGAAGAATTTCATTTCCAATGATTACTCCTGTAAATGTTGTGCACATGACAATAAAGAACCTTGAACCTTGAACCTTGTCTTTGCCATCTTTTCTTTTATTGTCTGTCTGTTGTAGCGTTTCTTGAGTTCTCCCAAAAACAAAACCCTCTCTTGTTCCATGATTTCTGTAGTCTCACCACTTGGCAAGAATGGAAAATGATTGACCTCAGCTCATCGAGGTTTCTTCAAGTTCTTTGCTGGCTTGGCTTCCTCTTGAGACTTTGATTTCAGAGAATTCACTGCAAGCTCGGGAGCTATACCAAGTGCCTTCAGTTGAGTCTAGTTGTTGGCCATTTTATCTTGATCCTGCATTTCCATCCATAGCTCTTATTGAAAGACCCTTGTTCTCTCAGGCAGGGGTCTGTCCTTGTCAGCGCCTGAGCAACCTCACTGAAGGCAGGCTCTTCAGGGTATGGTGTGTATGCACAGATACTTTCAGCTAGTTTCTATAGTATATCTGACAGCATTTTTGAGCTGAGTGTCAGTCTAGTTTGGCTTCTCATGTACTCTGCATTTCCCTTCTGCAGTTGACATTCTGTGTCATAGGAGAAACGTGGGAACACTTGTGGCCATTGCTGTGTTCTTTGTGAGTCTGGGTAATGGCTAAGCAGCATTGTGTCATCTGTATGTGCAGACACTGAGGAGTCATCACTGTCCTGTACAAAAGGGAGGCTACTCACTGAAGGATCAACTGGGTACAAGACAACAGTCATGTTCTCGGGTGTAATTGGACAAATTTGAGCACTGTCAGATCCTTAATTACAGTTGTAGAAGTCAGATTCACAAATATGTTCCCAAAATCAGTGTCCTTGTACTGCAGCCTTATGTATCCCTCTAATCCACATGCATTCTGGACCTCATTGGTAAACTCTTTCAGCAAGTTGGGAATCCCTTTGCGTAGCTCCATTCTTACGTTGTTGTCTTCGTTCAATATGACCAGCAATCAGTTGGTGTGGTATCTGTCACGGTGCTCTGTGAGAGAGACAGAGAGAGAAATGAGTTAGTTGCTTTTTAGCATTAATTTTAAAAACACATTTTCATATTTTCCTGCTCCATCTTTTATTAAAGGCAGGCATTAGATTTGGTTCCCGTCATGTTATAAAGGAAGCTGTTCTACTCATTGGAATTGTTTGGTTGATAGCTGGAAGAACCAACACAAGTCTTTATGTCCTCCCGTCTTCTGAGAAAGTGAAGCCCATCAGGCATGAGGATGCAAATCTTAGAGAAAACAGCCTGGTTCAGACAGTTTTAACTGAAGGGTAGCATAAAGGGCCAGTATAAGATCATTAATAAGGAGTTGTTGTTTTTTTTTAACGGAGCCATTAAAAGATACTCTAGTAGAGACCAAGAATAAAATATAGAGCTAAAGTAAGCATAATATGAAACCTTTACAATTTTATAATGAATGTTTTGTTCCACTTTAAGACTGACCATATACATGGGTCTACAATGGGTATGGATCTGCCAGTTCATTTGGGTCAACCAGTTCCACCTCCTTCGTAGGACATGTTTTCAGTTCATAGGCTCTGTAATGTTCCCAGTATCATGCACTCAACTTTTTGACCATGAAAAGCAGTTTATTCTTGACAACAATCATCTGGATTATTTCTGTAAATTCAGGTAGCCCTGCCAATGAGCCATGTGCAAGGATCATCCCATTCCTGTAGTTCAGGCCACTGTACATTGCATTTTTGGCCAAGCACACAACATTCAACATTCATGCCTCTGCTTAAGAGCAAATGCAATGTCCTCTTTTAAAACACCTGTGGGAAAAGTTGGTACATTTTCTACCTCCAGGGAGAATTTAGGAAAGTTGCACATGTGAAAGGTGATGTGCCATGAGAAACTGATGTCTTTGTGCTGAGGACAGAAGCTGATTTTTGAAGCAGGTTGTATGCCGCACAACTCTTTTGAAGAAGCTGTGCTTCACTTCAAAGTGCATGGTCCATAATGCAACTAACGGTCCAAACTCACAGATTAACTGAGGATAATGCTCTAAGAAATGGTGTTTAGGCAGAAAGTCTGACTTTGGGAAAAACCTCTTTAAATCCAACTCTGTGCTCAGAGATCTTAAAGTTCAAATATGCAATTGATTCCTGAGTCTGAACTGGGGAAACAACAACTTCCACAATGTCCTTCAAGTCAACAAGAAGTTTCCAGGCTGGTTCGTCAATGGGCACTTTCTGTCCCAGTAGTTGTGGAAAAAATCTTATTAAACACCAGTTTTCATATGCGTGTCCACCAATTGTTTTCCTGGATGCATAAGTCAGTGGAACAGAAGGGGGCCGATTTGTAAAGGGAAAATCTTCTATTGCTGTGTCCAAAGAAATATACTTTTTGGAAATTAATAGTCAGACAGAGAGCTATTTCAACAGGAACTATTCCCTTGAATAAATCATGGACGATATCTGGAGGGAAACCACTAGTAACAGTGAAACTGGTAAGACAGAACACATTTAGTTGACAGTTGTTCAGACAATTTTCTTCAATGGCTTTCAGGTGATTTGTGTGAATCTCCTCAGTTCTCAAAGAGAAATCTCCAGCTCCAACTTCCTTGGCCTAAATCTCTAACCTATCTGTCGTACAAAACCTGCAAACATATCTGCCAGAAAAACGCTCTACAATCCCAGCAATACTGCGCATGCCAAGTTATCGGCAACTACACACTGCAATGTGCCCTTCAAAGTTTTTCCCAATTTATCAACAAAAATCCCATGTTGTTCCAATCTTATGAGATCAGCAATCAAAGTTTCTAACACTTTTTCATAACCATACAACTTGACATCATTGCTATTGATCAATGCAGCCAAATGGATAGAGGAGTGACAACCAGGTGGCAGATTGGCTAAAATTCAATTCAAGGCACAGATTTTGTGTTTTTTATGTGATGTACCGAGGGGATTGCATACTTCATAGTCATCGACATGCAAAATCAAAGAAACTGCACATTTTCTATCTATCCCAAAATGATCTGTATACCTGTTTATCACTCTCCACTGGTTAATGTTTTTCTTTCAAATTTAGATAGATAGATAGATAGATAGATAGATAGATAGATCGATAGATAAATAGATAGATAGATAGATAGATAGATAGATAGATAGATAGATAGATAGATCGATAGATAAATAGATAGATAGATAGATAGATAGATAGATAGATAGATAGATAGATAGATAACTTTATTCATCCCTGAAGGGAAATTATGTTGTCATAGCAGCAATCCTGTACATCAAATTACAATAGAAATACAATGACATAAAACACTGAGGTAGAAAAAATAGAATAAAAATGGACTAAAAGTAAATATAAAAATACGGAATGGGACAAGGGCACTTGAGAAAACACAGGATAAATAGGTAAATAAAGTACAGCAGCAAGATGATGTTATGTTACTTTTAGTAATGTAGTAATAACATATCTGATGTACAGTAATATTAACAGTAACAGTAGTATTGATAATATAATAATAATATAATATATAAATGAATAATAATATAATATATAAATGAATAATGTATAATATAACAATAATAATAATAATAATAATAATATAGTAATAGTAACAGTAGTAACAGTATGTGGCAAAGATTAGATTAGATTACTTTATCAATCCCACAATGGTGAAATTCACACGTTACAGCAGCAGAAAAAAGGTGGAAAAAAGACATAATGAACATACAGAGTTGTCAGCATTGCTAACAGGAAAACAAGAAAACAATTTTACAACAATTGTAAAACAAATTTAACGGCCAATAAATTATATGACAGTGATGAATTATATGACAGCATTAAAGGAAATGTAGTGAGCATGATATAAATAATATTGTGAGGATGAATAATATGCTAAAGTGACCACAGTTCCTACAACAAGAGTCAGGTGTTGCAGGTGTTGTAGAGCCTGACAGCGGTTGGGATGAAGGACCTGCGGAACCTCTCCTTCTTACACCATGGGTGGGTGGGTGTCTGCTGCTGAAGGAGCTGCTCAGGGACCCCACAGTGTCATGTAGAGGGTGAGAGATGTTGTCCATGATGGATGTCAGCTTAGCTAACATCCTTCTCTCCCCCACTTCCTCTATAGAGTCCAGGGTGCAGTCCAGGACAGAGCTCGCTGTCCTGATCAGTCTATTGAGCCTGCTCCTGTCCATGTCTGTGCTGACTCCTCTCCAGCAGGCCACAGCAAAGAAAATGGCTGAGGCCACCACAGAGTTGTAAAAAGTCCTTAAGAGGGTCCTGCACATTCTGAAGGACCTCAGTATCCTCAGCAGGTGGAGGCGACTCTGGTCCTTCTTGTAGAGGGCTTGGGTGTTTTCAGTCCAGTCCAGTCTATTGTTAAGGTGTACACCCAGGAATTTG
The DNA here is from genome assembly GCA_016785225.1 of Psettodes erumei. Classification (NCBI taxonomy): domain Eukaryota; kingdom Metazoa; phylum Chordata; class Actinopteri; order Pleuronectiformes; family Psettodidae; genus Psettodes; species Psettodes erumei. The sequence continues at coordinate 926,551 of JAFBJZ010000902.1, read as the reverse complement.
TAGCTTTCCACTACCTCTATGTCTGATCCCTGGATGTTTACATGAGTTAATGGGGATGCATTCCTCTGGGAGTTAACTATCATCTCCTTTGTCTTGCTGGTGTTGAGCTGAAGCTGGTTGAGCTCACTCCAGCTGACAAAGTCCCTGATGACAGTCCTGTATTCCGCATCGTTCCCCTCGGAAACACCACCGACAATGACTGTGTCATCGGAGAACTTCTGGATGTGGCACTGTGTGGTGTTGTGGGTGAAGTCTGACGTGTAGAGGGTGAAGAGGAAGGGGGAGAGCACTGTACCCTGAGGGGCACCCGTGCTCAAGGTTCTTTATTGTCATGTGCACAAAATTACAGGAGTAGTCATGCAATGAAATTCTTGGGGTCTCAGGCTCCTTCGACATTGCGATATAGAGAATGAGGTTAGAAGGAAGAAAGAGAGAAATAGAAAATAAACACAGTAGTGCAAATGAAACGCAGTAGTGCAAATAAACAAATAAAAAAAAAAAATAAATAGTAGTATAAGTAGTGGATTGACTTTTATGGTGCAGATGGAGTTTAAGTGTATATAAAATGTAATAAATAATAAAGTGACGAAAGTGGCAGCTCAGGAGTTTAATAGTCTTATGGCCTGTGGAATGAAACTGTCCCTGAGTCTGGTGGTCCGAGACTGGATGCTGCGGTACCGTCTGCCAGATGGCAGCAGCTGGAACAGTTTGTTGCTGGGGTGGTGGGGGTCTTTAATGATCCGGTTGGCCTTCTTCCTACATCGCTGGGTGTAGAGGTCCTCCATGGATGGCAGCTCCGTCCTGGTGATGTGCTGCGCAGTTTTCACCACCCTCTGTAAGGTCTTACGGTTGAGGGCGGAGCAACTGCCGTACCAGGCGGTGATGCAGCCAGTCAGGATACTCTCGATGGTGCATCTGTAGAAGCTGCAGAGTATCCTGTTGTCCATGTTGAGCCTCCGCAGCCTGCGGAGGAAGAAGAGCCGCTGTCGTGCCGTTCTTGTGATGATATTGGTGTGTAGGGTCCAGGTCAGATCCTCACTGATGTGGACCCCGAGGAACCTGAAGCTGCTGACTCTCTCCACCGTCGTCCCGTTGATGCTGATGGGGGCGTGTCCTTCACCCTGCTGCTTCCTGTAGTCCACAATCAGCTCCTTGGTTTTGTCGACGTTGAGGTGGAGGTTGTTGTCCTGGCACCAAGATGTCAGGGCTCTAACCTCCTCTCTGTCGCCGTCTAAATGCGCCGTCGGTGATCAGGCCGATGACGGTCGTGTCGTCTGCAAACTTTACGATGGTGTTGGAGCTGTGTGTGGCCACGCAGTCGTGCGTGAACAAGGAATACAGCAGGGGGCTCAGCACGCAACCCTGGGGGGTGCCGGTGTTGAGAGTCAGGGTGGAGGATGTGGTGGTGCCCATTCGCACTACCTGGGGTCTGCCCGTCAGAAAGTTCAGGATCCAGTCACACAGGGCGGTGTTGAGCCCGAGGTCCCTGAGCTTCATGACGAGCTTGGAGGGCACAATGGTGTTAAATGCTGAGCTGTAGTCAATGAACAGCATTCTCACATATGTGCTCCTCTGGTCGTTTTGCTGTTGAGAGCCAATAGTGTGGATCTGATCTGTAGCTGTAGCAGCAACTGCTGAGGGGGGGATGTACACAGTCACAGCAATAACATGTGAAAACTCCCTCGGGAGGTAGTATGGCTTCATGCTCACCGCTAATAGCTCCAAGTCTCTGGTGCAGAGTTGCTCCTTAACTCTTATGTGTCCTGGATGGCACCATCTCTCTTTCACAAACACAGTAATTCCCCCTCCCTTCTTCTTACCGCTCTCTCCGTTGCATTCCTGTCTGCCCGAAGTAATTGAAATCCGTCTAGGGTGACGTGTGAGTCCAGAGAAATTTCACTCAGCCACGTCTCCATGAAGCACATGAGGCTGCATACTCGGTACTCCCTCTGCAGCCAGGTCAGCGCCGTTAGCTCTTCCATCTTGTTGGGGAGAGATCTTACGTTCCCCATGATGACAGATGCTAGACATGGCTTATACTGTTTATTTCTGCTCCCTGCTCCTGCTTTACTCCCGTGGCTCATACAGAGCATCCCAGTCTGTGGCCTCCAGCGCCCCGCACAGTGTTTCCATAGCCTCAGGAGACCATTTCCTCACTGATCTTACCGTGACTGGGTGCCGCTGAACCACAGGCTTGTATGATGGTGAGAGCAGGACCAGGTTATGGTCTGACCTGCCCAGTGGTGGCAGGGCAGTAGAGCTGTACGCATCCTTAACATTTGCGTACAGCAGGTCCAAAGTCTTATTTTCCCGGGTGGTGCATGTCACAAACTGGTCGAAGGTGGGGAGTGTGGATGAGATTGAGACATGGTTGAAGTCACCTGTGATGATGATGAAGGCTCCAGGGTGTTTTGTCTGCAGCCCCGAGGTCACAGTGTGGATGGCGTCACACGCTGCTTCCTTGTCTCCAGACGGAGGAATGTAAACAGTGATGGCGATAACACTGGTAAACTCCCTCGGCAGATAATACGGACAAAGTCCCACGGCGACGAGCTCGATGTCCCGGTTGCATAGGCGCTCTTGAACGCAGACGTGCCCGGGGTGACACCACCTGTTGTTCACGAGCGCGGCAAGCCCCCCTCCTCTCTTCTTGCCGGTCGCGGTGGCGTCTCTGTCGGCTCGCACCGTCTGGAAGCCGGGAATGGTGACGTTAGAGTCCGGTATCTGTTCGTTCAGCCACGTCTCCGTGAAACAAATGCTACTGGACTCCTGTACTCCCTGTCCGTCCACTTTATTTGCCAGCGATCTCACGTTTCCAGTGATGACTGCGGGGATGTAGGGCTTAAACTTTCTCTTCTTTATCCTCTGTTTAAGCCCCGCTGCAGCCTCATCTGACTGCTCAGTAGTGCCGCTTTCAAATGACAACAGCAGGACTCTCAACAGGTCCATGAACAATTCCAGGCTTAAAATCATTAATTGAATGGCGGGTATGTTTTCTCCATTTGTGAGTTTTGAAAGCACCATAAAGATTTGTTTTTTCATGACGAACCAGAAAACATGCAATTCACAGATACATGTTTTTTCAAATGTGTCCCAATGAGTTGAAAGTAGTCTGTCTCAGTAGAAAGTTGATTGTTGTCGCAGATGTGACACTTGAATAGTGAAAAGCTATCCTTCTGTGACGATTTCTGAGCAGGATGGGATATGCTTAGACGGGTCAGCAGAGCTTTCCATGTCTTGCATGTGCATGGGCAATTGTCATAAGTACAGGGATAAACATGACCCCGCCTATAATGTTGATGATCAAGTTTATAGTGTTTCAGAAGATCAGATCTTCTTGAATATGAATGGTCACAGTCTTTACATTTCCACATGCATGGCTGAGGAAAAATACAAGGAAGGGGAGAGGAGAGGAGGGTTTTAGGAGGGTGATCTAATTATCACAAATGCCTTTATGACATTGTACACAGAACTTACAGTAAGCTGAAGAGAAGCATCCAAATAAGGGTATAGACGTCACATATTTCTATTGACCTACTTACATTACTAAATAATGAGGAAACATTAACCAAAGTTTCCAAGGCACAGTAATGCACAAAGAAATTGATGTAATTTTTTGGCATACTGTATGTTGTCAGATAGGTGCACAATATGACCAGGATTGTGATCTTAAATCAGTTATAGAGTAAATGAATTTCTAAGTGAAACAAAATTTTCACTTATTTCACTTATTAATTCATTTTATACACTTTACACATTTAAATTTCAGCAAACCAATGTTACATTAACTACAAACTGTACAGTGTAAACTTCACAAATTATTATTATATGTTCTGTTCTTTTTAAATGAGATTTACTATACCTATGAAATAAAAAACCCAACCAAACATAACTTACGTTGCTTCATTATTACACAATTCAGTTTAGTTTTACTAACCAATGAAAACACTGAGCAATTAATCTTCTGCGGTGTCTGAGTAAACAGATAATTTTGGCATGCCCTGCTGGCTGTTGCCCGGATGACATTACAACATTTCCACTACTTTTTACGAATTTTTAGCTTTTATTGCACATAACATATCGAGTTCATGTCTCTCCTGTTGCTCTCCTCTCCACACGGCAGAGGGACCAAGTCCTCCCCTGTATTACTGGATGAAACTGCATCCACACTTAGCCTCAATATGCTACAGCCACACCATTCAAAATCTTAACCCTTTAAAGTCCACAAATTGCACTGTTCATCACTTAATGCTACGTTATTTTTGTTAGCTGTAGCTCTCGCTAGCTTAGTTTATAAATCATGGCGGTAAGTTTCATTGCTCACACACTGCCAAGTTTAGATTTAATCATTTATATACTTTCTAATTCAGTCTCAGTTGGCAAAACAGCTTCACTGAGTTTCACTCTCTCTCTCTCACACACACACACACACACACACACATACAGCATACATTTTCCATAATAATGTTCTTTCAGTATTTTCAGGGATTTTCTGCCATCATCAGCTGCTTCATGTCTTATCAGTGACAGGCTTTTATCATCTATCAGTCTGATTAGCTCAGCATAGCAGTCTGCATTTTTCTTTCAAGCTTCAGCTTGCTGTTGTTCATTACTACCACTTGGTCCATTTAGGTTAGTGTCTTTCAGCTTCAGAATATGTAAGTGGCCAAGGATCCTTGTTTCCCAGAGGTCATACTCATCTTCAGATCCGTCGAAGAGAAGCTGGGGTGCTTGGGCTCCTATTGCTCTGCTTGCCATTCTGACCTTTGTTATTACCTGTGTCTTTGCTAAACTAGCTTGTTAGCTTTACTGACTTTTGCGTTATACATCACGCAAAACTTCTTCTCAGATTTTATTGTTCACTTATCTCCAAGGGACCTCAAGACAGCATTGTAAACTGATAGATGGTATCTTAAACATCCTGCTCTCTTCAAGGACAGTTGTTTCCAGTTGGACATAAATGGCGTCCTTAACACGTCTCTCAAACTATCTCTCCTCTCTGTCTAAAATGTGAACATTGCCATCACCAAATGAGTGAGCTTTCTCCTTTAGATGCAGGTACACAGCGGAGTTTTCTCCTGAAGAGCTTGTTCTCCTGTGTTGCTCCATGCTCTTGTGAAGTGGCTGTTTGGTCTCTCCAAGGTAGAGATCAGATCACTCCTCACTGCACTAGACTGCATACAGGTTACTTAGTTTGGGTCATGATGTTTTGTCTTGGGTGAACTAATTTCTTTCTGAGGATGTTGCTAGGTTTGAAGTGCACTGGGATTTTGTGTTTGGAAAAGACATTTTCTGATAATGCCGCGTATGGGACAACATTGTTTTTCCTACTGTTGTTCTGCACAGTGGTGGATGTCTGAGATTTTTCACTTGTGTCTCTTTGTTGACTTGATGAAAGCCAAGTTGGGTGAACCATGTGTTTTAAGTGCTCTCTTTATGCTTGTGCATTTCTTCTCTCTTCCCTCTGCCTTGGAGGGGATGGTCTCTGCCCGGTGGGGAAAGATCCTGGTGAATGCAAGTCTGTGTTCCAGTGGATGGTTGGAGTCAAACATGAGGTGTGCGTGTTGGTTTCCTGTAGACTTCAGTGGTGAGGCTTCTGTCCTTCTCCACAAACATGTGCCATAGAAGCCAGGGTTGGGAGCTCTTTATTCTATCAAAACACTACTCCAGAGATCTCTTTTAGAGAGATCATGTGTGCACCACTGTGCTTTTGAATCAGTTAAAGTATGTAAAACATCATTGCAGTGTTGAGCTATCATAAATATTTAAGCAATTATAGCTTCACTCCCTCTACTTGAACCCATCTTGTTCACCATCTTCACAGAATGACTCTCAGAATGATATTTTGTTAAGAAAAACAAAATAAGCAAAGAAAGACAATTTGATTTTCTTTTGATAAAAGCAGGAAGGTTTTGACTGAGTAGTGGAATATATAGTACAATGAAAGGTTAATTGAGAAATTTTTTTTTTAAAAAAACCCATTGTAACATTGTGTACTGATTATGTCATGAGAATGAAAATAACCATGTTCTTCACAAGCTCTTAATTATCTCAGAAAAAGATACTAAATGACACAAAAGCCATAAACTCTGCTTTCTAAAGCATAACTCACTGTAATTGTCTACAGCTTCAGCACCATGTTAGCGTATAGGCAAACACGCTGCAAATGCATGCATCAGAACCAAATGCAGACACGTTTGCAGGGGATATACAACAGTGATGGACTAAGACACACTCACTGCTCATCTTTCATCTACATCTTACCAAAAGGCAACAAACCATACTTCCCAGAATGCTTAAATAACATCTGAGTAAAATAAGATTCTAATTCATTAGTCATTGACAAGATAAAAAAACATCCAACGAATATTTCTCATAATTAGATGCCATTAAATGCCACCAGTTAAAATTTGTACAAGCCATTTCATAGCTTTGATGAAAGTTGAAACACCAAATGTTAATGCAGTTTCCTTTGCGTTAGACTTCTCAAAAGGTGATGTCATCATCCACTGATGCCTTATCTTTTATGCATGAAGTTGACCACTTGTTAAATTCAAGACATTAATACCAGGAGATATATTGGACACTGTACACCATTTTATTCACATCTATGGAGACTCTTAATGGGCACTGCACAGTCTTTTCAACACTTTAACATATGTCTTGCTAACTGTAACCAGGAACTTCAAACATGCATTTCCTATGAGACAACAGCTATAGATTATCTTATATTCCTATAAGATTCCTACAATTCAAGTCATGATTGCTGTCGTGGGTGGTATTCAATTGCACTATGGACAATTGCACTATTGTCAAGATAAGCGCAAGTCATTTCCATGTGTGCCTCAGCTTTGTCTCTGTAATGTCAATGTTGGTTCTGTGTGCTGTCAGGGGACTTGAGAAGACAAACATGACACTGTGGAAGTAGAGAGCAACTTTGTGTTGCAACGACAAGAGCTTCTAAGGCAAATGGCAGTAATGACTTCTGACTTTGCTTTTATTGAGTAGATTCCACAACAGCTTGATAGATCCAAAGGATATTCATTACCTTTGAAGGAAAGTGATTGTGTTCTGAGAGAAAAGACAACCTGTCTCATTGTTTGCTGTACAGTAGTCAAGGGCATGACAGTGGCAACACAAAACACGCACAAATGAAAAACCCCCACTGACCCATGACATCTAATGTTTAATTACACTACTGCTCAGAATGAAGCTGAGCCTTTTGTGTGGGCTATAGTTATGTGAAGTTATAGTTATCTGTTGTCTCATCCAGCCACCAAAGTGAAAAAGTTTTGGTGTGCTAACAAATAAGATAGCTATTGTCCATATTCACAGTGGAACCATACAAATGGTTTGCATTGGTTATGTAAATAGCTGCTCAAAGGTGTTTTGGTCACTGGGATATTAACAACCATTACATCAGTTTTGTACATAGTATATACTGTATACTGGACATAATATTCTATTAGAGGTACACAAAAAGTGAAGTGAAAAAGTGAAAATGAAACAGTCTTGAAAACCACACAAACACTATACCTATCCAAATGATTAGGCCAGAAACATCTTTCATTAAAACTACTCTCTCAAGGACCTGTCACACCATCACATGTTCAGAGATATTTCAATAATTTTGATAATATACATATAAAGATGCATGTTAAGTCTCACAAGAGTTATCCATTCAGTGCCACAGAACCACTGGACTGATGAGATAATGCTCCACCTCTGCTGCTATCACTTCGATCTATATTTCTCCTCCCATTTTTAATTGCAGCAGGTGTCATGTGTCAATTGTTTTATGACTGAAGCGGTAGATTGTATAATTGTTATATGTCACAGCTTTTTTCCAACTAAGATAATATACAGCACTTACAGCCAAAAGATTGATCAATATTGATCTTTCATAATTGATAGAGTTCATTCCACTGAACCTGGGTTTGTCTTTGCCTCCTCCTGCAGGCCATATTAGTCTGCTTTCACATTTAATCAATACTGGTTCAGCATGTGGCCTTGATCCTCAATCATTCACCACTTTTGCCTGGAAACAAGATTGCTGCCTACTTTAATCAACACCTCAGATTTGGTTTTGGTCTTAAACTGGACTGAGGAAAAAAAACAATTTAGATTAAGAGAATTTGAGGAGAATTGCTTCCCAATTGGCAGAGGATAGTGTGGACCAAGCCACCAGACCTGGACTCAGTCTATGCTAGCCGCCTACACAGGAGGGCTAGCAACATTGTAAAGGACCTGACCCACCCAGCACACAGACTGTCTGTCCCCCTCCCATCAGGCAGGAGATACAGGACAATGAAAGCACACAGAGACTAAGAAACTGCTTCTTTCCCAGAGCTGTAGCCTCCCTCACCCCCCCACTTATCCCCTACCCCATACTCACACACACACAATAGACCCCCCCCCATCCCAAAATGCTGCTAATGCACTGAACACTTTTAAATACCATACTGTTTACAATAATCCTTCTCTGGAAATCTCATATAATCACAATATTCTGTTTATACAGTATATTCTATTTATACCGTTATGCAAAAGTCATTTCACACCTTTATTCTCTAATTTTATTCCATTTGTCTTTTATATTCCATTCTACCTAAACTAATCTAATCTAATGTACTATGTTTTTTTGTTAATTTTGTTGTATTTTTGTAAATTTTGTAAAACTTTTTTTATTCTTGCTGCTGCTGGTCCCTCTGTGAGCGAAAAACTAAGTTTCATTGTATAATGTAATGCAATGACCAAGAAAAGTTTCTATCCTGATTTCATTGAGCTGACAGCATTATTTAACTGAGATATCCTCACATAGGCTTCTTTCTTAGCCAATGACTGTGTTACTGCAATATGATCATGTTTTTTTGTTTGTTCAGCCAGTACTTCAAGTACATTTGCAGAAACCTTACACTTTTGCATTCTCGTTTGCTCAGACATGCTGAGGATGTCAGGAGCATCCCAGCATCACAGCTTCATTTGAACCAGTGCCTTCACATAATACATCTCTGGCTCTGTTCACTAACATCATTGGCTTCCCTGCCAACCTCAAAAAATGACAGATTTTTGCAGTCATGAGTATAATTCACAGTACTGTTATCTTTTTTTACTCAATGTTGAAAGACAAAATATGAAAACAAAGGCATAAACAAAAATATGCAGTAAGTGTTCAGAATCAATGCCTTGAACCTTCCCCAGGATCAAGGGGATCATCTGGACAGGTGTAAGAGATTTGTGTGGGTACAGAGAGGCTCCAGCTCCTCTTAACACTCATCCAGACACACACATACACAGCAACTTTTACTGTGAAATATTTGGGGCAGGGGTCGCTGTTCTGGGTGAATGATGATGGCAGGTGGTATTAAAAAGTTCAGAAACTAGTAGACACACACTGCTTCAGCTCCCACAAAATCCAGATTTGATGTAAATAAAGTTAAGCTCTTTTAGATTCATAAATTTAACAAAATCCTCCTCCAATGTCATCCATGATATTCCTCTCTCTGTGTGTCTGCTCAAGTCCACACTGCCCCTGATCGATTGGTCTGCCGATTGATCCCAATCAAATGATCCCCATTTGTGTCTGTATACACAGCTGTGTGTGTGTGTGTGTGTGTGTGTGCTTTTGCTCTCTCTCTCTCCATTCATGCGTTCACCCTGTCATCCATCTGCATCCCTTATGACAATAAGTATTAACAGTTGTTAATAAAATGTGCTTCTGAGTCTGATCAATCTTTAATTGATTTAATTCTGAGACTTTTATTGTGAAACTTCACTTGGTTCGGCAGGATTTCAGTTCAGACATCCGAGGTGAGAAACCACAGACTGGAGAGTCTTTACTCCTGTGTGTAAAACATTCTTTAGGATGAGGTCTCTCATCAACTCTGTGTGACATTATTTTGTCTGGAGAGAGAGAGGTCAGAGGTCAGTAGTCCAAGTCAGCCAGAGCACAGCAGCCATTAAGACAGTAGGGGCTAGTGCCTTGCTCAAAGACACATGAATGTGAAGGCTGTTTGGACTTCGACAGTCAAACAGTTGCAGGTTTTCCATAAGACCAGACTGTAGCTGCCAATATTATGTCATATTTAATATCTAATATGCTAAAATTTCACTTTTAGCCACCTCCTTACTCTTACTTATTACATTCTACACTTTCAGTTATTTTTAATCCAAACTGACACTTAATTAAGTTTGTATTTTAAGAATATTTTTGTATTTCCCCCTGTTTTATTATGAGAAGCATGATGATGAAACTATTTCATTGCACTCTGGGCTCTGCACAGCTGTGTATACAATGAATAAAGATTTGTAACATCTGAATCTCACTTGCTCTTTGGCACATAAACAGGAGCACAGGGTAAAGTATCTCTACTGGTTAAAGAAAAATACTGGAGGGTTTTGTGTGTGTGTGTGTGTATTTACAGAGAGGGATGGATGTTTCTCCTATATGTACAGTATATATATATACTGTATGAATGTATGCATGCACTGTATGTATGTGAAGTAAACTGCTGGCACACTAGTATACACCCTCCTCCATTCTCTTGTTCTCTCACACTAATGTGATAACACACACTCAAAATTTGATGAGTGCACGGTGTCTCAGACCTGCCGGTGACCCAGAAGATTGAAGTAAAGCACCCTGACAGGGTCAGAGTGTGTGTGTGCATAAACAAGACATGTGTGCCTGTGTGTGTGTGTGTGTGTGTGTGCGCATTTGCGTGACCCCACCACAACAGACATGTTTGTCTGTTGTGGTGGGGTCCCAAAAGCATCTGAGAGCAGAGAAGGCCAAAAAACTTTTCACCCTCCTCCCTGTCCTCTCCAACAAATACACACACACACACACACACACACACACACACACACAAGCTTGTTACCTCATTTGTGAAGACACTCACTGATACAATGCGATGATGTATTCTCTGTCCGTTATCCTAACCTAAAGCTGAAGCCAAATTGTAACCTGTAAACCACCTGCTGAAGTTGTGAGGACCAGCCAAAATGTCCCCACAACCATAGAAAGACATGTACATACAGAGAAACATACAGAGAGAGAGAGAGAGATGGCACACACCACACACGCATAGATGGCAGCTGGAATGTTTCTGCCTCACTGCTATTGTCATTTTTCTTTTTTTTAAATAAAAGCTCTTTGTGTGTTCAGCCATTCATGCGTGGCCCAGTGTATTATAATGCCCTAGAAAAGCGATCTCTTTAATTTATGTATGTGTGTCTGCCATTAGCGGCTGCTGATTAAGGAGCTGTAAAATGTTGTTGATGTGCCACTCGCCTGTATTTGTGTCACCTTCAATTACATACTGAGACAACTGAGCCATGAGGGTTTCTGTGCATATTTCTGCATGTACACAAGGAGGGCCAAATATGATATGAATATATGTATGGGACTAACCACACTTTGACAGAAAAAAAGTGTTCATAGGAAAAATTTGGATATACTATATAATAAATATTAATAATATAATATTCAAACATCATATCAATTTAAAAAAGTAATATTTACGACTTTCAGGATATACTTCCACAAATACAATATACAGGAAGTTCTTTTTATAATCACTCAGCTTTTTGGGGTAAAATTCCAATTTCTAAAATGCAATTTTGAAATGTTCAGCCTTGGGAGCACACTTGCTACCTGCATTCTACAGCAGACATTTAACCCTTTCTTCCTCTTACATCTGATGATCATGTGTGGACGATGAACTTTGATGAGGATGGCATTCAAACCCACACTTGCAGAGCAGCCTCCTTTTCAGTCTGTTTTTATTTTTAAACAGGATTATATGAAAAGTAATGGAGGGATTATCATGAATTTTTGGGGTCTTGGTCTAACTTATTAACCATTCAGTTTTGTGATTTATCTGGATCAGTATCTGGATCCAAGGATTTCTCAAGTATCCGTCACCATTGTAAGATAGGACAAAATTTCACATTTTGAGTCATATCTCTACAAATGCATAATGCATACAAATAAAAAAAAACTGGGGCAACATGATAGCATACCATATAGCATACCATATGTATCCTGAGCTCCTGAACAGCAGATTGCCAGTTTGAATCCTGACCTACCAGACCACAAATTGATCTGGATGCTGTTCTGGTTTTGGAGAAATGCACAGCTTTGGCAGAGGTCTTCACTCTCTGTGCTTCTAGTTTAAAAAAAAATGTTGTCAGCGGGAGTTAACCATCACTGGTGGGTTGAGATCAGCTTGGGTTTTTGTGTTTATCTGATTGACTTTCATGGAACTAGCCCAAAACATGTCATGGAAACACATGTAAAAATGTGATCTTATTTAGGTTGTCCCTTGCTTTATATGTAATATATTCACTTTATTATTTTATTTAGTAATGAACCAAAACCACAGGATGGTGTTACAGTCTGGTAACAGACTGGGCTTCATGTATAAAAGTCTGTGCAGCTTTCATACTGAAAGATGGCATATGCCAGGTGCTGTGCACTTTTTCTTTGTACATCTCATTCAACGTGTAATTGAGTGCACATGCACATGCACTTACCCACCCTGTTTCTGCCCATAAATTGCTATGCAAATGACACTTATTTTTCAAATAACAACAGCAAATCCCACTGTGAAACACACTAAACAGAAGGACTTCATTGAGTGTGAGATCGAGGTGCTGATCACTGAGGGGGAAGCAAGAACAATATTTAATTTGGGGGTTTGGCCCCTGGTATCCACAACAAACACAAGGCAATGGAGTGGCAGAGTATGGCAATGGCTGTCAATTCAGCAGAATCAATAGAAATGGTCTGAAATCAAAGTAGGTAAAAAACAAATTGCTTCACATTTGCAGAGTGATGCTGCCATGGGTGGGGGCACATGAAAGCAAGAAAGTCACCTAATAAAAATAATCCAATAACTGATTTGTGAAACGCTTATCAATATGACAACCTACACTTAATAAAGTGTTATAAAATAAATCAAAGGATGCATATTAATCACATGATCAAATGACAATACAAATGCACCATTAGAATTGTATGATTACCAGCATATTTTACCAATTTGTTTGTTTCCAACACGACAAACAGAATGAATGGATTGTGAGTTTCCCCAGGCCACTGTGCCACCACATTCATCACACACATCTGCATATCACAGATCACTTGCATATTGATGGATGATATAAAATATAAGCAAGTTCATTCTCTGATGGTTCTCTTATAGCAATGTGAGAACAGTGGATCCCTGCGATTACATTTGGAAATCAGCTTGTTGCTCCAAATTGTGCTTTGACGTTTACCTGCTCATACACAGTGTAGGGAAATGTAATGGACCTGAGTCACATACAGATTATGCCATCCCATATGACTGGCATGGTGCAGCTTAGGGATGATTTGAAGATTCCCGACCAAAGCAGCCATTCCTTATCATGTACCGCATCTTTACGTAGCCTTTTACTTTAGTTACTCACACCTCATTGACATGATTACTCATCATCCAAAGGATCAATTACACATCAGACTTAACTATTACGAGTACATTTGCCCACCAGGTGAGATTTTTGCACCTCGCCTGATGTGCATCTGTGTGGGTCAGCAACTGCACAGTCCATACAAAGTCACATAAACAGAGAAAACTGTCCAACAAATAATCTGTGGGAAATTTCTTTTAATATGTTTACATTGTGCTCAGTAAACCAAACCTACATGAAATTAGCCTGTATTATAAAGGATTTAGAGAAGGGCTCTGTATTGATTATTGCCTTTTTTAAATCTATTTGAGAAAAATAGTTAAACTTTATCCACATACATGATCAAACTTTTGTGCTATATCAGTGGACATTATTATTCTTTTTCATAGAATACTTCATATGCAGAGCTCAGTCACTGGAGTGAAAATTGTATTTTGAAATATTTTGGCAAGTTTCAGTGCTTTACAGTTCAACGTTGGCAACTATCTGAGCTAGACAAGGGTTTGTGTACATCTGCACATTCTAACAACAAATTCATGTTTTGTACATCCCATCGTGTGCATGAAAACCAACATATGCAACCTTTTTGTGGGTATGCACTGTTTATACATGAGGCCTCTGGTCTTTGAACAGCCGCCATGCACCGCAATTTACACATCTGCTCACATACAGTATGTCAAAAGTCTGAGTCTGGGCAAGTGGTACAAACAGTGTACAAATGTGTCCAACCATATGTTAGTAGTGTGTTTAGTTTAAAAACCAAAACATTTTTTTTTTATCAATGGTATAATTTACAGAATATTACTTATTTTAATTATACTTCAAAGTAACACTTTGAGTAACGAGTAACTCTTGTGCCTGAAGGAAATGTATAAACATGCATAGGTGTAGAGAGCCACAGCTCACACTGTACAGTCTCCTTGCTGTTGTTGTACTAAGTACAAACGTACTTTGTCATACTCTTGTTAATTATTTGAAAAGTGGAAAAAAAGTTGAAAATATCTTTGTCCCCCTTTTGCTTTAATGACACTATACAGTCAAGCTGAACAAGATTGTTCTATCAGCACAGCATGATTTGGTTCCAAAAATCTTCTAATGATGTCACAGAATTCATGGCTGTCTCAGTCTGTAACTGCCCCCATAAAGACACAGTGGGATTTTGGTCAGAGGACTGTGGAGGAAAGTCCAAACTACTCACTTCTTTGTGTTTCAGTTCATTGTTGCAAGACTTGGAGGTGTGTTTGGGGTTGTTGGTTACTAATCCTTTGACACAAAGATGCAAACCAGAGTGTGTAACATGTCTCTGAATAATGGCGGGGTTTTTTGTGCTTTGGATACAACGAATCAAGTTTTTGCACATTGTTTTAAAGTCCATGTACTGCCCCCTTGGAAACCTTGAAAGTCAAGATATGGCACTGAGAACGCCCCTCTTTGTTTAGAATAGCAATTTGATTTTTGACACTTTCATTTTGTTTTGATATCAGTTTTCCTTTGACAGCAGTACCTTATTTACCAGGGGAACACTGTTAACAATTGACCTCCTTGAACATAGATCAACCTTAATACTGCAGAATTTACTCCTTTCCATTTTACATGACATAATTCCTTGTGTTTATAAGTGGTTCTGAATCCCAAACTTTCTAATTATTTCCAGCATCAGGTGAAAATATAGATTGGCAATGTGGTGTGGTGTGGACCCCACTGCATATGAGTGTACATAAATGTATATAAGGTCAGCCTTCTGTATGTGCCCTTCCCTTTCTTTTCAGATCAGTCATTAGCTCTAACTGCAGGCAAAACATGGTTTATCTCTTTCTAATATCTCTACATGAAATATATTCTCCTGTGAGGGTAAAAAACATCACTCAAAATAGTAATTCCACTTTTATCCATGCACAGTAAATTGAACATCCGCCTCTACACTCTAATTACCAATTACAGTCATAAAAAACAGATAATTTTGTAAGATACATGAATATATTTAGTGCTATTAATATCATATGATGTGAACACCCCTAATTAACTGTGAAGTCCTGATCTTCTCTTCAATCTCTGCTAATCTTTCATTTACAGATTCCTCTGTTTTCTTTAATTCTCTCCTGCTAATTTAGATTCCTTCCAGTCCTACTCTCTGTGAATAGCCTTATTCTATTTCTTCTCCATTTTGTTACTGCCAACAAGGAAACCTGCTGTGAAACAGTCTCTCAAACTGAGCCAGCCTTTTGAAAACTGACTTTTTAAAAAAAAAAAAAAAAAAAAGTTTGTTATATCTGAGAACACTGCTGTGCTTTTAAGTCAAACTTTTCAAAATAAAACCAAGGTAAAAGATGTTCCATCAAACAGTTGTATAACCTCTTTTTTTAAGTCATTACATCACACAATATTATAGTTCAGAAATGAATGGAACATAGGATAAGGCCTTGTGAGGTCATGCAGTTCATCAGCTAAATGTAAGAAGTGGGACAATTGTTTTGTCAGACTCATGTCTTCTTGAGCTTGCTGTCTCTCTCTACATAACACTCTCTCCCTCAAAGCACTTCACATAAGAAGCAAATGGGGCACCTTTCAGAACCATCATTAAAAAATCATTATAATCTCTCATCTCTCTCTGACCTTTCACTCAGTGAGCTGGGCATTCACTGGTATCAAAAAGTTCACAGTCATCTATCAATCAGTTCACTGGACCATCTATCTGCCTGCACTTTCAGATAGATAGATAGATAGATAGATAGATAGATAGAACTTTATTGATCCCACGATGGGGAAATTTGTGCATTTACCTCAGCTCAATTACAGGAAAGAAACAAAGCAATTAAAATGTATCACATAAATATATCAGCATAAAAAGGAATGATATATACAGTAGAGCATTGTATACAAAACACTATATACAAAACAGCAGAGCATATACAGTATGCAATGCAATTATGGGTGGAGGGTTGTGGAGGTATTTAGGTAAATAAATATGTGTGCATTGGCTGTAAGGTGACAGTGAAGTGACCGAGTGACTCTCAGCATCAAGATGCGTTGTAGAGTCTTACTGCTGTTGGGATGAATGACCTGCGAAAGCGCTCCTTCCTGCAATGAGGTTGTTTCAGTCTCTGACTGAAGGAGCTGCTCCACGCACCTCCTCGCTAACATCCTCCTGTCGCCCACCACAACCACAGACTCTCGGGGACATCCCAGCACGGAGCTCGACCTCCGCACTAGTTTGTCGATCATGTTCCTGTCTCTGTCGGTGTATCTACCCCCCCAGCAGGCTACTGCGTAGAAAATGGTGGATGTCACAACAGAGTCATAAAAGGTTTTCAGCACAGTCCTGCAGACTCCGAAGGACCTCAGTCTCCTCAACAGGTGGAGTCGACTCTGGCCCCTCTTTTAAAGGACATTCATATTTGTAGACTAGTCCAGTTTGTTATTGAGATGAACGCCCAGGTACTTGTACTTGTGAGTCCACTGTCTCGATGTCTCTTCCCTCGATGTTCACCGGTGTAGTAGGTGGTGACTTCCTCCTGAAGTCTATCACCATCTCCTTTGTTTTGCTGGCATTGATCTGCAGAGCATTGAACTCACACCAGTCAACAAAGTCCCTGATGACCCCCCTGTATTCCCGGTCGTTCCCGTCTGATACGTATCCGAGGATGGCCGGATCATCTGAGAACGTCTGTAGGTGGCAGTGGTCTGAGTTGTATCTAAAGTCCGAAGTGTACAGACTAAACAGGAAGGGTGAGAGGACTGTGCCCTGTGGCGCCCCCGTGCTGCAGACTACCACATCAGACACACAGTTCTGGAGCCTCACGTACTGTGGTCTGTTGGTGAGGTAGTCAATGGTCCATGTAGTCAGCTGCTCGTCCACTCCAGCTGCCTCCAGCTTCCCTCTCAACAGTGCAGGCTGGATGGTGTTGAAAGCACTGGAGAAGTCAAAGAACAGACTCTTTTTATTTTTAATTTTATCGAGTGCTACAGAAAATGTCTTGCTGGTAAGAATGTGATAAAATCACATTCTTAGTCATTCCAGCAGTTAGACAGTGAAATATCTTACTAAGTACCCCTGTGTGCAATATCACAAAATGTTAAATAGTTCCATATTGTACCATCTTTCAATAATTTAATTATCTTCAAGTTTAAAAATAGCATACCTGTAAACACTGCAACATAAGTCATTTTTCCTGTGATCACTTCAACAAGTCACTTTACATTTAAAGACTGCAACAGAAGTCAGTTTACCTGTGATCACTGCAATGAAGAGTAAAGTTCCCTTGGATACAAAAACAACAAAAGACAGTCTCCCTATGATCATTGTTAACGAGTCAGTTTCCCAGTAATCAGTACAACAAAAGTCAGTTTACCTGTGATCACTGCAACAAAATTCAGTTTCCCTGTGATCACTGCAAAAAGATGTCAGTTTCCCTGTGATAACTGCAGCAGAAGTCACTCACTGTAACAGAGAATACATTTACTGTGATCACTGCAACAAAAGTCAGTCTCACTGCAATCACTGTAAACAAGTCGGTTCACCTATGATGACTGCAGCATGTGACTACTGCAACAAAAGTCAGTTTTTCTGTGATGGCTGCAGCAAAAGTCACTCACTACAACAGATAATACATTTGCTGTGATCACTACAATTACTGTAAACAAGTTGGTTTTACCTATGATGACTGCAACAAAAGTCAGTTTACCAGTAGTCAAGGGAACAAGAGCCAGTTTCTCTGTGATAACGGAAGGAGAGTCAGTTTCCCTGCAGTAACTGCAAGAAAAGTCAGTTTACCTATGATCACTGCAACAAAAGTAATTTTACCTGTGATCAATGCAACAAAAGTAACTTTCCCTTTTATAATGGCAACAAAAGACGGTTTACCTTTGATGACTGCAACAAAAGTCACCCAGTGCAATACAGAATACTTTTACTTGTGATGACTGCAGCAAAACTCACCCACTACAATGGAGAATAGGGTTCGTAGTCCACAGCAGGGAGAACAATCCACAAACGTCCACAAAAAATGGAGGTCACACACACAAAACCCTACAAAACACTATTTACGTGGCGAATCAATGTAGTTACATACAACAAACATAGTAGTTTGCGTTAAAATTGTTACTTTGAGAATGTTAGGTGACCCTTGGCCTCATGCTTATAAGGGAGCTGTTGAAGTGAGCTATTGGTGATGCTTAAAAAAAAAAGATCCACTAACCTCCCTCCTATGCTTCTGTCATAGATCATACTGCCAGCACAGGGCTTTGTCATTTTATCAAAAAACTGATGCTCTCCTTCTGGTCGGGAGGCAAACGTCACTGTGCATATATTGTCAAAAGAACCATAAAAATTTAGCTGGTTAATATTAGAAACATTTTCATTGAATATAATTCAAGGGTTTTACAGAATCATCCAGTATCAACATTCTTTAGTGATTAAAGGACTGTTTATTGATTGTTTATATAAGGCCATTACCATTTCACTGATGTACTGTGATTGTCATCCTCAGTCTTCACATGAGATGCCATAAGCTTTTCAAATGATTGTGGTGAGGACTGACTCCTTATGATGTGAAAAAGGCAAGATCGTGTCAAGATTGTACATTTAATCCCCCCCCCCCCTTTTCTCATTCAGAAATGAACCGATTATATGAAAATAATTGTTTTTGTGACACTGTGGATTATCAGAATTTAATGGGCAACATTTGTCCTCCCAGCATCATGCAGTTCAACATGTACAACATGAGCATGATGCTATTTACAAAGCAAATATTATTGAAGGTGTCTTCAAAAAGTCCTTGGCATATGCTATAATGCGTGTGTAAAATGTCATGATTTGTTACATATGCATTTATTATGTGTCTTTTGTTCTATTTTGTCTTCATTCAATTCTCAGATTCCCCTGTCATGTTCTTTAACATCATCCATCAGCCACTGCTGGGCAATTAGTGCAACTATTAACCTATACAATGAGTATTGATTGATGTCTCGTACCGAAAAGCTCATATTTCTCATCATGCCATGCCGTTGCTCATTCTGTTCTAATCAAAATGATTAATCATGCATATTGGATAATTAACATTTTCAGTTCACATTGATTGATTCATTTAAGGGTGTCTCATTTTTTGGCAGGTTTAGATGACTACAGACTGTTCTTTTTCTGCTGTTGTTCTTTCTTTCCTTAATACATACATCATAATGCCTGATCAGTTAGAGCTGTATAAATAAACAAATTTCCCCCCAAAATCTGCCCAGTATTATATAGTAATGTCAGGCCACATTTATTATTAAAGGTACTATATGCGAGATTTTGATATCACTACATAGTGGGTTTTAATGTTTGTATAAAGAGCTCTTTACTTACAGTGTCAGTCCAGTAGAGATGTTAATTCAGTATCAAAATTCAGTCCTTTACTCACCACAGAGCTGTTCCCTGCAGTGGAAAAGAAAGTCCAGTGTAAACTTCATCACTTCTTTGCCTCAACTTATATATAGTACCTTTAAGGAATATGATAGGTGCAATTGTTTTTTTTTATTATTGCCACTAAGGAGGGTATGTACTCAGTACAAAAATGTACAAAAACTAATGGATGTATATGTAAACGAAGTGCAAAGTCTCCAATTGACAGACGGTGCAGCAGAAAGCGAGGTAGAAAAAAACCCAGAAGAGATACAGAATTCCACCAGCCAGGAAGCTGGTCATATTTGAAAATCTAATAATAAAAAAAGATTCAACAATTAACAAAAAGAGAGATACTTCTTTTATGCTTCTACATTAGAGAACTACAGCAGAAATCATTATGTAGCTTCAGCATATTAGCCCTAACATTTCAAAATACTCTTGTGGCATTATGACATTCTTGTACGAAACAACTAATTCAATAAATTAATAAATTATAAAGGCCAAACAAACTACAGAAGATTGAGGAGTGTGTGTGTGTGTGTGTGTGTGTTGTTGACTTAATGAACCTCAATGCACATATTCCCCGTTCTGGGATTTACTACCAATTACACTTCCCCTCTTCTCCTGAGCTCATATGCCCATATCTGCCCTACATCACAATAAACAAGAAGAAGTATTCTTTGTCATACTTTTGTTTCCATATCTTCCATGTCTCATAAACACTGTGCAGAAAAAGCTTAACATGGGGTTAGACTGTTACCCAAATCTGTTGTTTCCTTATACAGAGGCTTACTTTTTGACAGTTGAATGATGGCAAGGACATCCCTTTTCTTCAATATATTTTTTCCACACAATCTTATATTTGCAGCTGTCCCAATTGTAGTTTTGGATATTGTTTAAAAGCATGGATTGCTTATCTCAGAAATGTAACTTTTTCTTTCTTCTTTTGCTGATAGTTCACCTTATATGAATCACTGCCTGCAAATCATATCCCTCTTAAAAACGCTTTCAGTGCTATGTTATTTTCTTTCTATTCGTGGATGCATCATGGGGTTGTTTCCCTCAGCTTACTTTATAAATGCTGGGGGCTTATGATTTTGGACAATCAAAAAAAAACACAGTGTAATAACCCATGATCAAGGACTGGTATTTTGCATTCTTATTCAGCACATTTTGTTAACAAAAAAAAGTTTATTACTCAGGGCCCCTCACTGGGATGTTGACACTTGAATAAAGTGGTCCCATGCTCACCACTGTACTGCACTCTACAGTGATGCTTTTTAAATACTGCATTCAGTTGTCGCTGGCTTGGAGTTGGCCTACTTGTCTTTCAGCTCAGTACATGTGGATACTTGAGGACAGAACTAGAAAGAAATAAACTGTATATATATGTGTATATATATATATATATATATATATATATATATATATATATATATATATATATATATATATATATATATATATATATATATATATATATATATATATATATATATATATATATATATATATATATATATATATAGTGGCATTCATCATTCCTCTGTCTCGGTCTCTCTCTCTCTTACTCTCACACGCAGTGTGTGTGTGTGTATATATATATATATATACACACACACACACACACACACATATATATATATATATATGTATACGAGACAGAGAGAGATTTAAATCTCTTCAGCAAAATTTTGATTGTTTCATTCAACCAAATAAAGGCCTTAATTTACAACGTGCTAATGTATAGTTTCATGGCCTCTATCAGAAATATTTGCAACATTTCTGAGAGGAACCTAAGCCCAAGAGTAAGGGTTTGTAATCAGTAAATATACCCACCAAACAACCAAAAAAAGGCACCCCTGGGTAGAGCAAGATATAAAACACTGATCTCAGTTTCATTGGAGCCTAATATTCTAAAAATGCTTCTGCTGTAGGCCTTGCAGGGGAAAAAAGTGTGGCCCAGATGGCTGATATTTATGTTCATGGACGATAAATGGAATGATGAATGCCACTTTTATCTACTGGCTTGGCATGTGTTTTCCAACAAGATGATGAATGGCTGGCATTAGACGGCTTTCTTAAAAGGCTTCTCTTGGAGAATCCATTGGATCTGATAGTGAAATCCTCACTCTGAAAAAAATGAGTCCTGCACAGAGTGGGAGGGAAATGGTGCTTTATAGAACCATCACTTATCATATTCACTATGCAAATAAATGTTGTTCTCTGGCTTTGTGTTTTAATAATGGATAATCCCTTTTGAAACTTTAAATAGTAACTGCCTAATCAGCCATACCTCTCCTGACTGATTACATATATGGTAGTTTTGAACCATTAGGGGTATAAACTAGATAGTGCTGGAAATACACCAGTAAGCCAAAACAATTACCTGTTTTTTAAAATGTTGTGTTTCTTATATTCAGTTGTATAAACACTGAACACTGGCAAACATGATTTTAAAGAAGACTAACAATTTTTTTTTTTTACCTTTTTTTGTCAAATCTGATAAAAGAAATCAAACCAACAACTGAATGTGTCTACGAAATAACATCATAGTAATGTGTAGCAAAATTCTGATTCTAATTCCCCTGTGCCAGCAAGGTCCATGGTTGTACAAAACTTATTAGAAAACATATCATCGAGAAACACTGTTGTTTTTCATTAACATCATCATATATGCTGTAGTTTATTTTAACTCAACCCCACATACAAAACGTCTGAAAACAGTCCCCAACAAATGTTCTGCTCCATCCTCTTCATGTGAGTAGCTGTTTCAGATCATTACTGAAAAATATCATTATTATAACAGCTTTGAAAGATTGTCATCATCAGTAGGAACAAATGGACGTAGGGCTGAAAATCAGCAATGCAAACTAAGAGGAACTTTTCATGAACTTTATTGTCAAAAAGAAAATAAATAATAAATACAGAAAAGCATCACCATTATCCTTTAAAATCAGTTTATTTTTTTTATTTACACAAATATGAGTCAATGATCACTTAAATGATTAACCTTTATGACATATTTTTCCTGACTGAATATACAGACCCAGTGTATATACCATCAGACACAGTGAATAACAAAACTCATTATGCAGTGCTCAAGATTCATGTTGACGACCACAAATGATTTGAGAAAACAACTCCTAAAAGATTATCTGGGGGAATTATATAAATAACTTCAAAACCAGTTGCCTGCATGATATCCTCACAACTATCAAATCCCCCCAAAATGACATTATGCAAAATGGAAGTGTTATCTGTGTGTTTTGTAAAATCTGAGCTTCTTTAATTTAATTGTCATTACATGTGTTCATCAAAGCTGTGTTTAGGATCACTGAAAATGATGATTACTATTTGGAGTTAGACTTGGTTTTTTTGTCATGGACTTCCTTCATTAGAAAACACACACACACACATAGTCATGAACATGACAAACAATACAAAAATAACAAATAAACAGAAATGCAAAACTCTACGCAAGAAAACAAAGTAAATGGTAGCCCAGGTGGCTCTCCACATTACAAATGGACAAATGAATGAGATGAATACTGATTCTGATAATTCACACAACTGTTTGCACTGTTCCTCTTTAGTGTGTCCTGTGCTCAGGTAGGGAGTTTGCACACGCTGGTCAGAAGTAACTCTTGACGGCGCCTCTCTGTCGTGCTCCACCAAACCCTGCACTTACCAAAAGCCCACTGGTAAAGAGGCATTCAGCCCCATATCTCCCCAACCACCCCCCTTAATTAGATGATCAATTATTAACACACCAATAAACTTCCTGAATAAGTAATGGCATTAAGGCTTATGTGGGGTTTCAAGCCCACTGCCCAGACATTTGGTCAAATATTTGTTGTTGGTGTCTGTCGAGAAACCTGTCTTGTTTATTGGCTGGAACATGGAGGTAATTTTAATTTCTGATCTTGTCATTTACTTTAGCCAAGGAAACAATGTTATTAAATTAGACTTAGGGCTTTCAGCAGCAGAAAAACAAGAAAAGACATCTAGGAAGTTGAAGACTGAAAGGTGGTGAGTGTTCCCGTTTTCTTTCTGGCATTTTCGCTCTTTTGTGCTGAACTTTTCATGTCTTTTATTCAATTCCTGAAATTCAGATTTAGCAGGACTGCTCAATTTAATTGGTTAAAAAGAGGATGTTCTATCTGATGCTAAGCTGAAAGATTTTGAAGTGGTTACTATTACAAAGGAAGAACTCCAGAAGCCCTGGTTGCATCACCAACAACAGTGAGGCCCAGACTTTAACCTCCACTCAGAACAATAGTCTTGTTGTTGAAGGCTAACATTTTCAAGGGCCCTGAGTTTTTCAGTTTCACTCTCAGCTGATCGGCAAAGTGAAATCAGCTACAACAGACTTAAAAGTTAGCTGGTATCTTTGGTCTTTGTCCTTGCTGCCCTTGCACCACTGAGCGTTATACAAGTCTCGCGTTCAGATCTGTTAATGTGTGCATGTTTATTATTGGCCAAACTTCTAAATAAGTGAGATCTCTCCACACAAACTGGTGAGTTGTTGATTGTTGATAAAAAAAAAAAAAAGAAAAATCTGCATTCAGTAGTTTATTATGGCTTTTTTCAGTTCTCCAGGTTTCTCCATCTTTACATAGACCATAAAACTGCACACTGTTAAACATCCTCTTTCAACCTTGACCATGACCTGGATGTCTGAGGATCTTCATAGATATGTTAAACATCAAAATGCTATGGGAAATTTTTTGTCCTTTGCCATATCAGGAGTACTGTAGGATGTTGTTTAGTTTGAAATATGTGCTTCTGGGGGCAAACAATACCAGAATCCCTCCTGTTTCTACTCCCATCCACTTTTTTTGGAAGAAAAGAGAAATATATAAACAAGATGATGCAAGAACAGTGAAGCTGTGAGTGTTTCTGAGCATGCTGTAACAAAGCAGGGTGGGTTTGAAGATGGTTAAGCATTTCTTTGCTCTGAACTAAAATCCAACAGAGGGAAAAAAACACAGAATAAAGGTTAATCAAAAGATAATTGTCTTCTTTTCACACAGCACATGCTACTGTTATTATATTGATGAATGTTTATTATATATATATATATATATATATATATATATATAAGATTAAAAAAGGATGCACAACTGAAGCCAAATATAAAGATTTCAACTCTGCTCATGACACCAAACATAGAAATAAACACAAACACACTATGCGAATGTAAAATAATACATTATGCTAAGTGCAAAAGTAGATGCACATAATAATATAATGTGATATAATAATATTATGTTCAAAACAACCCCAGTGTAATTTTGTTTCTATACTCCATGGATGTGACTGCAGTATTCTGGTGCAGATGTGAAGCCATAATACATGTCATAATTCTTTTTTCCCCAGTTTTACAGAATCTATATTTTACAAAATATTACTATGCGTGTGAACAGTATTATTTTTAGTAGAAGTGAATCCAAATTCAAATCTTTAGTTGGTAGGTTGTGGCCAATGGCTCAGTCAGCCAGAAAATCAGCCTAAAGGATATGTGAGATATCATTAATAAATATAAATTGGAATGGTTATTTTCAATGATCATTATTGTTTATTTTGTCTAACTCTTGTGTTTTACTCAGTTTTGTCTCAAATGTGCAACAGATTTGCCCTCTGCTTCACACTTGGCCAAATACCAACCTCATTTGCAAGACAAGGTGGGAGAAAGTGCTCATCATATAATAAATAACCATAAGTTTTGTTCAAAGAGAAAATAAATGAGTCTGACAATGCTGTATGAAAAATAAATTGCTTATAGTGAAAAGCTTTGAAGCCAAACTGTAGAAATGTGCAACTTTGTTTTCATCTCTGCAGCCTCTCTCTTTCTTTTTCTTACCAGTTTACTTTTCTTACTCTTTTTGTGCTGTTTCAAGGTTCTTAAAAAAATAAAATATATCCTCTAATGCATGTTGGGAGCCTTTTGAATAAGTCTGGGGTCCTTTAAAGGAACAAAAAGAATGACTAACCTACATCCTGTACATAAACTCAGTACCACACAGCCTTGTTGGGATTCCTTAAAATTCATAGCATAGTAAAAATTTTACATGGAAAGAAAACAGCATTTACTGTTTAAAGCAGCCTACTGTATGTTTATAAAATGCCATAAATAGGTTTGAACCAAGATACTGTGCATCAGCTAGTGTTTCCCACCAGCAGTCATTTCTTTTAAGTCTACAACCCAACCCTGACCCTTCCCTAAACTTATCTAGATAGTAGGAAACACACATGGATCATGTTTCAGAGACTTGTGTGTTTGGAAGACATTGTCAAATGACCTTTTTTTGTTGATGGCTTATTGAGAATTTGCTCAACAAGGTAATTCAGAGATATGAATAAGAGTAGCTACGGTGTGATTTGTGCAGCCTGCAAGGAGACTCCATTTCACTTTGCATTCATCATCAGGTTGACTTGTTCATTTCAGAGAGGAGCTCCATCTGTCGCAGCCATCATGGCTCTTTCATCTGGCTCAAGCTGAGCCGTAATAACGGTCTCTTTTGTTCATCTTTTTTTCTCCCTCTACATGTCTCCTCTCTTCATTCACACCTTTCCTGCTCTTACCTCTCAGCAATTATTTCTTTCCCTTCCTCCTGCTCTCTTCTTTCTGAATTTTTTATATCTTTATTTCTTTCACTCACTCTTGCACTCTTTTTTTAACATTCCAGGCAAAGACCCACCTTCACTGTTTTTACAGTGACTTACGGACAGCACTCATATCTACCGGATCCTGACTGTATATCACTTTCTTAGTCAAATGCAATACAATATCTCCACTGTAAAAACTCTCACTTTAAACATATACATTATTGCAATATCATGACGCAAAACAATTATTACAGTTGTACTTAACAATGTGTATTAAAAATGGGTATTTGAAATCATTAAAGACAGATATGATACATTTATCATCAAATCTGAATTACTGTAAATGTTGAAGGAAAATTAAGCAACTTGAAATGTACTGTAGTATAATATGACTACTGTATACAGAGCATACAAAAGGAAGTAGCTGTCGCTTTTCAAACACTGTGCATTCCAGAAAATATAACATGCAATACAATGGTGATAAACATGTCGTTTTGATTTGTGTGTGCTGATGTTTCTACTGGATGTTCACTAATGGCCTGTTGCAACAAATGATATACACTCTGTATGCTTATCATGCTCACCTATGGTTGTGAACACCTTCTTATACTTAATGCTGAAAGTCAGAACTTTACCTTCAATCACTGATTCCATCTATATATATATATATATAGGCACTGGAGGCAGGCTGGAGGGCCTAAACATGGACAGAAACAATGTTTGTAATTGAAGGTAACATAACTAGAGAAATGTACACTGAAGATAAAGTTTGCTACAGCAATGTAGACTGAGCAATCTGGAAGCAGAGAGGAAGCCAGGATTCTTGTCCAGCACACACACACACCCAGCATAGGAGATAGAGACTTAAGGGGACACACCAGGGAGAAGCAAGGGGAAAAAACAGAGAGATAAAGGAGAAAACAACAGGGTCTTCTGTCATGGCCCAGCAATTGCAAAAAAAATTAAAATCTTTGGTTGTTATTTCTCTATTCTATCTATCTATCTCTAATATAAAAGGGCTGTGATAATCCATGGTAAATGATTAGTGATATAACAAGTAACTGCATTTTCACTATTTACCTCAAGCTAGTGGTACTCTTCTCTGACAGCACTTTGAAAATGATCATGGTGCATCTTTGAATGCGATTGCACTGTGCAGAAGGGTCACGTGTGTGTCACATCACATTGCATTGAAACTATAGTGTATGGGCCACCATCAAGTAGGGACAAAGCCCTGTGATTATGGTTTATCATGGTTTTATGCTTTTGCATCGTAAATATGTGAAAAGATATACGTTTGTAATATAAGGAGAGAGAGAAACAGCTGCCTCTCTTCCTGCAGTTGCTTAGAGTTTGATGGCCACTGGCAGCCCTGTCTTCTAGAAATCGTTTGTACACAATGTTGAATCAAATTGGTTGTGATGCCAAATATAATTATTAGCTGGATTATGTTCAGTAGCAATCAGATTTTTGAATGAATGATGCAATATATACTGGAAAGCAGATTCATCAGCAGGTGGCAGCTGTAGATGGCGGGAGTAAAAGAAACATGTGACAGAAACATGTCACTGTACTTTGATTCACTGTGAACTTCTTCGATATTAAAGCGTCTAACTTAACTATAAATAATTTTATTGCTTATATTGTAGGCTACTGCAAGATAAGATAAATAAGAAAAAAATATAACAACCTTTAAAACAATCAGAGAAACAGAGATGTAAAGTCACACCTGTGTGCCCTGAGGAATGATTTCACACAGATTAAATCCTCTTCATTTTCACAGAAGATGAAGCATAATTTTGAACAATGACTAGAAGGTGACACCCAAACATCTTGAATGCCCCCTGAGGGGCAGCTGTGAGGTAGAGCAGGTCATCCACTAATCGGAAGGTCAGTGATTCGATATCTGGCTCCTTAAGTCTGAACCTCATATTGCACCCATTGTATCATCAGTGTGTGAATTTGTTGCACCCCTGGTGCTGTATGTATAGCAGCATTGTATGAATGTGTGTGCAAAAAGCGCTATAAAATGTAATGTATTTGCCATTTACCCCTGGTGGCTGGCTGCAGTTTGTGAATGGGACATGAGCCAAAATACCAAATCAAAGTACACACCAAATAACCTCCCAAAGATGATAGCTGTCGAATTAGGTAGTTTTTAATCATACTGATAAGTGTTAAAGTTTTCATTTGTCAAGTCTCTCAAAGGAAAGCTGAAATGAAAAATACAGTACAACCAGGATGAGAGAAAAACTTAAAAGGCTCCCAGGTTTTTCTCTAGAAGAGGTCTGCAGCTGTACTGAAAATAAAGTTTTTCTGCTCGAAAAGAAACAGACTTAGAAGCTATCCAAATCTATAGACCACTTTATAACGGTGACATCAGCTGACAAAATCGACATAAACTCAGATTAATGACAGCAGCTATGTGATCCATCGACCCTGTGGAAAATACTCAATGTATCCAATGTTACCTCATTTTACTATTTAACATGTTAGCTACTGTTAACAAGCAAATGTTGCATCCAGCTGCACATTTGATGTGACAATAGTGATTAATGGAGCTATCAGGTGTTTTTAAGCATTGCCTTAGCTTTCTGGTCATTGCTTGGTCTCTCGGCTTGGGAAAGTCCTGTTGTGATTAATGGATGAGCAGCAGGCAGATCTATGGCTGCTGCTTGTCTAACTTCTCCTGTCATATAAGCTGCCTCACTGCTGTGCTTGTTTGAAGTAAATTGCTATGTCAAAGCATACACTGCATCAAAACAAACTGTAGAAGATGCAGAAATGTCTAACAGTGTTGCTCCTTTGTGCCCTTCTGGTTTAATCTTTAACACCCTCTCCCCTTTGTTTTTGTGTTCTCCTCTCCGTGTCACACCCCCTCTTACTCTGTAGGTGTTACATTTCTCTCTTTACCAAGGTACACCTTTTTCTGTTTTTCATGAATTCCTAACTTTGTCTTTCCTTCATAGTAATAAACAGAACTGTACAGATCTGTCAAAGTCAGTTTCAAGGCCCTCCCATTTCACAAATCTAATAATAATTGAGACCATCAGGGCTCTGTTGAGGTTTGGGTGCAGTTTCAATTTATTTTCTTTTGATATTCCTTACTAGTTTAGAGTTATATTTAATTAGATTTTTAGTAAACATTCAATATTTAACTTTGCTTCAGTTGCTCATCAACCCAGAGATTGCAAATAACCTGTTTGAGTGAGTGTCTCATTGAAAGATACTCCAGGTTAGCTGTCAAGGACAATTGGTATTTTATAGTAATTACATAATCAATCAAACCGCTCTCGTAATAACAGACCACTGATGACTGGCGACTAATGACCTTGCAGGTCATTAGTCAATCCTATGCTTTGCTTCATTTGTATGTGAATTTCTTTCTCTGGCACTCTCTGTGTTTCAGGTAACATTTATCTTGATTTTTTTTAAATATGAAAAACACCTAATTAAAAAAAGAGGAAGGTATTTCACACATTTTAAATGTATTGTCACATTCATTAAGCAAAAAAACAAAGACCAACACAGCATTATTTATCATAAAATGAGGCATTGAACCTTAAAAATAAACTATATTTTACTGCTCTTTTCATTACATTTGCTGTCTTATAGAGAACTGATGTTAGCCCCACAAATCATTACAGTTGGGAAAAAAAAGTGTACCTCTTAAAATGATCTTCAGTTATATTTTATACATTATCATATTGCTTTAACTGGTCTTAAAATGAGGAAACACCAGTCATTTTTAACCGATAACACACACACACAAATCATTGTATTGTTCTTGTACCACAAAGTTGAACGCAAGTTAATTTATAAGTTAAAAGTATCACAAAACACATCTGCAAAAAAGGGAAACAGCTTTCTTGCGGTTTATCAGCTCAGCATCTAGAGCACCTCAGCTTTTGTTTCAGTTTATTTCTTCATAACCACGAGGACCTGGAAAAAAAGCAGGTCTGATCAGTTAAACTCAAACTCTTCTGCTACCTATGGTGACCAAGAAAGCCCATTATACCAGGATAAAGTCATGGATTTGATTGTATTTATGGCTAAATAACAGCTCTGGTAACAGATACAATTTGTTAATTATCCCCCATCTCCCATTAAATTCTTCAGCTGATGTTGGGAGAGCAGAAACATTTGCGTTTGAGTATGCAGTTATTATCAAAATGATAGTACACCTCTTTTAGAGCAAATCTGTCTGGCACTGTAAGGGTATCCAGACTTTTCTCTGCGTGCCTAAGCTGCTGGACAGGACAGAAAAAATAAAATAAATAAATAACTATGAATGCAGTTCTTGCCTAATGGATTTGGCCTGGTTCATTTAAGTGATTATGAATGGTTTTCATGTATGGCAGCAAAACACAACAACAATTAAATATAAGCCTGACCTGCAGACCTCATATTCAGTGCCTACAGCTCCAACTTCTTCATGAAGTGCAGTTCAATCTGAGTATCAGGCTAATCAGACAACTCCTGCAGGTTAAACAGCACATACACCGTTACATCTGACAAAATAGAGTGGATTCACAATAGACAGATACAAATATTGGAGGCACCTGAACACAACACTATCTTATATTAACAGACTCACAGTGTGACACAGGAGCTGGCACTTACTCTATTCAAAGAGAACAACTGCTGTGATTAAATTTCAAGAAATATCAGCTGTCTTATAGTTAATTAAAACTTTTATTTTAAAATGAAATACAATACACACTCATCAGTGTGTATGATTTAGTTTGGAGCATTCACCACATTTCAGTAAAAAAAAGCACAAAGACAAAAAGCACATCTGACAACACAGCAACAATAAAGCTGCAATCTCTTACTTAGTTGTGACACTACAAATCGTGATTTATATGTGCTTCCATGTGTATCTGTTTGTTCCTGGAAATTTGCTCATGACTGGGGTTCAGTATAATTTACTGATGTTCTCTGCAGAGTTTTCGCACTGCTAATGAGCTTCATTTAGCAAACACCGAAACAACAAATTGCTTGTGATTCCCACCTTATTACCTGACTTCAGATAAATCGCTCCACGCAAACTACCTCATTTGTTTGTTTTAACAAATTCAAATTGAGAACAGCCCTTTAATACGCCCTGGCCAGGCAGAATTGGTTAAGGGGCGCTATTCAATTATGAAAGTTTTCACAATGGTAATTAGTCAGAGCTGCAACGTATTGTTTTATGGCTTTAAATGTGCGTCGAGGTGGGAATGAGATATTTTAATGTGCGCTCTGAGAGAATTTTGTTTGATAATGTACTTATGTCTGTAATGAAGCTATGCAGTCAGAAAAGCCAATAGATGACAAAAAGATTCAAGCATGTCCTCACACACACACTCACACACACACACACACACACACACACACACACAAAATCAGGCCATATGATTTTCAAGCAAATACTTATTGAAGCCTGTCATTGGTCATCAGTTTTCGGAGATGATGTGAGAAGTGTGATGTGACTTAAGCCTTCATAAAAAAACAAGAATTCTGGTTCATACACTTATTTAGGTATATTTAGAAAAAAATCATGTTGGTACAGTATTAACACAAAACATATTTTAACTTGATCTTTCTGCAGCAAGTGTCCATTAATGACGAATTCCCCTCTCTTACAGTCTAAATACAGAATAAATGTTAATGGAAGTGCATTATAATATAATACACAGACAGAGTAAGTTAAAAGGCTTTTTGTCATCTCAAAGAAAAAGCTCAAATACACTGCAGCAAAAGCCCCATGACTCATATTCATATGATAATATGACATAAAATAATATACTATAATATAGTTTGTCACAGACACACAAACACACAAAGAACCATTAAATCCAAGCAATAAATGAATTTGTTGGTTTATTTGACTACAGATGATATCAGAGAAGAAAAGCTGAAATGTTATTATTACTTGTTCAGTGATTGTTTAAGACACAAAATAAGTGAAATTTTAAGATAACAAAAATAATAAGAATACAGCATTGATTTCACAAGTATTCTGTAAAAAAGACAATGAATTGAATTTGAATTGAACAATGAGTTGAATTTGAGTGCATGCATGTGTGTTCAATTTTTAAGAATAACTAAGGGAAGTAACCCTGTACCCTAACTTAATACTCATGTCTTGATCATTGCCAACTTATAAATAGATAATTAAAAAATTCAGAAAACAGACTGGATAGGACAGAAAAAAACAATGAGGTATTCTTTTTACATTCCACACTTTTTTGTTTTTCTTTCTTTGTGTGTGTTTACCTTATCTCAATATTGCCTTGCTTGCATTTGCATAAAAAATTACTGTAGGATCCAAATGACAACATATGGCTCCACCCATTAAATAATAAATCTGCTGCAATGTAATTAAAATACTTATATTTTGACTTAATTATGATACATTATTGAAGTTGTTTTGCGTGTGATTCAATTGAATCTTTAGGGATTTCTTGCTCCTTCATATTTTCTCATATTTGACTTATTGCACTTGTAAATGCCAAAACGTTGTATCTCCCGCTGTCTTACTCTTTTTGACAATCCAAATTAGGCCTCAAGGTTGATTTCCAGCAACCCCAAAATAATCAGCGGCCACAAAACACAGAGAAATGAATGGGTGAAAAAAGGAAGGGGGGTAACCCACAAATGCATTTGATGAGGTCCATTTAAAAACTGTTACCCCATGCTGGCATTTAAAACCGCTGTGCTTGCAAACCCTTTGACTTTTCCACAACTATAATTACTATTAGTGTGCAATGTTTTTTGAAGTGGCACTGACCCTTGTGTGTTATTGAATGCCTCACTAACAATGCAGTGAGTGGCTTAATCGGCCAATTATTAACCAGACGAAAGTGAAGGGTGATGAAAAAATTGAGGAGGACCTGACTAAGGAGAGAAGATGATGAAGTGCATGGAGAATATTTCTGTGTCTCATCAGGTAGGCTTAGTCAGATCAGAGGTATGTTACCACTTCAGATGCCACAGAAGCAAAAACACCTAAAACAAATTTTATACATTGATTAATGCAGTATATGTGAAGCTAATTAAGCACCCCGACAACAAGATTAAAACATAAAGCCCTCAAGGGTTCAGTTTTCATTTCAACCCACAGAGTCATGAACAGACAAGACACTGATATTTTTTCTTCCCTCACAGCCTTATGGGGCTAAAAAAGTAATGTAAAAATGTTATTGGCCATGGAGTTGTAAAAAATAAAAGGGCTTATGTCCCTGAAAAAAATGTGCTCAGCAAATTTCATAATTATAACATTTTGTTCAGAGGGCAGTGTGAGGGGGAAGCTCATGAAGTGTCCAAATTGGAAGGGCTGCGTACTCTGGAGAGCATGAAGTAAAATGCATGGCTTCCCATTGGTGGAAACATTTATAAAACTAAATACAGGATAGAGGAGGCAAAAAAATAGTTGTGTTTTGTCGTGGTGGGGGGGGTCATGAATATCACTGAACATCACTGCAATCTTGACAATACTTCGTCTTAGGGCATTAGGGCATTGCCATTATTAGGCCACACAGGGTCAGAAACAATTCATTTTAAAGTTAAATCAGTTTACCTTCTCGTCGTCTTTGTGTCAGATGCAACATAAATATACATGAGAGACATTGTAAACACAAACAGTTCTTAAACAATTTTTAAAAAGAAGAAGACTGAATTGGATGAGCATCGCCTACTACCTCATGGATGACTTGGTCATGTTTGCCAATGAATTTGTCCTGTGATGCCAAAGCTTTTCCGAAGTTGTCTGCATCCACT
The DNA here is from genome assembly GCA_016785225.1 of Psettodes erumei. Classification (NCBI taxonomy): domain Eukaryota; kingdom Metazoa; phylum Chordata; class Actinopteri; order Pleuronectiformes; family Psettodidae; genus Psettodes; species Psettodes erumei. The sequence continues at coordinate 892,341 of JAFBJZ010000902.1, read as the reverse complement.
GCAACCATAGTGATCAGAGTGTTCTGTCGTTTTCCTTAACTCTAGACCCAAAAAGGTTCAGGTGGTTTTATTGGCACACAGGATGAGAAAGAGGAGGAGCAGATGGAAGGCTTGAGCGTGAGGGTGAGGGGAGATTCTGTGGTTTTCTATCAATTGTGCACTGAACACTCTGGCGACAAGCAAAGGGTAAGGAAGAGTTCTTGTACAAGTTTAGGTTGCAGGGACTGGGGCCAGATGTGAAAGAGTGCCAGCAAACAAGTGAGTCAGCCTCACCCACCGCACATACACAGTAATAAAGAAAGATAAAGAGTTAGGAGACACGAGGCATGGGGAGGAAAACCAAGAGTCCCAGGGTATACAAGGATGCATCCTGGAGATAGCAAGGGCTGCAGGGATGCATACGAAGAATAGCTTAATTAGTTAATACAAACTACGTAGAGCAGTGACCGGTCCTATAATAAGTGATTGTTTAAGATGGAAACTTTCATTTTGTGTTTTTGCGACCAACAGTATTAGCCCCGTGTTGCACAGGTAACACCATGTGGATGGAAAATGATTGAAAGGCACACCCATGCCTGGTTTTGTCTAGGTCTAACTTTACAGCTAAGAATTAAAAATTGATTGACTCCAAGGAGAGCACAGAAGGACACAGAGGAGAGAAGAAAGTAAGGGAATAAACATGGGGTGGAGGGAGAGGAGGATGAAAAATAGACCATATTACAGCAAGCCTTTCTCCTGGAAATTGCAGTTCTATACAACTTAACTGCAACAGCAAATATGTTTTGTGTTTTAACAATTACATTTTCTACAAAACATTTTTCCTTCTGCAGTTTACTTGCACAGAAACCATTTTTAACCTTTTTAGGAGATGGGTTGATTGCAGAGACAAGAATGGAGTGTAAAAAAGGGATAGATAGAGCAGATGAAAGACAGGAAGATTAGATGAAGTAAAAGAAGTAAGGAGAGAAGTGGCAGAGCTAATGAAAATAAGAAGCAAGTCGATAAAGTCTAGCACCCCCATTATAGCACAGACACATGCTCATAATGCTACATCCAGACATACTCAACAGTTGCAGTAGAGCAGGAATTGTTCTTCCATCTAAATGGGAGAAATAAAACAATGACACACAAACTCACAGTCTACACGCAATCCCAGAAACATTCATTAGCAATGGACACACACACTTTCTCTCACCCACACTCCTTTCACTCCCTATTTCAGACCAATCAAAAGCCCACCCCCCTTAATTAGTGATATGAGATATGCCAAGTTTTTTTTATACAAGCATAATCAATAAATTGATTTATTGACATACATGTATACTGGGACAAGGGCATTCGTACAATCAAATCATATAGCTGAACTACAACCATAGCTCAATTACACTGACTCAATGTATTTTCTGATTTTGGTGAACTGTCCCTTTAAAAACAAATACAAGCTACACGAGATATCAACACACCCCAAGGAAAAGCAGATTGCCCATTGAGGGAGACAAACGCCTCCAGTTGTTGGACAGTGTTTGTTGCCAATTGATTGTTGCTAAAGAACTGTTGTAACCCAGCAGACTTTTGGAGCTGGTAGGTTTGGACCCACAGCATGTTTTATTTCATGTTTTACTCATCAATTTGAGTGAAACTTGCAGTTTCACCATGGTGGAGTGATTTCTTGGATATTACAATTTCTGGTGTAAGCTTGCATGGGTTTGACAAAGCAATAATTTATTGTCACTGGTAGTCTATGCTGAGTGCAACTTGTGTAACCTTAACAAGAAATACCGAGAATATGAAGAGACAAACCAGCTGGTGAATATCGCTGGTGAATTGTTTAGCTAACTTTTTTCCTCCCTCCTCTTTCCAATCGTTTCCCCTGTTCTCCTCTGTTTCTACTTTTCTTATACTGCTTTCTCCTCCCTAGCTCCCTGCCTATGTTCATATCCACATACGCCATTGTCTCCCATTGGTTTCCCTCCTTCCCTCCCTCCGTCCAACCTCGAATATCCAGCAGCACAAGACCAACCCCCGACCCCAATTCCTTGTTTTAAACAAATCAGGACATAATCTGAGATGCCAGATACCTGAGAAACTTGAATTCTCCCAGTGTGCTGCGGTGTGGAATGCTGTAGCCATGATGCAATGTTGCTTGGCAGACAAGAAATCAGAAGGAAAGCAGTCATAATGAAAAATGTATCAAACCATTTCTTTCCTTGTTCTTCTGTCTTGTTTCATGTACACAAAACCACTGTTCTGCTTGCTTTTCCTGAGGAAAAAACAATTCACAATTTAAAATGAACTGGCGGGAAGTTAGGCCAGGGGTTTATATTAATTCTTCAAAAAGAGACACATATTTCATATTTTTTAACTGAAGTGAACACTGGTCTTCATCCTGGAAGCTTGACAGTCTTCACACCTATCTACCACTCTGAGTATCTCTCAGTCTATAGGTTCTGCCCTGCAATAGTGAGGGGCCCATTGGGCACTGGCACTGAATTTCGATCATGTCCTGCAGAATCGTCCAGTGTAATGACTATTCCTGGCTGCATGGGCTTTTTTATTCAGCCAGCCTCCTGTTAATGCTGAAGTCAAGGTAAATATCAGAAAACTTTCATGACAGTCAGCTATCATTTTAGCATGCTCCAGTATGGCAGCAATTTCAGAAAGGACAGAATACCATGTCATGGAATGAGACTGACTACTGACTTTTTACTTGGTTTTCTTTCTTTTCGCAGTGACCTTGATTATGCATTATACCCTCGCTATTTTCATCATCCTAGTACCCTGGTGAAAAACTAGAATCTGTCCCCAGTCTCTACTGCCAGGTAATTACACTACATTGTTAAATATACAACATTTCCTTTAAATTTTAATTTGATTTCATCACACCCACTGCCTTGAAGAAGGCCAGATCAGTTGTTAGGATGCTTTAAGGACTCCTGTAGCAAAATGAGAAAATAAAATATGAAACCATTGTCACTTATATAACACCTGTGTTTTTTCAATGTGGCAATATGGGTTGATAAAATTTGTTTACTCATTCAGTGTCTGACCTGACAGTCTTTTTTATCCACCTTCAGCTGGTCTGAATTTATGCAGATTCCTAACAAGATCATAAAAACCCAGAAAGTGACATTTAAATTTCCATTATTTGTAAAGCACTTTATGTAGCACTGTATGCATTAATGGTCAGCTAGAAACCTCAGCTTATTTCTGCGTTTCCAGTTAAGAAACTGTAAGAAAAGTTGTATGGGGACAGAAGTCTGCACTCCTTCTAATGAGTTCAACACCAACACTAAGAGTCATCAAAAACACATTTTTTTTCTGGTTGCCTTCCAATTCTCCCTGTACACCAATAAAATCTTGAACATGCGAGCAAAATTAAGATCCTAATTTGGGATTTGACGACACACACTGCCCTACACATTTATCTGGTAGATAGCAGTATGTAAATGTGACTGCTCTCTGGGAAGATTTTGAATGTCTTTCAAAGTGTAACAAATAAATTGTCTGTGATTTGTCAACCCTGGCACTTGATAAGACGTCACGTTCTTAATTAAAAGAGGAAATACCGGAACAATCTGTGAAATGATTTCCATTTAAAGCCTGGCAAAACTTTGATTAAGTTAAGGTGATGGTGCCTGATTTTCTAATGGAGCAATAAATGACATCAAGGAGTGGCGGAATTGTGACCTCACTGAGGAGGAAAAATAGAGTTGAGGGCACTGTGTATTGCAAAATGTGAATACTAATGACTAATTAAACTAGCTAACTTCCTAATTAAAGCAGTCCGGTTAATGACAAATGAATGCCTAAATGAAAATAAGCAAAAAAGGGATAACATGGATTCATTTCAGGCTGTCTCATGTACATATTTTAAAGAGTGTGTGACAATACATCCCTGGTGTAATATATATATATGTAAGGATAATAAATTGGGATGACAAATGCAAGCAATTCAATTGCTGAATTTGAATTTTAAGATGACTCTTAACCAAGGAAAATTATCATATGAAAATTCTGGAGTTTTAATCTTTCCTGAATGAAAGTCCATGAAAGACAAAGAAAACAAAAAACAAGCAAAAAAAAAAAATCAGCATACAATTCTGCCCCAGCCAGTCTTGTGCCTAATTTCACTTTGTGCCACTTTATTTTAAGACCAACGTGCCCATGGGTACTCAGCTGGGTGCATTCATTTAAACAACGTGAGCACTGGATGGGAAAATGACAGCTGTGTCATCGAGAGACCAGCAGCTTGGCGCCGCTTGGTGCTGCTTTGCTCCAGGTGTAAGAGAGGACCGTAGTTTGTTGGCAAACTAATGCGCAATGCTTTACTTTTGAAATTTGTGTAAATTAGACTAAGGGGTGTTGGAAAATGATAAAAAAAAAAAAGTAATAAATGTATGATATCTCATTTTACCTCAGAATAAGAAAACAGGGGTGCATCATACAGGGAATAATTAAGTGGTGAACGAGGGAGTGATTTTGCACCGTTTTCACTTGGATTGTCTCATTCTTCTATAAACCAAACCAGATGCTATATGGATCATTTGAAAGATACTATGCTAACGCTTTAATGCAATTAATTAGAAGTATTAGAATCATAATTACAATTAAAGGTAATTTGTTGCACAGGAATATAAACACAAGTCATTGACAAGAAATGAACAATTTAACACTTATTATACATCTTATTACATCTAATTATGTCATTTATGATTAAATTAGCTCACTGTAAGATCCTTCCTATTAATTTCATTACTTGTTAAGAATAAAATAAGGTGTTACCAGTGCTACAGAAACAAGCTTCCTGCACTTCCAGTTCTTACAATTTTTTTTCCACAAAGAAAGATGTGTGTACTGGTACAACTGAATTTTGTAAGTGGAGGTTTGTTTGCTTCATTATCATATCTTTGGAATGGAAGTTTAAATCTGAATTATTGGAAAAAAGGGCATTATTACAGCATTGAATCTATTATTTAAAAAGTGGAAAACCTCTGAGGCCACTGTATCCAGGTTATTTCTTTGGAGTATTTTCTTGTGTTTCTTATTGCTGGTTTAAAACTGCTGGAGCTATGAAATGTGGGCCTTCTAACTTCTGTTTCTGCTTGCATCGAGAGAGAGAGAGAGAGGTTTTTTTATTATTTCAAAGGGGGAAGAGCTTTGATAATTATTTCTTAAAAATAATGACGGCCCCTATTACAAAGATGTATCCTCCACCATGGTCATCTCATCCTGTTTTCACCATGAGAGTACATAATGAATAGGATTACAGGGTTTTTCTCTCTCTCCCTCTCTTCTTTGGTCTTTGTCTCTCACCCACTCTATAGATAACTCCTCTTTTTCCTGCCTTTCTCTTTCCTCTCTGTCTTTTTCCCCCCATTTTCTTCTCCCAAAGAAATCTTTCAGGCATGTCCAATTGGCTCTGGCCACCACATGTATGTCTCCCTAGTGGGGATAAACCATAAAAATCTCTTTCTTTGTCAAACACAGACACCCTCTCTCTCTAACTCTTTCACTCTCACTAACACACTCACACAGACAAATACACACACACATACTCACACACACACACGCACCTCTAAATGAAGCTGTGACTCAAGGAACAGGCCTCTAAGAGAACATCAGACTTCTCATTAAAGGGTTGCTGTGCTGTCCCTGTCCCCTTTACACGTGTGTGTGTGTGTGTGTGTGTTGAGTGTGATTCAGACAGATCCTTGTGGTAATATTGTGGGTCCATGCCTGGTAATGTGCCACATAGGTCCTTTTTAGTGGACTCTGGCTACCGACATTTATACACACACCTAACATGTGCAAACACACATGCATACACATACAATGGTAAATTGGATAGATTTATATTATTGCTGTTGTAAAACTTTACCTTTGTTTCTGGCCTTCTTCTTTTCCACCAATTTATCAATTCTCTTTTAATCGTCATATTTTCTTTTAATTTTGTGTTGCAGGAAAATTCACTCTCCCCCTTTCCCTCAACCTTACTACCTTCTTCACTGTTTCATTCACACTCTATTCACGTTTTGTTTACACAACTCATTCCGACTTCCTGTGAAACCTTAGAGTTCCAGTGCGATTAGATTTTTACAGTTCTCACAGTTGAAATCCCATCTTTGGGGTTTTACCTGCCTTTCAGAGAATATGAAACATATTCCTGTAGTTCACAATATAAGATAAATTAGTATTTTAAAATGAAAGAATGGCTCATTTGTTAGCATATATAGAACAAAACAAGGTTATATCTGCATGATAACAGTGCAATACTGTTGTTATTGTTACAGTTTGTTTCTCCGTGATCTGTGATCATAGTGAAAGGTTGAAAAAATAGCAAATTACCAAATATACAATTTTTATTGCTGTTTTTGTAATTTATTAATTTATAATTTAATAAATGTAATTTATTTATTTGTTTGTTTGTAGGCATCCTTGTGCCATTGCAAATGTGAATACTGAATTAGCTGTATTAATTGCTGTAAAAGATCAAAAAACACTGCATCTCTCTATTACCCTTAACTATGTAGCTAAAGGACCATTAGCAGTTACACACTGGGCAGGGTGTGTGTGTGTGTGTGTGTGTGTGTGTGTGTGTGTCTGTGAGTGAGTGTGTAAGGGGAAGGAAAAATCCAAACAGAAAAGAAACAGGGGAAGACAAAGAGGAGGAGTGAGGTAAAGAAGAGGGGGAGACAACACACACACACATACATTTGGAGTAAGGGGCAATTGCTGCGCACTTGTCTTTTTCCCTCTCATCCTTTTCCTCTCCAGAGGGATAAAGGGATGGGGGGGGTGAGAGGAAGAGGAAAGTTAAAAGCACTTCAGTCATCTCTCTTTCTGTGTGTGTGTGTGTGTGTGTGTGTGATTGTGAGAGACCTTCGTGTGTGAAGAATGTGGACACGTTGGGGAAAAAAGGACACTGAACACAAGCAAATGTGTCAACATGCTCAACATATAAAATGCACAATAACTGCATGATGGTGCGAAAACCACCTTTTGGGACACAGAACAGTGGAGAAATGGCAGACATCACTTTCAGTCGAACACTCATTGCTCCTTGATTTTTGATTTAAACAAGAACAATCACAGGTTATGGTTTGTGAGCTGGGGTAGGGATAGTTTCTGTATTTATCAATATTACAAATTATAATTACATTTTTGGCCTCTGCAATTCTACATAATATTGTCCCAAACATACTGTATTATATTTTTAAATGTTGATATGTTGCACATATTGTGCATATAAACTATTGCTCAATCAATATGGGTTTTTCAATGGCCGAGGCAGATATTTAGAGAGGAGGGCAGCAAATTGTTGTTATATAAAGCCAATATTTGCTTCTGATAAATGCAGCAATTTAATTATGAGACATGATTGGTTAAACAATTAACTTAACAAATTAAGTAAAATGTAACCCTGAGATTATCATAAATAAAGAAACAGTTTTGTGGGCTTTGTGAGTGCAATGTGATTATCTCAAAATGCTTAAATATCAGCCAATTAATCAGACCTATCAATAATATGAATTAATATTGGTTTGGAGAAAGAATCAGAGTAACAAAATGGGTCAGTGGGTGTATTGTCCCAAAGCTGCCTGGGGAGATCATCTGGCCATGACGTAATTCAAATCCGTCCAAAATAACTTCAAAAGAAATACTCTAAATAACAGTGCAACTCATCAAATAAGTAAAGATATAACTGATTGAACCTGCAATGCAAAAGCATGTTACATTATTCATCTTCAGTAAATTGTTGGTAACTTGAGTGAGTTGTTGATATTCAGTTGCTCTCAGTACTGGAGAAGACATTATCATAAATTGCATCTCTTGCAGTGCTGTATGTAGAATATTGGTGATATACCATGCAATACATTTCATATATACATAGCTACATTAATGTTTTTCCTATTTTGTTATGAATAATTAAACTATATGCTGTATGTGAACTGGGATTTTATGTTTACACTTTTTTTGTGTTGCTTTGAAATATATTATCCATTTTGTGTGTGAGGTGGACTTTTTCTTGATTGAGATTGGTTGGCTGGTTGCCAGTTGACAAAATCTGAACTGGGATTGGTCGAGATGTATAGCAACCAATCAAAACCCAGCAATGCAATCGGTAGAAATGATGGAGCATTTTCCAGGCTTTTTTTGTTTAAATTCCATCCAGTTTGTTTTACTGTTGCTTTGTGAAAATATAACAAATACCAAATGATCCTGCCATTAAATTTCACATGACCAAGTTGGTCAAAATCTATAGAATTCATTAAGAGCATGGTCTTACCTATCCTTTTTTTATTTTTTTTTCTTTCATACTGTAGCAGGCTGCAGTATGAAAACTACTGACACTTTGCAGTCAGTCTCATTGTTAAAGTGAGGCAGAGTAACTGAGGGGACACATTCATGTGAATTTATGTGAACACATGGGTTAAAATGGAAAAAGGCACAATGACAAATGATCATTGATGGTAGATTTTCTCTCTGGTGTCTAAACTCATAAAATCATATTGAGTCTGCTATGCTTTCATCTCCCACAAGATTATTTGACACAGATCTCCTCGATTATTATTATTATTATTATTATTATTATTATTATTAGAGATTGTACACACAATTTGAACACTGACAGTAGTGGAAATGATTTGCAAAAAGAATGTGATAAAGTCAAATAAAATTGTGTAGCACTAACAACTGTGATTACAATCTTCAATGCTAAGCTTTTCAAACTATGGATGCTTTGACATAAAAGACAAAAATACAATAAGATAATTCATGTATCAAATGAACAGCATTTTAATATTTGATGAGAATAAGAATATATTGTTACTGCAACATTACACTTCCATTTGATTTTGTCCAAAGTAATAACTGAAGATAATTTTGTAGTTTCAACACATTTGTCCCATGCAGTTTGTACAGCATGTTAATAAGAACCCCTGGCATGATGGAATTCTTTTTGGAGTGAAGAGATCAGATATCTTTTCCAACTGATTATATTTTTTTCATTGTTTGTTGAAATGTATTTTTGTATCATGAATTTCTTTGCGATTCAGTATGCAATTCAGTATAAATAAATTAATGGAACCTGCTTTTTTGTTGAGGGAGGACAAGTGAACAGGAGGCTAAAAGAATGGTAGAAACTTACCATGCATTTACTCAAATACTGTACTTATGTATAGCTTTGAGGCTTTGAGTACTTTACCTGCGTATTTCTGTTTCTGCTGACTCATATTTCTACTTTAAGAAACCCCTTAGTTTTTATTCTGCTACATGTATCTGATGGCTTTAGTCCATTGTTACTGTACTTTTCAGATTTTACATACAAAACACACAGTATGGTCAACACTAAGTATGTAATATTACTGAATAAACTGCCCGACTCTACTGTATATATAGAAGTTTGAACATGCTAACTTAACTTTAGTCAGCTACAAAATTAAAAAGCTACTTTTACATAAAAAAACTATTTTATAATATATTAGAACTATTTCCAATGAAAGGGTCTATTGCCATCATAATAAATACATAAACATTAATGCTTAAAGTACATTTGGAATGCAAAACTTTTTAATTAAATATAAGTCATTTTTACACTGTAAAAGTGCTACATTAACAATTCCTATTCCAACATAGTAGCAATTTTTGGTAAGAAAAAATATAAATAAATAAAAATAATAATAATAATCCTGGAAAAGAAAGAATAATAATATACTGCATTGTTATGAATAAATCACAAGAGACACAAAGTCAAGCTGCAGATTTTTTTTGCTAACCTATGTATGATTTGACTATGAATATAAAAGTATTCTGTGGTGCTCTGTAAACTCGATGAGGAGCCGTTCAACCCTGGCAAGCACATCACTGTCAACAACACTGGACTACTGGCTGCTTTAATCCAAAACTATTAATTTCAGCCTATGATACATATCCTCTTCTGATATTGCATATTCCTCTGTGTAATCCAGGCCTTCCTGAGTCTTTCATTGTGCTGTCAACCACAGTTTTCTGCTATATCATCTGTGTGTGTGTGTGTGTGTGTGTGTGTGTGTGTGTGTGTAATGGCTATGTCTGATGTCTGGCGTCAGTGTTTGACCATATCTTTCCCCGGTGACATTGCATCATTTCACTTTATGTTTATTTAGACACACAAACACACACACACACACACCGGCACACAAACCAAAGAAAAAGCCTGTCAGGTGTTGCCAGTTGCATATGTAAATCCAATAAGAAAGGCACCTTGAGTACTTGGAGCAAAAGAGGCAAATGCACCCAGAAGATCCTCCCCACCTAATGCATTTGTGCCCCCCCACACACACACACACACACACACACACACACTCACTGCACCCCCACCCCTCCTCTGGAGAGTGTTTAAGGCATCCTCTCTGGATTTGGAGCAGACATATTGTCTTATGCTGGAACAGACTGAGCACTAATTGGCTAGAGAGAAGTTTGGAGACAGCATAAAGAAGCGGGGTGAGAGAGGCAGTGGGAGAGAGGGAGAGCGAGAGAACATGCTGTAAAGTGAGAGAAAATGAAAGAGAGTGAGTCAGGAATGTTTAGAAGACTAAAAGTACTTTAAAGCCATAATGGACCTATTTCCAGACAGGCGCCATTTTAACCCCACCCACCGCACTCCCCACCCCCCTCAACCACCCCATGCCAATGGTGCGTATACACATGCACACACAAACACACACTTAATTGATGTAGAATGTCTGACTTGCTGTCATTACACTCTTTAAATCGATACTTAATAACATCTTCGACGTATTTCTTTTATGTATATATATTCTTCTATCTTTAGACCCAAAACAGCGGAAATATGGTGCCACTCTGCTCTTAAAACATGTTACATCAAATGTGATGTAACTGTAACATACCTCTTCATTCTTTGAATTTAATATCTGATATTTGTAATCACTTCTTTGTCTTTGTTTCAGACATACATAGACTTCATTGATAAATCATCCATCATCTAAGATTTGGTGAATTTGATGAACAACACAGGATAAGTTAAGAGTTAATCTTTGTACATATACATGAACAGTTAATAAGGAATAAGAAGAAAAACAGTAGTGAATGAGAAAGAGGCAGGTTTATTGAAATTATACTGAGACTTCACATTTTCCTGACCAATATCTGATGTACTGAACATGCCTGATTCTGTCTTCATGGCTGCATGACTTCTCCTTTATCTTGTGGACCTTTAACTGCTCTTTGATGCCTGTAAATAATCTTGAGACTCTGAGTCACATTTTAAATTGCACTTTTTTTGGATCTTTCCCAAAATGTTTGATTCAAGCACAGGGAAATAGATGAACACCCACTCAAAAGTTTCAAGGTTCTCAGTAATCACAGCAAAAATACTCCATATTTTCCCATTTAGTACTTTCAGTAGGCCTGTGTGTTTGCTTATTATTTCATGATTTTGAACTCATGCAAGCTTTATCTGTAGAACAAGGAACAATGGATTTGTGGGTCTGTCTGTTTTTGATAATTTGAGACAGTATTTTATTACAAATCACTGTCCTCCAAAAATATGCATTCAAATGTCTAATTACAATTTTAGCTGTAGAATTTTATTTTAGTTAGTTGAACAGTTAAGGGTTTGAATACTAATTTGCTCTAATTGACATCAAACATACTGGGGTTTAATAGAGAGGAGGAAAAAAATGCAGTCACAAATGATTATTAAGAACCTTTTTCACCTGAGGGGTCAGTGGAACCATATATATGACCATATATGTAACAATATATATGATATATAATCATAATAACATAAGGATTACTTTCTTCTTTTGTATTAAACCAAGTCCTAATAATTTCTCTTAGGAAATCATGAATCATAATATGTTTCCTGGAAAGACATATTTATTTCTTTACTCAAGTTTTTCTTAAACATAAAGCTTTATTTTAACCCCAGTAAGCTTTATTCTTCATATGTATTGAATTGTAAGCCTGCCTATAGACATACTTTTCATATACACATGTTCAGCAAAGACACCTAGGTTATGACAGCAATTATTTGAAATTAATTGAAAATTGTCTTTGTTTACCTTATTAATTAATAACAAATTACATCATTTTTCTGGGAAACCTTTTGGAAATTATTATGAAATTATTATTGACTAATTAACAGACTGATGAAATAAGGAATAAAAGTATGCATGCATTTTATCTTATTTCTATTAGCAATTATACTGTGTTCTACCTTTTCTCTTAGTGACTTCATGACATATAATGCATAGAGCATAGTAAAGCAGAGTGAAGCATAGTATAGCATAGTATAATGCATTATACTACACTCCACTGATCACTGTTTGCCCGGTTGTTCCTGATCTCCTGTACTCAAATACAGGTGTCTGTATGAATGTGTACAGTGCACAGTATGTACCTCTGTGAGAAGAGGCTTCTGTGGAAGGGATATACACCACTCTGCCAGATGATGATAATTATAATGTAGGTTGGAGTTTGAAGAGTATCCTGAGGTGATGTTTACCTTTTGAAATAGCTTCCTTGGTGGAGAAAATGAATTATTGTAAACAAACAAGGAAGCCAGCGCAGTTATTAGAAAAGCGAGACTGTGTAAATGCCATGCTGGTATTAAAGACAGGGGTGGATCGTTAGAAAAGATGGGGAAAAGGTGTGTGACTTTTTAAAACGGTCCCCCATGTTGATTAAATGCTCCAGTCTGTTTCCACCTGATAAAGTCAAGCCTCACCAGGCAACATAACCAGGCAACCAGGAGGAGGTCAGAAACATCAGGATGCTCTAAATGTGACATCTATGTTGGAGTGAATACACACCTGGGAGCAGGTGACTGTCTCTAAAAGTTCTGACATCAGACTGACTGAGGAAAGATGTATGTACTAATGACTGGACTGCATGTACTGTAAGTTACTTTTACATCCTACGAATATGCAACAGTAAATACATTTAGAAGGAAAGAAACAATGCCACTTCAAGTCTGTCACTTATCAACATTTTACTGGAGGCATTACTAGTTTTCAAAAACTTCCAACTGAACATTTCTGTCAAACTTTTACTTAAAGGTGTTATGACAGTCAGAAATACTAAAATTGTCCATCTGGTCACTCAGATCACATTTATCTTCCTTCATTCTGTTGTTTAATGTGAACATTAAGTAAGATCATGACCTGTATCTGCAGGATATATATACTGCACTTCTGCCATATGACTGGCTGATTGGAGAACTGCATGAACGAGTAACTACATGAGAAATCTGTGCTCATGTTTATAAGCCATACATGTGCTCCAGATTCAGAGTCTGTGTCCCCAGATTTGTAAAGCGTGTCCTCGGAGCCATGCATTCAAATGACTTGGTTTGTGAGTGAAAAGCACAGACAAATACAGAATTATACAAACCCTGACATGTGTGTCTGCAATTTGTCCACAAATTGTGCTGCACTGCCCTCGTACTGTAGTTGTAGTCAACTTTTTCATCGTGTCAGCTCACACTAAAAAAGCTGGACTGCTCATCCAAAAACAGCTCACAATCAGCCCAACACTTCTTTTGAATCTGAATATTATAGTTGCTTACTATATGTATATACAAAAGCAATGCTTATGTTTTTGTGGAATTAATTCCAATGATTGAATGATAGATGATTGACTTTTTTTACTTCAAGCTTTATTTTGATTTTGATTTTCATCTCAAAAGTCTGGAGAAATAGTATGTAATGTAATCATTTATTTTCTTAGGTTGTAGATTTTATGTCTCCCTAAGACATCAACTATGAATTTTAATCATAAAGATTCATAAGACTCAGTAATTCACAGTTGTGCACAAGCCTGTTGGGCCCTTAGTGTAAAGCAGTTTGGCATTATGGATCTTCTAATTTCACATGCAGTGATTATTACAGTGGGGAATGCTGGGAATAATTTTGATTGTTGCCTGCAGAGTAAATGAATTGTCCTGCAACCACACAGCAGTCTCTGGGCGGGAATGAATTAAACTGATTGAACACCTCAATAAGTGGGAGTACGACTACACACAATTTCACACACACACACACACACACACACACTTCCTCTGTCACTCAAACACTTGCACGCAAGCACAGTCTCCATCATACACACCAACACGATCAATTTACACATCAGGCATTGTATTGATCAGGCTTTTTGCTGCTTGGGTCCTCTGCCATGGCCTTTCAATTAAGCTGGGAAAGAGAGACAGAGAAGGGAGGACTGAAATATAGATGAGACGAACAATAAATATGATCAACCTGTTCACTTTCTGTCCTCTGCATTCCTTCTGCTATGTTGACATCATTAAAAGTTTCTTTTAACTTGATTTCTACTGCAATTAAATAGATGGTTATCCTCCATCCAAAGCTGTTTGGGGTGTCTAAAGCAATCCCTGTTTGCCAAGTTTGACAAATAAAAAGAAAGGAATTGTGTGTTTGTGTGTTTTTAAACACACTCTGGAGAAAGACTGATGGAGAGTAGTGACAAAGTCCTGTACTTTAGTTACTGGTCACTAATTGGGCTAATTGTTTTGACGTGATTGGAAAAAGGAAATGTCTAGTCTTTACTAATACTTTGCATCACAGTGCATTTATTTATCTTTCTTGCATTCTTGCATTTCTTGCATTGAAAACTCAATGCTCCTTTCCACAGTACATCTGTATGAGTGGTGAGTGAGTGTCAAAATCACCACGATTGGACACCCAGTGGCATTCTCATGCTTTGGAAGCTATGACACCTCTGCTAAAGAGTTGATCAAGAAAAACACTGATAAGCACATGCTTAATAATGAGATATTAACAGACACTGTGCTCACAAAACAACTGAAGAGTATCCAGATCTGGGTCAATTCATGATATTTTCTTGAGATAGTGTCCCTCTATTATTTCTTATTTCATTGTTTTTAAAAAAATCATATTTCATTATTAAGTTATATTTTAGGGGGACAACATGCAGCAGCTGGTACAGCCAGTCAAGAATCAAACTGGGGACTAAGGGGTCCATATGGTATGTGCCCTAACCATAAGGTCATTGGGTTGCCCCACTTTTTTCAAATCTCTATGCATTTATGGGACATGACTCAAAATGAGAAACTTTGCCCTATCTGACAATGTTGAAGAATCTGTCACTCACTCTATCCATTTATGTGATCCTACTAAAAAAATAAATAAAGGCAGAACTCAAAACATATCCTCCTTGACAGAGTTAATCACTGAGCTACCTCTAAAAGAGTGCTTAAACCACCAGATGCACACAAGAAAAAGAAAAAGAAGAAATATGAGTGTTGTGACTTTTCAGAAGCAAACAGGGTCAAGTTGATTTTATTCCATCAGTTCCTCTTTGTGAAAATAATGTAAAATATATACATTTTCCATCTGAAAGATTATTATAAGACTTGTAGAACTCATACGGATGACATGAAAAAAGCATAAAAGGTTGTTTCATAATGCCTTTTATCACAGTGTGGTGCAGGTCTGTGCAGAATGTACTTTGGATGTACAGTATAGATGGTCAACAGCTGACCTACATATACGCCAGATATTCTACTGTAAGGTTCTGTGAAGACAGACATTTTCTGTACATTACATTGAATTGTAGCTGAATGACTAATCTAAGTCAGTTTGAGTTCTGACAAACTTTCTATACCCACTTGCCTCTTCACTCACAAACTAATAAGGCCACACCTGAACTGTGACTTAGGACATAACAGGTTTAAATTAAGTAACAGCTATTAAGCAAAACTAATTTGCTGATTAATATAGAGCTTCAGGCTGAATAGAATAAACTGCATGGTATATTCACTTTGTGAAAGGCTCAAACTTTATCCCACAGAGCAAACATGGCCTTTTTATACAAATGTGTTTTCTAGGAAATTGAAACCAGATTACATTTTCTATTAAAAATTATATCCTTATTCATTTACGTAGCAAGTCAAATATATGAACATAGTGTTCAAACATTGAAACCTTCTTTTAATGAGTTGAGAGATTTCATTCTAAAGTCTAAAAAATGAAAAGTACACATTAGAAGTTGAATCAACTCAAAATGAACAGAACTTACATAGTTACATCAAGTTATGAGGGAAAGACTTGCTGATTGCACTAAACTCCTGATGTCTTATCGTTTGGGGCTGTTAACTGTTCAAGAGAAGGTGACAGTGACTCAAAAACACACACACACACATACAGTTACACAACATGCTGGCAATTTATAGGTATCTAAATAAATGTTAAACACACGCACACCAGGCACTTTCTCTCCTGCAACATTAATGTAACAGAACTCACCCTTTTGTGAACTCTGCAGTAAAACGTGCGTGTGTGTGTGTGTGTGTGTGTGTGTGTCAGGGGTTGTACAAAGTGTCCTCCATAGTCGAGTCATGTCTATTAAACCTCCCCAGCCAGCCAAAGGGAAACAGAACGTCTCACATCAATTATTGAACTGCAGAAAAAAGAGGAGGATTGAGAGACAGAGGGAGGGAGGGAAATAGAAAGGGTTGGTGAGAGATAGATATAGGAAAATAAGAAGTGTGATGATCAGTACAGGAACCAGTCGCAAGACAGTGTGTGCTGACAATGATCTTTATTAGCGACAGTCCAAAATCCGCAAATCTAAAAAATCCGTATCACAAGTCCGTAAACAGGGTCAGAAAACCAGAGCAGCAAAACCAGAGGCGTAGTCAAACAGTCCGAGTCAGAAAAACCAGAGAAACAGCAAACAAATCCAAGGGGCTAGAGCAATAAACGGTGGTCAGGCAAAACTGGGTCTACGAAAACAGATCAGGCTAAGCGTACAGGGATCTCGGCTTTGGCATGAAATGGTCACGATTCGACACCAGGGAAGTGTGAAGCAGGGTTTAAATACACTGGGGAGTGATGAGCAAACGAGACACAGGTGTGAGGAATTAGTCAGGTGATTAACCAAAAGCGGAAGAACACCAGGGGGAGCCCTAACAGATAACACCAGGCAGAAACCCAAAAGGACATGGATCATAACAGTACCCCCTCCCTTAAGAAACGCCTCTCGGCGTTTTAATAGGTGGTTTGGGATGAGTCCTGTGGAAGTCCCTTATCATGTCCTTGTCCAGAATGAACCTGGCCGGTGTCCAGCTTCTCTCCTCGGGACCGTAGCCCTCCCAGTCAATGAGGTACTGAAGGCCCCGGCGACGACAGTCCAGGATGCTCCGGACCTTGTATGTCTCTCCATTCGATGATGCTGGGGGCGGGAGGGGGCTCAGGGGCGGAACACAAGGGGTGAGTGACCACCGGTTTAATATGTGAAACATGGAATGTGGGGTGTATCTTACTCATAGTAGCGGGAAGCCGAAGTCTGACTGCAGAGGGGCTGATAACCTTGACAATGGTGAATGGACCAATGTAGCGAGGAGCAAACTTACACATGCCCCCCTTCAGTGGAATGTCCTTGGCAGCCAGCCACACACGTTGCCCCACGAGATAAACTGGAGCCGGAGTACGCCTCCTGTCCACCCGTTCCTTCATCCGAGCAGCCGCTTTCAACAGATTGGAGCGTGTAATGCTCCAGGTCCTTCTGCATCTGCGGATGAAGGCCTCAGCAGACGGAACCCCCACCTCTTTCTCTTGACTCGGGAACAGAGGAGGTTGGTACCCCAAACAGCACTCGAAGGGGGATAACTTGGACGAGGCAGAGGTGTGACTGTTGATGGCGTACTCGGCCCACGGCAACTGCTGGCTCCAGGAAGCTGGGTTTCGGGCACACATGCACCTAAGGACAGTCTCAAGAGATTGATTAGCCCGCTTGGTCTGGCCATTGGATTGGGGGTGAAAACCGGAGGATAAACTTACAGATGTACCTAGGAGAGTGCAAAAGGCTTTCCAAAAGCTAGCAGAGAATTGGGGACCGCGGTCTGAGACGATGTCGGAGGGGATGCCATGTAATCTGATTACGTGTTGGATGAGTAGTGTGGCTGTTCCCTGGGCAGAAGGTAACTTGTTGAGAGGAACAAAGTGTACGGCCTTAGAGAACCGGTCGACGATGGTAAGAATGGTGGTGTGGTGGTTGGAAGTGGGTAAACCTGTTATGAAATCTAGTGGTATATGTGACATGGGACGGCTGGGAATGGTTAGTGGTTGCAGGAGACCTTGCGGCGGTTTGATGGTTTACCTTTGCTTGGGCGCAGACCAAGCAGGCTGAGACGTAGTCTTGCACATCTCTTCTTAGTTCTGGCCACCAGAACTTGCGCAGGATAAAGTCATATGTGCGACTTCTCCCCGGGTGGCAGGAGAGGTTGGAGGCGTGTCCCCACTCAAGGACCTGGGATCGTGCACTGGCGGGTACGTAGAGGCACCCACTAGGGCATGCACTTGGTGCCGCGGGCCCCTCCTGGGCACGCCTCACATAGTCCTCAATCTCGAGGTCAACCGCATTAATGAAAATGTTGGACGGGAGGATAGTGTCGGGAGCTGGGTCCTTCCCGGTGGATCAAACCTTCTGGATAGAGCATCTGGTTTAACATTCTTGGAGCCCGGGCGATACGCCAGATGGAATTCGAACCGGGAAAAGAACATGGCCCACCTGGCCTGGCGAGGGTTCAACCGCTTGGCCGTCCGTAAGTATTCCAAGTTCTTGTGATCAGTCCACACCAGGAAAGGGACCCGGGCACCCTCCAGCCATTGCCTCCATTCGTCCAAGGCCAGCTTGACTGCCAAGAGCTCGCGATTGCCTATGTCATAATTCTGTTCAGAAGGGGTTAGGCGATGGGAAAAGAACGCACAGGGGTGCACCTTTCCATCCTGTGATGATCTCTGGGACAGGACGGCCCCCACCCCAATGCTAGAAGCATCAACTTCCACGATGAACTGTGCCTCCGGGTCTGGGTGAATGAGGATGGGCGCAGTCGTAAATAGTTTGTTCATTTGCTGGAATGCAGTCTCGGCTTCCCTGCCCCAGGAATACTTGGCTTTGGTGGAGGTCAGGGCGGTGAGGGGAGCCGCAACTGTGCTGTAGTTTCTGATGAATCTTCGATAGAATTTGGCAAATCCCAGGAAGCGCTGCAATGACTTATGGTCTTCTGGCTGGGGCCATTCGGTTACAGCCTCGACCTTGAGGGATCCATGCCAATGCTTCCCGCTGAAATCCTGAACCCCAAAAAGGTGGTGCTGGTGCACGAGAATTCGCACTTCTCAGCCTTGACAAACAGCCGATTCTCCAGCAATCGCTTGAGCACCTGCCGCACATGCTCTGTATGTTGTTCGGGTGAACGGGAAAAAAAAATCAAAATGTCATCCAAGTAGACAAAGACAAACTTATTAATCATGTCTCTTAACACATCGTTAACCATTCCCTGGAAGACTGCTGGGGCATTAGTTAGGCCAAAGGGCATAACCAGGTACTCCCAGTGGCCTGTGGGAGTGTTAAAAGCCGTCTTCCATTCATCTCCCTCCCTTATGCGTATAAGGTGGTAGGCATTTCGTAAGTCCAACTTGGTGAAAATGGTGGCTCCCTGGAGAAGCTCAAGGCAGTGGACATGAGCGGAAGGGGATAACGGTTCTTGACAGTGATGTCATTGAGGCCGCGGTAATCAATACAAGGACGAGGGGAACCGTCCTTCTTGTTAACAAAAAAGAAACCTGCCCCAGCTGGCGACGAAGATGGGCGGATGATACCGGCAGCCAGGGACTCGCTAAGGTATCTCTCCATCGCTTCAGTCTCGGGAGTGACAGGGAGAACAGCCTACCTCGAGGGGGGGTGTTGCCCTGGCTTCAGATCAATGGGGCAATCATATGGACGGTGGGGTGGCAGACAAGTGGCGCGCGCCTTACTGAATACTTCTTTTAAGTCAAGATACTCAGGGGAACCTCTTCCAGATTAGGAATTGGCTCCGTCCTGAGCAACTGGAACCGTGTGTGTGGGCTTGCCAAGACATGTCTGCGAGCAGGCGGGGCTCCAGCCCATGATTTCATGTCTCTTCCAGTCTATGACTGTTATGGATGGTCATCCATGGGTGGCCAAGGATGACTGGTGAACGGGGAGTTGACGATCAGGAAACTGATGAGTTCCTGGTGGTTACCGGAGACTAGCATCTTTAGGGAACTGTAGCATGGGTGATGCGGCCGATCCTCCGGCCGTCCCAGAGAGACCGCCACCCGTGGTTGAGAGAGCACCACCCAGGGAATGCCCCAGCGCTTAGCCGCCTTTAAGTCCAGGAAGCTCTCTTCTGCTCCTGAGTCCACCAGAGCCCTAGTTCCCTTAGAGCCCCCATCCCACTCTAAGGTCACTGGTAGGCTGGTGCGCTTCCTCGAGGAGGATTCCAATGACATTGCGCCCACGAGCGCCTCTTCTCTCACTGTGGGCGCGTTTTTACTGGGCACCCGATCTTGAAGTGTCCAACCCCCCCACAGTACAGATTGTTCTGATCCGTCTTTCTCCTTCTTTAGAAAGACGTGCTCGATTTATCTGCATGGGCTCTGCCTCCGGGGTGGGTGTGTGGGGGTGTGGTGCCCCCGAAGGCAACCTTGGACGAAGCAGGGGAGGGCTGACGGTGGGGGCTCGGGCAGGCCTGGCGCCCGTGTTCCTCTAGGCGTGAACCTACACGGATAGCCAGTTCTATAACCTGATTCAAATCATCAGGGAGGTCGCGGGTCAGTAACTCGTCCTTGATGCCTTCAGCGAGACCGTGGAGGAACGCATCATACAGGGCACGTTCTCCCCAGCCGCTGTCGGTGGCAAGCGTCTGGAACTCGATGGAGTAGTCCGAAACTGACCTGCGCCCCTGATGTAGCTGAAGCAGCCCTCTTCCTGCCTCCTGGCCGTGCTTGGACCGATCGAAAACTCTCTTCATCTCCTCGGCCAGCCGAGTAGAGTTCTGGACGCA
Organism: Psettodes erumei; assembly: GCA_016785225.1. Classification (NCBI taxonomy): domain Eukaryota; kingdom Metazoa; phylum Chordata; class Actinopteri; order Pleuronectiformes; family Psettodidae; genus Psettodes; species Psettodes erumei. Next base: position 871,490 of record JAFBJZ010000902.1, on the reverse strand, counting down.
TGGTAAGTCCGCCTCCCAGGCCGCTGTAGCCCACTGTTTGGCCCTCCTGGTAAGCTGGGTGATGATGTAGGCAACCCGGGATTGCTCGTTGAGAAAGGTGGCTGGTTGTAAGCTGAAGATAAGCTTACACTGGGTTAGGAATGCCCGGCAGGACCCAGGCTCCCCGTCATATTTCTCTGGTGGTGGAAGACGTGGTTCGTGTGTCGTCGAAGGAGCAGCGGAGCTGGGAGCAGGGGGAGCAGATGGATGAAGAGGGGGGGTGAGCTGGTTGCCTCTGACGGTGGCAGCCAAGTCAGCCATGCTGTGGGTCAGCATCTGCAGATGTTGCGAGAGGGCAAGGAGTTGTCGCTGTTGCGCCTCCAGCACGGCGTCCCGCCTATCCACGGCCGCTTGTAGCTGCGCACTGCCTGCTAGTTCCATGGTGGTCGAATCGTACTGTAATGATCAGTACAGGAACCAGTCGCAAGACAGTGTGTGCTGACAATGATCTTTATTAGCGACAGTCCAAAATCCGCAAATCCAAAAATCCGTATCACAAGTCCGTAAACAGGGTCAGAAAACCAGAGCAGCAAAACCAGAGGCGTAGTCAAACAGTCCGAGTCAGAAAAACCAGAGAAACAGCAAACAAATCCAATGGGCCAGAGCAATAAACAGTGGTCAGGCAAAACTGGGTCTACGAAAACAGATCAGGCTAAGCGTACAGGGATCTCAGCTTGGGCATGAAATGGTCACAATTCGACACCAGGGAAGTGTGAAGCAGGTTTTAAATACACTGGGGAGTGATGAGCAAACGAGACACAGGTGCGAGGAATTAGTCAGGTGATTAACCAAAAGCGGGGGAAGAACACCAGGGGGAGCCCTAACAGATAACACCAGGCAGAAACCCAAAAGGACATGGATCATAACAACAGAGGTGTGTCTCATCTTCAGTTTTAAAATTTCAGTTATTGATGTTGATTTACAATATTTTATAACAAGTAATACTTTTCATCTGTACATGTAATAGCCTATTGACAAAAAAAATTAATACATGAATACATTAGATTTACAGCTTCAGAAATGCAGTATATTCATCTTGTGTGGCCATCTGTTCCCAGCACCTCTCAAATCATGCCTTGACCTAGTCTTCTGCAGAACAGATTGTCACATATTCCTCTTTGCTGATAGTGTCAAAGTGATAGAAGCAACAAAATGACCAGTTTCATAATCTGTCTTTCACTGGCTGGATTTGCAGTGATGAGCTACTAGCCACTTTTGCATGAAGCAAGCCTGTTTTTCCATCTGTCCGTGGAGAAACAAACATGTGACAACAGATCCATTAAATACCCAGGTATTTAATCTCTGTGGGGTTGGGTTAGGTAAGTGGACTGGTCATATTTTTCAGTGATATATGTCTTCATATTGCTCAATATTAAACACGGTAATGTTTACTCAGAATACCTTTTCAGTGACTTACTTTTTACTGATATCTGAATTAATTTTCATATCATTAATTTCATGTTTACTCACATTAAATACAAATTATTTACAGCCCTGAATATACAATACCTGAGCTGGAACCGGAATTTCTCTGACTGAGCTTTGTGTAGAACTTTTCCCAACACAGCTGCACATCTTTGGATGTGTTAACATTTCTCCATGTACAAAAGGTAAATGATGGCTATGTCTGCATGTATGAGAAATATCTACACCTACATGTACATGTACATACTGTACATCTACATTTGCACTACTGAGCTCAGCACTGAGAGTAATTGTTAAGCGATTGCAGTGATAAATGCATACATTCCAACCAGATGCCTATGGAATAAATCAAGCGTGCGATTACTCTGACCTTGATGAATGACACATCACACTTAAAAATGTGGATCCCAACAAAATGGCTTCATGGATAATAAACAGTGACACTCTTAGGACTGGTGGTGGGACAGAAAGAAAACATGGATTTGCATCAATGTTCATAGGCCAGGTGGGATTTCTCAGTATGGCATGTCTGCTCTTAAGGGGAAGAGGAGGAAGAATTTTTAGAAAACCATAAGGAAGATGTCAGGGACAGGTTTTGCTCTAAGATTCATCATTAGTGTCTCTCAAAAGATTAATTTGCAAAAAAGAGCCAAACATTATTCTCTTTAATAGGAATGTCTATTGTCAGGCCAGATCTTATGGACTGTACTTCCTTTGAAACCACAGAAAGTGAACATGCATCAGTGTGATTTCAGTCTGATTTACACATTTTACAATCAGGCAGAGAAAGTATTCAAAGGCAGTATATTTTAAATAATAATGTAGGTATGGCATCAGTAGACTGCTAGGCAAATCTGGAGGTTGGTTCAGGCATGGCATGGCAGAAAGTGGTAGAGCTGGGCTGGTCGGAGCTGGTTTGTTCAGGCATGCAGAGCACACATGTACACAGACAAACTGGGGACAGACACAAGACCCAAGGAAAGGGAATACAGGGAAATACAGAGCCAAGCGCTAACACAGAAGGTCATGAGAAGTCCCACATGAACAAATAATGTGTCCTACTAACAAGTACTGTGCATGTATCAAAGGCCTGATATATCTTGTCCAGCAACTATTAAAACTCAAACAAAACAAATCAGTGAGCCACACTGCTGCACTGTGGGACATCTTCCTCCACTGACATGAACAAAACGCTGTTATGTATTTTGAATGAATCCCACACGGACTTCCTGCTGCCAGGAAGTCACTAGAGAATGAAAAGTGCATTAATCAGTGCTGAAAATAGTCCAAGACAAAAGCGCTATTTACTCCATTAAGTAATGTCAGCCTAAAGCTCCAGTGTCCAGCTATAGCAGGGAGGTTTGCATCCCAGTCAAGGTTTTTGTTAGTAAACAGGTTTGTGTTTGCAGTGGCTGTGAACATTTTCCTTATTAAACCAGACCACAATTTCCCTAACCTCAGCTGTGTGTCACAGCCCTTCATCCATCCAGACGAGTAATCTTAACAGTGTTTGAAGAGAGGAGTTGAAGTTTCTGCTGTATTTCATTTGTGTTGTGAAGGCCAGAGGCAGGCAGCTCTTACATGATACTCGCTCCTGCTGATAGGCCCACATCACACTGTCGATGAAATTAAATGAAAACCTCCCCACCATCAAATTCAGTCTCTCTGCAGGTTTTATTGAACGCTGTGTTTTAGTGCATTTTTTTGCACGAAAGGACTGATGATCATTCAAAACTCATCTTGCTCACCGTCAGCTGGAAAAAAGGTCCATGATGTTTTTTCTCAATCTTTGGGGGTTTCTTGTCTCTAAAAATGTAGGTACAGTACAGCCAGTGTGTCAGAACATCACACTGCATAATTTATAAAAAAGTCTTCTTTATCTTCTCTGGTCCTGACAGCAATGAATGGTTCGTTTTCATATTTCATATACACTGGAAATACATCTTATATCCACAACATGAAGTGACAGGGAAGGATGGGGAATGTTGAGCAGATAAATGCATCTCTTCATGTATAGTTCATCATGATTTAAATGATTATCATAGGATTCTTTCAATACTGCATTTGGTCATCATAAGTCCATTTGCCTTTATTTGATAGTCAACTGTGGATGTTGCAGTGATGTGGTATGTGCTTTAACCATTTGGCCACTATTTTTCATCTTAATTCATAGTCCCTCTTTTGTCTAACAGACTCTGTGATACAGTTCAATTGGTGGAATGTACTCTGACCTTATTTTGAAGAGAATATGATTAATATTTTTCATATTTTACTGCCTCTGTGAGACAGATAAAATAGAATCATGGGATGCGCTGATTACAGCATTGCTGTGAGAAAACGGAGAAATACAGACACACTCTTTCTCAAACACGTGCACTTGCACACACACATGCACACTCTCAGAGTTCTGTAGCCCATATTGCCTGGTGCTCACCAGTCATGCTGCACAGATGGATCTCACTGAGTCATTTACCCTTCTCACACAGACTGTGTATGTGTGTGTGTGTGTGTGTGTGTGTGTGTGTGCACACGCTTATGTGCCTCCTAATATGTCAGCATTCATCTGCTCGTCTTTCAGTAAGCAACTATTCCAGTTTTCAGGAATGAAACCACAGGTCTTTGTTGCTTCCTTTTCAGTATATGACACTAAAGCCATCATAAGACTTGGTCAAGAACTATGTGGAAACAACCTTCAATAAACTTGTCATTATTCAGGTAGATGAATAAAAGTAATCTTTTGTCAAAGACGCCATATAAATCCCAAACTATTGATTTACTGGAATTAGTTTTGTTTGAAGTAATATTTTTTTTTCCAAGGATATCAAGTATGAAAGAGTAGAGTCTGAGAGAGATAACTAGAGGAAGATCTTTGTCAGTGAACACAAAAAAAGTTATTTTTTAATTTGCATTAAATGGAAATTCTCACTGTGATCAAATATGGTTAACAGTTATTAATAGAATGTGTATTGTGGCCATTCAAATTTATCCTGTAAATTTTCCAGAGGAACCTTCTCCTTTTCCAAGAAACTGTACTAAATGTAATATACTAGTTTGTTTTATGTCACTTTGCTGAAACGTAATTGGTGACAATTTCTCACCAAGAAAGTAGTTTTCCATTGTTTTTTGTGTGTGTCTTTGTAAGCCTCAGGTGGAGGGTGTGTACCTGGGCTCCAGCTTTTACGCCCTGACTCCCATGTGCTTACATGTGGCTCTTGGGTTCAGATTTAGGAAACATTGTGCTTTCAGTTAATTGCTGATAAACTGTGTCTCAGGGGTCAAGTCATTTTTTACTTTTCTGTATTAAACCAAGAAAACAACATTTACCAAGTTTTTTGTCTGCCTAAACCCAATCATAAATATGAGGATGTTGAATTGCAAGTGTTGATATTGTAAGAAAATAAATGATAAATAAACAATTTTCCTCATTATATGGATAAAATATAATGGATTTGCAAATAAACATCCTATAAACTTAGTTGCGCATGTTCCTAAAGCATCAATGCAGGTGTCAGTGCTTGCATTGCTTGTGTTTGTGGTTTAAGCTGTGAAACTACTGGACACATCATGACTTTCTTTTACAACATCAGCAGGTTAACAGTGATTAGCTCAACATTATGTAGGTGCTTGCTCACACAGCTCACACTTACTTAGAACCCAAATCTAAAAGTTGTGGTTTGCATTGCAAATGGCTGTCACTTCTGTAAATTTATCATTCCGTTCATTCTTCTTTTAAGCCAAACATACTGCAGTATGCGCTTTTAAATAGATCACTGTATGAAACAGTGCTGCAGCCAGATCAGCTGACCATCAGCTGCTTTAATGCACTTCCCTGAGTAATGGCAAAGGTTGGCCGAAATAAATTTCAAACTATGGGGTTTTCTGAAATATGTTGCTTATTATCCATTATTCTTTCTTTCTTTCTTCCATAATAATGATCTGTCTGCATTTACAACCCATCAGCATCAAGAGGCAGTGGAAGTGTCCCTATGCACACACACACACACACACACACACACTGGCAGACCAGTGATACATGATCTGTCTCTAATGTTCTTAATGTGAGTTTTGGAGATTAGATGATGGAAAATGCCAGAAAGACGCGCACACACACACATACACACTTGTGACCCCAGCCCGCTCATAGCATCTCTCTGCGTGTGTATGTATTTGTATGTGTGAGCGCTTGACGTTGATGGTTTACAAATGCAGACGAATGATCAGCGAATGACAATTCCCGTAATCGTTAGCCCCCCCAACACCACACACTCCCCCCACCCTTGGCAATACATCAGCGAGAGAGTGTGTGTGTGCTATCCATCAAGAGAGAGTGGAGAGAGGGGGAGTCCCGTGTGTCACATTTGTCTAGAAAGGGGGAGACAGAAGCAGGGAGAGTGAGACAAAGATAAAGATTCTACTCCTTTAATATCTCTCTCTTTCTCTTTTCCTTTCCTTTCACAACAGATTTCATAACTTTGTGTATCAGCTTTCTGGTTTTTGTATCTCTTCTGGCATCATGATAGGGGCTCCACTGCCATTTGTTTGTAAAGACAAACTGAACACAATGAATCCTATATCACGATGCCAGAGCCACACATAACACAACTACTGTAACCATTGTAAGATGAAGTATTCAAATATTTTACACAATCCAATTAGAAATATCATAGTAAAATAATAGGTCATACTTTACTTTTTGCAGCCCACTTAATTATTTCCTTATAAATAACTGCAGTGTGGGTGTAATTTCAATTGAAAGGAAAAGACAATATAATTTGGTGCTGGTGATATGTTTTAGTCAGCAGCAGGTCATCTTAGCATATAAAAATGTCAGTGGCCTTTGTATAATAGTTGAATATTTATTTTTAAATGGGTTAAATGGAAATTGTTTTTTCCAGGCATGGAAATATAACCAACTCTCATGCATATCATATCATATATCATCTATTTTCCCTACATATTGAATGCCAAATTGTGGACATCTTTCCAGGAAATATCTGAGCAAGTCTGTCAGGAAGTAAAAGTAAAGATCTACAAAACCTACTAAAATATGAAAGTACAATTGCCTTTTTGAGTGTTGTACTTTAATAACTAGAAACTAAACTAGGTTAAAGTAAATTATTAGTGAAGCATTAAGGTGTAACCAGCACTTAAATCGTGTATGTCTTCATGGCAGAGCTTTACATCTGTTTCATATCTGTTTTAAAGTTAGGTATTTTAATCTATAACAACATATAATATGTTACTGGCTAATCATTTCTGTTACATGAAAGAACAATGTTTAACTTAAAATGCCCAGTATATTAACATGAATAAGAAGTAATATTTCCCTGAAATGAAGAATGATCGAGCATAAAATTTATGAAAAAAATAAAAAAAAATATCCACACTCAAGTACAGTACTATGAATGATCAGGGAGTTACATTAAAAAAAAAACATATTTATGTAATTACCCCCTTAAAGGAGCATGATAGCAAGCAATACAAAACAATTATATATTATTATATGTCTTACAATTCACTAAGAAATTATGTGAGCCATGTCCAGATACCTACTGAGAACAAACTACTCTGAATGTACATTTTTTTATTTGTAAATTTTTTAACTTGCAAATTGGGTTTCATGTTTTTAGTCCCTTGCTACATGTGAAGTAACAGTTAGATGGCCTTCATCTAACAATGTCAGATAGTAATTTAATTTTGAAATGATACATAACTTTAACCATTTAATCTATTAGATTTGCATGTACAGTATTTAGCATATGAAGTGAAGAGGAGTGATTCCAGGTAGCATATTTCTAAAATTGTTTCCAAGTACAAAATAAACTTAAAATCCTGACAATATCCAGATTAGTGGAGGTAAATATTGGTCAAGTCGTAGGTCAATAAGCAAAACCAGAAAAGAATTTGTCCTCACATGACCTCAATCCTTTGACTTTCCAAACTAATGATCTATCATGATTCTATGAACTGAATGAACTTTTTTATAAAATCCATTAAATCCAACAGTATTAAGGACACATTGCATATTAACAGACATATAAATATACAAACAGACTTCTAATAATAATAATAATTAATAATGACTTTGAACGTGTATTTCTCCCCCACACAAACACACAGATACACATACTGTAAACGATGAGAGATGTGTGTCCCTCTGTGAAGCCGACTTTCCTCTTTATGTTCTTCTCAACGTATTATTTTGCCTTTATCTTTTGTTTGTCTCTGCCCCCCCACTTCCCCACACCAACCCCCCGACACACTCACTCGCAACAGACCTAGGAAGTAATAACAATCAAATTCCTCCCGAGCTGTCCCAGACCTGCCCTCCCCTCCCTCCACCACCACCTTTTACCCATCCCTCCTCTCATCTCTGTCCATCTAATTTTATGAGTGTCTGGGGACTTTGTCTGTGCGCATGTGTGCGTGTGTGTGTTTGTGTGCATTTTTGTATTTGTATTGCAGAACCCAGTGTGTATGTCTGTGTGACGGCATTGTGCATGCACACGTTTGTGTAACTGTAGTGGAAAATGGCTGCCTGTCACATTAGTGGTTGGATGGGCTAAAAAATCACTTCTGTAATCACATTTAGACGTCAGGCCCGGTCATGTTAACCTCTTTATTTAGAGGTATGGATAGATTTTAGGATGGCTGCTGTGATGGAGGGATGGAGTGAGGAGGAGAGGCGGAGACCAGATGCTGTTCCTGTTACATGTATGATTCATTTTACCCACAGGACCTTCCTCTGAAATAGCAAACCAAACCAAATGGCAAGCATACCGGACTATTGTCGTCATGGTAACAACAAACATGCGGTCAAGTTTATGGATTGGTCAGAGTCTAGTTAGGTTTGGGCACAAGAACCGTTGGTCAAGTTTAAGAAAACATTGCAGCTTGGGTTAAAATACATACTTACTTCAGGCTATAGGACCTTCGTCATCGTGGCTACAATAACAAACAAGTGGTTAAGTTTTTGGAACCGTGAATAAAAGAAACAACAATGACGGTTCCTTTCAAACAAAAAAAAGCATCATTCGGTGTCAAAGTCTGTTTTTCTGGATCCATCCATCCAGTCCAACCTTCCCCACCTAATGGGGACTTTGCTGCAACCATACTTTGTACCCTGACTTCCTCCTTTGCAACCCTCATAATGGCTACACTAGCAGAAGTCACCTAACAAAACACCTTAACTTGGGAAGTAATGAGCTTCTTGCACAGATGACTCGGGCTTGTTTTTTTACAGGAGGGCAGTATCCTCCAAATGTATAGTAACACATAAAGTCGATAAACACGTAACTTTTTACTAAACTGTAGAATTGGTATCATGTATTTTTATATTTGGTTCATGTAGTCATGTTGTGGAACCTGCTATCTCATCTTCCATTTGATTTCTCATGGCATTAGCACCAAAATCAGCCTATTGTCATCACCCATTATGCCATGCCCTTGATCCAAAACAGCTGAGAAATAAATAATGAAACATGAACATGTGAAGATCTGCACTTTCATTCATTATGTAAAATGCTTATCATGTGTAGAATCACGCAGGCCTGAGCCCACCCAAACATGTATTAGGTGAGAGCTAATGTACATGCAATACAGTATTGTCAGTAGATTACAGGGTCTCTCACTTCTGTCTGAAATGTGTTTAGTAAGTTTTATAATGTTGTTTAATGTTGAACAGAAACAGTGCACAATAGAACAAGAACATGCTCCCAACATTTCTAAATAGTCATTTGTTTCTGATAGCTTCACATAATATAGAAATAATACAGACTTCCTGTAACAATTTGGTGCACAGAGCACCAGCAACCTGATCACTGTGTTAATCATATACACAGATGGGTTACCAGTGACTGAGGACGTTTTCACATCCTTTGCTTCACTTCACCACCACTGCTGCTATTACATATGTGACACGTCACATCAAGTGCTGTTTGGTCTGTTGCTGCTTTCACTTACAATTGGACAAATGGAAACTGGATGCAGATTTAATTATTATTATTATTATTATTATGTCATCAGTTTCTTTTCACTTTCTGGGAACCCCCACTCTTCCTAATTTTGGATTTGCATGATGCCCAAATGTTTCAGTGTTTTATTAAAATTGTAGGTACTGATGAATCAAATCAAATCGAGTTTCTTGTCATTTCATCATACAAAATGAGAAAAAATTTGTCTGAGACCAGGATGCAGAACATTAATCAAGGCACTATATGAATGAAACACTTATCAATACACTAAATGCATACTGATATTTTATAAGACACAGTTTCTGAGTGTTGCATCTGTGTGATGCGTTGAGTACAACTTGTGATGATCACTTGAAACTTCACCAGATATTCAATTTGATCGTTTTACAAATGAACACGGTTTGCCAACCCAAGGTAAAGAGAGCGGAACAGTTCATTTGAAAAGTGTAATGTGTGTGTCTTACTGTCTGCAGCTGTCCAGTAAATCCTTATTCAGCCTTCAGCATCTGTCAGGACTGAATATGTAATCAGACAAGAACCCACAATCACTGGGGATGCTGCTGCTTCCCTGTCCCTGTCACTATCTGTCACACTTAAACACACAGACTCTCTCTCTCTCTCTCTGATCCACACATTGCTGTCAGTTTGTCCCAGGTCAGGGCAGGGACATTTCTTTGCTTCCCTGCTTTATTCACAACAGCGCAGAGGTTGAGTGGTGACTGTCTTTTCTTATCAAGTTACTACCTGTTTTTGTTATCTCTCTTTTTCTTCATCCCTTTCATTTCCTTATGCTTCTACCAGTTTTCTTTGTTGCACTGTCTCTTCCCACAATTTGCAGTGAACATAAATGTATAATAAGGTCTGCACACTGTTAAACTTTCAAAAAATAATTTCATTCTCTTTATTCTCTCTAACAAGGCAACAGTTCAACCCCGTGTTATATTGTCCATCACTATTGAATAATGAGTTTCTATGGTGTTTAGCAAGACATCCTCCACTCCCTGTGTAGCTATTTGATAGCTAATGTTTATACAAGCATACTGCACTTTTCACCTTTTTGGCCCTGCTCTTAGCCTTAGGCTAATAGCAGTCCAGCATTCTTGCCTGAGCTTACACTGAAGTTTCATATCATCTGAAAGGATTTGACATTGATTGGCCCAGGGCCAGTTATAGTCCTGCTCGGACGAGTCCAGAAAGCCTTAAACGTGAAAATTTGTAGAAGTTGCTGCAATGTGCAAAGCAGTCAAAATAAGCCTCAAGCCAAATCTTGATCTCCACTTACTCTGTGGTTCAAATGAATAAAGGACTAGGTGCTTGCCATCATGGGATTTCATTCAAGCACTGCGGCAGACTCCCTCATTGCTAGGAGAGTTCTGATTAATGTTCCAATCTGCAATTTGTGCTTGATTTGTGCTTGTATGCAGCCTCTCACAGCTGCGCATCAGTGAATAGACTGTACGCTGACGTAAGACTGCATGCTGTCATATGTGTCTGCTGTGGCCTTTGTGAAATGGGCAGCGATGGGATTGTTAAGATTACCATGTGTGCAAATAGCATGGCTATCATTCCTGCATAACAGCTGTACATTAAATGGCACACAGCACACAGCAACACTGCAGTCAACTAGCCTTGACTGGAAAGATGTGTGAATGTTAACTGAAAAAATAAGGAGCTGGTTAGCTATGCACTGCTCAGCGTCTTTGTTTTACATACAAGTCTGCAATAAATCCTGGCTTTCTTCATGAAATCCTCTTTTAATTTTTGAATGTTTAGTAGCTGTTGTTGTTGCTATTTCTTTAGTGTTTTTTTTAAATTTTTAGTGGAGTGAATACTACAATAACAATACAGCTAATCCCATGGTGATGGTTGGGGTGGGGATCCTCACTTTTATCTAATATACATTAATGCACATGCCCACTTCATTAGTGTGTTTAAATGGCAGGAGGTTCAACAGTCCTCACAACTCAATTGGAACACAATTGGAAGATAAATATAGGCTTTGGTCACTGAATGTAATTTGTATCTTCCAGATTTGCCCTTTTAAATTAACCACTGCCTCCACTGAGCTTGTAGAACAGAAATCACTAGTGTGTTGAATCCTCTAACTGTCTTGGTAATGTGATTACAACAAGCGGATGTGATGAAAGTTCCATGAAATGCCAGACAATTCCAACAGAGGTAGCATATTTATATATAACAGTTTAAAAAAAATGCAAGGGTATATGCTGCTCATCATCTATGCAGCTGTTTTTTTAACTAAAGCATTTGCCTGGAAATTCACAAAGCTACTTAAAGTTGTGTTTTTTTCACACATCTGCCAGCACAGTTGCAAGTACAATAGTCCATCAAGCACAAGGATCTGGATCCTGAGTGACAAATCCATGAGACCACATGGAAACCTTTTTTATAATTGTTTTAAAATTATTTGACTTTTGCATTTATATTTATTAATGTCTTTGTAATTAGTATCACCTTTCTGAAAGTATAATGATGATGAAAAACTAAAAGAATTAATGCAATATCAGAGTAGTCAATAATCCAAATGAAGAAGGTATTCACAGCCGATGTCCAGCATCAATAGACAACTTTTCAATGCTGGAATTTGCACTTGAACATCTCTTAACTGTCCTACACCTGGCTTTTTGCTCCTAAGATGTCAATCCATGACTGCAGCTCTGTTCAGTTTGTCCCAGTTCCACAAGTGCCACAAGGTGCTGTGTTCACATACTCTCTGTTCCATTAGCAGCTTTTGGCAATGACAACCTTATGACCTCCATCTCTCCATGACACAGGTAGACCTCTCACCACCCTCCACCCCTCTCTCACTCCCTCCCCCTCTCTTTCTTTCTCTCTCTTCCATCTCTATTTGTCTCTCTTTACTTCACGGCTTCCAGTCGTCAACACTTTGGAACAACTGTGGTGCACTTTGATTGCCCTCACTTTGTGGAAAAGGAATACAGAGTTCACAAGTTCAAGTTGGGGGAGTGGTGGTGGGGGAGTGATGGAGTGTCAGGGTAGGTTGTGTGACCTCAAAGTATGAATTATGAATAAACACTATGCTCAGTAGATTTTTTAAAAAAATCTTTACTCAGTCATTAAAAAAAGTGGGGGTGTTGCAGGGGTGGGGGGTTACTGTATACTGACTATCGTGACCAGACCCTTCATTTAAAATGCAAACAGATTTACAATAGAGACAAGTAACTATATTTTATCATTATAGTGACATGTACATTTCGACCTTAGTACTAATTACTGTCATCCTCATCAATTTGCAGTTCTTCTCAAGTTTTCATTTTATTGTTTTCCAACTATTTCAAGTGGAGTTATGTTTATTTTCTTGTTCCAAGAGAGCCGTTTGACATGTGGTATGGATGACTGAGGAAAACAATGACGCTCAAAACACTGGCCTACGATGTCATTCTGTGGACACTTACGTGTTTGCTTTCACCTGAACCTGATGGAGCGACACACATGTGCACATGATCGATCATCTGGACTTTCAATGTGTGGAAGCGTTGAGATTTACGGATGGCATGTCAACAGTGATTGAACAGAGTAAAGTGAACTCAACTTGAATATTTTTTTTTGATGATAAAACAATGAAAACACCTACTTCACTTTTACTTCCTGAAGCTGACTGGGTGAATTTCACCTTCTTGTTGAAAAATGTGATTTCTCATTCAGAATGGATAGATGATGATGGTGATTGTGATTCCTTTTGTGTAAGTTTTTCATCCTCCAGTTCTCATGCTTGACTACATGCACACACCCAGAGATGTGAGGCACTGTCGGAAAATTTCTCATCACAAGTTTGTATTATTCAAGGACATGTTTTTTTTACTCAATATTCATTCAGTGAATCAGCAGACAACACTGTGTCTCCTTTTCCACTTCCAGGTCCTTAGATGAAATAACCAAATTCAAGCCGTTGCTTGAGACATCTGTCTCTGGTAAGTGCCCTTCCTACTTGAAAATTCTTGATCTTAGCATATGAATTCAACTGCAAGGGTCCACTGGTACACAAAAGCATAAATCAACCACCTGAAAATATTTAAAGGATGGGCCACTTGACATTGTGTGGATTCCTGCATGAACAAAAAACACTCTCTTTTCCCATGTTCATCTTTGCTCATCATTATTCTCGTTGTTGCTGTTGATGGTGTTGCTGCTGAGCAGTTCATATGGCTGTAGGTCAGTTCAGGTAGATTCAAGTCATTCTACCTCACAGTGAAAAGACGATTTTTAAAGACGTTTTCCTTGTGCAGTCTCTGTATCGTTCACAATAAGGGCCTTGTATATATATAGGCAAACAAAAGCAGAAACATTACCAACTCTGTGTCAAGTTCAAGCCTTGACAAAACAATGTTTCTTGTATTTCATCATCATCAACTTCTGAGATTTAACTGTGCCACAAGTTCAAAAGCTTGTAACAAAGCTTTTTTGTTGCATCTACCATACATTCTTTAGAATTGTTTTAAGGCCAGTTTACACCAAAGATTCACGAAGAGACAAAACCATGTTAGAACATCACAGGTGGGAGTTGCAGTGGTGTTAATTGGACAGTCTTGTCTCTGCTGATGTCAGCTGATGGCGTCGCCAGTGATTCCACTTGTCAAGTTGCAGCTGCTGGTTTTACAACAGTAGGCACTTCATCAGTTTCAACAGGCTATTCAGATACAAATACTCAGCTGGTTGAGATCGCAGAGTTTTGGACGGAGGAAAGAGAGGATCAGCTGATCATTTCTCGACCCTTTCATATACTGTAGTTATTGCTATTTCATCAATACACTGACTGCAACTGCAGCAACTAACTGAGCTATTAATAAGATCCAACAAGACTGTAGTGGACTTTCAGTTTAATAATGACCTAAATTTTTATCCTTCTCATGCTAACAAAAAATACAGTGCTTTGCACCGTTGCTTAACTGTGGAGTGGTGGGTTGCACTCTTTGTGCCACTCTCTCTCTCTCTCCTTTAGTCTCTCTCTATTCCCAGAAAATGATGAAATTATTATTTTTTAAATATTTTTTTTTCTGTTATCTTGACTAAACAGGTGTATGATAGTTCCATGTCCCCCATTACAATAGATTGGTTTGGACTTTCACTTCACATCCAGTATAGGCTTATTGGACTGGTTATAGCAGTTTCCCCACTTGGTAAGGGTAATAATGTTTTCAATGAGTCCTATTCTGAGAGAAAGTCCAAATTCTTTCATTTGGGCTCCCAGAGGTGGATAAAGTTAAAGAATCCTTTGAATTAAAAAAAAGTTTAAGTAAAAAAAGCAGAAGGCCAATGGTGCCTCAGATATGGTCTGCTGCTTTCTGTCTTCACAAACACAGAACACTGTGGTTTTCCAGCCTGTGTGTATATACTGTGGTCCTCAGTCCGTTCGTCCATGTGTGTGTGTGTGTGTGTGTGTGTGTGTGTGTGAGACTGAGAGCAGCAAGGCTTCAGGGGCAGCTCTGGACCCAAGGCTCATTTTAATATATGTAAAAGCTATGGCTCACTGGAGAGCCTGTACAATGGACTGATCGGCCTCAGGGATGTGTCAGAGACCAGTGTGCATGCGTTTGTGTGTGTGTGTGTGTGTGTGTGTGTATTTGTCTGAGATGAGAAAGACAGTGGCCGAGCTTTGGACATGCGTCAATGGTCCGCCTGCACACTGCAGTCTCAGCCGCTGACACTTTAAACACACGCTCACACACCAGCAGGCCCTGAGGTTGAAGGCATTTGCATACGTCTGTCCACTGTGGCTCAGCCCTGCAGTTCCACTTAATGCTAACAACTCTACAGAAGTCATTCTCCAGCTCTGCTCATTGATGGGTGTGGCTCAGTGGACTCTGAGCAAGACAGGTGGCCTCTCCAGTCAGACTGCTCACTCTATTCTGACCAGGTATAGGCAAGCCAGGAGGCTCTGACTCGTTTTGAGTTACTAAACCTTTTCACAGTGATTTATGGTCTTAATTGTATTAAGAGCAATCCTAAACTTTGGCTTATAACTAAAAAAGTTGAACTGAGAAGCAGATTTAAAAAAAGATTTTTAAAAAATCTTAAAAATGTTTAAGTGTGGTTCTTGTGAAGACTAAAGTGTTGTAGCAAAATGTTCATTTTAACTGGATCGACTGTGCCTTGAACATCCTGCTGTGGTGCACATGTATGCTGTTTTTTGGGGGTTTTTTTAAGGATGGCAGGGTTTATATAAAGTTCAACTGAGTGGGTAACACCTCAGACAAACCCACCAAAACAGAAGACATACCTTAAAGATTGTTTCACAGAAGAATAAAGATGAGAGTTTACCCACTTATCTGCTGTCATTTGTTCCTCGAGAAGAAGTTGAGGGATCATTCTGCTCTCAAGCATTTGTTGTACATATTTAAAATTCTGATGTGAGCACAAATTCAAACTGACAAAATAAACAGCATGACCATCTATTAAGCAAGGACCATATTAATTTTTTCAATCATTTTTTATTGTCCTAAAAATGGGATTTTGGTGAGAACTTTTGGTACCTCAACAAAAAACTTCAGTTCACTTTGCCAAAAAAAAAAGAAATCCAGGTGTTTCATTTTCCATGCATTTTAATGTTAATGAAGATGATTCAGTGAAAACAACACACATGATAAAACAATCCCAGAGCTCACAGAAAGCAAACAAAATCACATGAAGAGGAAGACACAGTTTGGTTTATTTTCCTTAAACAATGTGACAGAGGACATAATTAAGCTGTTAGAGAGCCTTCTTCTTCCCCAGCTATTACTCAGTCACG
Organism: Psettodes erumei; assembly: GCA_016785225.1. Classification (NCBI taxonomy): domain Eukaryota; kingdom Metazoa; phylum Chordata; class Actinopteri; order Pleuronectiformes; family Psettodidae; genus Psettodes; species Psettodes erumei. The sequence goes on along the minus strand of JAFBJZ010000902.1, from coordinate 855,287 downwards.
TAGGTAGCAGTTAAACAACTATTGGGGTGTAAAATTATGACCTGTCAATACAACAGTAGCATTGGCAGGCAAGACATGAGGGATACTGACAAGGGAATAAAAAACAGAGAGACAAAAGGGAAACAAAGCCAGAAAATAGAAGCAAAAAACTTTGAGGCACTTAGTGCACTGACAGCTCTGATTGGCTGGCTAAGATAAAGGCAGCCACATATGCAGAGCACACACAGATAAAAATGGATGTGTGCATGCAAGAGATGGTGCTCATGCATGCGTGACTACACAGATGCCTGCATTTGCAGCTTCTCTTTTGCATGCACAATTCTTACCTCACCTTACTTTTATTTTCCATGCCTATTCTGCACCTTACTTTCTCCCTCCAACATATTGAACACACAGGATGCAGCATCATTCAAAACCTATGGACATGTCAGACACTATGAAAGCTCTTTCTCGCTCTCTCTACATATATTAGTCAGTGTCTCTCCACCTCCCTGGGAACTTTCCAAGAAGCCCCTTGTAATACTGCGCTGGGGTCAGCCTGAGGTTAAAACACTCATAAATATTTTACCTGCGTAACCAGGGGAAGGAAAAAAGCCCTAGACTTGTTGGGGCGCTGGGTTCACAAGAGGCAGTGAGGGAGAAAGAGGAAGGGATGACACATAAGCAGAAAATAACTCCTAAACTGTAAATAGACGGATTAAAGGGCTGTGAGAGAAATGTAGTAATGGACTGCCATAAAGCTGCAGAACTTACAAGAAACAAATTTTAAAAAGATAGGTGAAAAAGGAGGAGCAGAATTCACATGACTCATCATTCAACATCAGGAACAGAAATATATTTTTCGCATAAATTTTTTAAATTAAATTAGGTACTCTATTCTATTTTTTTGGTTTGGTTTTCTACTCTATTCTAGGTACTCTACCCACTATCCCTGACTTTTTGGACAGTTTGGATATTTTAGAGGTTTTCCTGACTTCTGTTTCAAGTTTTAACTGGAAGAAAGTACCACATATCAAAACCAAAAGACTGTATAAAAACAGTAAATCAATAAATATTTGAGTGACAATCATTATTGTTCCTTGTGAAATATCATGCAGTAAATGAATAGGGGAACATGATGGAACTATAGAGCCCCAAAGTGTCCATTACTCAAATTAATAATGACAATAAAAACTATGAAAAATAACATCATGACATGAGAAGGGGCATGATAAAAAAGAAAATAAAACTCAATTCATGAAATGATGAAAGAATAAACTGTGAAAACTAAAGGATAATGAAAATAAATGATTTTTTTCCCTTTGATTTTGGGGCTCCATTAATGTGTTGGTAAATGAGTTAGTAAAATGACCGTGTTATTAGCATAAAACAAGGTGTATTAAGATTATAGTTTAAGAATAGAGCACTTTAGTGACTGAAATGTAAAGTAGTCCTCACAAGAAGGGTAATGTGTGTGTGTGTGTGTGTGTGTGTGTTAAGCACTTGCCCTCACAAGTGCTGGGGCAGCTTCAGTGAGTCATAGTGCCATGTATACTTCTCTCATCCAACATTTACAAGCCTTCTGCTCCCCCCTTTCTCTCTCTCTTGCTCTCTCTCTGTGCTGCCAACACATTACCCATGCTCCACTGCTTCCGCTCCTTACCATCTCCTCTTTGTCTGTGCTTATCACCACCTCTCTGTTAGTGTTTGCTCACTCTTCATTTCACTTTGCTTTTGTCTTATTTCATGATCTTACATTGTCTTTGCAGTCCATCCCTTTCTTGACATTCCCTGTCATGTTGTCATTATCTCTTCATCTCATTTCATCTCCTCTGACATTTCCTTTCCTTTCCTTTCCTTACCTTTCCTTATCTTTAATATTTTTGTTACTCTTGCCTCATTTCTATTTTCTCTTCTCTTACCAGTTCTTCTTGTTCCTCTCCATCTTACTTTTCATCTTCTATCTTTTATTCATCCTCATTTTTATCTCCTCTTCCCCCTTCTCACTTTTCACATGTCATATTTTTCTTCTTTTTTCTGCCTTCTTAAATTTCTCTTGCCTGTCATTCAACCCTTGTCTACTTTGCTGTTTTGTTTTCCATGCCTCATTTTATGATTTTCGCCCCCTGTTCTTGAACTCTCTTAACCTTTCTCTTTTCGTATTCATTTATTATTTCCTGTGGTCTCTTCTCTTCACTTTGCTCATTTTAGCTTCAACACTGAACTTGAGATATTGGTATGTCAAGGTAATAGTTACTGCAGGGCTACTGAATGCATTGTACTGCACAGCTGTGACTGTGCCCACCCCCACAGAGCTGCCACTTTATCCAAAGCAGTTTTCCAAAAAGATAAATGCTCACCATGATTAAAAAGAGAAATAGCTTTTTTTTCTTTTGGCCGAAGTGCAATACAGCCCTGCTGTTATTTGCATTTGAGAAACAATATCACATGAAAGAAAAATAAAATGATGCTTGATTATTACTTATGCTTGTTTAAAGGAGTGGTAGTCAAATACACTGAGTAAATACATGAAGAATCACCAGTGTTGACATGATGAAAATGCCAAAATGTGCACTGTCAGATGTCTAAGTTGCTAAGTTTTGCATAGATGAAGGTTGAAGGGAAAACACTCAAGAAAAATGTACCCTTCATCCATCAGACTATCTTGGGGTTGAAGTTGTTCAAGGAAATGTGAGAAACACATTGCAACTTCATCTACAAATGTATAATGTATATTATTTTTTTATACTTACGAAAATCAGACCTTAATACAGAGACCGAACTGAGAGATGTTTTCCACAGATTTTTGTGTGTGTGTGTGTGTATGTACGTCTTGTTCCATGTACACTGCTCATCTTTCACTGGTAGAAAATGTTTTATGATCATTTGGGCAACTACTACTGTGGATGTATTATATACATTGTTGATTGTTGCTTGCCTTTGGTGAGCCTTCGATATTCCATTCAAAATATACAGGTTTAGGTTAGTCTTCACTGATTTGCTTAAGATTCTTACCATGTTGCTGAAAATATCAAGTGGAAGGCTGAAAAATGCAATAAAGGTGGGTTTTTTTTTCTTTTCAAGGCTGAGTGTTGTGGTACTATTAACCTTGTTCTTTTTTTGGGAAAAACTGTCCCAAAAGAAAGGGATTTTTTTATGGGAGTCCATTTTAAAAAATACTCCATGCAACCTTCGCCATAGCTGCTTTATCTTCAGTTGGAGATGACATATGATGTTTCAGAAGGCATTAGGCCACATTCAAGGATAGTTCAAGTGCAATTTCAAGGTGAAGTGTGGTAGTAAAAGGAAAGGGGACACATTCACACATTCCATAGCTCTCACCTTTCTGGCCTTTTTCTCTTCATAAGCTAAAAAATCTGAATCAGAATCAGAATCAGTTTTATTGCCAAGCAATTTGCATTACAAGGAATTTGTCCTGATTTGATGGTGCTTACAAATAAAAGGAGAGACAAACATAAACATAGAATGTGCATAAACATGTGAAATGTGCAAATAAACATAAACCTAAGCATAAAAAGAAAAAGCTGCATACATATACACTCACCGGCCACTTTATTAGGTACACCATGCAAGTAACGGGTTGGACCCCCTTTTGCCTTCAGAACTGCCTCAATTCTTCGTGGCATAGATTCAACAAGGTGCTGGAAGCATTCCTCAGAGAGTTTGGTCCATATTGACATGATGGCATCACACAGTTGGCGCAGATTTGTCGGCTGCACATCCATAATCCGAATCTCCCATTCCACCACATCCCAAAGATGCTCTATTGGATTGAGATCTGGTGACTGTGGAGGCCATTTGAGTACAGTGAACTCATTGTCATGTTCAAGAAACCAGTCTGAGATGATTCCAGCTTTATGACATGGCGCATTATCCTGCTGAAAGTAGCCATCAGAAGTTGGGTACATTGTGGTCATAAAGGGATGGACATGGTCAGCAACAATACTCAGGTAGGCTGTAGCGTTGCAACGATGCTCAATTGGTACCAAGGGGCCCAAAGAGTGCCAAGAAAATATTCCCCACACCATTACACCACCACCACCAGCCTGAACCGTTGATACAAGGCAGGATGGATCCATGCTTTCATGTTGTTGACGCCAAATTCTGACCCTACCATCCGAATGTCGCAGCAGAAATCGAGACTCATTAGACCAGGCAACGTTTTTCCAATCTTCTATTGTCCAATTTCGATGAGCTTGTGCAAATTGTAGCCTCAGTTTCCTGTTCTTAGCTGAAAAGAGTGGCACCCGGCGTGGTCTTCTGCTGCTGTAGCCCATCTGCCTCAAAGTTCGACGTACTGTGCGTTCAGAGATGCTTTTCTGCCTACCTTGGTTGTAACGGGTGGTTATTTGAGTCACTGTTGCCTTTCTATCAGCTCGAACCAGTCTGGCCATTCTCCTCTGACCTCTGGCATCAACAAGGCATTTCTGCCCACAGAACTGCCGCTCACTGGATATTTTTTCTTTTTCGGACCATTCTCTGTAAACCCTAGAGATGGTTGTGCATGAAAATCCAAGTAGATCAGCAGTTTCTGAAATACTCAGACCAGCCCTTCTGGCACCAACAACCATGCCACGTTCAAAGTCACTCAAATCACCTTTCTTCCCCATACTGATGCTCGGTTTGAACTGCAGGAGATTGTCTTGACCATGTCTACATGCCTGAATGCACTGAGTTGCCGCCATGTGATTGGCTGATTAGAAATTAAGTGTTAACGAGCAGTTGGACAGGTGTACCTAATAAAGTGCCCGGTGAGTGTATATATTTACACAAGTAGCGCAGGTAGTGGAAGATAAAGTCTCCAGTGAAGGGGTGGGGGCATTAATATAACGCATATTGACTTGGGGGGATGAACGTTAATATAACGTATTGGGCTAAGACAGACTTCGGTTTTATTCCAAAGCCTGATGGCAGAGGGGTAGAAACTGTCCTTGTGACGGGAGGTTTTGGTCCTGATGGACTGCAACCTCCGTCCAGAGGGGAGAGGCTCGAGTAGGCAGTGTCTGGGGTGGGAGGGGTCAGCAGCTATTTTCCTTGCTCTCCTCAGGGTCCTGGAGGAGTAAAGTCCTGGGAGAGAAGGGAGGTTGCAGCCAATCACCCTTTCAGTGGCGCGTATGAAACGCTGCAGTCTGCACCTGTCCTTGGCAGAGGCAGCAGTGTACCAGACGGTGATGGAGGAGGTGAGGATGGACTCAATGATGGCACTGTAGAAGTGGACCAGCATTGTCCGTGGTAGTTTAAACTTCTTCAACTGCCTCAGGAAGTACATCCTCTGCTGTGCTTTCTTGGTGAGGGAGCTGATGTTCAGCTCCCACCTGAGGTCCTGGGAGATGATGGTGCCCAGGAAGCGATAGGACTCCACAGTGTCTACTGGGGAGTCACCCAGAATGATGGGGGAGGGTGGGGCTGCGCTCTTCCTGAAGTCTATTCTCATCTCCACTGTTTTGGAAGCATTGAGCTCCAGGTTGTTCTCCCTGCACCAGGTCACCAGGTGATCAATCTCCCACCTGTAGGCAGACTTGTCCTCATGGAGATGAGTCCAGTGAGGGTGGTGTCGTCTGCGAACTTCAGGAGCTTGACAGAATGGTGAATGGAGGTGCAGTTGTTGGTGTACAGGGAGAAGAGCAGGGGACAAAGAACACAGCCCTGGGGGGGAGCCGGTGCTGATCGTCCTGGAGTCTGAGGTGAGCTTTCCCAGCCTCACATGCAGCTTCCTGTCCATCAGGAAGTCTGAGATCCACCTGCAGGTGCAGTCCAGCACGTTGAGCTGTGACAGCTTGTCCTGCAGGAGAGTCGGGATGATCGAGTTGAATGCAGAGCTGAAGTCCACAAACAGGATCCTGGCATACAGCCATGGAAAAAATTATTAGACCACCCTTGTTTTCTTCAATTTCTTGTTCATTTTAATGCCTAGCACCACTAAAGGTACATTTGTTTGGACAAATATAATGATAACAACAAAAATAGCTCATAAGAGTTTAATTTAAGAGCTGATATCTCGCCATTTTCCATGGTTTTCTTGATAATAACCAAAATCACTTAAGTTCTTACATTAACAGCTATGGCATTGTACTGCCAAAAACAGTGCTTTTAGGCATTCCATGTTTTCTTTTCGGTCTCTTTTAGTCACATGATACACACAGGAGTTAGTACTTGATTGGATAACCATTGTTTTGATGACTGCAGCCATGCGTCTTGGCATGCTTTCCACCAGCTTCTGACATTGTTCTGCTGTCACAGCAGCCCATCCCTGTTGCACAAATTCAAACAAATTTGCTTTGTTTTTGGGCTTGTGGTTCTCCATTTTGAGTTTGATGATTTTCCACAGGTTTTCCATTGGATTTAGATCTGGTGATTGAGCAGGCCAAGGCATGGTTTGAATGTTCTGGTTCTCCATCCAGGCTTTAACTGACCTTGTAAGGTGTAAGGGCTGGCCTGACTGTCTTTGAAGCGGCAGTAGAAGTTGATCAGGTTGTTGGCGAGGCATCGATCATTAGTGGAGGGGGGGGCTCTTGGCTTGTAGTTGGTGATCTGCCTGAGCCCCCTCCAGACAGAAGCAGAGTCGTTGGAGGAGAACTGGTGTTGAAGGTTCTCCGAGTACTGTCGTTTAGCCTCTCTCACCGCCCTGCTAAACCTGTACTTGGCCTCCTTGTACTCTGCCCTGTTGCCACTTTTAAATGCTTAACCAACCTCAACTGCCGCAGTCTGGGTATAAACCAGGGTTTGTCATTGTTGTAAGTCACCCTGGTGTGTGCTGGAATGCAGCAGTCCTCACAGAAGCTGATGTATGAAGTTACAGCCTCTGTGTACTCATCCAGACTGGTGGAAGCGGTCCTGAAAACATCCCAGTCAGTACAGTACAGTGCTTCACTGGTCCACTTCTTTGATGTCCTCACCACAGGTTTAGAAAGTTTAATCTCTGCTTGTAGGCAGGAATCAGGTGGACCATGTCATGGTCTGAGTGACCGAGCGCGGGTGGCGGTGTGATAGGCGTTACTGACTGTTGTGTAACAGTAATCCAAAGTGTTCCCCTCCCTGGTCGCACATTTAATAAACTGTTTGTACCTGGGGAGTTCGTGACTGAAATAGTTAGACAGACAGCTGTTTGGTCACAAAAAGTAAACTGACATTTTTTGTTTTGAAGAACTGACTTTCATTGTAAACTACGCTAATAGTCAAGGTCAAGATCAAGGTTCTTTATTGTCATATGCACAATAATTACAGGAGTAGCCATTGGCAATGAAATTCTTGGGTCTCGGGCTCCAACGGCATTGCCGTATAAAGAACAAAGATTAAAGGAAAGGAAAGAGTAAAAATGCAGAAAAACAGTGCTGTGAGCAAAGCAGAGATTGCTTGAGATGTTTGAGGCAAGTGTACTTTCAGGACAAGAATGTACCAAGCTTTCCACCTTTGCATACATCCTCATAGAACTTTCATCCATGTGCATGCACACTCATGTTGGGAAGGAAAATGACACAGATAGCCTGGGAACCTATTGTCATTTCCAAAGCATGGGCAACCACTAAGCCTGCCAGCTCAAACAGTAAGGTGTCACATTGACCTACCAGCTCAAAAGCTCACTTTCCCAAGAGCTCAACGGGGGGCACAAAAGGCCACATTAGGCCACTAGGTTATTAGGCCACTGAGTGAAACTGCCATGTACACCAGATACATGGAGATAGGCATTCTCAAAATGAGAGCAGGAAAAGGCGGTACACAGAAATTCTGACCCAGAACTGTGGCCAACCAATAGACTACAAGACTGCTTATAATATATCGGACAGAGACAGCACCTCTGAATGCTCCTCTGCCTCCAGCTATCGAGTGTTTTATAGCCATGAGCCACAAAGTACCAAAAACTGAAAGAACAGGAGCACTAGGGTTTCCCCATGATACTGACAGTAAGACAGACTCTAGGTCAGGGTTCCTTTCTTCTCCTACAGTTACATAGGTAACTTGGGTTTGACAACAATAACAGCAAACTCATTAATGGGGCCCTATTATCCTTTTACTTTTTCCTGTACTCTAGTGTGTTATATACCATTTGTTCATGTGAATACCCTGCAAGTCCTCAAGCTCATAGTACACACCAGAAGGAGTAGCTCTCACATGGCAAAAAGGATGTTTCTCTGAAGCATAAAATGCTTTGTTAGGGGGTTCGTCTTTACTTCCTGGATGTATTTACGCCAGTAGGTCCACCTGCAACTTGCATAGGCTGGCTTGGCATACCCTCAAATAAGGCACAGCATGTAACATGTCAGAATGACTTTCTAAGTGTTAATGTTATAACGAAAAAACTGCTAAGTGAGAGAAAACAAATGGGCGGAACGCACTGGCAAGCTGAACAGTCAGAACACAGTGACTGATTGGTCATCTTCAGCGAGGGGAAGGGGGCCTTAAAGAGCCCTGAGCCCCAACAAAGCATTTCAGGCAGTGGGTGAATAGAGTAAAGTGTCTGATGTACATTAAAAAAAGAATAAGAAATAAGTAAAAGAATAAGAAAACTAATGTCTCTTTGGAACAATGAAGCATGTAAATCTCTTTTGTAAACAGCAAGAATGAAGTGAGAACACCAAAAATTGCCATAACAGGGCCTCTTTAAGTTTGAACACAGTACATGTCATGCATGCTACTATTACTCGAGAACAGTCTAAATTCTGATTTGATTAAATACATATATTTTTTCCCAAAACACAAACTTAGCTTTGGCTAATGGACTTACCAGATGTTACAACTATGATTGAACCCACAATGGAATCAAAGAACTGCACATGAATATGTGTGCTATCAGGATCACAGGTCGAGTGAACTCATGAGACCAAAGGGGGGAGCGCTGGCATTGAGGCTCCATTAATTTGGAGGATGAGACCATATGTTCTTTTGTATCAAAGACAATGGAGGAACCGTGAAGTCAACCTTCCACGGTCCTTCAAATTTTCACGAGTTTGAAACCCGCCCTTGGACCAAACAACCAGCTACCAGACAGCAGACGTAAATGTGCTAATGCAGCCCATGATATCCAGTACCTCCAAGACCAGGTCTTGCATGTAAAAACCCTCTCCTTTAACCTGGCTATTTGTTTGTGATTTCTTTGTTAACCATCATCTGTTGTAGTTACTTTGTTTGCTCACATCTTATTTCGAGCATTCCTTTGTTAATCTTTCAGACCTGCATTTTGCCTTTGTCTATCTCCCACTGACACACACACATTCACTCTATACATCGTGCCATTAATTAGATCAGATAATGTTTCTTTTACCTTTGTGATCTTTAAACAAATGCTTTTGAATAAACAGTACACCCACTCTATTTAATGCCGTATAAGAGTGAATATTGCCAACCTCTACACTGCAGAACACCAAAACCTTCACGTTGTAAGGCACACATCAAAATAATAAAATTGTTAAGGAATACTTTGGAGCACTTAGGAGATAGAGAAAAGAGATATCTGTAAAGAGCAGTCAGGAGTACATGGATTTAAATGTATCCACAGCTCTTAACACATGATCAATGGCAGGAGACAATGAGCTGAGGATGGTCAACCATGAGATATTGTGGTAACACGTCATCAGTCTTATACACAATATATAAAGTATATACACATATAGTACATAATATCTTTAGTGTTGAATTTTCGTCTGCAAGTTGTTATATGTCTGTGCATGCTTACACATCAGCATTCCTTTGAAACTGGTTTTAATAAACCCTCACTGTGGTGCTCAGCTTCTTTCAGTGCTTTGTTTGAACATGGGGCTTTAGGAACTGACTCTCAGTTACAGAGGAGAAGAGGGCAGGAAAAAGAAGGCAAGACTTGAACAGACTGAAAATGAGAGAGAGAGAGAGAGAGAGAGAGGGAGAGTTATTAGGAAGGTGTTTGTCTGAAGATATGTCTACACATACTGTGATGAGCATGATAAAGGCCACAGTGTGAGACAGCCAATAAGCGGAGAAAGACCAAATATTTAGAGATGAGTATTGTCTTAATGGTTGAAATGTTGGATAAGGTTTAAGAGGGTTGCCAAAGAATATGTCAAGTAATGTTATGGCTGTTGTAGTGGCACATATCAGCCCAAAAATCTATAATATATAATAAATATTATCAATAAGGAGAGATGGATCCAGTGGAAATGAATAACGAATTTTACTGAGGTAACCAACACAAGGTTTTGGTGATTCGATTCCATCACTGGGAAGTATCTTCATTAATGTTAGGCCTATATTAAGATAAGATATAGAACAGATCCCCAGAGTCTAGACAGTGGTGGTGATTCAGTCGAACCAATAGAGGTTGAATAAATTGTCCCCGGTGGTGGTGATGCAGAGGAGATGGGATGTGCAGTCGTGATTCAAAAGGACAGATGGCAGGATTTCAGTGATGGTGAGATAACTCCATCAATATCAGGTATCTTCATTAAACAAAGGCCCATCTGTGGATATGACATAGATCCCAGAATAAATGAAAGCATTCTTACAGTGGCAAGTGTGATTTATCTCCAAGAAGAGATAGGAAAAGTGTATCATTTAGTATATGGATAAGAAAATGCAACAGTCATTATAATGAGCAGTAAGGAGCAACTTATTAGGATGTATAATGTCAAAGGAGGGAGAGAGAGGGGTGCATGTTAGTGTGTGATGGTTAGAGGGCATGAAGACCAAAGGGGAGTGACAGATGTTAGTGTGTAACAAGGGCTAGAGGCCATTGAAGGCCAGTGGTCATGAAGTCAGCAAGTAAAAAAGATTAGAGGCTATAGGGACAAGAGGAGTGAGATGGATGTTAGAGGCTGTCGAAGGCCAGAGAAGAGCGATGGATCTTGACGTGGGAACAATGCTAAAGAGCAATAGGATTACATGTTAGTCTGCTATTAAGACTGGACTGTGCAGAGGCGAGATAAGCGAGAGATAGATATTAGCTTGCAATGAATGTTAGAGGCTGTCAATGGCCATTGGCAAGACTTTGAGGTTAATGTTGGCCCAAGGCTGGAGAGCAGTCAAAGGCTTTTGGAGAGGATTAGATGTTAGCTTATTGTGAAAGCTAGAAGAGTGTCACAGGGGAGTGGAGAGAAAGACATTTTAGCATGTGACAAAAGTGAGGGCTAGTTTTGTAATGAACTGAAAGTAACAACTCTGGCTAGCAACAGACTGAAAGAATTCAGAATTGGACCAGAATGTCTGGCTGTTTTAATGGAAATGTATCCCATAACTGCCTGCAACTGTAACTGCCTTATGTAGCTATTGCAGTAGCTGAAGATTGATGCTTATATACTGCTGTACACAGTGCTGTGCCTTGAACAGAGATGCATTCACTTCACTATTTATGAACAGAGGTGCCTTCAATATTGAGGCATTCACTTACTGTTGTACAATCTATGAGTAGAAAATTACTGCAGCTGGTGGAGGACCAGTGATCTGACTGCCAAGTACGCTAAAATCCGACTTAATGCCACATACCAGATGCTCCTGGGATGGGTGAATACGCTTTTTTATGAGTGTGAGCTGTAATATTTTGCAAATATATGTGACTGAAACAACAGAAAAAATTAGTAGCTGGGCATGCAGATTAGTTTTTTTTAAAGCTATCCATTTATTGGTTTGAGGAACATGAGCAGAAAGAACATTGGTAAGATACGGTGACATCGTGAGTGTGTCTTGAAGGGATTTGATAGCGTAAGAAACTGTAAGTGACAAAGGCAAACAAATCAGGCAAACCTTTTTCTGTTTTTCAACATCAGGATTTAAAATGTGAAGTAGGAACAACAAATATAAGCAAGGGTTCATTACGATAACCATCTTTTCTCATAAAATGCAGTGACAGGAAAGTTCAATGTTATTTTTCCTTGGTATAGACCTTCACCATGTCCTCGCCTTGACATTTATTGTGAGATTTCCAGTGTTGGACGTTGCAAACCTTTCAGGCTGTAAGAGTGGAGGACACATACATTTGATAAGCAAGTTATGCAAGTAAAATTATATGCATCGTTATCCTCTCAAAATAGTATGGTAATGATTACATGAGCTACAAAACTTATCAAATGATAATAATGGACATGGATATGTTGTATGTGTATTTTTACTACCACAATAGTAGCAGCAGTAAGAAATGCAAATTTAAAAAAATTGGAATAAAGAAAAAGAAAAAGAAACAGCACTAAAATTCTGTAACTTAAGCAAACTACAGTAGCCAGTCTCTCCAGAGTCTGCAGGCAGCAGGAATGAGGAATAATATCCACAGGCTAACAAGCACTGACTCTACTGTCTTACTGAGGTACTTGAACAAATGTGGTGACCCCTAAAGCCCCTGAGCCATCTCTTAGGTGTACGAGAAGTAGATCACCACATATAAGCAGTGCCAAGGGCAGCAAGAATGTGTGAGCGCAGTAGCCAAGGCTGGTGGAGTATACAGGTTTGTATCACCTGAGGTCTCAGTGGCAAGCAAAAACAGCTACGGTGAACCTCACAAAACTTTGTCACACATCATGTTAATATCCATGGTATCAGTGTTAAATTTTTGTCAAAGTTTATAATAGGCTAATATCACAAAATTTGTCTCAAAGGGGTTAACTAAATAATAACCTATTATTTATGACTAGACTGAAAGAGCAAATACTTTTTTGCCGGAAACCTAACTTTGACACATTATAATTTCTATTCATGTAATGAGGATCCATTGTTGTAATTAGCACTTTGCAGAACCGCAAAAACGTTTTTGTTTAAATCTCTGGCTGCCTCTGAACATAATTTCACCAGGGATTACATTTCAAAAGGTAAAGCAAGTTGTCCACTAATCGGAAGGTCTGCGGTTCAATTCCCGTCTCCTCCAGTCCACCTGTGAAATTGTCTTGGGCAAAACACTGAAATCTAAACTGCCACTTATTTACCTGTAAATGTAACATCAGTGTGTGAAACTGTCTTTGTTTGTGTGTGTCATAGAGAAGCTCTGAATGCCTTAACTGTATGAATGTATGTTGGAATGGGTGGATGTGGCTTGTAGTGCAAAGTATTTGGAGTGGTTGAAAAGACTATAAAAGTGCTATATAAATGCAAGGCCATTTACCATTTACAAAATGTATTTTCTGTTGCAATTTAGTTATCTATAAACATAATTTGCAGGAGACAGGGTTTTGTCTCTTCTCAATGGGGATGAGGTATACACACATTTAGGGTGCACACACATATGACACTATTGTGCAGTAACGAATAGAGGTAGAGGCCATCCACAATCAAATTGTAGCTGACACAGTGTAGATTCAGTAGAGGGTAAACAGATTGTTGTCATCTCCAATAGTTATGGAGATTGATTCAGATAAACATGGTACTCAGTATAAGACGTTTGTTTGTGTCTTAGCAATTTTAAGAGTATTACTAAACATAAACCATGGGATTGTCATTTATACGTTAGTGATGTGTCTTTTAAACTGTAAATGGTCTAATGGTCTATCTAATGGTATCATTTATGAAATTTCATAGTAGGTTTGGGGAAATGTTCAGCGGTGGCAGAGCTCTCTCAGTGCTTTCCAGTTGTGTACATTTATACTTGTGTTGGTTACCACATTGATATTGTAGGAATGATAACAAAGTATTGGCATTGTGTGTATAAACATATCATTCTTTACTGTGAATAGTCCAACACATTGTGCTGGATGTTTGTATTGACAAGGTAAACTAAACGATATAGGTAATGTTGATATTATTTTAGAGTTCTATAAATTCAAATTCTTCAACGTGTAAGATATATGTTCTATTACTTTTTACATTATACTGCACAAAGCAGTACACTACAATACATTATGTAAAATCTACTTCAAGTCTGATGGCTTGTTTATTTTATAAATTTTCTCATGTTTAAATACAATCTTACAACCATGTAACTGTAAGAACTCATTCTTTTTTATTCCAGCCTGTGTGATGTTCTGCTGGCTCAGAGCTGATTCAGCAAATGTTGCTCTGAATGCAGGTTAGTTTAATGCACGTACACATGCACACACATATACACACATTTTACCAAAAGGTGAACAGGTATATGCATATTCATATTCATTCATGAGGCATGTGTTGAAAACGCTCCTCTCTGGTGTCAGGATTGAAGATAAGGGTTAGGTTAGGATTCCAACAAAGAGATTCCAAATCCATATAATTTGACAAATGAGACAAAGTTTAGACAAAACTGTAGAGATGGTGAGAGGAGAGGTTGTCAATGATACACTGTATGGGACAGGAATCCACAGACTAGTTAGATGATGATAATAGATGAATTTTAGATTATGTATGTGCCAACTCAGCAAGTTGTTGCTGCAGCACAGCTGGGCCTCAGTAATATTTCATTTCTTCCTCTTTTGGAAATCCATAATCCATACCTCTCACTCACTCTTTCTCTGCTCCATCTCCCCTCTAATATCCTATTCCTTTTGCCATCTCTGTCTTTCTCCCGCCGTCTCCATCCTCCGTCTCCATTTCTCAGCCCTGTAACCCATACTTTTCACTGCTGATGTAATAAAGGACTTTTGCTGACTCCATGCTTCCATTTGAGGACTGAGCAAAATCTGTATCCTCAAAAATGTAATAGATTGAAAGTCAGGTCAACAAAATTCAGAAGAAGGTTCCATAATTGAGAAGATAATGAGATAATGTTTTTGTTTGAAAATTATGCAGCTGAATTTGTATTTTTATTTTTAATTATGTAAAATATTGAATTCTCTTTAACTCTCAAAATCTGACTTTCCTTGGTGGAAATATGTCATTACTCTGACAGGAAAAGCTGTTGTTGATAATTGTGAAGGTTTGTTACTTCATTTCATTCATTCGTTTTTGTCTGACAATGCTAATGTTCAGGCAGAGGTTCCCAAATGTTTGATTATGTCTAGTTTAATATATTTTATTTACATTAGCACTAATTTATTTTAACCACATGGAGGCAGCACTACAGTCTTTGAACACTGTTACAGCCCGATGAACGGAACCATAACGTGACAGCCAAAATGAGGAAGACCACAGTTGCTGTAGTGAACGCTTTTATTTCCGGTGGGATTTCTCAGTTGAACATTCGAAAAACCGGTACACAAAACGGTGTGGTGGAGGTCGGGACAGTGGTTGTGCCAAACAAAATAAATAAATTCAAACAAAACAGGGCCTCACTTCCTCCCCTGATTATGAAATCAAGAAAACAAAAGACTAACTCACTTACCTACAAAAGATTCCAAAGAAAAATACACGGGCGGCACCAACCAATAAACCTAGTGAGTTAGACAGAACAACTGCTACGTGTGTGTAAAATGTACAGGGCGCCCCATGCTCACCTTGTCCTGAACCTCCACCATATACCACCATGCCACAGTCCAAACCAGGAAATGAAAGCGAGAAAGGGAGTTTTCCTATGGGGGCTATATATATATGGTCTCCTGATTCGTGATAGGCTGGCCAGGGCCCAATCAGTAGTCCTGTCTGCCTGCTCAGGTGTGAGACAGGAGAAAGGGGAAGGACCAACAGACAAAAAAAACAGAGGATCCCTCCGCACGGCACATAACAAACACAATATATCGTCATTATATAAAGGTCATACGGCAACATGTTAGCAAGCTGTTTTCTATGTAAACATCTAGCACCAAGCAACATTAGCATTTATTCAGAGTTGTGTGCCTGGTCAAATATTCACTCTCCTTTTTACTTTGGATTGGCCAGCACAGCTTCCTGAAGAAGATGTCTACATCTTGAGTAGTAACGCTGAATGCTAAATGTGTGCATGTGCTATTGGGGTAGATTTTTGTAGATGCTGGTTTTTAGCCTACAGTTTCATTTATCAGAGGCTGTTCACTGAAAACATCTGCCTATTGGAAGATGGAAACATAATTCTTCAAAGCAGCAAGAGTAAACCACGACACTAAAGATGTGGGTTGTAAAACTAAGACAATGAGCTACAAGATACTGAAATGCTCCATAGATCTAACAGGAACTGGAGATGTGATACTTCTCCTTGCAATTGTCCCTACAAAACACACCATTCCAATTACACTTTGTAATTATTACACTGTTAATGTAGATATATTGGTAAGTGGACCTTTAATACTTTCATCTGATTCTGAATGAGATGTAAAAAATGATTTAAAAAGGGGAGGAACAATATATGAAAAGTCAATGTGAAAAAATAATAACAAGGAACTGCAGTCACACTTGAACTGCTGATTTCACTGCTGAGTTGTCTTGGCATCTTTTAGTGTTGTCAGTGGGCTATGTAATTGTCAGGTCGTAAAATGCTGTTGTGTTGTGACCCTTGTGTTTTCAACTGTGTCCTCTTCTGTCCTTCACCCATGTTTTGTTTTGGATGACACAAACAGAGGAGGAGACACAGAGAGGCAGAGACAAATGGGTATGGGGGTAAAGGTGGCAATTTGGCAATACTAGCAGAGCGATGAAGTGCAGTCGAAAGTCTTGTCCTCTCTGCAGCACTTTGTGTGTGTATGTGTATGATGACATTTTGAGAAGAGAAGGGAATATGAGAGAAGAGACCAACTCTGCAGTCATTGAACAAATTAATGCAGGTGTGACTAGGCCATTAAGAAAATGCTCGTCCACATTTCTTTAAAATCTGCAATGGATTCCAGGTGCCAAAATACAAAAATAACCTGTCATGCATTAATGAAAAATGAAAAGTTTGTCTTAGCCAAATAGAGTTGCTTTTTTTTTTTTCTTTGAGCTGTAACTTTGGTGTTGACTACAAAACCAAAAGAAAAACCCTCTCCTTGATGATGCAACAATTTCCTGTTTTTGTCACCAGTTTTGTATTTCTACTTCTTTCTTGAGAAATTACATTTCAGAATTTTAATTTTTAATTGCATATTTCTTGCCAAAATGCAGATGGGGAATCATAGCTAAAGCTGCAGTGCAGAGCCAGAGAAACCAGAGAGTTCAGGAGAACTCCCATTCTCTGACCCTCCAGGTTGTGTGGGGGAGCTCATGATATAGTCTTACAGTGAATGGGGGCCTATTGAGCTGTAGCCTAAAAATGCAAGAATAATTGTGTACAAAATGTTTCCACCAGTTTTAAGCTGTTTAGCTGCACTTTCACCTTCATTCACTCAGGTCTACCTCGTGACTGACTTCTAGGTGAATTTCAGCCAATTTTTTTTTACAAGGCATTCAATGGGAACTGGACATGCAATTTTTAGTTAGTCTCTGGTGGAACTTTTGTCTTCCCTCTCTATTAGGCAGAGTGAATATATATTTCCACCTCCAAATATTTTTTTAAAATGTCAACCTGTCCAAGAGCAGTAAGGTGACATATGTGTGCCCTCAGTCACTTGTTTTCTTTGAGTGCTCTTTAACAAGGTGAGGTCACACCAATGGTAATCCATGTTTGTCCTTATCCTCAATCACTTTCTTTTTTAGACTTTAATTCTTTCTCTCAACACCAGTTCCATTGTAATCTAAAGCTTTATCATTTTTTCTTGGGCATCTACTAGGCTTTTCTGCCAAAAGCTCCTCGCAGCTGTAGTTTACTCCATCTTCATTGTTATGGATGATTTAATTTTTACTCTGGCAAAATTACTGGTTGATGTAACTATCTTCAATCTAAGAATGTTTACAGATTTACTCTGGTGCACTACAAACAAAGAGATTTACCTGGTGCTGATGGGTTTAATCAACATTTTGTACATTTGGTGTGAGCTTGAATGTACATAATGAATGAACAGAAGTTCATTTATGTGTAAGACTTCCATCTTAACTACTTTTATTAAACTAACAGGTATTTTTTTATTAAAACAAATTAAACCAGTCTTTTGTATTATTGATGATTTAACTAGAAAAAGTCATTGACAATTTAGGCCCAGTACCTGTCAACATCTGTCTGTTTGAAATGGGAAATGAAAAACAGTTTCCCATGTCCAGTGGTTTGTTGGCTCATCCCTAAGAAGACAATGTCTGAATAATAATTAGAGGGCACTTTTACATGAATGTAAACATGTCATAATGTAGCATTTGCTGAAAAAAAATAATGTTGTCTCATTCAGGACACACACTAGATGAATGGAGTCTTTACATTTAAAATGTAAATATCATAATGAGCTGCTTGCATAAATAATCCAGGTCACACAATCAGTTTATAAAAAAGTCTTTCAGTGGTGAAAACCCCACATTGTTGTGTCATTGTGCAGATTTGCTGTGAGTGTTGCCAGTGTGTACTTGATTGTTTCTTTGGCCCGTTCTTTTTCACATGCTACTCTAGCCACATGTAATATGTGCAGTATATACTAAATACAGGTAATTACAGATGTTCCAAATACAACTTTTGGTGCTTTGAAGTTTCAGTAGCAATTACTTTTAAATATTTGGTAAATGTCTTTGTCCTCCCCAGCCAAGGGTGGCAGGAGTTCAGTCCTGATGTTGCCTGCAAAACACTTTTCCTGTGTTGCTCCCCGCTGACCAGGCTAATTGTACTTGACACATTTACAGTCTTACATTTTTCAGTCTTTTTAAAAAAAAATTATCCGGTAACCTAACTTCTCTACAGCTACTTCTGTGAGACAGATGCCATTCCCACACAAGACTTGGTCTGAAATCTAACTAAACAATGTACAAAAGCTAAGTGAAGTTAGCCAATTACCTGAAGCCACAAATGGTCTTGTCTGTCCCCCTCACTCCGCTTAGCTTACAATGGGCTTTGAAGCAGGAAAATATTCAACTACTCAACATAGCCTAGGGTTAGGTTTGAACCTGCGCTATATACTTATTATAAAATACAAAACATGGAGGTTCTGTTCACTGCTTCAAACGCTAAAACAATGCATCACTTTATTTTTCTTTGGACTTGACTCGGTGAAAAACTGCTTATCAAAGGGAAATTAAATCAAATACATGATACAAATACTGATTTGCACATTGATTACCAATGAAGCTTTGACAGATTTGTGTAAGACCTGCAGGTAATATTATAGTATATTACAAAATACCTGCTGTAAGAGATTCCATGTCTGTGACTGTGTTCATTTGTGTGGAGTTGGATTTATAAGGATGAATGTGTTTTTAGTGTAATTTCACTTTTATTTTTATTATGATTATTTGTTATGATATCATAGTACTCACCAAAGTACAGTAGATCTGTAAACATGGCAGCAGTGCAAAAACTGTCCAACGGGAAATGCAAGCAAGCACACTCTCTGTGCTTGTCATACATAAACAGCTGATCTCACTGCAGACTTAACAGCTTGTAGTATTTGATACACCCTGTCACTAGTTTGGTGTTTATATGAGTGCATAGTGTGTGTTTGTGTGTTAATGCTCCATATCAGAGCTGTCTTTCAGGTAGCTGTGCCTATGCATAAAAGAAGCCCGTTCAACAAGCCCTCGGCACTGTCATCCTCTATCTCTCACGCACTGATTTCTCATCCAGCCCTTAAATGTCACCCTCATCCTGTTCAAATTGTGATTCATTATTTTCCCTTGTTCCATCCATTCATCTCTTCCTTTCTCTCTCTGTCCCTCTCTTCCTTTGAGTCACTGCTCTGTTTGCTGAACAAAGGCAGGATTGCAGTAGTCCTATCTGACTCTTGATTTTTCCTATTCTGTAATCTTCCCTTCTGTGTCACTTCCTCACCTCTTTGCTTATCAATGATGAGGATATCCCTTCTCCTCACTGCCTGTAATCTCGCCGTCCCTTCGTTTATTAGGTCTTTCTCTAAGATCTCTTATCATTTACAGGGAGCCTTCCCATCCTCTCTCAATCCAAACATTTCTTTAATAAACTGCAATAGTTCTCCAGACAGCTGACGTTTGATGATGTTTTAAGTCAACATGTGGCTACATCATCTGTTCTGTTTTAAGAATGGGAGAACAGCTCTGCCGCGGTGACTAGGGATATGAGATTCTGTCAGTCATGAAAAAGTATGCAGGTTCCTGCCTTCTACATTTTCAAATTTCATCCATGGTGCTCCCATGGATGAAATTTGGCCCATCAGTGATAGGATATGTACGTTTGCACATTCACATGCTCCTCGGTCAGCATGAGCATGAGCACTGTGAACAGTCTGCAGCTACACAGCCTCATACACAGGAAGCTGTAACGAACGAATGAATGTCTATTACATTCCTTAATGCTGGCTATCACAGCCAGCATCAAGGTTTTCAGCAGTTTGTGTTAAAGTAGCTCTTCTGTGGGACTGGATTGCACAGGTCAGCCATCATGAGCCAATGTCACCTGTTCACAGGTTGCCCTTCTTTGGACCACTTTGGTAGGTTCAGACCATTGCAAACTGAGGACAGTACACAAGACCTGCTGTTCTGGAGATGTTCTGAAATCAAAACATGACCCTGGTTAAATTTGCTCAGATCCTAACACTTGTCCATTTTTCCTGCTTTAACAAGTGACTGTTCACTTGCTGCCATATACATCCCACTCCGTGACAGGTCCCACTGTAATCACATAATCAAAGTTATTCACTTCACCTGTAAGTGGTTTTAACCATGGTCCTGATGGGTGTACATTCAAGAGGTTGTAAGATGCTCATGCAAATGGATTTTTCTTAAACTTTGACATATAATCTTTGCCTTTTTTCTTTTAAAATGATTTTGTTAGTAATTTTATCTCTCTCAAGATCCAAAAATATCTGATAAAGGAGAATCCCACTTTGACATTAATAGAACTGCTGGTTGATATTGCTTCATATCAGTCGGATCACAAGTAATCAGTGCCATATATATGGTTGGTATACAGTATGTCCTTGTAATTGCAGTTTAAGTGTGTGTTTGTCATCAGTGCTGAGTTTGTGTCTTAATGTGTGTACCTGATGCAGCTCTAACATGGCAGTTTTAATAGAGGTCTTGCATTTATATAGCGCTTTTCTAGTCTTATCGACGCCTCAAAGAACTTTTACATGACAATTCACCCATTCACTCACACATACGGTGCTTCTACATTTTTAAGCACTTTCCTATCATACATCATTCCAACCCATGATACATTGAGGGTTCACTGGGATTGTGTGCTAGAGAGTAAAGATTGGATGACCACTCTGCAGGATACCAATGTGCTCCACTGCATGCATGTGTGAAGAGTCACTAACCTATCTACAGGGTTGCCTGATGTCTGTGTGTGTGTGTGGACATGTGTGTATCTTCATCTATTTAAAAAAAAAAAAACAAGCTCTTTTTTGTAAACCTGTTAACCTCAAATCAGTTTATATTGGTGTCAAAGGAACTGCTCCATTCTTGGCCTCTTAATTTAGGTTAATATACTCTATAACATGACATATACTGTATCAAGGCTATATACAGCGGCAAGAAAAAGCATGTGAACCCTCTGGTTTTCTGTGGAGTAATAATTGAAGAAAAAATGGTTCAGCCAGGTTGGATACAGTTGCGCCTCCTCACTAGCAAGTGTGTAGGAGATCAGGGGCTTCCCTGATTCTTCTGTGCTAAATCAACTTCAAGGGTGACTTGCAGTAGGGGATTCATTGGAATCACTATCTGAGTGATTCCAATGTCTTAGGTTCAGTGTGTTTGTTTGTCACTGACACAATAAAATTCTTCTGTTACAGCTGTCTGGTGAGTGGTTCTGTGTAAAGTGAACATAGCCTAGTATACTATATGTATATTGCATAGCTGCATTTCTGTGATGAGGCTGCAATGTGAAGAAATGTGGTTGCTTGACAGTTCCTTCACTAGTTTTTTCTTGTAAATTTGTGACGGTGTTTTTTTCCTCATAGATTTGGGTTTTCTCTCCAAATATTATCTACAGTGGCTCTAATATGCACTCGTAAGTTCCTTTCATTTTTTGAGGCTGTCGCTCCACTGGATTTTAAAGCTTGACTTTGGCATTCTTCCCGTCTCTATCAAATTTCTTTTCAGGGTTTCTTTGTGCACACAACCCTATACTCTTTTATGGGGATTAGTGGAGTATTTACCTATGCTAGTTAGGAAAAAATGACACGCACTTTCAATTTACGAATACAATGGAATTTACCATTATAAACACACAAGTGTTCGAAAAATTGAGTTGAAAAAGAAGTCATGACTCCAGTGTAGATTTTCCGGGAATGAGGCTTTGTTATTTTTAGGTTGCATTTTCATCAAATGCAGTTGTCACACATTCAGTTGTGCAAAGTTAGTTTTTTAGTTTTTTTTGTTTGTTTGTTTTTATCTTGGGATGATGTTGATTTTGAAATAAAAAATCTAAAACAACCCCAGGAAAGAGGCCACCCTTGCTATAACCTTCAAGTTCATATTGAGCGTGGGAAAGAACCAGACAGCAACCAAAATAACTCAGTTTAATCGTGTGCTGTCCAAACGTATATTTTTATATATACTGTATACAAACACATATATATAATAAAATTGAAATCACAAGTATTAAGTGCCCAAATTTTTTTAGATTTCCTGCCCTAAGCAGTGCAGCAAAAACCTGAAAAAAGGCAGTCACACTACTTTTGTCTTTGGGCTGAGAAAGGATAGTGAATTTTTGCACCACCACCATATTTCACCCAAGTCTGCACCCCCTGAAACTAAGTCAAAATGTGACAGCCATGTTAGGGCCAGGGTTGGGTCACATTTGGTCTTGGAATGCCAACAGCAAGTCAACAATTGTCCCAAAATGGCTACATGGTCAGTTTTCTAAATGTGACCTGTGCCACAATCCACTTAGTATATTGGGGTAGTTCATTTTCAGTCATTTCTTGTCAGGCACACTGTGATAAATAAAAAGCTGCTGCCCAGTCTATCACTTCCAATCACTGGGGTTGTTGGATGTTGTTGGAGTGGTGAGGAGAGTCAAGTGAGGCAGTGAGAGCCTGCAGGGCCAGGAAATGAGTTTCCACTGTGTGAGGGCTGGATTCATGACCTGTGAATGAACAAGAAGAGAAAAACAGCAGACCTAAGATCAGTCTGACTGCTGTAATACACAGTATTACAAAGTTTCTTTATCTTTTAGATACAATAGCAATCACATACTCTTTTCCCATGACAAAAGCATTCTCCTTTGCACTTACACAACATTGAAGACGACTCCATTTTTGTTACCTGCACCCTATAGGTTTTGGTGTGCTTGTGCTGCATTTTGAGCTGCTCACACGGAGTATTTAATGCTGACCTACTTGTTGCTTAAGTGATATTTGATCAATAAACATTAAAACATTTCTGACAAAGATTGATAATTATAAGTGAGCTTTGGGAAACAGAGCTAATGGTGGTGGTAGACTTCAACAAATGTACTATCAGGGATTGCTAAATGTTAGTAACTGAAACAAACTAAACAACTTGCACACCCACACCAGAGATTTTTGTATTCCCGCAGCAGGCTGCCCAAATTTATATTCTTCTATATTCTTATATTCTTTGAGCCAAATTACCTGTTGATTTCAGTTGTTGTGATTTGCTCAGACTACAGTATAAGGTAATGGTCACATTTTATTTATCATTATGACACTTAGCTTTTCCACGGGGTTGATGTTGCTTTTTTAGTTGTGAAGCAGAGAAAATGATGGACTGGCATGTACTGCTGTGTCATTAAACAAATGTTATTTTATTTTATGTTTATTGAGGATGATCATATATTTGCTGTGTAGTAAACAACAACTGTCAGTCATTAATCTGATAACTTTAGACTTAACTTGACAAAATCATAAAAGAATTTTAATTTCTAATTTTAATTTAATTTTTTCCTGTAAGATTTTACAGGAGGCCACTGCAGGGACCGTTAAACAGGAGAAATATAATCTCTTTTTCTAGCTCCTGTCTGTTCTACTGCTGCAGCATTTTGGATCAGCTTTTCAAAGTTGTTGGGACATCCTGATAATAAGGATTACTGTAGTTGAGTATCTCCCAGGTGAAAGAAGGACATCCTGGAGACTTCTTTTATATGTGAGACAAAAGACAAGTCCTGGTCAAATATGACTCCAAAGTTCCTTACAGTAGAACTGGAGGCAAAATGAAACTCTATCCCAAGTAACTACATGATCAGTTTATGTTGTTCTGGCATGTTTATGGCTAAATACTATAACTTCAGTTTTGCCTGAATTCAGCAGTAAAGTAGTAGTAGCCATACTTTATATTTTTAAGACATGGCTGAATTTTGATTATCCGATTATTTCATCTGGCTTCATAGATAAATAAAGCAGGCTATAATCTGCATAGCAGTGGAAATTCATATGGTGGTTCCTGATAAAATTACCTGGAGGAGGCATATAAAGGGTGTATTGGCAAGAATCCTTCCCCTACCAAGCACAGAACCCTATGGAACTCAATGACTAACTTTTGTGTACACAGAACAGTCATTCTTAACATGAACAACCTGGATCTGATCTGGATCTATCAGACATATCAGAAGTATGACTTGACCAACCTAGAGTGGTCCTTTTATAATCACAATGGCATTTTTGATTTGCTTATAGTTTGTAAAAACATCTGGATGAAGTGCAGGTTTTTTAAGAAAACGTTTCATTAATGCAACCATAAAAGCCTGTGGTACATTCCCTGTCAATAAAGATAAATTGATCAGATCTAACATGCTTTAAGATGCCTCTTGAATAAGAGATGAAACATCTTCAAGGACCACTAAGTCTAGCTGTTCCTGATTCATCAGCCTTATCCTTTCAATAAGGATTAAAATATGAAATTATATTAAACCCCTAAACCATCCATGCATCCATTTTCAACACCACTTATCTGTGCAGGTTCACGGGGTGTTGGAATCCCAGCTGATATTGGGCAAGGGCAGGATACACCCTGGACAGGTCACCAGTCCATCACAGGATGACATATAGAGACAAACAACCATTCACACTCAGAGTCACACCTACTGCCAATTAAGAGTCAATCAACATACCCTGCATGTGTTTGGTAGAGTGGGAGGAGAAAACCCACGCAGGCACAGGCAGAACATGCAAACTCCACACAGAAAGAACCCAGCCCAAATGAGTTTCAATCGAGTACCTTCTTGCTGTGAGGCGACGTTGCTAACCATTGCACTATTATGCCACCCCAAACCCCCAACCCCCAACTTGTCCCACTAAGGCCCCAGTCATTTTATTTTAAATGATATAATATACATATAAAACTCAGTTTTAATAAACAGTCTTATTAATACTCTTACTTTTTTTATTACGACAAAATGTCATTAGTTTGATGGGACTTTAGACTTGTGCCTTGTCGAACACTGACTTTGTCCCACCTGTGGTGTTTACTCTGGACTCATACTGCTACCATAATACTGCTTCCCAGGCTGAAGGGTTTGACAGCACTTGTAGCCAAATCATGGTCATTACATAGTTTATGTACACAAAAGCTCTACAAGTTTAATGTGTCATGTGTTAAATACAAGTAAGGCTGGAATTACAGAAATGGTGTAAATGTCTCTATGGACCCCTGAAGAGGATGGTGTTAAGATCATACCTCATGTTTCCCAGCATATTGAACCCACTGATTGGTTTTACCCCAGAAATGGGGTTGTTTGCAGGACATACACCTTCTGTATGCACAGTACTTTACAGATTTTTTTTAGCACTAAAAGTACTTAGGATATGTTCATAAATAATGCCATGAAGAATTTTTAATCATCAAACACCACCAAATAAACAAAATAGATTAAAAATTAGGATTTGGTATCATAATATGGTTAGATCTACATATAGTACCCATTTGAGAATTGGCACAAAACATACAACTTCAAAACTACCTGAAAATAATAACATATTGTCAACAGCACAGCCAAGCATGTAAATATTTAAGCTGTTTCCACTGAAATAAATTCCATGACAGGACATTGAATTTAGTCAGTGTAGGTAGTTTAGGCTTCAGCAACGATAGAAAAGAACAACACAAGATGGAATACTAACAAAAATGAGAACTGCTCATACTATATTCAAACCAGGAACTAACACTTTAAAATCATGTGCAGTCAGCATGACATTAAATCCACAATCCGTCAATTCACAATCCATTCCAAAAAATTGCATTGTTGCAAGGAAGAATTTATTTTTTCCAACTGCCAAGACCACGAAGAAGAAGAAAGAGTAGAGGAAGTTGCTGGTGTTCACATGAATATACATGGACCGGTATGGCTGGTCTCAAGACCTTACATTGATTTAACACATAAACTGTTTACGACTGAAAAACATATTTGTAAATCAGCACCTCTCTGCAACGTTTTGGTGCTCCACTGTGCTCCATCATTGATGGTTACATCCTCCACTCCTAAACTGAGCTGCAGATTTCCTCAAAATAAAATAAAAGTTGCCATCTTTTAAACTACTTTAAAACTTCCACGGGGGTCCCGATAATAGTAAATATCCAACTTTCACACAAAAAATTGATATTTTTTTCAACATTATCCCACTGATTTTCAAAACAGAAAAATACCCTTTCCTGTTTTTCTTTTTTCCACTTTTGTTTTAAAACAAACAGTAAAACAATCATCAGGCTGTTTTTCTGAATCAATGAATAAAACAATGAAAAATGAAAGAAAGAACCACCATATATCATTCACTCTTATTAAAAACAACAAATAAAATAACATAAAACAGGTAAAAGTTGTGGTAACACAAAAAATAGAAATAACATTTTCAAATAACAGATAAAATCAAATGTAAATGTATGTTCTCAACAGAGCCTCAAGCCAGACAAGAAGTAATATAGGCATGAATCAGTCTTTTAACATTATTAAAATGATCTACATTGGGGAAAATAAGTATTTGACACAAGTTTTCCCAATTACAAAGAATGGAGAGGTCTATAATTTTTTATTGTAGGTACGCTTAAACTGTGAGAGACAGAATCTAAAAAAAAATCCAGACACATTTTATGATTTATGAACTATTAATTTGCATTTTATTGCATGAACTAAATATTTGATAATAGAAAAAGAGAACTTAATATTTGGTGCAGACACCTTAGTCTACAATTACAGAGGTCAGATGTTGTAGTTCTTGACATGGTTTGCACACACTGCAGCAGGGACTTTCAGGTTTCGGGGCTGTCACTGGGCAACACAAAGTTTCAGCTCCTTCCAAAGATTTTCTATTGGGTTCCGGTCTGGAGACTCCAGGCTAGGCCACTCCAGGACCTTAAAATGCTTCTTACGGAGCCACTCCTTAGTTGCCCTGGCTGTGTGTTTTGGTTCACTGTCATGCTGGAAGACCCATCCATGACCCATCTTCAATGCTCTTACTGAGGGAAGGAGGTTGTTGCCCAAAATCTGGCAATCCATGGCCCCATCCATCCTCTCCTCAATACAGTGCAGTCATCCTGTCCCAGAAAAGAACCCCCAAACTACTATGTTTCCACCCCATGCTTCACGGTTGGGATGGTGTTCTTGGGGTTGTACTCATCCTTCTTCTTCCTCCAAACATGCAGAATTTGAGTTTAAACCAAAAAGCTCTATTTTGATCATCTGACCACATGACCTTCTCCCATGTCTCCTCTGGATCATCCAGATGGTCATTGGAAAACTTCAGACAGGCCTAGATGTGTGCTGGCTTGAACAAGGGGTCCTTCCATGCGCTGCAGGATTTTAATCACCACATAGTGTATTACTAATGGTAACCTTTGTGGACTGTGGTCCCAGCCCTCTTCTAGTCATTGACCAGGTCCTCCTTTGTAGTTCTGGGCTGATCCCTCACCTTTCCCATAATCATTGTTCCCCCACGAGGCAAGATCTTGCATGGAGCCCCAGACCAAGGGAGATTGACAGTCATCTTGAGGTTCTTCCATTTTCTAATAATTGCACCAGCAGTTGTTGCCTTCTCACCAATCTGCTTCCCTATTGTCCTGTAGCCCATCTCAGCCTTGTACAGGTCTACAATTTTGTCCCTGGAGTGCTTAGACAGCTTTTTGGTCTTGCCCATGTTGGAGTGGTTGGAGTTGATTGATTTAGTGTGTGGAGAGGTTTCTTTTATCCAATAACAAATTCAAACAGGTACAATTAATACAGGTAATGAGTGGGGAATAGGAGGGCTTCTTAAAGACAAACTAACAGGTCTGTGAAAACCAGAATTCTTCCTGGTTGGTAGGTGATTAAATACTTATTTCATGCAATAAAATGTAATAATAAAAAATAATAGTTTAAAAATCATACATTGTGTTTTTCTGGATTTTTTTTTTTAGATTCTGTCTAACGATATATGTACCTACGATAAAAATTACAGACCTCTCCATTCTATGTAAGTGTGAAAACTTGCAAGATTAGCACTGTATCAAATGCTCATTTTCCCCACTGTAATTCCAGATAGTGAGTAAGGTTCTGATCTAAAATAACACCAAGGTTTCTAACAGTGGGTCCAACACGTTGAGCGAGAGAACTTTGCCATCAGTAAGGTTTAGATGTATAATCAGAATTTCTGTTTTTTATAGGAAATGAGCTAAAGAGTAGTACACTGGACCATGAGTGCAGTTTTTAATCAGAATCAGAAAAAAGCTTTATTGCCAGGTATTATTTTACACATACAAGGAATTTGTTTTGGTGTTGTTGGAGCAGGCACATTTTTAAATTAAAAAAATAAAAAGTAAAACATATAACAATGTAAATATATATAAATTATTATGTACACAGTCTGGAGTGTGAAGAGTGTCGGGAGGGTCACCGGACATTGTTGATAAGGCTGACACATGGGAAAAAACTATTCCTGTGGCGTACCTCCTGCCAGAGGGGAGTGACATGAAGAGTTTGTTTCCAGGGTGGGAGGGATCAGCCACAGTCTGTAAATGTAGAAGGCAGGAACCTGCATACTTTTTCATTACTGACAGAATCTCATATCCCTAGTCACCACGGCAGAGCTGTTCTCCCATTCTTAAAACAGAACAGATGATGTAGCCACATGTTGACTTAAAACATCATCAAATGTCAGCTGTCCGGAGAACTATTGCAGTTTATTAAAGAAATGTTTGGATTGAGAGAGGATGGGAAGAGACGGAATATTACAATTAATCACCTTCTCTGCAGACCGATAGCGGTAGCAGCAGCGTACCAGATGGTGATGGAGGAGGTGAGGATGGAATCTGTGATGGCTGTGTAGAAGTGCACCATCATTGCCTTTGGTAGGTTGAATTTATTCAGCTGCCGCAGGAAGTACATCCTCTGCTGAACTTTCTTGATGAGGAAGCTGATGTTTGGCTCCCACTTGAGGTCCTGGGAGATGATAGTACCCAGTGTCAATAGTTGAGTCTTCCCATCTGGTGATGGGAGCAGGTGAGGCTGAGGTCTTCCTGTAGTCCACAACCATCTCCACTGTCTTTAGGGCATTGAGCCCTAGGTTGTTTAGGTTGCACCAGGTCACTAGATGGTCAACCTCCCAGGCAGACGCATCACCATCCGAAATGAGTCCAATGAGGGTGGTGTCATCAAATTTCAGGAGCTTGACAGACTGGTGACTAGAGGTGCAGCTGTTTGTGTACAGGGAGAAGAGCAGAGGAGAAAGAATGCATCCTCTGGTACTGGTCTTAGAATCCAAGGCGTGTTTCCCCAGCTTCACGCACTCTTTCCTGTCAGACAGGAAATCTGTGATCCACCTGCAGGTGGAGTCAGGTACGCTCAGCTGGGAGAGCTTCTCCTGAAGCAGGGTTGGGATGATGGTGTTGAAAGCAGAGCTGAAATCCACAAAGAGGATCCTGGCATAGGTTCCTGAGGAGTCCAGGTGCTGGAGGATGTAGTGGAGGCCAAGTTGACTGCATCGTCTCCAGACCTGTTAGTTCTGTAGGACAACTGTAGAGGGTCCAGGAGAGGGTCGGTGATGTCTTTGAGGTGTGAAAGCACAAGGCGCTCAAAGGACTTCATGACCACAGAGGTCAGGGCGATGGGTCTGAAGTCATTAAGTCCTGTGATCCTTGGCTTCTTGGGAACAGGGATGATGGTTGACATATTGAAGCAGGCTGACACATGACATGTCTCCAGTGAGGTATTAAAAATGTCTGTGAACACTGGAGACAGCTGATCGATCAGCACAGTGTTTCAAAAAGGATGGAGAGACAGAATCCGATCCGGCTGCTTTCAGGGGGTTCTGTCTCCCTCTCATGTATGGAAAGTGTCGTCACTTTGGTGGATGGAGGGTGGATGGGGGGACCTTTAAGGTGGGCATCGGTGGGGGTGACTGGAGCTGGAGAAGAACTTGTTCAGGTCGTTTGCTAGGCATTGGTCATTGATGAAGTGGGGGGCTTTAGGCTTGTAGTTTGTGATCTGCCTGAGCCCTTTCCAGACAGACGCAGAGTCGTTAGCTGAGAACTGGTGTTGGAGCTTCTCAGAGTACAGTTGTTTTGCCTCTTTCACTGCCTTACTAAAGTTGTACTTTGCCTCTTTGAATCTGTCTTTGTCTCCACTCCTGAAGGCCTCTTCCTTTGCCAAACTTAGCTGTCTGTGACGTCATACGTCAGCTTCTGTGAGGACTGCTGTGTTCCATCATGCACCAGGGTGAGTTACAACAATGACAAACCCTGGTTCACAGCCAAACTCAGTCTCCGTGTATTCATCCAGACTGTTGGTAGTAGACCTGAACACATTCCAGTCAGTACAGTCCAAATATGCCTGGAGGTTCTCCGCAGCCTCACTGGTCCATTTCCTTGAAGTCCTCACGACAGGTTTACAAAGCTTTAGTTTCTGCCTGAATGCAGGAATCATGTGGTCCATGTCGTGGTCAGAGGGGCCCAGTGCAGCATGGGGGACGGCGTGATAAGCATCCTTGACTGTGGTGTAACTGATCCAAAATGCTCCTCTCTCTGGTTGGGCATTTAATAAACTGTCTATATTTAGGGAGTTCGTGGGTGAGGTTACCTTTGTTAAAGTCACCAAGGACAATAACTAAAGAGTAAGGGTTGACCCACTCAACACACAGTATCTGTTCGGCAAGCATGCGCTATGCATCCTGCACATTGGCCTGCGGCGGGATGTAAACACCAACCAGAATTAATGAAGCAAACTTGTGGGGTGAATAAAGTGGCTTACAGTTTATGATGAGGTTTATGATAACCAGTCTCTACTGATGACCAGTGAGCAGTAAATCACACACCAGGCAATAAAGTTCAAACAACGGATCAGATAAACAGTCCTCTAGGCTAAGCCTCCCACAGCCTCAAGATCAGGCACACAGGAACCAGGCAGGGTAGAGACAGAGTTCATGGTCAGCAAAAGAAGGCAAGGTAGTTGACCATTGCAGAGACAAAGAAGGCAGGGTCAGCAACAAGAAGTAAGTCCGGAGATGAGTGCTGCATTACGAGATCAACAACAATCTGGTCCTGAATGAACTGGCTGGGGCATATGTAGTGCTGTTGTGAATGAAGTGCAGTTGTGGCAGAAGGTGATTGGAGGGAGCAGGTGAGGAGACTGGCCGGCAGGCAGTGAAATGAATGGAAAACTACTGGTAGGAGGCAGGTAAGCTGTGGAGTGGACTGTGACAAATCCAATCTTTGACTGAAGTATACTTTGTGTACTAATTAAATGTTAAATGACCCAGAGTGAGGAAATAAAGAGAAAATAAAATTGGTCCTAGAATGGAGCCCCAAGGTGTCCCATACCGAGACAATATATGGGAGGAGGTAATTGATCAGGACTTCCTGTAGCTGACTGGCAACAATGTTCTTTGGATTTTTGATGAAAAGGGAAGCTTATGAATTGGTTTGTAGTTACTATGGCCAGAGAGATCAGAAGGGAGTTAGTTGAAAACTGGCTGGACAGTAGCATCCTTAAAATAAATAATAAATAAATAAATAAAATAATTGAGAGAGTAAAGAACTGTTGATGGTTGAAAGCAGGCATGGGGCTACAGTATCTAAAACCTCTTGAACTTGGTAGATATTAGGTCTAGAGGATGGTGTCATATTTCACATATAACACCATCATCATCATCTTCATCATCATAGTTTCAGTTAGTTCCTTGACAGTGATTTCCTAAAAGCACACAGAGTATCTCACTCAGTCAGACACAGAAGTGGAGGTGAATATTTGTTCTAATGCCCTCAATCTTGTCTATGAAGAAAGTTGAAAACCTTTCACAATCTGTATTTGTGGGAAATGGGACACCATGGGAACCATGGTCGATGGAACTAAATAAAAATCTAGGATTGTGCTGGTTGAAGGTGATGAGATCTGAAAAGTATTTTGCTTTTGCATCCTTGAATTTACAGTTAGTGTGTAATATTAATTTCATATGCTCATTGTTGTACTGACAGCTTTGGTTTCTTCCACTGTCTCTCTCTATAGCGTGTGTCAGTGATCCAAGGTTTTATGGTTGATGATTTATGTGTCAGGAAATATTTTACATGATCAACATTATCTGGAGCAGGTCAACAGATACAGTATCATGGATATAAGACTGAAAGTCTTTTATCTACACCAAGATTTAAAAAAACCCAAAAAACTCTAATAACAATATTTCAAAACATTACACTGCTTGGTTAAAAGTGAGCATCCTGTGTTTTCTGTTCTCTGAATGTGAATTTATCAAGACAAACATGATGATTGTACAGACTTTGTTGGGAGGAACAGAATTCTTTTGATGGAAAGAAATGCAGCCTTGAGCACAAAATAACATTTCATTATCAGAGAGCAGACTGCACACAATTAGCCAAGCACATAGCCTTGAAATTGGGCATTGTGCCAGTGTGTTGTGTATTTGGGGGTATGTGTCTGTCAGTGTAAGACCCCTGGCAATGGTCTGACCATGTCTATTAGCAGGCACTCAGTTAATCCAATAGCTGATACAATGGCGTTGCTTCAGGCTTTGGACTGCTTCATTGATATGGCTGTTGATTGAACACACACACACACACACACACACACAAAAATGCAAACCTTTAACAGAATGACAGCAACTTCTTCTTTCTCTTCCTTTGGTGAGGAGAAAAAAAATGCATGCTGGTATGTTAGTGGGTGAATGTGTGTGTATGAACTGGTGTCATGGATTTTAAGTGGATCTGATTGGTTACTATGGTAGCAGTCATCACAGTGACAGTGTGACTAAATAGTTATAAAAGGGACACATCTGTTCACTTAAAGCAGATGCTTAGCAAACTCAGACTCAAGTTTAAAATTGTGTATAATAAAACAGTTTCCCAAGTGCTGGGAACCTCTCCAAGTGCAGCTAATTGCAATCTTCTAAGGAGAACGACATGTAAAGTATTGTGGTTGTTGTGGCACAAAGATGTCAGCCAAACTGCTGTCGCTTTAGGTTTAATGTTGTGTGGAAGAGGAGTCATCTTTGAGACTTAACAGGTGCTGACACTATGCCTTGCCTGTTCAAACTCTGAAAAAGAACAAAGAACACTCACTTGTCCCAGTGAACATCTTTAAGAATGATTAATAATAGAACAGAACCATGCAGTAACGTCATTAGACATGTTTTTGGATACTTAGGAGTGCTGGAACAATGTGGATTGTCAAGTTTGGCTCTGTAATTGATGCCAAACAGTGAAGAAATAATTGCCAGAAAATTTTGGACAGAGTAAACATTCTGGCTCTAGGAGGCAGTAATTATTTACTTTGTATTCACATTTTAGTCCATTGAAAGTCTATCTTCAGGGAAAATTATGGCTATACTTTAAACCAGTTGTGATACTTAATTCCCCACAGTGGTACAGAAGCATCAAGAGTAGTTTAACATAACTGGTTCTCCCACTCAGGCTATGACAAGTGAACATTATGTACAAGTGACATTCTACCGTAGCTTAGCATAGTTTCAAAAGTATCACAAGAACAGTGGTCAACATTCACGAAGAAGTCCATTCTTCCTGCATTACAGTCATGCTACCATTCATTCAATTCAGAAAAGTATTGGCTATAAAGTACACACAATATGTATTTGGCCATACACTGATAAACTGATGAGGTATATTGAAAATCAGAAAATTTTTGGTCACAGTACTCGTATGTAAAATAAAGTGGTAATTTTTTAATGTTAGCGGTAAGACTTAAAGACTCAAATACAGCCACACATATCTAAAACACCAGATTGTCAGTGAAATATTAACTGTATTTCACCAACTCTAAGAACACCTCCAATCCTGTTCTGCTAAGCGATAGAAGCTAATTTAGTGGAACATGTTTCCAAATTCAAAATGAGGTTTATGCAACGCACTTTGCTACTATCCATTTTTTTTGTTTAACTTCCTTGTTCAGTTTATCGTTCTTCCTGAACTTGTCCACGGATCTTTGAGTGTACTAATTCTGATGAAAAACTAACTTTTACTTTGTGTTGCAGCACTTTTTAATGGAGCAGTTTAGCCTAAAAATACTGGAGTGCCACCAGTTCGGCATGTGTTTGCATTGCAGGGAAGATGAACTCCAGTAGTGAAACGAAATGGAGGAGCCGCCTTTGTAATGTTTGGGATCCTGAGCCAAATCATTTGATAGTCGTAGTGTTTAAAAAATGGCATGGGGGGTGGGTGTCTAAAATGCCCCCACAGCAGGGTTCCGTTAAAACAATTACTATAAATGTACGGCAGGAGCACTTTCCTCTCCATACGAGATTTTTATAACTTCGCCAATGAAGTTTGAACCGAGCCAACTAATTTGTCTGGCAAATTAGCTTTAGCATGTCTCGCAGCGTGATTCAACGCTTACAACAATTGGAGTCCAATTGTTTTTTTGCATTTGGGCGTCTGGTGCCGTGATGAATGGGTCGTCTGAAAATGGGGAAGTGCTGTTTTAGCTATCAAATTAAATGGTTTTTAATCAGTTGGTGTTTTTAATGGTGGCTCAGTGCGGGTTCAGTTGTGCTCAACATTGACAATAGAAGGAAACAAATGCGGCAGCTTTGTAATTGAAAGTGCTGTGATACCTCAGTTAAATAGTGGTATTATGATGGTTTTATTTTACTTTGTTCACTAGCTCAGTTTGATAATACTATTTTTTCGGGGGGGGGGGGGTCTAGAGGGACTTTGGAATTGGTTTGTGATTGTCTTAATGGGCAGAAATTTGTGAAAGCATGTTGGTGTCTGTGTAGTTGGAAGTGATTGTGTGTTCATGTGTAAACAAAGCAAAAGTATAGATATGTACATCATGGTGGTTTAGCTTAAACTTTGAAATTGATGGAAAACAATCTGTGGAAATCTGTGGATCATGTGGAAAACACATGCACACCTACGTACAAAAAAATCACCTTTATTTAAACCATCTCTCACCCATATACACATGCAAATACATAGCATTAATAACACAGCAATATTAAGTTCACAAACTTTTTACTGGAGGAGTTTTTTTTTTACTCCAATAGGCAACAAAGAATTGTGCAATTAAGTGACGAATTCATTATTACTGGGTGTCTATATCTTTCTTCCTTTCTTCACACCAACTACTGAGCAGTGACAAATTCATTCTTTCTGGGTCAGAGACAAAAGAAATGCTTGATTGTGTAAACAATGGATCATGTCCTTGTCTCTCGCCTGTCTAAATGGATTCGGGTTTACTCCCAAGTGATTGTAATATAGGGAGTAAGTAAGAAATAGGCTGCTGACCAAGCAACAAATATACATGTAGACACATACACACCGACATACTGAATTTTTGACACAAACATGCTGCCATGAGACTTTGCACATATGTAAATGTATTTCCATACGAATTCCATATTAAATTAAATCATGATTAGATTTGCTGTTCTTTTAATTGTGCAATCACACCACAGTTATCTTTCCTCATTGTTCTTCTTCCCTCATTTTTTAACAGGGTACTAGTCCTGTAAACTTGCAGCTAAAAAAATGGAAGATAGCTTGTGACAACTTGTCATGTTGATATTATGGAATATTCACTTATGCTTAGACATAATGACGTTGTAATGATTATGGGGGGTCAAAACAGCCCTAAATAGTGTGCTACACATATTGGAACACATAGACACATGCTGTATTTATGTCTGGCAGTGTGATTTCATTTGTGGCCTTCGAGACCCATTTCTAAGATTTGATACATTCATTTTTTTTTTCTTCTTCTGGGAGGTTATGACCTTGACCCTGCTAAATGGAGAAGGGCATATTTTTAAAAAATAATTCTCCATCCTCTGCTTGAAGAAATTAAATATTTTTTACGACCTACGCTGTTGACTCCTAACCCACACATTCCTATTCGTGCATCATTAATTTGCTGTTTCAAATTGAATACTGAAAAATATTTACTGTAAATTTGCCATTACCATGAGCTCATTTTGGCCAGTCAGAGTGAATCTGAATAACAAATCAGCAATCTAAGGCATGACCACCAAAAACAACTTTTTTGAAAGCTGAGATCTCTCAAGGATTTCAAGGAAGTCTTATTGGCTTGCTCTCAATGTGTCAAGAATAATATCCAGATCAATTATTTGGCCTCCTTTTTTCACCTGGACTGTATGAAGCCTAAAAATGAATGAAAGTTGCATTAATCAATATTTTTATATTAGCTTTACACTCCCCCTCAGCTCCAAAAAGCTTTTCAACCACTAATTGGTTTTGTTTTTCTATCCCACAATGCACTTGAAAATTCATTTTTAGCCACAGCAGGCAGCTGTACAAATTAAGTGATTAGCTGGTGGACAATGTGGAGCATTAAGCAGTTAAAAAGTTGATCAGGAGGCCAGAATATCAATTAATTTTAATGTGTTCTTTTTTTTTTTTTTTTTTTACCACCATAGGTGCTCCTTTCCCTCAGTTTAATTTCCAAACAACCTACAACAAATTTGACAAAAAAGAAAAATTACATACATTCTGTTCGTTAGAAGCTTAGAAGTTTATCAAAGGTGCTGTTTTTTCATTTTTGACAGTAATATCAAACACCTAACTTTACCTGTATGGGGATTTGCACAAAGTGGAGTTCATAGCAGTGAGATTTAGCCAAAAGTCCTTAAAGACCATCAGCTTCAAACTCCCTCCCATGTGTCAGTCTGCTGGTGGTTGTGTGTCTGCAGATTATCTGCTCATGGCCACATTGGGGCTCCTGCTGCTGAATCAGTACATTGTCATGAAAGAGGGCAAAACAGCAGAGGTGCAAAACTCTGTGTCCTTTTTTGATGGGTTTAGAGCACCAAGTGTTTACGTGAGAGAGATGCTTTTGACAAGCTGAATAGGCAGAGGTTTGAGTGGCGAGTTAGGTGGAGACTAAAATCAATATGTCATCATAACTCAGATGACTCTGCCTCAGTCCAGATCGAATACCATTTAAGACTTGCATGTCAGGAGCAAGATAGTTGTGTTTCACTGACATGTCCATGAACACAGTTTTTTTTTTTCAAATGATGAAAAGAGCCAGAGTGCTATCCTTAACAGGAAGCTCAGTGAGTTAGAAAAATATTCCAAACCTCTGTTTTACTACCTTTACTGCTTTGTACGTCCTTGTTACTTTTGTCATGATTTTTGTTTCTGTGGTGTACTTTTGCATTGTGTGAAGATAAAGAGTCATATTTCCTATTATTTCTGATGGCTTTTAAAATTCCAAGTCTAACATGCAAGAATTTATTTAGTTTTACTTTGTCTTGAAAATAGTATATAGAACTTTAATGTGTTTGGATGCACATTACAGTAGATGTGCCACTGACCACTTCTACTGACTGCATCAACAGTTTTATAACTGCTTGTATGTTACTCCAAGTACACTATGAAGGCCTCCTGAGTCAGTAGAAAGACAAGAGGAGAAGATGAAAGGAATTCCTGCCATGTGTTTGTGCTGTGTTATTGATCTTTCTCAGAACATAAAAATGACAGTGGAAGCAGTGAAATTATTAGTAGCTTTGGTATCAGCATTTACAGGAAGGCATATTTAAAACATAAGTAGTTCTTTTTATATGATTACATTTTTTACATTATTCTGACAGCATGAAAGTAATTCCAAATGAAAATTTGGGTGATTTTCTTTACTTTTTATTTAGCATTTAGTGTGTGCTGCAGACTTTATTTATTGTCACTATTGTGTAGTTGAAGTTGTATGTCTTGTACATCTTGCTTGTGTTTTCATGGATCCAGATCAAATTTGTTTAATCATGGGACTGAATGTCTGGCATTACAGTTATCTAATAATATTGTGTAATACATTATAACTCAATGAGTTAATTATTGAGGTAACGATGCATTGTTGTCCAGACTTTAAACAGGGACCCGTTCAAGGCAGGGGCACCCCACCAAATGCTCTGCCTGCCCCACGAACACAAAATATCCTCCCCGCACCAAGCGCCACAATGTCCATAAAACATGCATGCAACATACTAGGCAACTACCATAGATGGCACATTGGCAAGAGTAGTGAAACAAAAATTGGCAGAGTAATTAATAGTGGTAGACACTTGACTTTTTGGCACAATGATTTGCTGTGGAATTTCTCAGTCACTCTGGCAGCCCTCTCTTTCCCTGACCTCCAGGCCACAGCTCTCTCAACAGCCAATGAATGTCTGGCTAAGTAATGACCAATAAAGAGCAATGTCAGTTCTGCTCAGCCGGTGAAGTCACTTGGCCTCTGTATACAGGCTTGTGTGCTGGTGTGTTACTCTTTGATTGGGAGTTTCACTCACATTTTGGTAGATTTATTAATATATAGGTTATTTGTCAGTTGTATCCTGCATTACTTATATATACAGTACAGTATTACTTTAGCAGAGTGGTTTAGCTGGCTGTGTGTTGGTCTAATGTAACATTATGTATATACACACACACACATTTGAGTAAAACAAATACATGGGGGCATACAGTTCGACCACCCCCCTATTTGAGACAGTCTAGAACAGGGCCTGCTTTAAATTAGAGGAAATGTGTTCGGTGCAATCACAAGATATATTTTGGTAATTTGGTAAAACGTCTTCCAGTATTTAGAATAGCAAACATTTTTTCAGTGTTTCTCATGCAATTATATATTTGTGTCAGCATGCAACATATTAATTTTCACTCATTGATTTTCATCCTCTTTACTGTTTAAAATGGGTCAAATCTTATGTTATTGAAGCAGTGCATTGATTCGCTCAGCCCCTCCTTGCCCCTCTCTCTGTCACTATCTTCCTGACAATGCACTATTTGCAACTATTTATTCATGTTAATCATGTTGGTGTTTATTCCTTATGTCTGATGCTGAATATTTGCTCCCTCACACTTTCAGTATTTAAAAATAATTTCAGACTGACAAGGTCTTGTCCTGGGGAGGCACAGCAACAGTCTGTATCAGAGGTATTTTTGAAACAGGGAGCTGAACAGTCTAACCAGTGTGACCAGCTAACCAATTCCAGTTCATTTGGGGTAAATATTAACAGGCTTCATTCAGTCAACCAGGAAGAGATAACTGTCGCTGATAGAAAGATGTAGGAGAGAAGGAGGGAGACAGCTCTTACAGAAGCTACAGGTGAGACAGACAGAGAACACAGAGATAGATTTGTATTTATTGTTCAGTTATACTTTTTTCATAAAGTACTTGGCAATTAAAATATTTTCAGTGTAGGACATTACCATTCCAAGCAACACAAAGCAACACAAAGACAATTGTGATCGAAATACTTTTATTAGGAATGGTTTATTGATCCTAGATATGTGCATTCGACCCGTGGGTTGTAAAAACAATACAAATCCATCTATCAACTTATTATTAGTGAGTAGCCTACACAAACCAGTGCAGGAGCCAGGCCCACCTCACTCACAAATCTGTTCTTGCATCCATGGTTGTAAACTGAACAGCAGTAGCTTGACAGGTGAGGCGAAATGTATTCCCATCTCGGAATACAGATTATGCCACATTTTTATGCAGAACTCATTTCACCAGTCAGGTCACTGCATAATTCTGTCAAAACAGGTTGAGAGCATTTGAGAATGTGTCCCACAAATATTCTGTTTTCAAATCTTTTTTTTCCATTTATGGCAGTATGCCAATTTAAAATTGTGAAATGTTGCCCTATCTCGCAACAGCAAAGAATTATTCGAAAGCTCCCTGGAATTGGATACTGATCTGGATTACTCCCAAAATTCAATCACCTCTATACTGGGCCAAGATCCACCTCTGGCAAAATTTTCACACCGATCTGTCCATTTGTTTTGAGGTAATCCTGCTAATGAACAGACACACAATCAAACAATCACAACTGACCCTAACCTCCTAGGTGGTACTAATGCAAACTTGTGCAAAGTCATCTGAGGAGTACAAGGAAGGTGCAGAATCAATCTTATTTTAGGTTTTTGATGTTGAAAGACCTGTATATTTTGCAAAATACATTTTGCATAGTGCATTATGTGCAGTGTGCAGGCCAGAGCTGTTTGCTGAGCGAACAGTGGTCAGGCAGTGACATGAAGCTCTAGTAATTAAATAGAAAATGTTCACTAAAAATGCAATTGTGCCATGGAAGCTGGGGCGGATGCCATCTCTGTTGAAAAAGGAAGCTTGTTCCCAGAAAAGATTAAAATTGTCAATAAAAACAGATGGACAGGCTGTTGCAGCCATGTGTGACGTGAAAGCACAATGTACTAAAAATGTATGCTACCTCAGCCCAACATGGGTATAGAGCCAGAAATGGTGACAGACTTTCTACTTTCACTTTTTTTTAATTCATTAAGAAGAATACAGTCCTGTTTTACACCTGCAGACTGCTGTTTGACGGTGTCCTTTGCACTAACATGGACAATAATAGTGTTCACCTATGGGTGTATTCTGAAAAGAAATCTGCTGCATAACATTTAGAATTTGAGAATCAGGTAGGCAATAGGCCTATGCATTTTTTTGACTGACTTTGTCTTACAATGGAATCCCAAAAGTTACAGGTTACAACACCATGCAGCTAGACCGGGAGTTTATAGGGAGGAGAGCACAATATCCGGCTGCTTGGTCTGGAAGTCTCTGGGTATTCTAGCAGTCCACAAAGAAAAAATCTTCAAAGCCCAGTATTATTTCCACAATATGATGAAAAACAAAGTGAGAAAACTGTGCTGCTCCACTGTACCTCTACAGCCAATTAAGGGACAATTAACCGATTAAATTCATCAATTAACTCACTCCATAAGAAAAGACGTGGCAAATCAAACCATCTGGAGATGAGAGGTACAGAGTAGCACCTGAACATCTGCCCAGTGCTATGGAAAACTACTGCTGGTCTTTTAGCTAAAACAATGTAATTATAGTCTATGTAGGGTTTCTGCTATGAATATATAGTGCACATGTAGCCTCCACTGTCTTCTTTAATACCATGTAATATCTAACATGATAAACATGTGACATATTCTGCAGATGCATGCAATTAAACTATTGTGAATTATTTTGGGTTATGTACCCCTATCTACCTCTGCCTAAAAAGTTATGTTTTGGCATCTAGATGTTTGTCTATATGTTGGTCTGTTTGATTGTTTGTTAGCAGGATTACGTGAAGAGTGATGGATGGATCTTCTTGATTTTATTTTTTTTTTTTACATTAGTAGGATTATGTGAAAACTGATGAATTTCACCAGAGATGAATATTTCACATTTTATGTTATAGATCCAAAAAAAAGATTTTAAATGAGTGCAGGAACTCAATGGCCCAATGGGCTGAGCAGCAGGTTCAGTCCCCAGTTTGGCCAACCATTCGGCACATCCTCTAAACACTCTCTCTCTCAAAATTTCCTGTACTTCTACACAGTACCTATCAATTAATGTCCAAAAACCACAAAGAAGTAAAAGTGCTTTTAAGATAAATAATATATCACAAATATCACAAAGTGATCCACATCTGAATACTCTGGTTTTGGGGAAGTGTTGATGTTCTCTGATTGCTTTCTTGTTTTCAGACTGTAAAAAGTGGGGGCATTCAGGTCTTCTCCCTGTAAAAATTACACCCACACTGTAATCTGTTTTCAGCAATGTGTGTTTGACAACTCTGCTGAAACTGTATAACAATTAAATTCACCCATGGAACTACAACCAAAAAGCAGTCAGTAGTCCCAGTTAAACAAGCAGTACTAATCTTGCTTTGTAATAAAATTTAACTTCTATTATAACTTTCTTATAGAGAAACACACTTCCACTGAAGGACTAATTGCATTACCAAAACACAGCAGATACTGTGTGCAGGTAAACCAGGTAAACAGCTAATGGGCCATGGGTTAATAATTGTGGTATGAGTTACAGAGCACATTTAAGGGGGCTGTCAACTTTCACTCTGCTTTTACTGCAACATCATGACAATTAACCTATGAGAACAAAGCTGAGATAATCATGCTGCTGAAATATGCACTGTGCTTAGTGAAAAGTTGCTCCAGATAAGAGAATCAGTCACTGAGAATCCTTCATATTTCAGGGGCCAGTGATTTCGAGAATGCTCCACAGGAACGAGAGCACACCACAAATCTTGGGATCTTTATTCTACATTTGTATCGACAACACTGTCCATTTTGATGACAGGTCAATGAAGGAAGAGCACCTGAAGCCTGGTTAGAACACTTACTCAACATGTAGCTGATATTTTCCCACTTTTTTCAAGGGGTCAGTATTCCATTCCGCATGTAACAGAAAATAATAGACATGAGCATTTGACAGACCATCATGGCCACACTTACAGATCGTCATTATGTTCACAGCAGGGTCCAGAAGTCTGTCATCACCTTTTGAATGTGGGAAAGTGGTTTCAGACTAAGTCCACTGAATCAGAGTCTTTCAAGGCTGTGACAATACAACTTTCAAACATGCTTTTTTTCACTTGACGTGCGTCAAGGTGACAGACATACGTCATTCTTCTGGAAAAGTACAAAGTTTTCTTGAGGGAGTAAAAATCACATCCTAATTAGGCTGATTTGGACTGACCAGGAAAGAGCAGGGGCAGACGCAGGCAACTTCTGTTGTTACCATGGAAATTGGAGAACCACCTGTGGATGTGTTCATGTGCTCACACATAAACACACACAGAAAGAGAGGCATACAGGTAAGCAGTGAGCACATACTGGTACTTTGAAGCACAGCATGGACATACTGCAAATAGCAAAATGTTCTCAGCAGAGTGCTGGAACCATGGCTTCTACTCACTGGAGTGAACAGAGCTAAACAAAAAAAATACATGAGCTAATCAAAACCTGTCACAAGTGACGAGTGATTGAGTGTGAGAGAGAGAGAGAGGGGTTCAGACCAACAGGGAGAGTGGGGGAAAAATGAGGCACTGCAACATTAAATAACAAGAAAAACGACCTCAAAATACCTTAATTAAACATCGAGCAATCACCCACACACTCAGGCACAGACATGTTTACAGGCA
The DNA here is from genome assembly GCA_016785225.1 of Psettodes erumei. Lineage (NCBI taxonomy): Eukaryota > Metazoa > Chordata > Actinopteri > Pleuronectiformes > Psettodidae > Psettodes > Psettodes erumei. Next base: position 812,187 of record JAFBJZ010000902.1, on the reverse strand, counting down.
TGAGTCCAAATGGCAGCAGCCTACACAAATGCACTGACATTCAAACCCAAAGTCATCCCCACAGAAATCTGAATTGCACAAGCGTGAATTTGATGATATTTACACTGGTGGATAGTCATGAGCCATGAGAAAACACATATGTTACTATCAGTAATGCAGAGATGACTTTTTTTCTGACAGAAGACAGATTTAGCAATTAAATAAGAGGTGAAAACTGTTTTGCCATACATGTAACATGCAACAATCACAATCACACATTGTCTAAATGTTAAGGAAGACTACCATGACATTTGAACAATGCCAAAGATGACCTGAACGCATTGAATAAAATTGTACCTCAATTACATTCCACTTTTCCCTCAGTTACATTGTTTGTTTACATTTTGTATTTCTTTTCATAAAGAAGGCCAATTTATCCTGGGAGGCTAGAAGGACACAGCCAGAGATATATTTACAGTAAAAAACTTTGTTGTCATCAGGGACATGTTTGCTCTTAGTGCTGTCTTGTGTGGCTTGTACCAGCTGATCTGTAAATGGCTAGATATCTCACTGTGATGTTTTAGAAAGAGAACATTGTACATTTGGCAGTGTTTTGAGAGAATTCTGCTCACAATATTTGAGCATTATATCAAATCTTTAACCCATGCTTGTTTCTTCCATGTAATAAACTGAGGTCTATTGTATCACAAGCAGAGCTACAGATAATTATTCACATATTTATTGTCCCAGCAAGATTAGTGCAATTCACTTTTCACCTGCCTTGGTAAGGCCACTATATCTTTTACAAGTGGTCCAGAATGCTGCTGCAAAAGTGTTGACTGGGTAAGGCAAGACATTTTACATCACACCCATCTTATTGTCTTTACACTGGTTTCCCATCAACTTAAGGATCCATCGAGCCATCCATTTGTGATACCACTGTTCCGTGGGGTCACCTGTCTATCACAGGGCTGACACACAGAGACAAACAACCATTCACAGTCACAGTCACACCTACAGACAATTTAAAATCACCACTCAACCTAACCTGCATTTTGTTGGTGGAGTGAAAGAGAAAAAACACACAAAACCAACCAGAGTCTGAATCCAACAACCTCCATGCTGTGAGGCGACATTGTTAACCAAGGGTATTGATGCATACAGCCCTATGTGAGAAAAAAGAAACTCCCTCACGAGTCACCGAGCCTCTTTGCTAAGAAAGGTGGGCTGTACATTGTCTATTGGGATTGAGGAGGCTAATGTTCATGTTTTGTTGGTGCATTGATGTTGTGATTATGCTTTTCTCTCTCTTTGAGTTCTATGTATTTTGGGGTTAAGTTTGGCTTAAGCTTGGCTTTGTTATGTATTTGCATAATCCCTTATATGTTTAATTTAAATACTTAAAGCTGAAACCATCTGTACGTGGTAATGGGAAAATTTGACTGAGGCTGTTTGAGTGACTGGGTACATTAGCACTTGTATTGATAATATCGTGCCCACCACACAAGTTAGGAAGTTCCCCAACTTGGAGGTTTGAAACCTGCAGCCACAGCTCAGAGAGGCCTGCACACACCCAGATTCCCCAAACCAATCACAACCCTCCCCTTCCCCAAAAGTTTCAACAGGCCAGGTACACAGAGTACTGATGAGGATTAACCCCCGAAAGGCAGGAGGACCAGAGAACATCCCGGAATGGGCCCTCAGAGCATGCACTAACGAGCTGGCTGACGTTCTCACCTCCACATTCAACCTCTCCCTCACCCAGAGCATTGTTCCCACCAACGATTGTTCCCTCCTCAAGAAAAGCCCACCTACCGGTCTGGATGACTACAGGTCAATAGCACTCACTCCAATTATCACAAAGTCCTTCGAGAGAGCAGAGCAGCCTACCAGATACACCAGACCCCCTGCAATTTGCATATCGGCCCAACAGGTCCACCTCAAATGCCATCATTGCTGAACTCCACTATTCCCTCTCTCACCTGGAAGACAAAGACTCCTACATCAGGATACTCTTTGTGGACTACAGCTCGGCATTCAATACAGTCATGCCCCACAAACTCACCCACAAACTGCTCACACATGGCCTGCACCCCACCCTCTGTGACTGGTTCCAAGCTCCTTTCTGACTGACAGGCCCCAGTCTGTCAGGATTGGTAATAGGACTTCAGCCAGCACCATCACAAACACTGGAACCCCTCAAGGATGTGTTTTCAGCCCCATCCTCTACAACCTGTTCACCCATGACTGTTTCACCTCCCACAAGGACAACATCATCCTAAAGTTCGTGGATGACAGTGATTGGTCGCATCACTGGGGGAGAAGAAGCAGCCTACAGGAGGGAGGTGGCTGGTCTAGTGGCAAGGTTTTAAGGATAACAACATCACCCTCAACACAAACAAGACAAAGGAGATGATAGTGGACAGAAGGAAGGAGAAGAGACCTCACCGACCACTGTCTATCTGGAAGGTTGAAGTGGAGAGGGGGAGCAGTTTCAAATACCTGGGTGTCCACATCAGTGAGGACCTCACCTGGACACTGAACACCTCGCAGTTGGCTAAGAAGGCCCAACAATGTCTGTATTTCCTGAGGAGCCTGAGGAAGTTTGGCATGTCACCCAGGACCTTAGCAACTTCTACAGCTGCATGGTTGAGAGCACCATAACCAGCTGCATCACCGTGTGGTATGGCAACACGACTGATTCTCCTGAAATTCATTGTATGCATACAATGACAATAAGGGCGATTTTGATTCTGATTCCGATTCAGATTCTGACGCAGACCGCAGTTGACTGCAGAGAATGGTTAAGATTGCCAACAGGATAACCAGGACACCAATGCCCTCTCTGCAGAGCATCTACGACCGCACAATTCACCGGAGAGCTGCCTCCATGCTCGAAGACCCCACCCATCCACAACATGGACTGTTCACACTTCTACCCTCAGGCCAGAGAAGTTTGAAATGCAGAACAACAAGATTCAAAAACTCTGTCTTTCTTCCCCTCTGCCATCAGACTCCTGGACAGTCAGGAGTCACAACCATGTACGAGATCACTTTACACTTGTACTTCTGTTTACAGCTGCGCTCTTGCACAACTGTGTTGCACTTTATAAATACCAGATAGTTTTTGCCGTTGCATTATCTTATTGTACTGAAGTGTTGTTTTTACTTATTGCATTTCTCTGTTTTTTGGGGGTTGTACTTATATACGTCGGCACCAGGGTGGACAGCAAAGAAAGAGTTTCATTGCACAGAGAAACTTGCTTTTTTTGTTGCATATACATCTTGAATCTTGTATAATAATGCTGCTGTGCATGTACAAGGAAACCAGTGAAGACACTTTTTATTCAAACTGGCCTTTGTCTCATCTTGTGCAGCATGATTTTTTGTGGTTTTTTGTGTTGCTTATATTTTATTGTTTGTGCAGTTGTCGTCTTCATGCTCCTCATTACCACTGACATTTGTCAGTTGCTACGAATTTACAAACTGCCCTTCCTCCAAAGAGGATTTAGGGTTAGGGTTATACAAGGACAGAAAATGAATATACAGCACAGTACACCACATTATGTATGATAATACCCAAAATGAGTGGCATCTCCTCTTTCAAGTTTCAGCAGCATCAAAGTCAAGTGCAGCATGCTTCTGCTGAGCACTAAACATGCTATCAAACACAGTGCTTAAAATAAACTACACTTTGTCATAGTAACTCAAACAGTATAGGCTGAGACACCAGATTAAGGTTGCAATTTGTCTGTCACAGCCAATGACAGTGTGTAGTTAGCTTGGTCTCACACAAACTCCACAAGCAGGTCGTGAAAGACTGCTCGTCGTAAAGACCTGTCGTTGGACTGTAATCCCTGGAGTATGCCCAAGCAGATCTAGGAACACAGAGTCACAAAAGTAGCCAGCACAGTTTTGACAAGCACTACTTCCTGGTACTGGAAGCTTTCCTTAATCCTCCAGTGTGGTACCACAGAAATCTCACTTCTATTCAGTTACAACTGTTCTCCAATTCGCTGCCTGAGCTCGCTCGCCTTTCAAATCTGACTTCCTAACCTTCTTTTTCCAAAGAAATCACTACCACTCCACTTTCAGATAAAAGTTGCAATAGTGTGCTACTTCAACAGTAACCACCACCTTCACATTCCTTTTGTTCAATTCTTTTTGTGATGAAAAAAATTGCACAAATGGTCATTATATTTCAACAACCTATTATTTTGTACACTTCCACCCAAACGTCATATGACAAATGTGTCTCATTTCTCTGTTGATATGGAGCCAGTCCTTGGGAGAAAGTTGAGTTTAATTTTACCTTTTGTTTCCTCAGGGATATCTCTCATACTTTCACAGTCTCCACCAAAAGTGAACAACTTTATTAAGCAAGGTATTGCTCATATGAATGGATTTTCCCACATCCCTCATTAAACATAAAATTATAAGCATCAATTTCAGATGCAGCAGGCAGCTGCACCAAGCAAAAAAATGAGCAACAAGCTTAGTGGAGCTTAAGAGTCAGATATTTTTGTCAGAGTTGGAGACCAAAAACAGAGTTAAAAAAGACATTGAATAATGGCTTAATATACATTTACCAGTTGGCCACAAAATGTGACATGATAAGCAACAACATTATAATTCCATAAATGGCCACTGCAGGTTTAAGTTAAGCCAACTTAAACAACTCTCCACTGGGACTTCAACTTATAGCAGCAAAGCGAAGAAGGGAAGTATCCCCCACATTTCCAGCTAGGAGTAGACACACCTCGAGCTATTTGTGTAGACCTTTTTTTCTGACTGGCAGCACTCTGTATAAATTTAGAATTGACTCTTACCAGTATATGTAATTGAAAGCTGCACCATCCATCCATCCATGTGCACTTTTTCACAGGAGAAACATTGAGACAACAAAAACTATTCAATTCAATTTAGAGTTGCCAATCAACCAAAGTACCAGAATCAAACCTATGGCACAGGGGGAACATGCAACCTCCACTGAGTGTAAGGTGACTGCTCCACCATTCTGCCTAAAAGCGGTATAATTTTGATATATTGAACATTTTGAAAGTGCTTTTTGAGGGAATGACAAATTGCATCCATGATTTGCAACTAGACAACCACAGACAGCCTACTCAACTACATAGTGAAATCAGTAGGCTGTTATCAGGTGTTGTAATAGTAACAACGACTACTGGTTTGAATCATGAAATACATAGCCTGTTTGAAAGTCTGGTGACTTTTGCTCCCCGTCATTATTACTATGGCCCACTGAGGGGCCAGTATTGATCATATGCAGCTTCTGGTCTACTGGTAGTTGCAATTTGCTGCTTCTCAAGAATAATCATAACAACTCTGATGACAAATGATAATTGTCTCTGTTTAACTCTTTAACTTAAAAAAATAATTACATGTATCTTGACTGGTAGATCAGAAGGCTGAAGTTAGTACACAGCATTTTCCTTCCATTCTTGTATCTCCTGTGACAATTATCAGAGGATTATGCCATATCCACTATGTTAAATATGGCTTGAGCCTCGACCCCAGTCGTCATGACAACTCAAAACACTGACTGTGCTGTAGTTATGGTGATGAAACAGGTGGACACTGAGTTGTGGGGGGTGAGGCAGAACAGGAGCAGGAGGGAATTTTGTGGGAGGAAATCGAGTGATGAGAAAAACTAAAAAAGGCGATGGGGGTAGGTCTCAGGAAGGAGACTACAGAACAGGAATGGGAAGAACAGAAGTTGAAGACATCCAAATGGGGGGAAAATAAACAAAAAATGACAGCTAACATTATCTCTCTCAAGCTGCGCAACTCCAGCTACATTATCATTAGCTGTCATTTATTGTTTCCATCTCTCTATTTCTTCGAGAACCCATGTCCAGTCTCTTCCATCCTATGCAGTTCATGTTGTATTATGTGCCTTGTACAGTTTCTCTGACAGTCAAGTCTACTGTTCATTGTAAACTCATCTTCCTTTCCATCAATTATTTATTGCCAGCTGTGACGGCAGGGCTGGTTTTGTTTTCACCTTTTCACTGTGTATGTGTGTCCTGAAGACACCTACTGTAGTGGAACAACCACTAAGATGGCACTTTGGCAGGTTTCTGTCTGTCTGTCATCACCAAGAGAACATCACAACTGTGCGAGATACAGTCATGAAACTTTACAGGTGTATAGTTGAGATCAAAGTGAAGGTTAAGTTCAAAGAGTCTTGAGTACTCATGTAATCATGTAGTAATAACTACTTAACGTACGTAGTAACATATGTCACATGATGGTCACATATGAGTCAAAAGACACAAGTTCAACTGACAAAGATTTTCCAACAAACGTTCAAAGAAATGTTGCTGATATTTAACTAAATAAACATCTTCAAATGGGTTTAATATCAATGTCATTAAATATCTATTCTATATTGCACCGGGAATGGCATTTAATTTCCCTGTATATAATGTATGTCATGCATATGATTAGAGATTATGATAAACCTAATCCAAACCTGACTCTGCTGTAATTACCATTCCTACCTTCCCACCAATTTCCCAGAAAGATACTGTAGTTAATGCTTTAGCAAAGCAAATTGATGGATTGATCTTGCAGTAGCCCAGAGTTTGAAAGGACCCAGATCGTTTTATTGCCACAAAAGTTGCTTAACAGGTTTTAACCTAAATGCAATTTATCCAAAATAGCATAAAAACACTTTTCATAATTTAGCATGTTTATGTAGCCCACAGCTTAACATTTTGGGAGGATAATGAAGAATATTATTTCATTACCACTTGATAAATCACGTCAACCTGACATGCAGTATTGTCTCAAAGGCGTACAACAGTAAAAAAGGGAGAGAAAATAGCTTATATCTCACTTATTTTAGCACTGATTTAACACACCATGGCGAGCAGGCTAAGTGACAAAAATCAAACACCCACGATGTTTGCATGCTGGGGCTCTCTTAATTGTAAATGTGAGATGAAACATTGACCCTCTGCTGTCCTCGACGTCTGCCTTCAGTGAGGTGTGCACTGACCACACAACTTTCTGCTGTATGAAAATCTGTGCTCTGTCTGAATTCAGCTCAGTCTTGCGCAAATGTATGTGACATAGTTTGTGTGCATGCAAACACTGAACAGACTCTCTTTTTTGCATTATGTGTGTGTGGGGGCTGCACCTGCTGTGGAGTTTGTAATGCTTATACAATCTCTATGTTGTATGTTTTAGTGAGAGTTAATTTGATCTATGTAGTATGTATGTGTATTGCTCTATAAAGTCTGTTGACAGAGATGAAGTAGACTGAAGACGGCTGCCATTGTATTACTGTAACTGATAATTCGTTATATGGACGGGCTAAAAAGTGCCTGTCCATAGAGAAGGAATTTATTTTTGGTTTGAAAATATATAACAAATCGTTCAGTCACCTTAATGTCACCATATATTATACATGTGTATTTATACTTTTAAAATATTTTAAATAGCCTGAATCTGAATATATTTTTACACAAATAATAATACAGAAGTAATAACACAAAATACACATTCTCTGGTACTCTTTCCACCCTTGTTCATTGGTAATTTCAAAGGTATATAATCTAATCTATTATAAGATATTAAAATTGGCAAGCAGTGTACAGGCAATGTAGTTTAATTCATTTGTGCACACACAGGCCCCATGTATGAACCATGCAGGAGTTTTTTTTAACATACACACACACACACACACACACACACACACTAAAAATACTGCTTCTTACTCTTGCAAAGATGGGATTAGAGTTTACAGGATCTATAAGACACGGAGGGGGAAATGAAGTCTGAAAGAGTGACTCCAGTAAAATATACGAGAACTACCAACTCATCCACTTCATAAAAAGGCTTAAACTGCAACACTTTTAGCAAGGTTAGATATGCCATTTACACAAAGAAATTAATTTCACAACAGTTTCTTTGAAACTGGAGCTTTAATTGGACCTTTTGACATTTTTTTAAAAAATTAAATGACTCCTTGTATGACTTTTGTTTTGCATTATATTTGATACATTCAGATTTTTTTGCAATGTATTGCTCAGCATGTTTTTATTTTAACAAACAGAAACATACAGAACACATTTTTAACCTCTTTAAGGTCAAGCATAGAGCTTATATCAAAGCACATTTTAACCCTTGATCTCTTGAGCTATCTTTAGATTTTCCTCTAGTAATTTCAAATTCTTTCCATATTATATGACAATGTCATACCTATTTGTATCTGCTTCATTAAAGATCACCAACAAGCAACAACAAGAAACCCACCATTGGGACCAGAGTGGAAGGTGGTTGCTTTCGATTAGTTTCTCTCATATTTTGGTTTGCACTCTCCTTATCTTGCCTTGTGGTAGTGGGTAGTTTTTGTTCTTCTTCAGGCAAAGATGGACTTTACAATTCCCACAGGAGACATGAGAGAAGTGATTGCCTGTGTAGTGCTTGCATCTTTGTTGAGTTTCCCATGTTGGGAAATGATCACTGTCATTGTATGGTGTCAGTCAAACCTGTCTTCTGAGTTTTTCACTCATCAAATTCAAAGCTGGAGTTTCAAATAGTTTTTTGCCACTGATTCACTTTTCCTTTCACTTTGTCCCTGGCTAATTGGTTTGTTTGTGCCCTCAGTGCAAATTGCATGATGAGTCCATTCCTCATCACCACCACCATCATCATCTTCCCCTATTACTGTGCATTCCTTCCCTCCTTCCCCCCTTCCCTCCCTTCCCTCATTAACACAGGACAATTACTAGCAAGTGAACCATGGCTGAATATTTCTATTTCTACTCAAAATGTATCTTATTATACCATTTAAACCTTTTATTTTCCAAGGAGTGTAAGTATCTTTACGGTAGGAATGAAATTCAATAAAGTGAAGATTGCCAGATTTACAGATAAATTACCTTGAATACCCGGTGTGATCTAATTTGCTATTTGCACTTTCTGTATAATAAGACTAATAATAAAATAATAAAACTGTATAACAAGTTATGAAATGATGAGAAATTATGCAATGCCTCAATCAAGTAAATTATCCTATTGAAGTATCAGTACCAAATTTAATGTTTTTCTTGCACTGATAGTTTCCTATTTAGTTTAGTTTCCAAAATTTACTAGAACATCCATCCATACTACCTGTTGATCAGTGATTGATGACAGCCATATTGAATGTCTCAACTGCTGGTCTTTTCTTACATGTAGTTGTCCCCCCTGGTGGATCATATGTACATTGCATGTGTCTGTTTGCATACATTTTGAGATTTTGAGGAAAGAAATTCTTCACTGACAATGTAGATGACTCAAAACTTTATGTATTGAATATGATATGAGTGTTTGGAGTGCTATTGTCTGAGAAGCATAAACAGAAGCACTTATGAGGAGGTGAAGTAACTGTAGTTTGGTTGGCTGGCAGCTGGGATCATTCGAAAGCAGGCTGTCTGTCAACTTAAGTTTATTTTTCAAAAATACCCCAAATTAAATATTTTACACACAGTGCTGGGCTTGCTATTTTTATATAGATTAGTCATATTAGGAATTAAGTATTCAGTTACTTAGTTATACCTTACAGGCTACAGATGACACTATAGCTACCAAACCTTGACTTTGTTTTATATCCAGTGTATAGACCAAATTAAGCAGCTCTGAAAAATGTAACCAACACTTTAACTTTTGCTTTCTTTTTCACTTTCAAACCAGTGGTTTAGATAATATGGTTAATCTGGATTTTGCTTATATTTTAGGCTCTACCACTCCTTTAAATATATGACAAATATGAATTATAATTTATTCCTATTTTTACAATAAATAGACCCTGTTTACACATGCATGGTAAATGAATAACATACTTCCTGACAGAATTCATCACATTTTGTGGTTTACCTGCCTTTGTTGGCTGAAACATATATTTAAAAGCAACACCGTTGTGTAATAAGGCAGGATTCTCCATTAGTGGGCATCATCTAATTTTGCATAAAAGGTCATTATTCATCTTCCATGTTTCTCTGAATAGAGTAATAGACGTCTTTTAGTCTCACACACTCCCACACCTAACACAAACGCCCCACTTTTTCCTTTTAGTCACTCTCAGTTTGTTGCTAGGTTTCTTTAATGGTGGAGTGTCAAACAGGACAAAGAGAGGTGCAGATGCATAGTGGAAACACTAGTAGAGACACGGGACTGCTCGCACCCACACACACACACATGCAGTCCCTTGTCTCCCGTAACAGATAATAAACAAAGTGCAGACTGTAATTGCCCTCCAGGATCTGTGGCGCCTGTTGCAGTGTAGATGTGTGTATGTCCATACTCTGGTGTATTATGGCATATTGATGGTCATTAAAATTAATGATGCCCCTCACTGATGTCACCAAGTAAGAGAAGATTGTGTGTATTTGTGTGTGTGTGAGAGACAGAGAGAGAGAAGTAAAGGGAAGATAATGTTTCGCTTCAGAATGACACAGGCATTTGCAGGTGTGAATTCATGCACATTTGAGTACATTGCCATAAGATTTATGGGTCACTAAAAGGGAGAAAGGGTATGTGTGTTAAAGAAGAAAAAAAGGAGAGAACAGAGAGGGGTTCTGAGGTACTTGAACATAAATCACATGCTGACTCTTTTCCCAAATGCACATTTCTGTCTGTTGACTGGGAATAGGTAAGGAGTGTGAAGAAATGGTTAAGACCTCCAATACAATGAGAGGGAGGACAGAGAGTCACCAGGAAAGAGAAAACTAAAGAGAAGTAGAGTAAAGGGAGGATGTTTGGTCAATATTGCCACCACTGTTTACATGGCTGCATTAAATTACAATACTAAGAAAGGAAGGTGTATGAATGCACAAAGTGGTAAGACCAAATTAAAAGCATGAAGGAGTAAGAGAATATAAGAACTTTACAAAGCTCTGCTAATGCTGAACAATTCAATGACTGTCAAAGCTACAGCATCTCCACTGGTATGTTGTTTTATAATTTGATTTTCCATCCAAATAACACATACTGTTAAGTGAACTTTTTTAGACTGTACCACTGGCATTTGAATGCAGTGTAATAGAAAACAGAATTTCATGAACACAAATGCAATCTCAGCACATCAATACCAAAATCTAATCAAGACAAGTAATACAAGTCTGACTGAATATTTTTTTAATCTTTAGGCACCAACCCCCATCATGTCAAGATATGCTGCATGTGTTCCAAGCATTTCTCTCAGCACTGTGCAGCAGGTTGCCTATACAATGATTCATCTGTCCATATGTAAATATGTAAGTGGACTATTATGTAAATTCTAGCATGCAGCATCTGTAACTACATACCTGAATAATGAGATTATTATGTTTACGGTGTTAGTATCATTGGCCAGAAAAAACCCCAAAAACAACTACACGGCAACCATGTGGAAGACACTCCTGCATATAACTGTGCCACCAGCAGTTATCTAAATTTTGACAAATTGGATGTGACGATGATGTTGTTGCCATAATGGTATAACCACATGATGTACCATGCCAAAGCGTTCTGCATTCTGTATGTTTGTACCTCCTGATTTGTGTGTGCGTGAGTGTGTGTGTGTGTGTGTGTTGTGTGAGGGAGAGAGAAATCTTGTCAAATACCATGAACACCTGAACACACCACAGTACAAGTATTTTGTGAAGTGCTTCAAAGGATACAGTGTGACCAAAAGAAGTACACAGCATAAAACACAGCAAAAAGAAAAGAAAAAAGAAAAAGAGTAATTTTGATGTGGTTTGGTTTGTTTTTCAGCATTTCCTGTAGTGCAGTATGGTATCTGATGATATTTTCTGATGGTCATATTTAATTTTGTGTCAAATGTTTCAGTCAATACAGTGGCTATGAAACCCAGAGGGTTGGAGAACCTGGAGAACCCAGGGATGGAGATTGAGACCCGGCTCTGCATGGACCCAGTTCCAAATCTCTCAAAACTCGAAAAATCAATAAGCGCTGAGTTTATCTCTACTGCTATTGAGACTAGGTTTTCCCACACAATGACGTGTGTGTGTGGTGGGCTGCCACAATCCCACCACTGATCACCATGATTTTTTTAAAAACAGCATTTAAAAACGCAACATATTGTTCATCTCCCTTTCTGCCCTGCACTCTCTCTCTCACGTATACACACACATACAGAGCTGAATCATGACTGAAAATCTCATACACCAAGGTGAACTCCAGGTGCAGGACAATCATCCACCATGCAAAATGTGCACACTATGCATATGTATTCTCTTTGTGCTCAGTGTCAGCAGTGTTATTGAATGATAGGAAAATTCTGTTCAGAAATCAAGCAGTAACAGACTCAAAGTTAAACAGTGAAAGCAAAACCAGGTCTGTAACTAATTTATTGTTGTCTCATCTTTACATCAAATAACAGAAAAGTATTGACAGAGGTACTGATAAAAACCCAAATCTTTAGGCAGTCGCAATAAAAATGAATGCTCCCCATCCCTAGCATAGAGCATTCATTGAGCATCATCTTGAGTAATAAGCATAATTGAACCAACTGCAAGCTTTCCACAGTGCAGATAAAGGCACAGCATAGTATGCTGTTTGTAAGAATGGCACCCAAAGCCTTTGTGCTAAATGGCCAACAAATGTAACTGATGCTGCAGTCCACTCAGCAAACATTAGCTTGATGGTTGAAATCCCAAAAGAGAAGTATTAGTACTGTACTGTAACTTTATCCAGCATGTTTCATTCCTTGTTGTTAACATCTAGATGCCAATACCTTCAATTACTTTCTTAGCAGGAGAAGATGTTAGCACTGTGATTGCAGTAGATCATTCCAATATGTGGTTTTAATTTTTCTGCTTCCTTTTAGTATTCTTGTTCTGGCTTACCCACAAAGCAAAAGCTTTAACGAAATCAGGAAGTAATCAGGAATCAGGAATCAGGAATCTGTGTGTCTGCTTGTTTGGAGCTTTACTCACTCATATTTTCGATTGCTCACTCGTGTTCACTATGTACGTCTACAAAAGATTATAACAGGATCCTCCACTTATACTGAGACTATCTGTGCAGGAAGTTTTCCATTTATGACACGGTGCCCTCTTCCCTTTTCTATATTATTTTCCATTCTGCTCACTGTGGCAACAAAGACAATGGATTTAAAGATGGATTTACACATAAAGCAAGATGAAATTGAATGTGACAGTATGAGAAAGAGAGGTGAAAGATAGAGAGGAAACAAGACCAGCATGGAGTCAAAATGGTATCCTGACTGAATGTCTAAAGACTAAAAAAACCTGTCCCTTTTTTCTGCCTATGCTTCCCAATCTCTTTGCTGATGGGGAAAACACACACACTCTCACACACACAGGATGAACTCACTATAGAGAAGTAAAACACCTCACCTTCTGATTTCTGAAACACTCGACTTAACCTCTGGGACATTCTATTCCACTGAGTGCACACGGGCACACGCACATGCACACAGCAACACACACAAACCTGGACCTTTTAAAGGAACAACTTAACCTCAGAGAGTTGATCCTTGCTAAAAACTACTGAAATATGAAAGACCTGGTGGGAGGAGGAGAGGAGGTGGAACACAAGAAGACACAAAGAGGGGTAGAGGGAAGAAGAGAAGGGAGATGCAGGAGGAGAAGTGTGAATATTAGATGGGGAGAGACGAGGTCACAGAGAGGTCTGGGAGTTGTGCTGTGTCAGTACCGCTGCATGATGGGAGAACTGCTGTGGTAGAGCAGGCTCTGCCGCGGCCACAAGGCTAAAACATCTAATTTCAATTCAAGTGCTTTGACGTTGCACAATTGTTCTCAAAAAGGACTCTATTCCAGGCTACCTTGTTTGAAGTTAATTCATCATTGGATGTACTGAAAAACAAACAAAATTTTACCGTAAGATAAAAATTCAAATCAGTGGTAAGCAAAAGAAATGAACAAGACAAGAAACTAATGAGTTAAACATGAGGAATGTTGACAGTTAAACAACAAAATAGTACTATATTTACACCTTTAACCACAAGTGTCAAGACTGACCATAAAAAAGCACACACTATGTATGCTACCACTACACTGATGGGGTTAGATTCAGGAGAGTGGCAGGTGAAAAACTGATGTGAATTGAGAAAAGACAACATTAGAAAGAGTGACCACGAGGGAGAGACACACATTCACACAAACATACAAGCATATTTCCTAAGGAGTGACAAAAAGGTGTGACAGGGTCAGCTGTTGCAGTCGTACTTTCCCAGAATGCACTGGTACAAGCCACCCAGGGACCTGATTAGAAAGTAAGATTTAGGTTGGGTTGTCATCAGCATATAAATAACAACAAAAATGTCACCACAACAGGGCAAAACACACACACACACACACACAGATATGCAGACACGCAAAATGCTTGTTACCTAAAACTTTGCAGAGTTAGAAAAAGTAGATAGTACACTGGTGAAGTGTTTCCCTTTACTTGTCTGCAGCATTAACAGGCTTCAAGAGACAATCCTTAAGGGTGGGGGGCTATCACAGGTTTAACATATAGAGACAAACAACACAAAAGACACCACCGGTCGTTCAGGATCAAACCCAGATCCTTCTTGCTGCACAGCCCCCAAGCTACTGTTTCATTTAGCTTGTCAGTGTAACCTAAAGTTTCTGTTTTCGTTGCTTCCTAATGATGTAGGTCTCAACCTCTCTGACAAGACTGTACACTGGTCCACTGTTGATTAACATTAGAACTTAATAGAATATAGACTATAAGATAAGAAAAGTCCTCACAATGGTACTGCATTAAACTATGATCAAGTACGTAGTATGTAGTATGTAGTAGTATGTAGAGAGGGTGTTGGTGGAATGGACAGATGGAGACATGAAAGTCAGCAGACCAACAAAACCCAAAAAATGAGCTCACAGCAATGAAAGAAAACAAACACAAAAGCCTCAAGAGTTGCATGCCATAGATCACTGTTGCATTTAAATGCTATCAGATGTCACTGAGCCAGGTTGTGATCACTGCACGCTTCACACAGAGAATGATCTTTTATCCAGCAGAAGGTAAAAATGCAGTTACAGGTTTAAAATAACTGAAAAAGCACACACGAATGCACGTGGAGACCTTTAACTTAACCTCAGAGAGTCCACCCCTGCTAAAAACCTTCTGAAATATGAACGAGCTGGTGAAGGTTTTAAAGGGGGGGGGTACAGAGAAAGGCAAAGAGGGAAAGACATGAGTGAGTGAATATTAGGCAGGGAGAGACAAGGTTACAGAAAGGTCTGAGGTATGTGCTTTCTAAATCCTTGTTCAACCTCATCCTCATCCTCTAATCTCAAGTGATGTTTAAATTATGTTATTTAGGGCACGTAATTCTGACAACAAGCTGGCTTGGTTACTGGCTGTCAGAGGGTCATCACTCCGCTGTAATGTGTGAAAGGTCACTGAATTGAAAAGGTTTGGTTTTTTTTACATATTTACAGCATCAGATTTTATCTTTTAGACCAAGTAAAATACCTGAATGAATCAGTTTATTTGAAATGCTTTGTCAAAAGCTGGAAGGTAGCTCGAGGTAAATGCAGAAGCTTATCATCCATCCAGCTTTCAAAGCTGCACGTTACTTACCTAGCTGGAATAGCAAGGACAAGGCAGTGAACTGGGGCCAGTACTTAGCATCAAAGTAGAGAGAGGGCGTTGGTGTTGCTGTAGCTACGGGAGCTAGCTAGAGTTTAGGCTGGCTCTTCACTTTGATGCTGAGCACTAATCAGAGCTCACATATGATGAAATTAAAGTAACACCAGGGAAAAAGAAACATACTTTGAAATTTGAATTAAAATGATGAAAGGAAATTAGTTACCACTGAAAGAAAAAGTCTACACATTGTCTTCACACTGATTACTTGTGTCTTTTCTATTTATTTATCATGTAGCCATAAAGCCAGTTAAGTGTTGTACATAAATGGAAGCCAATGGAAGCGGGGTGAATGGTGGTTCTTTTGGCTCTCTGAATATTTCTGTGGGAGGGAGGAGTGTGTGTTTATAATGACTTCCATTATCCCTCCTTCCTCTCCTCTAAGTGAAAATGACATGTTTATACACCATGACTGTGTTTTACATTATATCTTAATGCACAAATGTTCTGTTGATAACTCTCCTCTTAAACCATTAGGAAGACACAGTCTTTCTGAAGTGGGTCTGTGTGTGTGTGTGTGTGTGTGTGAGAGAGAGAGAGAGAGAGAGAGAGAGAGAGAGAGAGCCTCTGCTCTGTTTATGCGAGTGTCTTTAGAAAGTCTGTTCTCTGCTAATCTATACCATACCTAGAGTGTGTGCATGTGTGTTTCCGTGCATCTATGCTTCAGCTTTCAGAGAACCACTGAACCACAGACAGGGCTAAGCGTATTTTGAGTGCGTGTGCAAACACACACATGCACACAACTTGGTGGAAATCATTACAAGCAGGTGTGTTTAGATAGATCCAATTTCTCTTGCTGCCTCTGCAAAAAATCTCTCTCTCCCTCTGTCTCGTTCTTTCTGTGACATGGTTTTCTGTTTACTTCTCTTTTGAAACAGCAGTCTGACTTGAAAACACGCAAAAAAAGAAAGAAGTATGCATTGAGAAAAAGAAGTAAGTCAAAAAGGAGTAATGACACACACACACACGCAAGCAGTTGCACTAACACAACCTTACATTTGACATAAAGTCCTGAACATGAACTACTACAATCACACACACACAATCACTCACAATCACTCACTCACAATCACTCACAATCACTCACAATCACACGTACATGTGCAATTTTAAGTTTTGTCTTTACACATTTCATAGCTTGTGTTTTTATGTCTATTTTCTTTCTTATTTTACCCAAGGCCCTGGTTTTAAGTGCTTCATAGTGTCAGAAACTAAATAGAACTTGAAGAGGGTCTTTTTTCTTTCTTTTTTCTGAAGCAGTAAATACCTGATTCTAATAATGTGTGCTTATATAAGTGGCCCCAATACAAGAGGAAAGGTCAGAGGGTCAGCCAAAACATATGAATTCCTTCCGTAGGGCCCATCCTCAGCAACTTTCATTTGGCCTGATTCATTATAACTGTTTTTTGTTGTTATGCGTAGGTGAAAAGGGAATTTAGATCTGACAATAGGGCCAGTGGCTGTCAAGAATTTTTTTCCTATTTGGACCAATGTCTGCACGGAATGACTGAGCCTTTACCAGTAACTGGGCTTGGGAAAGAAGACAGGCATGCGGACAATGCTGGTTCCTGTGTCAGTTTTACTCTGCTCTTTATGAGTATTCATGGTTTATATAAGGGTCCAGTAGAAACTGCTCATAGGGAGCACTTCTGTCCAGTCAAGTAGATCATAGAGTGAATGATTATTGTTACAGATTTTCTTTTTGAAACACCCAACGTCATTATAAGATGTTTCATACATAAACTGTGCAGTTGCCCAGAGTCTAAACTGTCAGGGTGAAAATATTACACTCCACTCATGTAACATACATTCTGATATGAGAGAACATGGGAGATAGTTACGTACTGCAAAAGTCCAACAATGCAACGGGAACAGAACAGGAGAACAGAATAAGTCACTCAGCTGCAGGGGAAGATATTACAGTGTGTACAGTATGTACAGTATGTTGGGAGAGCAGGCAGGGACGGGGCAGTGTGGCATTCCAAAAACCTTGCACAAATAAGTTAGCAGAGAGCTTGCGCATATGACAGCTTGAAGCAGGAGGCTGGAGCAATTGTAATTTTTTTTGTCAATGTTGTCATGAGTCATTGTTGTCATAAGTGGACTAGATTTCTTAAAGCAAATTATTTAAACACAATTTGTAGCGGAATGATTTTGTCCCATGCATATAAGCAAAAATAGGTTTATAATATCACTACATTCTACATTTATGTATTCCATTCAATTGGTAGGTTGCTTAGATGTATTCTTACAGTTTGTATAAATTTTGTTCTTTATTTTTTCAGCTGCAACCCAAGTAATTTCCAACAGACATGGGAGCAAATTAAAATTAAGAAGCAAAAGAGCATGAAAGTATAGACCTCCATCAAGACTGACCATTTCCCCAAAATTATAGTTTTGTCTATAAATGTCTCTTATCATGTACATTTCTCAACTGATCATTAATAAAAACTCCTATTAATAATAATTGAAACATATGCTCCAGTGAATAATTGTTTTATGAATAAATTGTATTAACATTTTCTTATTTCAGATCTCTATACATTTATGGAGCTGTGAATCAAAATGTGAAAGTTTGCTGTATCTCACACATTGGTGAAGAATCCTAACAAAAATTCCTGGATCCAGATACTGATCTGGATCAATCAAAAAATGTATGGTTTCTTAGTTACACTGAACAAAATCCCTCTATTACATTTCAGGTAATTGTACTAGGGATGTGAACTATGGTAATAAGATAATGAATAATAAGGTCATAATGAAATGCAGCATATGAAATGAAGCATAAATTCAGCATAAATTACCATGGTGAGTTACTTCACCAAGAAGTCAACCACCATCATAACTCTGAAAACCCAGGGTTAATCCTGATGTTACCTTGCTAACCACAAATCTTGCTTCGTAGTACAGGCCTCAGGTGTCCTGAGAAATTGTGAAAATTGTGTGCTTTGTATGCCTGTCATCCACCTGACCACCTCCTTCTAACTCCACTGTTGTTGATACATGTAGCACTCCATTAATCGATTTGAAGCGTTACATTTTTAACTAATGTGCAGCACTATGGGTGCTGTTGTGAACTGTGCTAATTTGATTCTTTTTTCAAAAGAAAGTCAAGGCAAAAGTCTTACTTTTCTTTACGCTCCACTGTGTGTCTTAGTGTGGGTGGGATGAAGGGTGCAATTTTATTGGATGATCTCTTCAGACTGCATTAGAGGATGGAATTGCTGTGACCTTAAGCACCCTTTTACCACAGGAAAGCCCTTCACTGGCAATCACCTTACCTCCACAAGTGCCCGAACAGTTTTAGCAGTTGCTTTCCTCAAAAGCTTTAAATTGCTTGTAAGTTCACTGACCATGTTTGTGTGTGGATGTACAAGTGGCTATCTGTGTATGCATGTAAATGATTACATGCTCAAAAAACGTGCTTGTCTGCTTCTGTGTGTGTGTGTGTGTGGGGGGGGGTAAATGGTGAATGGACTGCATTTATTTTCTAGTCTTAGCAACCACTCAAAGTGCTTTACGCTATAGGTCACATTCACACACACACACACACACACAGTTCTTACTTGTTCTATCCAAAGTGATTCTCTTACACACACTCACACAC
The DNA here is from genome assembly GCA_016785225.1 of Psettodes erumei. Lineage (NCBI taxonomy): Eukaryota > Metazoa > Chordata > Actinopteri > Pleuronectiformes > Psettodidae > Psettodes > Psettodes erumei. The sequence goes on along the minus strand of JAFBJZ010000902.1, from coordinate 792,941 downwards.
CCATGGCACATCATTGGGGCAATTTCAGGTTCAGTATCTTGTCCAAGGACACTTTTTTCAAGTAGAATGGAAGAGCCAGGAATCTAACAACTGAACTTCCAATTAGTGGATGACTTCCTCCTAAGCCAGTTAACCTAGTCTATTAAACTAAAGAAAAACGGCAAAAAAAAATAAAATCTAAATCCTGACATGAGCATAGTTGTTAAAATGGGACAAAGAGTTTCTGGAGAATTTGCCATTTGCAGACAGACACTGTGAACACCTCCCCTATGGGGACCTGGAATACTGAGTCCCTTGGGACGTACTGTATATGCTTGTTCTTCCTGGAAGATTTATGACTGTTTCTGTATGGCTTGGTATTTAAACAAAACAAATGATAAATACTAGAAATATGCATTAAAAGTAGGCTATACACTAACAAGAGAAGTAACCATTTAAATGTGCTGAAGAGATTTTATTGGGTATGTAAACATGAGAAATGCTAATGGAGTTTATAAAAATGAATAGCAAAGCCTGCCCTAGATTTACATGCCCTTCAGGGTGTGTCTGTGTGTCTGTGTGTGTATCAGGGCTCTGTGGTACATCACAGTTATGTGAATGAAAATGAGTGTCATGTGAAGCTATGCTAAAGTGTATCTATCAGGATTCAGTACAATGAAGCAGTAGAAGCGTACTGATAAAAGATGAATGAATTGTGATGGCTGTGGTCCAAGTGTTCTATTTTTGCATCTTTGCTGTTTTTCAGTGCAGTGTTTTATTTTTCAGATTGCTGATGGTGGGTCCAATGTGCAGTTCATTTTTTAAATCAAAAACAGAATGTCTGCATATGCAAGCCACATTACCACCCTGGCACTTTTGGTTCAAAATCTCTAGCAGCACAATTTTGAGTTTCTCCCTGCATGGCTCTTAACACTGATACTGATACATTTCAAAGAATAGTATAGTTGATTTTTGATTGTTCTATAAAACTATTTTGTAGGGAGTAATATACATTGCACCCTCGGAACCAATGACTTCCGTGAATGTGAGCATTAGAGAATAATATCATAATACAACATGTGGCAGCGAGTGACAACAACAAGGAGAGAGTGGATGTTTTTCTACAATGACTTTATGCCAAGCAAATCCAACTATTTTGGACAAAATGCACAATAAAGGATGTGGTGGTGGTGGTGTGTGTGTGTGTGTGGGGGGGGGGGGTTGACAGTGTTGTTTCACTCTAAACAAATTACATATTAAACACTGGCCCACTGAGACTAAGATCCTAGAAAGTACATGAATACAGATGGTTTCTCTCTTTCTCATGCCTAATGCTTGATCACAGGGCAAAGGCATTTACAGTAAATCTGAGAAAGAGAAGAAATGACACAAAAACACCGTACAACTGTAAAGAAACACAGCTCAATATGTACCTTGTGTTTTGTGTCGACTTGGACCACATGTTTCAGATGTAGCTTTTTCCATGAAACATTTGGTTCCATCTCTTTCTGAACCTTGTGTCTAGTAGCCAAAGGTGTTCTCAGTGACCTGCCTTACCGCGGGCTGATAGTAGGTGTACAAGTGTCACCCAGTATTAATGTGTGGTGTGTCAGAAGCATATGCATTACACAGTGTGCTGACCAAAGCACTGACCCTTGATATTGCTTCTTCCTTGTCCCATCAGAGTTACAGCCAGACGTCATCTCCTATGACCAGTTTCTGGCTGCAGCTGTCATGCTTTGTAAACCCAAATTCCAGACTTTAAATCATCCCCATCAGAATTCTATGGGGTTTCCTACAGGACCATGTTTTTCTTCAGTCTAGGGGGAAAACTATGATGATCTGTACCAGCCATATGCCTCTATGCCCCAGACTATAAAGTTGTACTTGGCATTACACGCAGCCATCAGAATGAAACTTCGAAATTCCTGGTAGTTTCTAAAATACCTCCAACTGTGTGCTGAAAGCCGCATAGGTCTCATGTCCTGTTCAGAGATCATCGGGACAGAACCAGTACCAGAATTCCCATGGACATTTTCCCTTTGGCCTGCATCTGTTCATGAAGTCATCCTTCCATGCAGGCCATATAACCTTCTCACGTCAACTACTCTTCAGCCGGCAACTGCCGCTGCTAGCTTCAAACTGGCTGCCAATGCAGCCAGAGGCAAGAAGCAGAGGGTGATGTCAAGCTGTTGTGCACCTACTGGCTGACAGTATGTGAACTGATGATCACGTGTCCAGGTGGAGAGACATAAAAACTGATGGTGTGTGTCATTTTCGGATTCTGTCCTTGGTTGAATAAAAGACAGACACATGTTCTCTAGAGTCACTACATATGATGTAATATATGATCTCTGCCACTGTTTCACTCGTGCTCTCCAAATGAAATAAAATATTCACTGTTGCAAGTTGTGTTGCATAGTATACTGATACCAGAAAGGTGTTGCAAAACTCAGTTATATACCTACAATTCTGATGGGTTGCATCAATGTCTGACCATGGGGCAGTGTGTGTGTGTGTTCATTGCTTGGCTTCCAGTCCCTGTAGGAGCAGTTTTAACCATTTTCTCATATGCACCCTGTAACTTTAACAGTGCAAAACCAAAGGCACAGCTGCTAACACAAGAGCTCAACTGCCCATGGTTTTTCAACTAGATGCACAAAGTGAAATATGGTATTATTCACCCAGAAAGCAGTGAGGGCAAGCCCAGATACACCACAAAGCCTGTGTATGAAAGATGTTTGAAAAACTGCAAAACTCCACAGTCTTGTTGACCATATCGACATGATGTTGAACATAGCAAAGCATTTCAATGGCAGACCTCACTGTCCATAGAGACAGGTTAATCCTTTGATAGATAATGTAATAACATCATGCCTAAGCCCTCAGTTCTGTCAAACCAGTGTGATTTATTTTGGGACAAGCAAACTTTGTTCACCATTGACAAGACAGTTGACAACAAATGGCGAATTAGCAACAGATGTCTCAAACGTCTTTGTGTGCATAGTCAACAGTGGAAACATTAACTTTGCCATAACACACTGAAAATTACGTATTCACAAGGAAGTAAGAGCAACAATACCAGATAAACCAAATAAACAATTTATACTTTACTGTATACACTGTACGGTTCTGGTAATAGCAGTCAGGGCATGTACATTTTTGTAATGAATTCTATTACATGAAAATGCGCTCAATAGAGTCCAGACCTCTGCGAAGGAGGTGTATTGATTCTTATTAATGATTGTTTAATAAGTGAACTAGTTATGAACATAAAGATAACTACAAAAGCCATGACATAAAGTATAGGGAACATGAAATTACTGCAACCTGTCAAAACTTTAATAACACTATGACATTTATACAATTATTCATAATAATTCTACTACTTTATTGTCAAAAACATACTCACATGAATGAAAAAACAAACAAGAGCTCACTAAACAGCACATCAACTACAGTTTTACTCAGCATCAATACCATATATATATGTATAACACTATGTGTGTTACTTCATGGTGATGAAGCTTAATCCCAGGATTATCAGTCTGCATTTTACAGCCATGCACTAAAGTAGACTAGTATGCCTCCATGGTGGAGGTCTGCGCTGTACATGCATTTTCTAGTTAATGTTCAAACTGGATTTGAGGCAAAATGAGGCAGATTCTCTGTCTTCAATATTCTGTCATTTACTATGCCATTACTTCTCCTGATGTTTTAGGGTTTTCTTGTGGTCTGTCAACTACACCCTTTACTCTGTATACCATGTATGCATAAAGATTGTGGTCCATTTGGAGTCAGCAAAAGCTTTTTATTATGATCAGTAGTATTATTAAGGGAGAAACCCTCCACATTACCCTTATTATAATTAGTTATTATGTATATATATCATCAAGTTGCGTAAACGTGGTAGAACAAAGTGGACTATTTTCACACTCAACAGACATACCTGACAACCAGATGAATGGCAGTCCTATGTTCACTCTCCATTTAGCTCTTAGGTTAAGGTTTAACTCCTTAATGAAACATCTGGTTCTTTAGCTGCTGTATGTTCCAAACCCCTTTCACACTTCACTTCGTCAGTTGATGCATTGTTAAAATCCTGATTTTTGCAGCTTTAATGAAACATGTTAAGAACTCAGTTTGAATGAAAGCTTCTAACAGTTTTTTCAGCTATTTCTGTATTCCCTCTGCACCTCAAGCAACATTCAGTTGACCTCTCTTAAATTGGACTGGAGACAGGTACAGTATTGTCAGTATCTCCAAACATCACCACTTAAAACTCCAACTATCTGCATGGCTTCACACCACTTCAAAAGAAAATATGTGTTTTTTGTTACATACACAAACACTGAGCATCTATGAAGACACTAAAACAGAAGAATGGCTCTTCTTTTCCCATAATCACTAGTGACTCTTGGGAAATATGAATGTAAATGTGAATCGACTTTTCTTTGTGGTACCTTCACACCACAAAATAAAAAAAATTACAACAAATACAGAGATTTACCACAACCCCCCCCCATTTAATAGATAATGCTAGTGTATTGATTCCATGTGGATTTTATAAAGTTGTATTCAGAACCAAAAAAACTTCTATGGACCATTTCTAGTTCTGATTATTAGCATTAACCTTGGTAAATCCAGATGGTATCAAAGTGAAAACAATGTTTTTAACCACTGCTTTGGAAAAATATTTTAGGTTGACATTCCTCGAAGGTGTTAATTGTTTCAGAGTATTATATCGACTGATGTGCATTTAAGAATATATTTTGACATGTCTTTCTACAACTGAGTTAAGCTTATTTTCTAGAAAAAATAATACTTCTAACATATCAAACACTGACTGACACATCTACATTCAGTACTGCCTTCCCATTGCAACTTTCCCCTGACATTTTCCAAACTGTATGCCTGTGTGTGTGTGCGTGTGCAACCATGCATTTGTTTTTGTATGTGCTTTACCTTGCAAATGTTTTATATCGCTATATGTGTGTATGGGTGTCTGTATGTGCATTCTTAGTCACATTTGTTTTGGCTTGTGTGTCTGTGTGCAACCATATCAGTGTGTGTGTTCCTGTGACATGACCAATTTGCTGTGGAATACATCTAGCTATTAAAGTGAAATGGAGTAAATGTGATGTTGGTCATAAATAGGCTCTTTATCCTGCCTAATAGGCCGTATGTGTGTGTGTGTGTGTGTGTGTGTGTGTGCGCGTGTGTGCGCGTGTGTGTGTGTGTGTGTGTGTATGGGGCTGTGTGCATCTAGTTATGTGACTGCATGTGAGTGTGTGGGCGTGTGAGAGAAAGAGAGAGAGAGAGTTATTGTAGGTAATAAGGTTACTTTTCAATTGCTACCAGGTGTGTGAGTGAGACCAAGATGTGGGAGACTTACAGACTCCCAGCTTGCATTCTGCACCATTTGTTTCAATCTGCTCTGCTTTCCTTCCCTCCCGATTTATTTGCCTTTACCCCATACATTTCTTTCTTTTTCTTCTTGCTTCTTTCTTTCTTCCCTTCTGCCTTTCTTCCATCTTTCTTCTCTTCTTAATTCTGTTGCCAATTCGCCCTCTCTCTTTCCAATTCCTCTGCCTGGCCTTATGTTTGCCCAAGAGGAGGATCATTTACTCAGGGAGGGTTTTGTTTCAATTACACTGATCCATACAACAAATATCTGGTGTGTGTGAGAGAGACTGTGCTCTTATTTTGCCGCCGCACGGGATTGTTCTTGAGAGCGGTTTTACACTGTGTAATAAACTGTTAGGGCAGATAATGATAAGGCCTGTCTGACAACAGTGACTGTGTGTATGTGCAGGAGAGTCATATGGATCCATTTTGCCTTCACTGTTAACCAGTTTGAAATTATGCATTGCGTGTGTTTGTGAATTCATAACCATCGTGAGCAGAACTCCACCCTACAAGTCTCATCAGGAAAAACAATGCAGTGGATGTGGTTCTCCTGCCAAGTATGAGAAGGGGTTAGATACGGGGTTGTTGGGGATGGGGTGACTTGCTTTCCCATTAGTCAGTAACAGTATGGGCTGTGGCATTCGCACCATGATTGATTGGTATCAAGGGCCCAAAGTGTGGCAAGAAAACATTCCCCACACCAGTACACCAGCACCACCACCAGCAGCCTGGATTGATGTCACAAGGCAGGTTGATGCAGGGTCTGACCCTGTCATCCAGCTCATCAGACCAGGCTACATTTTTTGCAGTCTTTCACATTACAGATTTCTGTTCTTGGCTGACAAAAGTGGAACCTGACATGGTCTTAGACCATCTGCTTTGATCTTCCAAATGTTGTAAATTCTGAGATGCTTTTCTGGTCACCACAGTCAGTGCAGCCTCACAGTGAGCAGTGAGCAGAACTTTCAAACTGTTTGAATATTGTAAAACAACACTGAGTATGAGGAGAGAAACACCATGCTGATGTTTATGTCTGCATCAGCTCTGCAAAAAGTGAAGGAAAGAATGGTTTAAAAACTCAGGAATGGTTGAAAATAAGGTGAGTGTTTTGCCATGGAGGTTGAAGCAGGACATTCAAAAATTATTTCACAAAAACTTTCAATTGATACACTTTTTTAACCATTTCTGTTATTTTTCATTAAGAATATTGAAATGCATTTTACATAGCATTTCTCCAGTCTTTTTGGCCACTCAAAGCACTTTACACTGCCAGCCACATTTAACCATTCACATACTGATGACACATCAGGGGCAATTTAGGGTTCAGTGTCTTGACCAAGGACACTTCGACATGCTCTACCTCCTGAGCCACAGCTGAATGTGTGTTAATCAACATGTGTTGCTGCAGTAACAAGACTTGTTTAAACACATATTTACATGTCATTGACCAAAATTTCAAGGCCACAATGACATGGTTGTATACTGAGGACTTTACATGTGTAAACATATATTTGTTTTTTTGCACAATCATATTTAGGTTCGATTGAAGAGCTTGGCTTGTAGAGGAAAGACCAGCCTTATGTGTGTCTCCCAAGTAATACTGAATCAAAATAAATTCCTGTTGTAGTCTTGGTTATCACTTTAAAATATAGAGTAAGTCATCAGAGTAATCAGAACTGCACTGGAATGAAACTACTCCACTTGATGCTTCACTTTAATCAAGAAGTTAGGACTGACTGTTTGAACAAATGCCTTGTAAAGATAGTAATGTTTGTCCCACTATGGTTTTCTTTGGGTATCAAGGCCAATCAGAACCAATATTTTGGGCTATAATTAAAATTTCTAATTAAACAACTTGTTTTCCAAAAGGTACACAATGCAGTGACTGTGACTGAAAATAAATGGAGCAACAACACGTGATACTTGTGGTGAAGAAAAGCTGATTTGTTATTATTATCTCTAAATATTCCAAAACAGTAAATAGGCTCACACAAATTGATTTGGTTTGAGAACTATATTGAGAGTTCATGAATTAATTTGCACTTAGAGTAGTGTCACGAGAAAGACAATGAATAATTGTTGCATAACCATCGGTGAAGTGATACCGTATCACTGCAAAGCAGATCCTATCCTAAATCTACAGTGGCAGTTTCCATTGTGGAACAAGCAGATTTTTGAATTTATCACAGTCAACAGGGATTTTCAGGGGAAGTATCTTTTGATAAATACTGGATCATCAGCATCAGCCCTATCAATCCTAAGGGTGGAGAGTATCAAAAAAAAGCTGCATGAGAGAACAAATGATTAATTTAAGGGGAAGAAAATGAAATGTAACAAAAGGGTAATTCATGCGCTCCATTTCCCAAAAATGTGATCCTTGATACCTGAGAGACTTCAGAGATTGCTGCGTACGTCAGGTAATCACAGGAGTTGTTCAGTGTAACGTTCAGAGAGGTCTTACACCAGTTTAGTTTCTTGCTGAGCCATTTGCCATTGAGTCCACTGCAGAGGATTACTTACACCATGACCATTACAGAGTATTTCTGCCACGATATAGAAATTATATCATTACAATGAATGGAAGCAGCATTTAAAACTACAACTGGCCTTCATATGAATTTAAGTAGTAAGAAGTTTGGTAGTGGGCAGGGGCAGACAAAAATGAATTCAACTGACTGAGCAAAATGTCAGAACTCAGAGTGAACATTAAGCAACCTATTTCACCAAGGATTAAGATAACAGCTTGATTTCTTTTTTTTTTCCACTAAAGTCCTCACTGCAATTTACTGTGTGTTCTGTTCACACCAGGTTTAAGGGCAGGAGCAAACGATTGTCATGTAATAGGTGGATGGGGTAGGGGGTCCAAAGACTGTCTTGGATAATGCCTTTTAGGTAAGAACAGGAAAAAAAATTATGTTCTCATCATTTTTGTCAGTCACAGACCCTTAGAATCATTCTAACACCCCCCTCCGAAACTTCAACCATGAGTTGAAACAATGACAATGAAAGACCCAAAACCTTAAAGAAGTCATAGTAGTAAAGATTAGTCAATGTCAGGAGCAGTACACGCATTATAAATAGTATTTTTTCACTATAGAATATTTTATGAATTAAGCCAGCCTGCCTCAGTGTGACTAATAATGGCGTTTATGTATTATATTGCCACACCTGTACTTTGTCACACCTGTACTACTATGAAATGAAGAAAAATACATTTGTCCTAACCAGTCTTCTTTTTCTTCTCTCTCTTTCTTTCTTCCCAACTCTTCTTCTTTCTAAATGTGTCTCTTATAACAATATAACAGAAGGACAGCATGCTCTTTTATGTTATTTGATTTTTACAGCCTTTAATACTAAGGGGACTATTACAGAAGAGCAAGATATGGCCATGGCAAATTGAATGTAAAATATTCACCTTAACCAAGAGACCCTTTGCAGCAAGTACCTGCAATCCCAGAATGCATTGCCCCAAAAGGAAAAATGATCAACATTGCAAACAAAATAACAAAAAACAACACAAGCCAAATACCAATCTGATCAATGACTGTTTTCAGCCACATCTTACACTAAATGTGACTGAGAATTTTTTCTGATATTCAAGAATAAATGCTTAAAATTCCTTCTACAACTAAATACAGAGACAAAGTTGTATTTCAAATCCTTTCAAATCAATTTATACATCATATCAGATACACAGGTATCAAACTATTTTGAGCCTAACAATGGAAGAATATATGTATATTCATATCTGCACGTATGCTATCTTGAGTGTTAATTGAATATGCAGAAACTGAACTGAAACTTAATAACCAGAGGAGCAAACAACTGAAGGAAAACAGATTATTTTATCACCACAAAAAAAATACCCTCCTGTTTTTTTTCCTCCTCAATTACAGTAGCAGACTATCCAGCCTTAAATAATAAATTGTTTTATCTTATAGTCATTTCATTGGAGATTCTTCACTATTTATTTCCAGGCCATAAGGAAAATCCTGTACTTTGATTGGACTTTCGATTCTTGAACCTGTGTAATCAACAGAAAGCGGAGCAGGAAAGTGCACTACATGCTGTAATCTTGTATTTTCTTTTTCACCACAGCAAATAGTTTGCACTTTTTCCAAAGTCAGCCACTCCATCAACCAATTAAATACAAAGTAGCTTCCACATTTATTGATTATTTGAGTTTTACAAAGGGGATGAGTTTTGACTGCTTGTATTTCAAGGGGGATGGCATCATCCCTCCTACCCCCTCAAACTGACTACTACAGTGGGGTACAATTCCCCATTGCAATACAATTGGGAATCGTTCTGTTTATCCCGGCCCAGGATCTCAGCCAAAAAAACATTCACTGCTTCCCATAGAGTTTGCAGAGTAATACTGCTGGAAAAGGCAGTCCAACCAGGTACAAATGGTAGAAACAGTCAGTGGGGTTTGTGTGGTTTCTTTAGTCTGCAATGCTGGCTGAAGACTAGACTACGTTGTCTAGTTGTAGTTGTACTATATAGTAAGTGTCACTTGAAGTTCACAGTATGTACATACATATATACGTAGATGTTATCTGCAGGATAACATCCTCAGGAGCCACCATCTTTTCATTGATCACACTGATATGATCTGATGATATGATAGCCATCTACCTCCCTTTTGCCTTTTTTGTTGTTTGGTCTTTCTGCAGGCCTTTAAAATTTTACATTTTAAGAGTAAAATTCAGCCATGGGAACTATTATAAGTTATGATTACATACAGTAGCTAATTACAACAAGATTTAAAATGTTGATTTACTGATTACTTTCATAACATAACCTTTATTGAAAAACTTCATTTTACAGAAAAAGTCTGTTAGTCATTAGTTGACTGCACGCAATACCAATTAATATGTACCAAAACAACAATATTGTACAATGAAGTAAGCAAGATTGTTGTTGACAACATAGCTGGACCCCTTAGCTGCTTAGGTCATTGGGGGTCAGTGCATAAAAACCCATTCAGTGGCCATGTGACAATGTTCCACCTGCAGAGTGAGCAGAGTCAGGGGGATAATGCTTGCCCAGAGAAGAGCTGCTGAACAACAGGGGTTAGCCTCTTTGATTCAAAATGGCTGACTGCAGAGATGCTATGGCATGAAATGACACTTGTCAGAGAAACACTGGCAGCCCGTTGTGGGGGGTCAAACTGTGTAACTCCTTAGGTGAATGGATAACATAGGAGGGAAAAAAATTCAACAAACCTGGCATTACCACTGAAAAACAGATAGAGATTGTCTGCTAAAAGAAAAATGCCCCCACAGCTCACCTGATCCAGCAGCTTATCATTACTCTTAGCTACCATTTATTGTAAGGTGACCTCTAGTGGCCATAGTAATTATGATGGGTGCACAGAAGGAAGTCAGGTGGCACTCTGTAAAGAGCGAAAATGTATGGAGGAGCTCAGGGTGGATGGATGGGTTGACTAAACACAGGCTTTAACACAGGAGACTGCTGCTGATTTCCTTATTGAAACTGGAAATCATGGATGTTCTTTTTAATTCTGACCTTCCACAACCTTAATCATGTTTACTATTATAGCCATTATGAAAGAGGTTTCTAAATGAGTATTTATATCAATCCAAGCCACAACTAACCAAGTCTTCTTTTGTGCCTAAACCTAAAGGGTAAACAACCTAGAATCAATGTGCCAACAACCATCATCTTCACAGTTCAAATTCAACGTACTCATGTTCAGACTTGTTGTCTTTTTATGTCACTGGAACACATTCATTCAGGTTCCAAAACAAAAGAATCATAATGTCACATCAAACCATTTTTATTCTTCTAAATCTGTCTGAACACATTTTCAAACAACTATGAGTTCTGTGAATATAAAATCATTAACGTGCTAATTATAATCTGCCTGCTAATTTAGCAGTGTTGCCCTTCTTGAGGTCCATGATCTGGCTGCCCCAGGATGACACTCTGCCATGGAACAGAATGAGACACAGAGACACTGCTTATCCATGGGTGGTCTGGGCTAGCTGGGGTTCCCCGTGGAGTCTGCGTGCTGCCCACTGAGTTTCCCATGACCGTTTATTTTGTACTGGCATAGAAACACGATGGCTCATGAAGGCTGCTGCACAATGCTCATGACAAAGCATACCGAAAGATTACTGAGAGAGTACAGTGCGGCCGTGCTTTCAGACCTACCTTGCCTCACACTTCACAAAAGCTTTTCTGCTTACCCTCTAGTCCACTTTCGTCCCTCTGTTTCCCAAAAAGAAATATTTCCCTAAGCAGCTTCCCTGGCAGGACAGCTGAACACCTGTATTATTTAGACGAACCCAGCTTGATGGCTCACCTGGAGAAGTTAAGCTTCACTTTCTCTTGACATATTCAAAAAGGATACCCATCACCATGTCCCTGATTGTTTTAGGGGGGTTGTGATTTCATTAGTCTTGTCCTTTTCTGATCCTTGAACTCAAAGTTATATCCTACCCTACCCTTCTCTCTTCCTTTCAGGTGTTGCTGTCTTGGATTCATCATGTTATGACTGAGCAAAGAGCACTTCTCCTCAACCTGTAAATCGACTTCTAACGATCATAACGTACTGGTAAGAGCTTAATTTTCTTTTGATTCATTTTTCTCCACTGAGTTTTTTTTTTTCTTAAATCAATGAATGTTATTATTTCTGATTCAAACTATAAGGAATTGTTAGGTTGAGCACTGACTCTGGAAGTCACTTTGGTACGACATCACTGTGTTGGTTCATTTAATGACACAAAGCTCAAGCGTCAGGAGTTTACAATCGTCCTTTGAGTCCTGTATCTTCCATCCTATTTATTCACACTTCACTTGTCATTTAGATCCATTTTCTTTGAATTACTAAAAAATTGGCTTTAGTATGGATTCTGTTGCTTAAACTACAAATATGTGAATCTCTTTATCTGCTGTTAGAAGATTGGTGCTGTGCAGGACTTGCTGCAATGGCCATTCTTCTGAGTTGTAACCTCATTGTACTCCTGCGTGCTCATTGGCTGTTCAATGTTGCCATGGGAAAGCCTTCTTGCATTGGATGAAAATTTTTAGACATGGGTTTGCATCCGAGGCGCTCATACAACATGTGACTTCCTTAGAAACCATACTTTACTAACCAATTAAAATGCTGCCTGCAGAGGAGGTCAACCAATCAGCTTTGAGGCAGTGTAGACAGCTAACCCAATCGAAATGCAGGGTTGTTCATAGCCACATGTGCTATGTAAAATTCCATAAACAGATTATGGTGAATGGTTGGGTTTTTGGTGTTCATATGAGCTACATCTGCTTTCACTTGACTGCACTGTCAAGTAGGTAGGGCATTCTGGTTAAAATGGCAGAGATAGGAACAGTGGAACACATCTCAGAATCGTCTTGCATCATAACTCTCACAGACTGCACTTGACAGTGAGAGATTATAAATTTGGTTCCTTGTTGTAGATCAAACAAAGAGCCATTCATGCAGGAAGATGTGATTAGAAATGAGAGCTGATGTGAACGGAATACAACCTTCAAAATGGGACCACTGACGACATCACACCATGGCTAACTTCCATCCATTTGTTTTAACCAATTCTATTTCGTTTTGCGCCTCTCCAGCAACATTAACAGCTATTATTGCATGAAATGAACATTGTCTAAAATTTTCTCTGCTGAAAGAAATGGGACCAGAGTTTGTCAGAAAAATGAATGTTTTACTGCTTACTAACTGGCCCATGTCCTCCACATGTGCAAATACTAAAGCACGTATTTATACACATGTGTAAACTGTGCTTGTATTCATATACCTTAAGATTATATATGTGCTGTCAATATATCCCAAAAGGGAGCACCAACAGTGTCATTGACATAGCTATAAATATGGTCCAAGTAGTGACTGATACTCCAGTCAAATATAACATTTAACTTGCTGCAGAGATAAGCTGAAAAATGAAAATAATTCCCCCATATACATGTGAAGTACAACAGTATTTTGTTAATTGACATTTTAATGGAAATATTCATAATATATAAATAAATAGTTAAGAAAAGGGATTTACTAAATGTTTTGATTAGGCATCTCAAAGATACCAGCTTTTTCTTTGAGTTTATATTTTCTTTTGCTTCGTCAATTTGGCATTTTCATGACACTTTGGACCCTGTGCTGTTAAAAAGAGGGGAAACAGAGAATTCAAATTATCCCTTGAAATGTAACAAGGTCTGATATCATGTAAAAACTATATAAATATAATATAATATAATATAAAATCAATTTTGAAAAACAGTATAAAACTGTTTCATCTCAGATGAATTATAGTTCATACATGGACCCAACACCACCAACGGTATTCCTTAATAAATCCATGATATGTCTAATACCCTCTGTATGTGACATGCCGAGTTATAGCCAAATTAAAGGGCCTGTACAAAGCTAATTTTCTTTTTTTTGGCATTTTACCAGACCAATGTCTAAAGGACTATGGCTCTGCAAAATGAAGCAGCGTAAAGGAAAAAAGGCTGCAGAAAAAGTAAATACAAAAAGGAACAGGTAGTTTCCCTTCTTTTTTAAAACTTTAACACTAACTGAAATTCCGAACCGAAATTCTATTGTTTACATTGGAATTTGTAGTATGTATTAATGTACTTACGAACAACACTTATGAGCAACTTACTGGGATGATTTATGTTTTTTTATAAATACTATTTTTTCATTTGAAGAATGTTTAAATGTATTAACATTTAATTTGCATTTTTTTTTTTTTTTATATCTTGACAATACTTTTTTGTCATCTACTAAAATATATATACCTGAAATACTTATAATAATTGATTATATTTATCTATGGATTGATTCAAACATTTGCAAAATTTTTGTTTTTATTCTCCAGTTAATCAAATGCTTCATCACTATTTCAGGACACTTCTGGTCTTTCTTTCTTTTCTAATTCTTGCCATACATAAATATTATCACTAAGATAGTACTAAACTAAAAATAAACTTAAGTGGCACAAAGAAGAAAAACACAGAAGTATGTTTTATGTGAACGTTAAACTTAGTTACTGTGAATTCCAAAGTATCAACCTGAATTCTTGAATGTGGACAAAACTGTTTCAAAGCAGTAAAAGGTGTGTGGATTCTAAGTAAAAGGATTAGAAGTGTGTTTGTGAGAGAGAATAGAAATCTTTGACAGACATCCCTACCAACAACCAGGGGTTTGGATCCACGCTGTCCTATTTTTCTCCATTCACTCTGGGTGCGACATCACACTGTGCATACTCTGTGTGCGCATGTGTATGTGTGTGTGTGTACTGTGTATGCTTGAACATATCTTGGGTTGAGAGCCTTGGAATTACATTTCCTTGTGTATCCTGGAAAAGTTTGCGTGCACACAATTCTACCTTACTTGTGTCGGGGTAATGTATCTTTCTCCATTTGTGCAAGTGTGTGCACATGTGTCAGAACCCCCCCGGTGCTTATTTGCCATCCCTATGACAAACTGTACAGCTGCATCTCAAGACAAACTAGGCCACCAGTGGGTCTGTGGAGACCTTTGGCACCTGTTATCCAAACCTCTGAAGACTTTGTTTTATCTGAGTTCACTTTTTTACTCCTCCACTTGTTTCCTTCCTTTCTTATCCAAAAAATATCAGGTATGGGCTACACATGTAACAGCTCTTATTTCACTTTGACACTTACGTCAGGGAACTGGGCACAGACAATATGACTCAATGTCAAAGCCAGATTAATACTACAATATAGCAACACAATACCAATACTGTAGTATTGGTATTATAAACTATTGATACAGGATATTAGTATGGATTGTGAGTCTGTAAGTATTGTGGCAGGAAGCTTTGTACAGGAGTTACACAGCTCCTCTTCAATGTCAGCATGACACGAAAGAAGAGCCATTAGGTTCAGCCCTGTCAAGTTTAGCACTGGTTAGCATCATAGCTGGCACATCACAGGTTGACAGATACCCGGAGATGATTAGCTAGTCAGGCAGGGGAGGGGTACCATTCACACTTCCTCATAAAATGATGGATAGTGCCTCCATCCAATCAGCAATGATCCTTGCCATAACAAGTAGCTGCCTTTTCTGTGAGAAGTTGCAGTAATATTGTGCATTTTCTGCTTTGTTTTTGTGCTTGTGTGTATTTTTTTATTCTGTTTCTCATTAATTATTTATTGCTGTGTTTTAGGTTGTTACATTCAAATGCTCTGCCAGGTTAACTTTTTGTCCCTTTTATAGTACATTAAACTGTTAACATGAGGAGAACAGAAACACAGGGTGTCCCCAGAGAGATTAAATCATGCCATTTTTGGAATCTTACTGAACTTACCTGTACAGTACCTGAACTTACCTTACCTGTTGAGTTGGGTGACTTCCTGTTTTATTTTGTAGTTTCCCTGGTATTTCTTTTGGTTTGGAGTTTTAATTCCTGTCTTTGTTCCTTTTCCACTTTTGTGATTGTCTGCTCCATCTGAATGTGTTCCACCCATGCCTCCCTTCTGTATACTGCATGTAAGTATTTGTCTATGCCTTTGTTCCCAGTCGCTTCGTCTTGTTTAGCTCCCCATTTTCCCCAGTGTTTTTCTCAGTTCATCTTCCCATGTTGCCCCAGTTTTGGATTGTCCTGAGTCTCCTGATTTCTGTATTTTTTTGTCCTTGGGATTTCTTGGTTTCTTTCGTCAAGTGAGGTTTCTCCTTTTGTGTCTGCCTTTTGTTCTTTCGCATTTTGGACTTTGTACCCTTTTGTTTGTTAATGAATCCCTCCTCTACACCTTCCTGCATCTTGGTGCGTTTGGGTCCTACATTCTGTCTCAATGTGACACCTGCTACATACAAAGTGAGTCACAGACAAGGACCCATGATGGATAATGGCTCCTGGACTTTTTGTGCATTTCCTTCATTATTTATGGACTGCTGCTGCCAACAATGCATAGCTGGCAATTCCTTTGTCAACTATGCATTACAGGAATTCTACAGATTGTTGCACTTTATGCACTGAAATTGTAAAGGCAGCTTGTATTCCTTCATGTTTAAAGGCTTTAGCCTTTATTCATAGTACCAAGTTGTAGCATCTGCTGTAAGCTTTAAATGAAGTATACATTTTATAATGTGATGTGTACCATTTCTAATGTAATTTATGTCTGTTACTAAATTTTAATTATTATTAAATTTAATTATTTTAAGTAGTTAGAGTTGTAAGCACTAAATAATTTAATTCATCCATTAATTACATTACATTATTCTAGTGTTGTTGCTGGATAATGATATTGTTGAAATTATTGCTTTGTTTTTGGTTGGCAAATAAGGCAATTACATACTTACTCTCCCAAAATTTGTTGATGGCTTTATGTTGCATGTCTGGTATAACTTTTAACAACAGCAACATGCCCAGTATTGTAATCACGCCACAGTATATTGAGTCATAAAACAACTAATGTAAGACATACTATGCTCCTTCATGAACAAGTGAGTATATGTCTTATAAAAGTGCCCCCCAAAAATTAACAGTATAATTAACACAAAAACACCAAAAACATCACAGAAGAGCGTTTCATTAATACTCCATAGTATACGTCATAAACCTGTCTTAAAATTGTAATAACTGTAGTTATGAATAAAAATCATGTACATGAGTTGTACTAAACTCACAATGGCTTGGAAATCTGTCAAATCTTCAGTACACAGGAAAGAGATTATATGCCTAATACATACTTTTAAAGTGGTAACAACACATCTCTTATAGGAGTCACATTGTGCTTGTGGGTGCTCTTCTGGTTGGCCAGTTTCAAGTTTAGTATATTTTAATGTCACACTGAGAAATGTTATCACTGGTGAAGTGGTGACTGATCATTCACATAATTACAGTGTTATACTTGCTGTTTTTAAAAATATTACTCCCATTAAGTGAAGGACAAGACATCGAACCTGTGAATACTAAAGACAAGGAATATTAAACAAACAGTCCTTTAAGGACTTCAGAGGATCATCATCATCACAGTCCATCTGAGAAATAATGATGTTGTCCATGCGGTTTCCTGGCTCCACAACCTGATAAATGACACCAAACACACTGCTCCATACATGAGGTATTCCTTCTGTTTGCACTGGCCATTCAGTTTCTAAAGTGTGGACACTTTTTGAAATGTAATAAAAAACAAAACTTCCACTTAAAACTTCCGTCGTCTGCACTGACGGGAGGTTCTCATACTGAACGGAGATACTGTATCTTTTATGCCACCTAAACACTTAAAGCTAGATAACCATATTCAGCAAACCTTATGTTGGAGTACACATTTCCTCTCTTTGTTGCAGTATCCCAGTGTCATACCTTGCACATTGATTTTTTTATATGTAACTACAGTGAGGTTGATGCCAGTTTACACATTTATGCTTACCAATGAAATCATTGTAAATAACAACCAGTATCAAGTGTGCTTCTCAATGTTCAGATTGGTCGCCATTTTCTCATGAGATTATCTTTTTTCAAATTTTAATTTCTTGCTTCAAGGGACTGATTTCCCACTGAGCAAAGAAGCTGCTCTTGGCAACGTTATACGTTTGCAAGTCCACATTGCAGGTACAGCTAGCTCTATGATGCTAGCTGTAACATTTTGAACATGCACTCACTGCTGTTTGGGAGACACCTTCATGTTTTTATTCAGTGTTAACATTGTGGCCACCAGTCCAGTATCATACCAACGGCAGAGTCTGAGGGAACACAATTATTCTGTGGCATCTCAATTAGTAACTACCTTTTGGTTTAGTCATAGAAGAGTGTTATTTTTTTCTCCTTCATAGAAATGAGTCTCATGCAGCTTGTAAATTCTGTATTTTGCATTTCAAACCAAACTAGGACAACCCAAAGCTTTGGAGATGCAGAGGTGACATTTGGCATTTGCAGCAAATCTCCGGAGCTCTTCTCACAAATTCTATTTTTATCTTTGTTTCCTTAGGTTTGTTTGTTTCCTCCCAGTTTCTTTCTGTCTGAATTGCTTTGTTCCTTTGTTGTTGGCAGTTTTCGGAGGAGATGAACTTGTGAGGAATTCTGTGCCCATTCTACCTTTTTTGTCTATATCCCCATGAACTGACTTTGACCATGTCAAACCAAAACACAGACAAAGCCCAGTGAATAAAAAGAATGATCATCTAATGGGTAGATTTACATGGGATTTATTGAGCATTTTGAACTTAATTTAAATTCCAGCTAATATCCAGCTACAATGATATCTGTAGTCATAACAAACAAAGAGAGTCATTGCCAGTTGTCTCACCTTATTGCAGTGGTGAAAACATTGCAAGTCGTTTCAGCTTGTCTTGTTGCACATCTTTGGTGTAAACTGTCTTTAACAGGGGTGGCATGGGGGTACAGTGGTTAGCACTGTTGCCTCACAGCAAGATCTTGGTTGGATCAAGTTCTTGATTCCAACCCTGGTTCAGGCAGGGGCCTCTCTATGTGGAGTTTGCATGTTCTCCCTGTGACTTTGCTTTGCCTTATTATGCAGTGAACAGGGGTGTCTGACTGCAGAACCTTAGTGGAGACAGAGGAGAGCAGGTAATAATAGGGGAGGTTTTGGGAAAATACAAACTGCCACACATAAACACACACATACATACACACAGGGGGTTGACAAGCAAGGGTAGTGTGCATAGTGTGATAACTTCATCTCAGCATGGGGGCAAGTTGTGAAAGAGTGAAGAGCCTGGGGAGAAAAGGATTTTGGGTAGGGTGTGGGGTGCAGCCTTGAGATCACACACTGAGCAAGAGGACGCTTGACACAGACAGAGAGAGAGATGCTGACACAATCATACACGCGGACACATATGCACAAACTTTACTTATTGTGTTAAGGACACACAAATAGACATTGAAACACACACTAATAAGTACACAATGCCTTGCACAAATCTCTCTCCGTGTCTGTCTTACAGGTCCACAATGATTGTATCTATCAAGAAAGAGACTAGAGAAAAGAGTACTCCCTTGACCTTTACAACGGGACGGATTTATCAGTTGTCTTTCTTCTTTGTTCACCCTTTCCATCTCCCCTTCAACTTTCCCCCATTCTCTTCTTCTCGCTTTTCTGAATGCGTGGCATTCCGTTTGACTAACAGTTACCATGGCAAATGACAGGCACAAAGAGCATGACCTGCACAATTATAGAACTGTCCATCTCAGTTGCACATGCATGCAGTGGTGGCATCATATTTGGCACACTCTGACCTTTTGTTACAGAGAAGTTTAGGAAAGTGTGAAAGAAGAAGAAAAAGGCCAGAGTTGGAATAAAGACAAAAGGAACAGCAATTAAAATATAATTAGCTGCTGGAACAACTTTCATAAGGTCTGTCCTGCTGTAAGAAAGATGAAGAGGGAGAATGAGTTGTGAATGTCAAACCCTTGCTTTGACCTTCTGCTGCTTTTTTGTTGTTCTGCTGCTGAATCATTTGAATTCAGACTGTTTACACTGGAACTTGAATTATCTTTAATAAAGTGATCAAACTCCCTAGAATTGAAAATCTTGCAATAAAGAATGGATTTTTTTCAAAGTTGCCAGTCTCATATGAAGAATCCAATTCAGATCTCCTGCCTGAAGCTCAGGTCAAATCAGACCAGGCCTGGAGAAAACAACTTCCTCCTGAAGGTATTAAAGCCATTGTATTCTCTGAAGTCATCTTCTCAGGCAGCACTTACATCCATTCTGTCTATCACCCTCAACAAGCTCCACCAATTCAAAACCCAAGCAAGCTAGTTCTGACCTTCAGCCTGACTGAAACCCGCTCAAACCTGCTGTCCCTCAGATCAACAGCTTTATTTAGAAAGCCTGTTGGTAGCACTGCAAAGCCTAACATACCAGGCTAAATACAGTTTGGTCCTTACTAGTCAAAAAAAGTTAGAATTTTTAAATTAAAGGTGACTGAGATTGGAAAAATATAGAAGTGCACCTCTATTAATGGTTAGTGATCAAACTGATCCGTGACAGATATCTGCATCAGATTTCCATCTTTTGGGTCAAATATTAATCTCTACTTTCATCTATCATAATGGGTTACACTGAAAGGTTTGTCCTTTTTATTTGTTACTTTTTTGTTTTATATACATATATATACATACAGTGCATATGGGCTAGATTATTATACAGTGGCATTTCTTAAATGAAATCTTCATGCAAGCCAATGTCAGGAGTCAAAGGGAAGTGTTATGATGAATTGCTTGTTGATGACTGCTTTCATTATAATGTGTAGTGCAAGGAAATTGGAATAATTTGTGGAAATTACAGTTCCTGTCATTTGGTGCAGACCTCGAGAGCACTTTCATAAATTAAAAGAATCTGGATTGGTTCAAATTGAAAGTCCTAAATTCTCACAATAAAAAGGCTGTTCTGACTCTGTCCCTTCAAAATAGAAGGCTTTGTTTGAGGGAGAGCAATAGGAAATGTGATATTTACAAAAAATCCTTCAATTTATTCATTAAACTGCCAAAATTGCACCATTTTTTTGCATCGTTACATTACATAATTCCAAAACATGCAATATTAATTTTGTGCTTGTCCGACAGACTGGTCTCTCTTAATATTGTATTTAAGTGACAAGATAAATAACTCGCATTAAGGTACACATCTTACAGTTATGGTAAAACAGAATCTAACCCATCAAACACAAGCTTGTAAAACAAGATACATCAGTGCCAGCAGAACATTATAAATTGAAGAACAACCCTGTGTCCATGACATTATTTTGTATATACAAAAAAATTTCAGTAGCCAAAACTTTTTGATGGAAATAAAATTGTAACTGGGTCAATTACTGAACATGTGTCCAAGCTATCCAGGCAAAAGGTTTTTAATGTGACAAGTCACACACTGGGGTGGGTGGTATACATGCACGTCCAACCCAGTCACCTCTGGGCATCTCTTGTGCAGTTAATAAATGTGGTGCTTCACTCCTCTAAGGGTGCATGAAGTGCAATAAGACCAGAGCCTTTCTCATTGAGAAGGAAAACCCATAGCAGATTTTGATGTGGCTGCCATCTCCTTTGAAATAGTCACCTTCTGCAGAGATATACAACTCCCAGTGATCCTGCCACACTTGGGACGCTCATTGGAAGCCTGGTTCTGTAACTGTCAAACACCAGCTGCTACATGTGTTGGATCTCCTTCACTGTGTCAAAATGGCAACACTTCATCTTGAATTTAATTTTTGGGAAAGTATAAATTCACAGGCAGCCAAATGTAACAAGCAGGATGGTTGGATGGAGCAACCAATTGCCATCTTTTGACAGTTCAAGTAATTTTGCACCAAATATACTCACCTAGACACCTCAGAACGATGCAGTTGACAGTCTCAACCTGGACAGTCAAAACCTAGCAAGTTTTGAAGAAAGCAATGATTGTGCTCTTGTTGGCACACCTGACCTGATTTGCCATCTTGGGTTTTGACAGACTGCTCTTTTGGTCTGAGTCATACCTGTAGACCCTTCTCTTCACCAGCAATGATCCTCAAAATGGGCTTGACACAGAATTGTATGTGACTGATAACTGACTTCAAGTCCACGGTGAAATTACATGTGTGCACCGGCACATGGTCAGTGTCAGAGTTTGTTTAACACAGGGCCCAAATTTTTATGACACATCCTAACATGGTTAGTGCTTGCACCTGATGTATGCACCCCTGTGCCACACTCCGTGTGTACAATTGAAATAGTCTCGGAACTTTTAAGATCACATTGCATAAAGTGGTACAGAAGTTCACAGTGAAAAAAATGTGCAGCAAATATAATTTGTGGGTAAAGTTAAGATGGATCTTTGCATTGATAAAATCCAATTACATTCAATTCTTGTCATCTCATGCAATGTTGAAGGCATGTCTGGGCGAGTCACAAATTATCATGGAGGAGATTCCACTGAACTGCTACAAATCAAATGTTTGAATTTTTTTATAGAGACAGAGAATTTGAAAAGATACATGCAGTTTACAAAATGTGCTGACATAGAGTCAAGAGACAACTCCACTGGTTTCTGCTCACTGCTGTGTTAGCCTCCCTGCTGAAAATGTAAGGCACATATGTCTGCTGGCAGTAGTTACTACACACTGCGCTGTGCTTGTTAATTCTTACTCTTTAAATTGTTTAACTGGTCAGTGTGTGAGATTGTAGAATGTAACTGGAGACAGAGAACAGGAAAGGACTGGTTTATTCACTATTCAAGAAAAAATGTGTGAAGTAAAAATGGCATTTCTTTTTGTCTGATTGAAAGGGAAGAGAAAAAAAACAAATCTATTGCCATCATATCACTGCTGAATTGCATAGTGTTGGGCAAAATTGCATTGAATTGCAGTGCATCACAGTATGTGTGAATTGTATCGTATTGCGTTAGTAGTTGCTTCATGCATCATGTTTTTAATGCATTGGGTCATTTTCAATGCAACAAAATGTGTATCACATCAGCGTATCAAACACATCACATGTATAAAACACACATGAAGCCATTATGATCCCTTGCAATCATCCATGCTTAGAACAAGATCACTGTCACCTACCAATATTAGCCAATCTAACTATGAATGGAGGAGTATCCATCTGTTTTATAATTTTCTTAACCACTCAGCTGATTGGTTGCTTGAGGTCCCCCGGGAAGTGCATTGTTGACTGATGCTTTTTGGATGAGTAGGTCTTGGAGAAAATCAACAGAAATTTCTCCATTTATTGCGCTCATGTGTAAAAGTGCTCAACAGCTGACACCCTGTGCATTTAACAGTTAAGTAACAGATTAAATACTTTCTCACCATGTTAGACCAAATGTTAGGTTATTGAAGCTCCATGCAGAGGGGTGAAGTTCAAATGCGTGGCACAGAAGATGAAGTAGACACTATAAAATTAGTCTTCCAGAGGTTGTTAGGCAGATTAACAATTTAACACCAAATTTTGACCTTAAACCTTATGGCAGACAGTGGAGGTCAGAGGTGTAGTGCTATTTGTTTCAGTAATGGAGTGTGCATACTGTATGATACGCATGAATACGTATGGTTAAATTGTGGTTTTGTTACTATTGCAAGTTTACACACATCAGTCATCTATAACTAAAGACAGATTAAATGTGCTATTGACTTAATGACTATTTTTATCTCGTTAAGAATATTACACAGCAGTCCTCCAAACATCTAGCTAAATAGTATCAGAAGATACCATGGATGTAGTGGGTTTCGGCATAGTAATAAGCAATATTAACTGATGAACTGAAGTTTGTGTTTTGAAAAAAATTATTTACTTGTTCCGAGCAAAAGAAGCTGCATTCGAAACACACAATTCACACAGCACAGGATGTCCAAGTTTAATAAGCTGGCTTTGTCATGTTTCTTTGCAAAATGCATCTGTAGAAATAGAAGAAAGAAATAAAGTGAGTGACGCATGAAAGGATGTCTGCTTTTCATCTCTACTCCTAACATTGGCTAGGCAGGAAAAATAATTTAATTTACTGTGCCGCTGAAAGGCTACTGGTAGCTACCAGCAGCTACCCAACAACTTTTGTGTGTTACTCAATGCAGAGCAAATTGTGTAACATGTAAGTAGAGGGAGAGAGCAAAATAAATGTATGCACACACACACAAACACGCACATACGAACAAGAGCCCAAGAGAAGGAAGGAGGGAGAATTGTCTGTTGAGGAGAACCTAGCTGTTGCTGCAGACAAACTTATTTTGTGATGACATAAAATTGATGAAAAGACAGAAAGACAGCAGCTCTCCTTTGAGATAGGTTCACTGTTAACCACTATATCATTATTTGAAAACACAGACGATGAAGATGTTTATCGAAACACAGTGAATAAAATTAATTGAAATGACCAATTCAGGTACAACTTTATGTTGTCAGACCAATTCCTAAACTTCCCTTTACTTAAAAAATCTTGTATAGTGACAATATTTATTTTTCAGGCTTCAGCCAGCAACACAGTAGAGTGCCCTTATGAGAGTTATTAGGGATATCTTGATGAAGGCTGATGCAGGGGCATGCTCAGTGCTTGTTCTGCATGATGTCAATGCTCTTTGGCACAGTGGATTGTAGCATCATATTTGAAAGGAACATTGGTTGGAACTGCCCACCAGGGGTTCTCCTCATACCTTTCTACCAGAAAGTTTGTTGTGATGGTTTAACCTCCTCTCATGTGTTGTCAAGGTATGGGATGCATCAGGGCTCCATTCTAGGACCAATTTTCTTTTATTCTTTATTTTATTATTCCAGTCATTCTTCAGATAAGGGACAAAAGGGGTTTTAATTTTCCAAAAATAAAATCACCTTATTTCCAACACGTCCTTATATTATGGTTGCACAAGGTCTTGGCCTTCTTTTGCTGTTTAAGAACAATCTCCCAGATCAATAGTTTTTACAAATATTTCATGTTTGCTGGGCAAGTCCAAGATTTTGTCAACACCATAAGACACAAAGAAATGTAAAAAATATGTGTTCTGAATTAACTTTGTCCTGGAATTTTCACTCTTGGAGGTTGCATTAATCTCTGTTCGTCTGTCTGTGTTGTAATACTAGTAATATTACTTTTAGTAGTTAAATTTATTAAGCTTTCAATGATTATATTCAAGGGCATGCGACTAAACACATTTTGTTTTAAATCTCTATAGCAAACAATTATATTTAGCAATGTAAAAATACACATTTAATTAGGAAATGTAGAGTTTTTATTGTAACAACTTGAAACAATGTAATACAATCTCTTTTTAAAGAAAAAAAAATGACTTCCAGGTGGGCCCTTTAGGCAAGGCACTTTATGATACATGCCTACACACCTCAATATGAGCGAAACGATAACTAATAGAGTCATACCGGCTCGGACGACGCCCGGGACAACAAGGTCCGCGTCAGGTGTTAGGGAACCAGGGCACCCTGATGGTAAGTTGGCTACTGGAACAAGGCATTCATGGAGCAGGATGGAGAACATGGTACTGATGGAGTGTTACTACGGGAGTAACCCCAGCGAGAGAGGGTACATGCAGAGGATGTGGGAGAACTGGTTGCTGCGTAACCCCACATCCTCACTGACTAAGAAACAGCTCTTAGCTCAGTGCTCGAACATCCGCAAGAGGAAGTTGCTATCGGAACTAGAGATTGAGGAGGTACAGCGGTGTACCTCATCCACGGTACAAACAATATGCTACGGCAAGGGGGAGCCAGGACGCCAGGTCAGCTTGGCCCCCAAATATCGAGATTGGGTACCAAGCCCCAAGGCAAGACGAACTGAATGCAAGGGCAGCTGACCTGAGAGAGAGAGAGAGAGATAACTCAACTACCTCCTCCTTGCCAAGGCTAAACAACAAAGTACCAGACCAGTCTCTACTGGAGGATGTAAACACAGCACCTCTAACTGTAGGTACCCTACCACCACCATCACTGAGACCAATCAGCTGATGTATGCAGCGGCAACAGTAATCCTAGAGATGCTTGGCTACAAGATGAACAGCATGAATGGTAGCCAGAAGGAGCGAGCCCCATGGAGGGAGAAGGCTAGAGGCAAAAATCGTGGCGACACGGAAAGAAGTCAGCCTCCTAACAGAACTGAGCAGGGGTGTAAATGTAAGGAAGCCCAGGAAATACAACAAGCTGTCCACAGCTGAGGCACTGGAGACTGCTAAGCAAAGGCTCACAGCCCTAGCTACCCGCCTAAAGAGGTACACAAGAGCGGTAGAGGAGAATAAACAGGGTGTTCTCCACTAACCCAGCTAAGGTCTACTCTCAATGGCAGGGTAACAGGATGGCAACGGAGAGTATCTGGGAGAAAGAGGCAACCCATAACACCAATGCCCAATGGCTGAAAGACTTACAAGCAGAACACAGCCAACTCCCAGAACAAGGCCCAGTAGTCATCACGCTAGCAGACATCCAAACCAGAGTGTCCAAAATGAAGAGCTGGACAGCCCCAGGACCTGACATGATACACACCTACTGGCTCAAGAAGCTGACTGCACTCCATGAACGCCTAGCAGCACAGATGAACCAGCTGCTAATATCGGGAAACCACCCAGAGTGGCTAACCCAAGGCCGGACAGTCCTCATAATGAAGGACCCCAGAAGGGAACAATACCATCCAATTACCGGCCGATAACCTGCCTCAGCACCACATGGAAGCTCCTATCAGGCATCATAGCGGCTAAGATGAGTAGGCACATGGAGCAATACATGAGCAGAGCACAGAAAGGTGTAGGCAATAACACCAGAGGAGCCAAACACCAGCTACTGGTGGACAGGGCGATTGCCCGAGATTGCAAGACGAGGAACACCAACCTGTGCACTGCCTGGATTGACTACAAGAAGGCCTATGACTCGATGCCACACACATGGATACTGGAGTGCCTAAAGCTGTACAACATCAATAGGACCCTAAGTGAGTTCATCCAGAACTCGATGAGGCTGTGGAACACGACTCTGGAGGCCAACTCAAAACCAATTGCCCAGGTGAGCATCAGATGCGGCATATACCAAGGAGATGCTCTGTCCCCCCTGCTGTTCTGCATAGGCCTAAACCCCCTCAGCCAGATCATCTCAAAGAGTGGCTATGGATACCAGTTCAAGTGGAACAACCATCAGCCACCTCCTCTACATGGATGACATCAAGCTGTATGCAAAGAATGAGCGTGACATTGACTCCCTGATTCACCTCACTCGGATCTACAGCAAAGACATCGGGATGTCATTCGGACTAGATAAATGTGGGCGGATGATATCTAGAAGAGGAAAGGTGATCACAACCGAGGGGGTTGACCTACCGGAGGGAACATCGCAGATGTGCAGGACAGTTACAAATACCTGGGGATCCCACAGGCAAATGGTAATCATGAGGAGGCAGCTCGAAGGTCAGCCACAGCCAAATACCTCCAGAGGGTAAGGCAGGTCCTGAAAAGTCAGCTGAACGGCAAAAAATAAGATCCAAGCCATTAACACCTATGCCATGCCAGTGATCAGATACCCGGCTGGGATAATATCCTGGCCACTGGAAGAGATACAAGCCACTGATATCAAGACAAGGAAGCTCCTTACCATGCATGGTGGGTTTCACCCTAAGTCCAGCGTCCTGAGGCTGTACACAAAGCGAAAGGAGGGGGCCGAGGACTAGTAAGTGTCAGAACTACTGTCCAGGAGGAAACAGCGAACCTCCAGGAATACATCGAGAAAATGGCCCCCAAGGACCAACTCCTAAGTGAATGCCTCAGGCAACAAAAGCCCAGAAGGGATGAGGAACCACTGGGCCCATCATGGAAGGACAAGCCCTTGCATGGCATGTACCACCGACAAATTGAAGAAGTGGCTGATATGGAGAAAACATACCAGTGGCTGGAAAAGGCTGGACTGAAAGACAGCACAGAGGCACTAATCATGGCAGCACAGGAACAGGCCCTAAACACCAGAGCAATAGAGGCCGGGATCTACCACACCAGACAAGATCCCAGGTGCAGGCTGTGTAGAGAAGGCCCTGAGACAGTCCAACACATCACAGCAGGGTGTAAGATGCTGGCAGGCAAGGCATACATGGAACGACATAACCAGGTAGCGGGCATAGTATACAGGAACATCTGTACAGAGTATGGACTGGAGGTCCCAGGGTCCAGGTGGGAGACACCCCCAAAGGTGACAGAGAACAAACAGGCCAAGATCCTGTGGGACTTCCAGATCCAGACTGACAAGATGGTGATGGCCAACCAGCCTGACATAGTGGTGGTGGATAAACATCGGAAGACAGTAGTAGTGATAGATGTAGCAATCCCCAGCGATAGCAACATCAGAAAGAAAGAACATGAGAAGCTCGAGAAATACCAAGGGCTGAAAGAGGAGATAGAGAAATGTGGGGTGTGAAGGCATCTGTGGTACCAATAGTGATCGGGGCACTAGGGGCGGTGACCCCAAGCTGGAAGGATGGCTCCAACAGATACCAGGAACAACATCGGAGATCTCTGTCCAAAAGAGCGCAATGCTGGGAACAGCTAAGATCCTGCAAGTAGAACCCTCAGACTCCCAGGCCTCTGGTAGAGGACCCGAGTCTGAAGGAAAACCTGTTTTTTGCACTTTTAGAAAAACCTTATGGTGTTGACACAAGCTCTGGACATGACTTAAATCACTTAAAAAGTACATAAAAAATGTTTCTTAAATTGTTAACTTTTATGCAGCTTGAATAATTATTTGTAATACTTTATGACAATAGCCATGATGTTTGTTTTATTTTACTTTTAGCCATTATTTAAGGATTTTGAAATTATGAAACCTGCTTTCGGACAAGGGTTTTTTGGGTGCTGGCAACACACTGAGCCATAAAAATAAAATCTATGTGTAAAAACCTTGAATTCATGTTTTATAGTACAATTCTGTACTTGTTCTTTTATTTAATATAATATTTTCACATATTTTATATACATTTTAACCACAAAATGAGTGTTATCCTCGGACATGTTTTGTCCCTTATCTGAAGAATCACTGATTCTCCATTCATAATTTCCTAGTTGCAGTTGATAATCGGATGGCAGTAAATTTTCTTCATCTTAACTCCTTCAAAACTAAAACCTGATTATGGGCCCAAGTTTATTCAAGGCCAAGTTCTGCCTGCCCTTGGTTCTCTTCCCCAGTGTTAAAAACCTTGGAGTTATTTTAGATCAGAACCATTCTCTCATGGCTCATCTTAAATGCTATCTCTGTCGTACTTTGTACAACTGAGAAATAAATTAGGAATTACATCATCTGTTGCTTCTAATGATCTTCAAAGAGTGATTCATGCCTTAATGACTTCTTGTCTGGATTATTGTAATGCAGTGTTTATATGCCTGGGCCAAAGCATGATTGCAAGGCTTCAGGGTGTTCAAAATGCAGCTTTTAGACTTATGTAACGAAATCATGACAGCATGATCACATCTCACCTATTTTAGCCTCCTTAATTGTCTGTCTGTGCATTATAGAATTGATTTTGAAATATTACTCTTGACTTTTAACCCTTGGATGCATGACCTACCAATACCTACACTCTTCCAAAAAAATTAAAAAATGACCCCAATTAGAATCAATGCGTTTTTTGCAAACTTAAGAAATTTCTTTAATTTTGGTTAAAGATGATGATTTTATTATATTTTGATCAACAAAAAGAGTGATTTAATTTTTGACATGTTCATTTATCACTTTTTATTCACATTTTATCACAAAACAATCAATCAATCAATGAGGTATCAAAAATGCAATGGTCTCATGTCACGAACATGTTTTATGAGGAATATCTGAATATGAAAATATAAATACTTTTAATTTCAAAGATTTTGAAGAATAAAAACCTTTTGGGGTAGTTTTGACCCCACATATGCATCTAAGGGTTAAGGCCCTGCATAGTTTGGCAACAGGCTACCTGGCTGAACCTCTAAACCAGGGCTTATCAGCCCATAGCCTGAGATGGATAAGGCCCTATTAGCTATATATATATATATATAATCTATTTATATTTGAATATATGTTAATAATAGGCATTGTGATTTCAGCATGAGAATGATACATAATCTTCAATATATATTAAGTATATATGAGGATATGCAACACTGATCTGCAGAGATGTCACTTAAATAGATAATAAGTAATAAAATAAAATGTTAATTGATAAGACTGAGTGGAATGGGGGAAATTACATAATTTTAATAATAAACAAGATGGCTGCTGCCAAAAAAGTTTGTCAACACCATAAGGCAAAGGGTCAATTCCATAAGACATAAATCCTTATGGAGTTGACGACTTATGGAGTTGACAAAATAATACATTTTTCATCATAACTCATGTTTTTTTGGCAGCAGCCATCTTGTTTATCACCAGCTGCTTATGGTCTCAACAATGAAGTTATTTAAAACTTTTATTACAAAAAAACTCAAATAAACCTTGACTTTTAGCAACTATGGTGTTGACACATTATGGTTGTGACACTGAATGTTTTCTTATAGAGGTATTGATGGAAAAAAATATAAAATCTTAACTTACCAGAGCTGGAGCCTCATGGCATGTGTATCAAACAGGAAGTGGTAAAGGGGTCCTTAAAGTGTGAGTTGGCCACAATAATGCCTGTTTTTTTGCACTTTTAGAAAAACCTTATGGTGTTGACACAAGCTCTGGACATGACTTAAATCACTTAAAAAGTACATAAAAATGTTTCTTAAATTGTTAACTTTTATGCAGCTTGAATAATTATTTGTAATACTTTATGACAATAGCCATGATGTTTGTTTTATTTTACTTTTAGCCATTATTTAAGGATTTTGAAATTATGAAACCTGCTTTCGGACAAGGGTTTTTTTGGGTGCTGGCAACACACTGAGCCATAAAAAATAAAATCTATGTGTAAAAAACCTTGAATTCATGTTTTATAGTACAATTCTGTACTTGTTCTTTTATTTAATATAATATTTTCACATATTTTATATACATTTTAACCACAAAAATGAGTGTTATCCCTCGGACATGTTTTGTCCCTTATCTGAAGAATCACTGATTCTCCATTCATAATTTCCTAGTTGCAGTTGATAATCGGATGGCAGTAAATTTTCTTCATCTTAACTCCTTCAAAACTAAAACCTGATTATGGGCCCAAGTTTATTCAAGGCCAAGTTCTGCCTGCCCTTGGTTCTCTTCCCCAGTGTTAAAAACCTTGGAGTTATTTTAGATCAGAACCATTCTCTCATGGCTCATCTTAAAATGCTATCTCTGTCGTACTTTGTACAACTGAGAAATAAATTAGGAATTACATCATCTGTTGCTTCTAATGATCTTCAAAGAGTGATTCATGCCTTAATGACTTCTTGTCTGGATTATTGTAATGCAGTGTTTATATGCCTGGGCCAAAGCATGATTGCAAGGCTTCAGGGTGTTCAAAATGCAGCTTTTAGACTTGTAACGAAATCATGACAGCATGATCACATCTCACCTATTTTAGCCTCCCTTAATTGTCTGTCTGTGCATTATAGAATTGATTTTGAAATATTACTCTTGACTTTTAACCCTTGGATGCATGACCTACCAATACCTACACTCTTCCAAAAAAATTAAAAATGACCCCAATTAGAATCAATGCGTTTTTGCAAACTTAAGAAATTTCTTTAATTTTGGTTAAAGATGATGATTTTATTATATTTTGATCAACAAAAGAGTGATTTAATTTTTGACATGTTCATTTATCACTTTTTATTCACATTTTATCACAAAACAATCAATCAATCAATGAGGTATCAAAAAATGCAATGGTCTCATGTCACGAACATGTTTTATGAGGAATATCTGGAATATGAAAATATAAATACTTTTAATTTCAAAGATTTTGAAGAATAAAAACCTTTGGGGTAGTTTTTGACCCCACATATGCATCTAAGGGTTAAGGCCCTGCATAGTTTGGCAACAGGCTACCTGGCTGAACCTCTAAACCAGGGCTTATCAGCCCATAGCCTGAGATGGATAAGGCCCTATTAGCTGTTCCCTGGTCAAGGCTTAAGTCCAAGGGGGATAGGGCCTTTGCTTTTGGGGCCCAAAACCTCTGGAATTGTTTACCTGAGGATACTTTGTTTTCAAATTATCTTTTATACTTACTTTTACATAACCTATTTAATTCAATTCAATTTAATTAAATTTAATTGAATGTCATGTCTTTATACTTAATGTGGTTTTAATCTTATGTGGTTTTCACATCATTTAAAAATGAAATCAATAGGGATCATTTTGTTGTTTTTGATTGAATGACTGCTTTCCTGTTTCCTTTTCTTTTTCCTTTTTCACGTTTTCACTGTCCTACAATAATACTGTTTAAACTGGTCATTACTGGAACAACCCTGGCACTCACAAAGTCTCTTGCTCCATCTGTTCCACTTTAAATTCATTCTCACTCGAGGTTCACTGATACAATATGTTTCTTTACTTGAAATATACATATATATGTTGCAGATTTTTTAAAACTGTTAATATTTCAGTAATCCATAGCTAAATGAACCATCAGAAAATCCTTTATTAATTTCCTCTGTAAGACATAACCTGCCTGGAAGTCAACTGAATGGTCTAAATAAATCTGCCACTGCGGAACCTGCATAAAACTGATGAAAATAGATGTGGATGACCATGATAATGGAGGTATATTATAATGTATATGGTGCAAAAGCCTTAAGGAATCTGACTGAATGTTGCTATTGCCTGGAAAAGGTCAGATCAGCTTCTGCTTTTTTCTCTCAAGATTTGTTTTCTTCTCTTGTTCTCAGAGTGATCACACACCAAGATGCCTTTCCCCTCTCTGT
This sequence comes from Psettodes erumei, assembly GCA_016785225.1. Lineage (NCBI taxonomy): Eukaryota > Metazoa > Chordata > Actinopteri > Pleuronectiformes > Psettodidae > Psettodes > Psettodes erumei. Next base: position 760,267 of record JAFBJZ010000902.1, on the reverse strand, counting down.
CTCTGGCTCTCCCGCTCTCTCAAACTGTTCTTTTAATCAAAGAACTGGTCCCAAAGGTGTCTCAAATATTATGATTGATCCAATAGCTATGGAAATCACATCATTGTGTTGAAGACATGGCCTTTTCTGAAGGACCCTAAGGACCAAGCAGTCACAATACAGTCTGGTCTGTCAATCTCAATGTTCCCTTCCATCCGTCACATGTCAGAATCCCTCCACCTCCTACCTGATCACACAAGTAGAGTCTGCAAGTACATACACTCAAGCAGTCACTCATATACAGGCACTCATGGACACACTTGTATGCGGTCAGTCAGGCACACTCAAAATAATCCTATTGTATACCTTTGCTACATACTTTTACACAACATGAACTTACAGATATGCAGGGTCAATACTGTTTCTGATGAATCACAGAAATAAGAGGTAAAGCTTATAAATATCTATTTAATGTCCACTGCCATTAGATTCTGCACTAGAGCACCAGCTTCTCAGACCAACACAAACACTTCGTCGCCCTCTGGCCTCCCTTCGGTTGTGAAGCCCAGTGAAAGCATCACCTAAACACACGAGAAACACAACCGAATAAAGTTACCTATTGTAAATTCGAGCCAATAACAAGACGATCCAGCCACTCCTTAACCCTCAGTAACATTGCCATGATTTGCTCTACAGCAATGCTGACGGTAAGCCAAATAGCAATATTGAGGTTTGACAAAAGAAATTCATGCCTACTCTTGCCGGCCACTAGTGAAAACAGTAATGTAACATCATATACATATCAAGTTACTTACACATGGATTGAACGAAAAACAATGCTGAGTCAAGTTGGAGCCCTTTAGCAGTTCATAGATCTCTGAAAAGCCATACTGACACTGACTCTGGTCTGATGCCTTTCTTGGTTGAAGCCTTCTTTAGCCGAAGAACATGGTTTTCTGCAGTAGAGGAAGATCAGGAAGTTTGTTTTCACCTGAAGGCTCCGTTTCCAAATTCTGCCATCCCCCTTTAAAATTATGGGGAAGGTCAACAGTTTCACAGGGAGGGACTCATGTGCACTAAAAAGCATGCTACTAAGAGAAAGAACCAAGCAGCTCAGATTACAACACAACCATATCGAGTGTGACATTCTCTGTTCAGGATGAATTGCTACACTATATCTTTACATAGAAAACAATTGGTTGCTGCTATATTAATGTTTAAAAACTTGCATTTACATAACATTTAAGTGATAATTCTATCATGAAAAAGATGTAAACTTGTTGAAGAGGATGACACATTTTTTACTTTCTGCTTTATATCTAAGATAGGATTTTTAACTTTCAAGCCTATTCATAGATTTTTAGCATTTCAATTTGACATCTTCTACTTTATAAAAAGCTACAGGTATTCTATGTCACTCTTACAAGGGTTTAAGGTTAGAGTAAATTTAACATATTTAACATATTTCCCAGCACATATTCCACCACATAGCAGTCAGTACAGTGCATTGAGTTTTTTGCCATTAGTATGTGACAGAAAACACATACTTAGGCAAAAGCAAAAACAAAATTGATTTCATTTTGAAAATTGAATTGATTTAGGCTTGTTTTACATAGAGATGTTTTTTATTAGGATTTGGCTCACAGAAGTTCAGCGAGTTCCACCACCAACATAAGCTTTCCAGTGAGTGGTACAGTTTATTTCAGTCTTTGAAAATCTACTTTAAACTTTTGGACAATCTTTAAAGTAATCTGTGTGTTTGCAAGTGTTGATCGAGAAGAAATAAGAAGTCTGCGCTAGTACCAAATGCATACTTTAAAAGAAGGATCAGAAAGGTTTATAGCCAACAGAGGCACTCTGTGTACAATACTTTAATTGGAATTCTTGTGCTAAAATGATTTTTTTTTATCCTACGAGGGGACCCTGAAAAGTGGGACATGGTCCCTGTTTTTGGTGTTCCCACCATAACAAGAGCATGTCCTAATGAGTTTACGTCCATGGGAGAAGCAAAATTTTTCCATTTCTGTTCCAGGCTGAGAGAGTTTAAAGAACTGCCACAGTAGGAGATTTTCAAGCAGCCCCCTCCTGTGATTCTTCAAATACTGCAACCGTCAAATGGCTTGGGTTTGGATACATTTTATCACACAGGATAGCCTTCTATACCATTTAAATATCTGAGGGAATTCTATCCTGTTCTCAATGTCCTTGTTGCTGTTGGCCTTCAGTAATGGATCAGTACCAAAAAAATGGGCTATTGGCTATTTGTCGTCAATAAGTCAAAATTTATTCATGTAATCCAATATCCCTTCTTTTTTGCATCACGGGACCTTAGAGTCTATACAGTAAACTGGCTTAACAGAAAAAAATAATCACAATAATTTTACACACTACACTACCACTTTCTTTTGAAGTATTTTTGTAACCACACATGGGAGTGGCAGCAGTGTAGCGCATAAACCATGCCTGCTGGGTGCTTTTCATATTCGCCTCCCACCCCAACTGCCTCCTTGTGACTGTGGTATTGTTAACAATTATAAGAGATGATTTATTTGAAAAAAGAGAAATGCAGATGGATGACCTGAACTGGAAACAGAAAAAAATTAAGCTACTCATAATTCTCAGCTTTTCTTAAAATCCTCTTGTATAATTTTTGAAAGGTTATGGACACTTTTTCACTCACACAGTGAGAAATGACAAACAGGAAGACAGTAAATATGAAGTTTATTTTTCATACTTTTTATACACTTAATTTTGTTGAATAGTCCTCTTGTGATTCTAGGAGAAATATTCAAATACAGTTCATTGTGAATACATAAGGGTTTCAGTACGTGTGTATTATCTTCAATGGAAGATCAAGTTGTCGTTTTATTCAGGTCAAACCAGATGCCAAGGTATACAGTACAAAAATAAATGCAGTTTTGATCACTCCATTACAGATAAAGATCATAAATTCATAAATTAATTAACAATATAGAATCCATTAACCAAAAGAATTTTCAAAAAGTATCAAAAGTACAAAGTAGAAAGTAAGAATGACAGATTTAAAAAAAACACACACATTGAGCACCCACATCCCTTAGAAGTGACTTTTGTATTACATTTGTTAGAGATTTGGATTATTTGAATTTTGTCTTCTCTGTCAACAAAAGAACCTATTTCTTTAGCTCTGCTGTAAGTGGAAAGGAAAGTCAGTCAAGACTGTGTTGGGTTTTGTAAAAACTTGGGGTTTTGTTCAAATGACCTCTACTGTAAAGAGAAGTTAAATGTGAAACATTTCCATTGTAAATTTGTAAAGAACAGACCAGAAAGCCTTAAAATTGCATTCAGAGCAGACTACAAAGCTGTCAAATACACATCTTCATTTCTGTAACTCAGGAATAAATAAACCCAAAATGAATGGTGGCTACTCAGGTTATATGATGACATTAGGATGAAATTAGGATCCAGGATACTTCAGTTTACTTTTTTAATGGTTTGTTAGTGGTGTGTGATAGAAAGAGCTTAATTTTCCAATGTTTTGTCTCCACTGAGAATTTTTCACAGAATGATACACTGTCAGGGTCTGTACTGACAGAACTGCTTCCAAATACTTTCACATTTACCATGTCAGTGACTTAAAAAAGTGATTTTCTTGCCCCTGTTTGGGCAGAGTTTGATTTTTATTTTTACTGTACGAACAGAGTTTTATAGATAGTGATTTAGTAATGCCCTGTGTAGAGAAACAGTATAATAATGATGACAGAAACCAGTACACCTGACAACATAAAGCTGCTGCTGGAGGAAATTGTGTGTATATGTGGACATATGTGCATATAGGTGTGTGTGTATGTGTATGTGTGTGTGCGTGAGTGATTGTGGGTGCACATGCACCTGTGTGTGTGTGTGTGTGTGTGTAAATGTGTAAAAGGCTCTGTCTTACAGCTTCCTATCCCCTTTTATTTTCCATGAAAAAAGTGCCCAGTCAGCTGGACTTAGTGTGGATCCACCAGCTTCGATAGTTTTCTCAGACACCCCCTGACCTGACGGACAGAAACTGCCCATATCTCATGTAAATGGTGTTTACTGACACCTTTTTTTGCCGTTCCACATTGTTTGATTTATTTTGGCTCTAATAGTTTAACTGGCTGTGATTTCTTGCTTTTTATTGAACATTAAATTCACTATTTTCTTTTCATTCTTTTTTGGTTGCCTCACTCTTTTTAACACTGCTGTTAAAAAAGAGTGCTGGTGAGAGGAAGGCCATCACAAGATGCAAAAGACAATGTGGGCAAGCAAATATGCAAGCATATGTACTTTAGTAGGAATATTTATGGGTCATGACCCCTTGACCTTCCCTTTAGCACCCTCCTCAGGCTAAAAAAAAGTCTAAGCCTTAAATGTATGATCACCTTCTTTCTTTCAAAAGGTGAAGCCTTTTATTATGGACAGCATAAATTTAAACTTTTTCTTTTCATCTTCTTTTCATTTATGAAGAGAGATTTTGTAAGGGCATGCACACTACTTACAAACATGAACATTTTTAAACCAAATTTTAAATAACAGAGGTGAAGACAATGAAGGTTCAGGTTAAACTGCTGTTGAAAATGAGCTCATCCAGAAGTGCAATTAATATCCCACTTCCACATATGTGAAAGAATTGATTTCCTCTCCAGTACATGACACACTAATACCAACCACTGCAAACTGATACCATTCACACGGATCAATAAGACTTTGTTCCTCTGCTACAAATCAATTACTCACATAATGAGACAGAATAACACAGCAGATGCCCCCTGTCCCTCTGCAACCATTCAAGACACTGAATTAAGACATAATTAACAGTCTGGAATTGTAAATCTCCAATGTGAACAGTATTATTGTAATAAGACTTATTGTAATTCCCCCTTCAGATGACGCAGTGTCAATCCACCTCAGTCCTGTACTTCCAGGATTTTATTTTTTATTTGAGCTGATCCCACTCCTTATGTAATGTCCGTGTAGGAGCTTTATGCAGCTTGACGTCAGGATGATGAGTGAGGATCACATCTGACTTTCATGCAAAAGTCTGAAGTTCATGCTTCATCATGCATCTGCAATTAACATTCACTTTTTTATTAACTATAACCACAATGTTTTGCTAAAATTAACTATATCATAATAAAAGAGAAATTCATTAAAATGAAAACTTGGGTGCCATAATAAAGTGGCAACATTTTCAGTTTTCATTTTCACCATGCAAAACTCTCCAGAAGCTCGGTCCAGAATGTATGTGTTTGTGTTGTAGTGAGTTTTCTATTTTTGGCTTATTATATAAACTTACCATCTGTACAAAAGTGGTTATACTGGCATTGAAAAAATATAAATGTGGTTATCTCCTACTGCTGCATATATGTGCAATATATAAATGTATATAGAGAAGGTCATTTTTAGAAAAGGATGTTTTTTATTGATTGTATTTTAAGTCGTTGGATGTATTGTATGATTCTTTATGGACAAAATACAGTCCACTGAAGAACATGATTTCTTTAGTGGTTACTTTCTTAATCATATATTGTTCAGTGCTACACTTTAAAAATTGTTATTACTGGTTTCTGATATAGTAAAACATTCATTTAATTACAGTTTAGTGTAAATTTACCACACACAGGAAATTACATCTATTGTGAGAGACAAACCAAAAATTTCTTTATCAATATTTGTGGATGCAAAAACAAGAGCATAGGTAAACACATAGCATATGTGTTATGCAATGCTCCAAGTCGTTTGTGTTTTTATTTCACCGTACATTGAGGGACAAATAATAAGAGACAGCATGTGCTAGTTATGTCAACATGAGTCCCTTTTGGGTGAAATCTTCAGTGTTTTGGTGGTTAAAGTGCATTTTGCACCAAAGGGTAACTGATGTGGTCAGGTGGGTGTTTCAAAACATACTATGTGAAGAGAAGAAAAAATGGACAATGTTACTGAGACATGTTAAAACACTTATTAAAAAAAGAAAGAAAGAAAGAAAATGAAATGTCAATGTCACAGTAAAACCCAATCTTTAATATTCATTCCTCTCTTTTCATTGAGTTGATAGAACGTTGACCACACTCAGCAGATATGGAGCAGTATTAGCATTCATCTGGACTACCTGACAACGTGATGAATGTCAGTCCCATGTTCACTATCCATTCAGCTCTTGGGTCTGCACCAACTCCTAAGTGACATGACATCTGGCTCTTTAGCTGCTGTATGTTCCAACTCCTTTCACATTTCATTTAGTGACCTGATCTATTTTTAAAATACTGATTTGTGCAGCTTTAGGGTTATTAGGGTTAACTACTTTACATTATACATTGTCAAAAATATTTTAAATAAACCAAAGTAACTGTCAATTTACCCAAATTACAAAATAAGAGGAAAGAAAGAAAGAAAACCTGAATGACCTCAGTGTCTCAAAAACAGCAATACACACACACTCAGCTAAGAAAACACATTTAAGCCCCCCTTAAGGAAACTTCATCTGGCACTTAACATGTAGCCATTTGTTCATGTCATACATAGGAAACTGCCCTGACACAGAGACATCCCACAGCACTTTCACATGTATTTTCATAGCTGTACGCATGTCAATTTCCCGGAGTGAGTGGAGCATTGCTTCAATCCATCCATCTAATACATCACAGTACAGACAGTCATATAGAAGACTGCTGTCACCTGATAGAGTTTCACTGGCAGTAGATATATAATTATCAAACTACAGGATATAATGTGGTCACACATATAGTTAGATAGCATGTGTACTCTATGTCCATGCATATGTGCCCATGTGATTTAAGGGTGACAATTTGCCAGATATGGGGACATCCTCTCTGCCAGGGGAAAGAGAGAAAGATAGATAGAAAGATTGATAGAAGACACAAAGCAGCTCCAGAGGACTGACATTGGCTCATCCTAACACTCTGTCAGACACATCTGTGTATGGTTGTGTGAGTGTCACAAAGGCAGAGGTTTTGTTTACTGCTACATATTATATATGCCATAGATTACTGACAACATGACAGAGTTTGCAGATATGTGTGTATGTGTTTGTATGTGGATGACAGAGAGAGATTCTTGCACATTGCTGAGTGCACACTGGCAATGAATGTACATAAGAGCACAACCCTTTACCAGGGCTACACTAACCACAGACATTTACCCACAGACACACACACACACACACACACACACACACACACACTGAGAGTGACACAGAGAGAATTTTCGCTTGAATACACACCTGTCCTTTTGCTCTATGGTACACAGCACAACGCCTGACTACAGGCTATGCACTGTGTGTGTGTGTGTGTGTGTGTGTGTGTGTGTGTGTGTGTGTGAAATTGCCTCTGCAGTATTCACATATACACACCTGCTTCTCACAGGCCCAAAGTTCTGTACAGCAGCTTTATTCTCTTTCCGTCCCTCTGTTTTATTATTGTCAGTATTCTGTACTTTTCTTTTATTCCACACAAATATGATCACTCGGTCCCTGTTTTTCATTCATACTTGCTTCATCTCTCTCTCACTCTTCGTCTCTCCCCAGGGCTATCTCTCTTTTGACCCATAGGAGGAATAAATCTGCATGACTTTCCTTCAGAAATGTCCCAGATGTAGTGTGTCAGTGTGTCAGTGAATTGGATTTTTGCAAGTCAGTATGTGTCTTAGTGTTTGCGTTGTTTTTTACATATTACATGTTTTACTGTGAGTATTTCAGACCAAAATTCCAAATAAAAAGAAAAAAGAATCTGTAAAACTACATTTAACAAACAAATGCAGCAGTAATCCTCAAAGTGTAGGCAGAGTTTTCTGTTTCTTTTCTCTGTTTTCTTTCAAACTCTTTGTGAAATGTCTGCCAGCATTGGCGGTTGCTGTTGGTTTGAGTCACTGCTGACACCATCCATCCTAATTTTTTAAGCAACCTGGTTGTTGAGGCCTGCGCAGGGATCGGGTGGAGTGGCCTGTGATGTGAGAGCATTGTTCTCAGGCCAACGTGTTCCTCCAGTCTCTGAGCCACTGGTAGAATCTATGCAGAACACTACAGTACAGGCACACTAATAATCCTATAAGGATGTTATTTTGGCCAATAAGGAAGCTGAATTCTGTTTGACAAGTAAAAGACTCTGGTTTTAAAAGAGCCAAATTATTCCAAAAAAGGGCAGAGGGCAGCACATTCCAGGCTTTCAGTTTTACTCTGAAACTATCACCAGGAGCAGAAGTGATGATATGGTGCCATTTGATTGCTCAGTTACATCAGTTAGGCTGATGATGTCACAGGCATCCATAGCTTTGACACAAGACACAAGATATGTGCCAGATGTAGGCAACAAAAGCACTCTGCTTAAGGCTAGTGAAAGATGGTGTTTTTGGTTAAATAAATAGTTTCTGAAATCACTGTGAATGTTTACTGCATTAAACCAGACCAGGATCCCACCCCCATTTTGTGAAAATAAATAAATAAATATCTTGTCAGTGAACATTTCCTAAATATATTAATATAAAACATAATCTGGTTGGCATTACTTGTTCCCAAAGCAAGCAAAACAGTAACATTTGCCGTTGCAGATGAACAATTTCCAGGAGACACAGTTGGATATGTGCAGTTATGTTCTTAAGAACGCCACAGCAGGTGTGAGCTGATTATGTTGCCTGTTCCGAACCTTATTGTTTATCAGAACATTTCTGATTTATCAAGAAAACCCTACAGTGCAACTGTTGTCATCACATAAGAGGCCAAAGGCTCTCATCATTGCAATCTGAACAAGCTGAAAGGAAATCAAATGAAACTGGCATTAAGGACTTGAAGAAAAATGGAAGTGTATGGATGTATGAATGAATTTACACTGCTCAAAACAAACACCACAGTGATAACTCATGATCTAATGATTAGACATGTTGTGACGGGAAGCCTTTTTTAAAAATTGTGCCATTAGAGTCTCTAATAGATTGTTGCATTCTGTCAGTATCCACATTTTGTTGACCGCATTACCATTAAATAGTTGACAGGAAATAAGGGAAAAGCGAGATGCAACAATGTGGCAACTTGAATTTTGGTTCTCACATCAGGTAAGTCCAGTTTGAACATTTACAGCCAGAGGATATTTTTAAGTTTTTACTATGAACTGCAACGTACATTATGTGTTTCAATGGAATTTTTTGATAAAGATTAAAAAATACAAAAAAACCATTTCTCATTTTGCATTATAAATATAAAATGCGTTTTGTTTTTCAGCAGATTTAGTAACACAGAGTTTTATGGGGAGAAAATTTAACATTTTGGGGGTACAATGGTAAAATTGTTTTAAAAAATATAGGCTACATTTTGTCAAAAATAGATGCATTATCTTTTGCAATTTAATTAGTCTGCTTTGGAACATTTTGTGTTTTTAATCTCAAATAGACTCCTGCCCCAGCTCCATTTACATTTCGGCCTTGCCAGTGACCCTACCATACAAGCCTGCAGAAACCAGTGTGTTCTCTCCATAGTGGACCATAGTGGACCAAATCTTTCTGTTTGCTTTTGTTCACACTAACCACACACCTTAAAAATAGTCACTAAGCAAATGCACTTCACATCTCTGACAGTGCTGTCTTCTGCACCTTGCTGTTTTGTTTGATAACAATCATTTTTATGGCTGGTATCTTGCATGCATCTCCCTTTGTTCTCAATGCTGAATGCAATTCGAGAGCAAAATTTGGCTTTGAGTACAGAAACTTCATTCATAACAAAGCAATGCCCCCCCCCCACTGGTGAATGGTGATCTTCCCTTGGGCATGGCAGTGACCCACAAACTGCTCCAGGGGCATCCCCTGTGTGTACCTACATTTAAAAGTATTTATTGTTTTATTGTAGCCTGTATACTGTACGTGTGTTATGTACTTTATGTATAATGAATTGAATGTGTTCTACAGCACTTACCCTCATACACCAATCACTCTGTTCTGTGTTAATGCTGAACGGTGTGCTGTTTCAGTCTCATGCCATCTGTGTGTGTGTGTGTGTGTGTGTGTGTGTGTGTGTGTGTGTGTGTTTGTGAACTGCCAAACTGAAAGCGAAAAAAATAGCCTCTCCTTACGAGGGTGTCTTACAAGGTAGGCTACTCATGCTGTTCCCACCCCGTCACCTGTCACAGTCAGGGCATACAGTTCAAAGTCACGGTTGACCCCCTCCCCCCACAACGATCATTCACACACACACACACACACACACACACACACACACACACACACACACACACACACACACACACACACACACACACACACACACACACACATGCGCGGGCTCGTGCGAACACACAGTGCACGCCGGTAGAGACGTCAGGGCTGGACGCAGCGGGGGATCCCCAGCATTCCGTTTCTGCCTCGCTTGGCGTATCATCATCTCTCACTTCCAGAGGGCAGCGGTAACAGAGGACAGTCTTGTTTCTCACTTTATACCGGAGCGCGCGCTCTCTCCCTCGGTCCGTCTCCACGAGTCAGCGCCGTGCGCCGTTTTGCTAAAGCCGTCGCACTCGCCCGGCGGCCGGCACAGCCGCGGGGAAAAAAAGAGGAGGAGAGCACAAGGAGGAAAAGTGGTTCATTCCCACCTCCTCCTCCTTGTTTTCAGAGAGAAAAAACAGCGAGCCTCCTCAGTTTTAGCGGCAGTTTCCTCGCTGCAGAGGCGACACCAGCGCTTCGTTCGTTTCAATCGCACATCGTGCCGCCGCGGACACAGCATGTCCGAGCCGCTCCTCGTTCTAGTGCGCGCATCTTCGCCTTTTACGAACATAACATTCAAATCTCAGCCTGCACAGGAGAACACCTTTAAACCCCTTTTCCCTTTCTTTGAAAAGTAAACTCGTTGGAAATAACCCGTTTAGAGTAAAGTGAAAAAAGACGCTTCATCACCATGCTGCTATGAGTGCGTCTTTCTACTCGACCTTTCTACTAGTATTTTTTAAATTTTAAAACGTAGCAATTGAAGTCAATTTCAAGCCAAACAACTAGGAAGAAGTTTTTTATGGAAAAAAGTGGACGAAAAAAAAACGGCTGCATGGGAGAGGCCGTACACTGGGAAAGGAGGACCCATGTAAAACAGGTAGGACAGCCTTGACAAACATTAAATATGATCATTATTAAAGCGGAAAAAAGGAAAAATGTGCTCTCAGTCAATAGAAAGAGGTTGACTTCATATCGTATCCACGGAAGATGCCTTTCGCTCTTTTAAAAAGATCTTTGTTGCTGACATGCCCACACGCACCACACAAGGCGTGTTTTTACCATGTCAGATATCCATTAAACATGCTTCAAAATGTGTTTTAGTTTTTAAAAACACACACACCACTTGCTTGCACCACAGTAACTTTTTTATTTGGCTTACTTATTCGCATCGTCATGTAGGAAGAGGCGAGTCGGTAGGGAGAACCTGTTCTAAAAGTTGTTTTTTTTTTATTTCAGTAGAGAATTACTTACGGGCCGATTTGTCACATGATAACTGAAGTTGTGCAGCTAGCCTCAAACTTCAATTCATAACGCATTCAAGAGTCGTCGTGAAGTCAGAGTTCGTCAAATGTGCTATTTTTTGAATGGAAATCATAGCGATGTATTCATGTACTGTATGTGGGTATGTGCTCAGTTCAAAAGGCTTTTTATCGTCAGAATTAAGAGACCGACAGAGCCATTTTTGACGGAAATGTATAAGTCAGATAAGGGGAAATGAGCTTGGGAAAAACAAAACAAAAAAAACCCCTACGTTAAGTCACCATAAATAAGCCTTAAATGTGTACATCTAAGTGATTATAATTGGAATATGCTATTGGTATCTTTGTCAAATATTTGCAAATAATATGCACATTTCCAAATATCTATCACAATTCACAACTTTAGGTGTAATGAAGTCCAATTTAATCAATTTAATTTTCTTACTGCTTTTATTCATTCATTTCTGAACTATAGTACGCAGCCTCTGACTGTAACATATAATAAGACTGGCCCTCTCTGAGTGTTCCTGCGCCTGCTTGATAATATGATGAGATGACAGATTATTACAGATGGAACAGTTTAAACTCTGCTTCGCTGCTGATCGCAAACACGACCCCACTTTGTCAGAGCACTGCCTGTCTTTAGCCTGCGGTACACTGAAAGGAACAAACATAGATAAAGGCTTGCCTTGTCTTGTATGTGTGTGTGTGCATGTGCATGTGCGTGTGCCTGTTTGTATGAAATATTGTAAGAATTCACACTAGTAAAGGAAACACTGGCAGTAGACTTACTGTACTTCATCTCCTCCCTGTCTCTGTTTGGCCAGCTAAACCATGTACAGCATTGGTCCTGTCCTTATTTGCCCTCAAAGATGTACAATACATATTAGTGCACTCTGTATTTTGTTTGAGTTTGAGATTTGTGCTCTATTTTGTATTTTTCTGACACTTTTTTTTAATTTACCTTGCCCATTGCTTTGACCTTTAATTTCAGTGAAGTTTGACATATCCTTTCTTTTCTTCCGTCCTTCTCTGAGGGTTTTAAAATAGAGACTGATCGTCCTTGGTCTCTTGGCAGTGCTCAGTGACAGGTATGAACGGTGCCTTTGTCCCATTCACTTGCTATGCTTGGGGATAGGTATATATTCAAGCTGAGGAACACTGCAGCTTGTGTAGTTATTGTGCATTACTTCTGTGGCTATTAGTAGAGTACTGCAAAGGTGAAAGGTTGGTTAACTGTGACCTTGAGTAAAATAAGCCAAGGAAAAGGTCTGATTTTTTTATTGAAAGAAATGTCCATATCACTGCTGTTTTGATGCTTTTTGATTGTTGCTGTACCTACAGTGTGAGTGTCATTGATAGTAATGCATTGATGGGCGAAGGTGAAGGCAGTTGGGTGGTTCAGTTCATAATAAGCTACATTTCATCATCAGTCCACACTCATCAGAAGAAAGGTGCTAAAATGGCTGAATAGTATAGCGTAAATATTGCTCATATAAAGCGTACATAGGTTCAAAGATTTATTGTAGAGCTATGTAATATATACAAATAATATTGATGAGGCAGACATTCAAGACTTGTGCTTATATATATCAGTATATATGCACAAACTGTGCACATTTTGATATCTACCATTAAGCAGAGCAGTCTAACTGTACACAGCAGTCATTAGTCACAGCAAACAAGCTGTAGGGGAAGGTAAAATGAACTGTAGCATTTGCACAGTCACCATTGTACACCAGGATTGGTTCCACAGATGACTGCCAGTGAAACAAATATGACACATTATGGCTTGAGAAAGACAGTGTTGAAAATCATTTTCATCACATTTGACAGTAGAGCTGACAGACAGGTTGTTGTACTATCATTAGTGTGGCATCCTCTGTATTTCTGGTATGTAATTTTTTAACCATCATGTATAGATTTGACCATTTTCCTGTTGAAACAAGTGAAGCTCTGTGAGTTTTAGCCATAACAGAAAAGCAATTATGAAAAATTCATTTATCCCCCAATGGAAACTTTAAAAATACTAAAAGGACAATCTCAGCTATTTTCAACTTTTAGATTTTTTATGGCATTGTTCTTGATTTCTGGGCAGGGATTTGTTCAGTCTATTTTCTTATTATTCAAAAAGAAATATTTTTACAATTCTTCTATTCTTGCATAATTTTATTTGAAAGGTCTGCAGGTTTGGTTGTGATCAGACAAGGTTTTCACCTAAGGACATTTTAATTCCTGTTTTGAAACTGTAATTAGTTTGTTTTATTTAAATTATTTTTTCTTATTAATATATAAGAAGTTGGAAAATCCAAATCATAGTCTATGGATTATTCTTGTTTGTCTTGGTTTCTGTAAAAACTGTTTGGGCTGTCTGGTTCACAGTTGATTTAAAGTGCTGTATGTTAGAGCATCCCTGTAACACTCAAACACATTTGATGTATCTGTGGAGTATTTGTATTTTTATTGTTTGGTTTTTATTGTTTATTTTGTTTACTTAAGATTATTCCTTTTTAATTTATCTCTCCACTCTAACTACATACACTTCCAATAAACAGGGACACTCCTCTGACAATTCACTCCAATTCTTTTATTGTTCCACTTTCTAATATATTGAATGCCATATTTTTTTTATTTAACTGGCTGATCAGCAGTGGTCCCACATGACTACAGTACCTTAAGAAAGAACCCATTACAAATATATGACCTACATCTGATTTTCCATAATTTTGTCATGGTGTTCCTCTGCGTGCCAGCATTGGAAGCTGCTCCAGTTATTCAAAGTCATTATGGATAGCTGTATCAGGTCCATTTGCCTTCGCAATGCCTTTGGTGTTTGCAGCAGAGACAGATATTATTTGCAGATGTGCACTTTTTTACACTGAAGTGCAACACCGCCATGTGTTTACACTGGGTTGACTTTGGCCACACAGCAATACAATGATTGTGTAAGTGGGTAGTAAACGCAGCTTCTAAAGAATTCTGCAAATTAAATAAGTATTTTCTCCTCATTAGGTAAGTTTACAAGATTATTGCAAAACAACTATACTTAACCTGCCCCAACATTGTGTTAGTTTAGTGGGATTAAGATACATTTTTATTGAAGGTGTCTGTTTCATTTTATGGGCATGCATGTGTATGTGTGTAGTACCTGCACACTAAGACAAGTTCATTGAATTTCTTTTGTTGTTTCATACATACTCCATCATAATCTTTATTACACAGAAACACTTGTTGCTACATGATGACAGTGGGCTTGTGTGATATACCTTTGTGTATTTTTGTGTAAGACATTTGTGTTTATATATATTCAGCCATATATGTTGCCACATGTTGTGCATTTAAACAGAACTGTAACTGTGTATGTGTCTTTGTGCCTGTTGTATGCTTGTGTACAGACTTGAAAGTATGCTGTGCGTGAATTTCTGTGAGTATATGTACCCTGTGGGCTGTTTCTATTGTGTGTGTGTGCGTGTGTGTGTGTGTGCATTTTCAATAATTACCACGAGAGCCCTCAAACTCAAGATTTATCCACACAGTGTGTGTGTGTGTGTGTGTGTGTATTATCCAGGGAGTGCTCAGACTGAAGATCCAGCTGATGAAAGCTACCTGGAGCTTCATAAATGGACCCTTTGTCCAACAGAGGAGCCTGTGTGCTTGTTTGTGTGTACGTTAGGCCGAAATCTGAGCTGAAAATCCGGGGGAAACACAATGTTTTAGTTTCATCAGACTTTTGTGGGGGACGCTGCACCCCTGGGTCATACACCTACTGCTGCCATGCTTGTATTTTTCTATTTTGTGTTGGTATACAGAACTTGTCAGGTTCAATAGCTGTTTTTGCCTGAGCCTGAGAAATATAAACTTAAACAGATTAATGAAGCTTGAATTGTAAATTTATTGACAATATTGTTATTTGGAACTGAAAAAGCAACATCTCAAGCTCTTGGTTAGCTTTGTGTGGGCCATTTTTATTTCACAAAATTTTAATTACCAAAATAGATTTGTATTTTGTAGACCTGTCTTTGGACCTACAGACCTATAGGCACATTCCCAAGCAGTTTCCAATGTTTCTCTGACCCCTGGAAAATAAGGCAACACAGGCCATAGGGTTAAAAAAAAAACAACAACAACAGCATAATGTCCTGGTCTCCTGAGGTAGGTAGGTAGGTATAGGTAGTATATTCTGCACCCTTCCATTACAATCCTAGCAGCATTATTGTACAGCGTAAGATAAAACATTCATACAATCAGCGCATTGTAGAAATGCACCGAAGTCAATAAATTGTCCTGTGAAGTTTGTGTCTTTGTGTTTGTGTGTGTGTGTGTCTGCGTGCAAAAGGAGTGAAACAGATGTATATTCATTTGGTACTGATTGCATGTACACAGTGTTCATTGCACAGTGTGTTCAAGTTAAGTAAAGGTAATCACTCCATTAGATTCAGCTTTAAATGAATCACTCCTGAGCTGCAAAAAAAGTGGCAAAGACCAAGGCAAACGCACAGTTAGAAGATGCCAGGGCAGGGCCACAATTACACAGGCAGGAAAAGAACAAAGACAGGAAACACACGACACAGTAGAAAAAAACTACCAAAATAAAACAGGAAACACAGGAGTCCACAAGAGTCGCTTAGTCTGTCAGGGGCAGATGATGACACCATTTATCATATTTAAATACCATGAGGGAGAGCATGCACATTTTTCTGGTGTTTACACTTGAATGTATTATTTTATCAGATATATGTCAGATCGTTCATTTATCGGGCTAGATTCACACTTCACACTTCTCATGCTGTCGCTTACACTGTGAAAGCTTCACCTGTATTTGAAGATTAAAAATAGAATAGACTATAGACAATAAATGATTAAAAATAGAAGTAATATTCAAAAAATCCATAGTCTTCATTAATCAGAATATTCAATTGTGGTTCTGATTTTGTTGTGTTGGTTCTTCTTCTTGCCCTATAAAATATATACACATTTTTCTAATTCATGTAGCAAGTTATCTGCCATCTAAAACTTAATAATAACAGTCAACATAACATAACTTTCAATTTCACAACACCAGTTCAAAATTAAAATAAACTAAATAGCTACAATTAAATCAATTCAAAATGAATTACCTCTGTTTATTTTCAGCAGGATTACATGAAAAGTAATGGAGGGATTTTTGCAGTTTTTTTCCAGTGGTGGCTCTTGGTGTAAATAAGAAACCATTACATTTTGACAGTGATCCAGATCAGTATCTGCATCCAGAAGTTTTTGTTTTTATGGATTCTTCACCAATGCGAAATAGGGCAAAATTTTAAGTTTTGAGTAATATCTCCATAAATGCATAAAGACTTGAATTTAAAAAATAAAATTGGGGACAATTTTTATGTCAGTGCTCAAGAAAATAACATAAATATCTATGAATAAATATGATTTTTAAAGTATTATTTACTACATGCCACAATATACAACTAATAGGAGAATTCTTGAATGAATACATATTGAAATGTACATGATAATATTTTTTTGTGACTAAAATTTTAATTTTGGGGAAATGTTCAACGTTGGTGGAGGTATGCGCTCTCTGAGGGTTTCCTTATCAGAAGTCTATTCATTCTCAGTCTTAACTGACTGATAATTTTCTGCTCGAAGAATCCTGTCAGAGTCTGATGTTGATGTAAGGCCATGTGGCAAATACAAGGAAAAACCTGAATCACATGCTATGACCTTCGCACTCACTAGTCTTAAACCCAACTGAAGACCTTTGGGAGATTTTGAACTGATGCTGACTGACAGTACTGTCTACCACCATCATCAAAACACTGAATAAGAGAAAACTTTTGGAAGAATGGTGTTCCATCAGAGTTCAGAGAATCAGTGCCAAGGAGTGCTGAAGCTGCTCTGGAGGCTTGTGGTCACCCATCAGCTTGCTGTGACATTTTAAGTTCACTTACATCATACTTTAATTTTAAAACACGACTTGGCACGTGGATATTGGTTTGCAGTTTAGTTTAATTGGTCAGTGGCAAAAAATATAAAGATGGATTTAATGTCTGAGGCATTGCAACATTTTCCTTCTATGACGGAGGCCTGTTACTTAGAACCATCCCTGTTTCATTGTATGTTTGCACTGCATCGAAGAGCAGGATCTGCTATAATAAGGATAATTCAGTTTTTCAGTCATCAAACCAGTAAAAGTCTGCGTGGCATATATGGAATATGCAATGCTTTCACTGGACCCTTAAATGCTTACTCTGCAATTGTCATGTTGCTTCCACCAGTGTTTTCTGTAGTAGGCTGTCTAATGAGGATGTGTCCCCTGTCTGTGCAATCACTGCACTACCTAATTTGTTTTTCATCAGTTATCTTGCTAATATTTGTCAAACACTGAAAACGACTCTCTGCTTTCTGCTAGGCAGGACACAACCTCTCAGCACACACACACACACACACACACACACACACACTTTAATTTTTTGTGGGGGCAGGACTGATATCGAGGGGTGTGTTTCTCTATCATCTTACTGCCATTGTTCTGTGGTTGTAACATATACACACATAGTAAATTGCAACCAGTTTATCAAAGAGGAGAAGAAGAGAGGATTAGGGAA
The DNA here is from genome assembly GCA_016785225.1 of Psettodes erumei. Classification (NCBI taxonomy): domain Eukaryota; kingdom Metazoa; phylum Chordata; class Actinopteri; order Pleuronectiformes; family Psettodidae; genus Psettodes; species Psettodes erumei. The sequence continues at coordinate 742,227 of JAFBJZ010000902.1, read as the reverse complement.
ACATGCACCAAGCCATGTATAGCACAAAATCTAACATCCGTTTAGTATTTTCACCACTTCATTTTGCTGTCAAAAAGCCCTTTCCCTTGGTATTGTACATTTTATCAACTTCTGTATTCCTATGTGTAAGTGCATTGACGTGTGTACTGTATTACGCCAGCTGTTTGATTCATAGGTGAAATCAATTTGGTGACAATAAGGTCTGTTTGATTCAACAGGAAAAGCACAAACACACACCATATTGAAATTTTTTTGATGCAAACAGCTGCGTAAAGTCTGTGGAGAGTAACTGACATTTGGAAATAAAAGGGAATCCATTGCCTTCTGTTTCTATTGAAAGGAATGGCTTACAAAAAAATTAAATGGTTATAATAGCTAATTGATACATGAATTACGAATATATGGCAGAGTTTATGCAGGTAGAGTTCAATGATACGTATCCAGCCGTATCCATCCTGACAAGAATAAACTAATTTTGGCCACATTGGAATTACCCATTTAAGGAAGACTTCCAGTTACTGTCAGCGTCTAGCAAGGAGAATAACATTTACAATATAATAGCCCATTGAAAGTATGAAATGACAACGTGAATAAGGAAACCAAAGTACTCTGGCCATAAAATATGCACATAATGTTTCACGCAAAGGTATTTCATTTATGATACAATATGTGAAATGATTAGATGTGCACACATACAAACCCCCCTCATAGATAGAGTCACTCTTACTGCTGCATTCTGAGCATCAGCACATTTAATTAAGGGTTACAGTAATGGGTACTACATTACTAGGCCAAGTCTAAGTCTCAGCTTTATATTGAGCAGTTCTACATCCGTATACAGAGAACTGTGTGAGAAATATGCCATAGCATTTTAACCACACTGTGCCCAAATTTTTGATTTTCAGATGTACATGAAGTCAAACAAAATTATCAAGTTTTTACTCCGACACAAAAAAAAGCTCATGTGTCTCACAAGTTGAATGACAGTTGCCATTTAGCTTGAGAGAGATATCAAAAGTGGTTGTTCTGCCAAAGTCAGCATTTGGGTACATTCTAAAAAAAACAGGAAAATGAGAAATTGGCAAATTAGCAAATAGCATGCTGTTTGCTCAGATTCAGTCAAATACATCTCAACTCATTGCATGACATTTCATCATTCAGCATGACAACGATCCCAAACTCTCCTCGCCTGGCTGAGATCAGATGACTGAGCAACATTCTCCTGGGTGAGGAGCAGACTTCAGGTAGTCAGTGACACCAACTAAACATTAAATAAAGGAAACACAAACTATAATAGAAACAAAAATTATAACAAAATATTAGATATGATGATAATATATTTGATGTCATGTCTGTCTGAAACCTTAAAATTGGTATCACCCACATAGTCCTTTCTATACTGCTATATACCTCTTCTAATTCACGCTGAGACCTGGCACTTTAATTGGAAGTCAGTTTATTGTAGCATCTGTTATTTTACTTCAAATCAACCCAACTCAACCCAGGACCCAGAAGAACAAACAAATGTGCACTGGCAGTGTCTTGACAGCTGTATGCAGAAACACACACTATTTTCAATGTTATTTGACATCCACAGCAACGCTTTGCCTCAAACGTGTCATTTGTTCAACGTCACATACTCCACTGACAGATGGAGGGTGTGTGTGTGTGTGTGTGTGTGTGTTGGGGGTGTCTGTTTGGCTGAGTGTTTGTGAGAGTTGGGGATCAACTGTGTGATTGAGTGTTGGTATAAATACAAAACCAATAAAACAGATCTTTTTTTCATCAGATCTCCTGATGAAAATATGCAGTTTCACAGAAGCATAGTGAATCATGCAGGAGAAATGCTGAAATTCTGATGAGAACTTATTCAGGCATTTTGTGCAGCAGTGAGAGCACAAAGATGGTATTTCATGAGAGTGAGAGTGAGAGTGAAGGGTTCATAACATTTTCGGAGAGTTCATGAAGTAAGGGGTTCGATCATCTCATCTATGGCATGATTGTGGCTGGTTCTGAAAAAAAAAATTCAGGATAGCAATAGGCCAGTTTTGAGCTTTTGTACAAATTTTTCTTTGACTGTCAAAAATAGATAAACATCAGATAAAAGCTCATGATCATAACTGATGAGTTGAAAATGATTCATTTTCTCTCACATGATATGATATTGAGACCGATAATACCTTTACATTTTATGACTTGACTTTTATGAGTCTCATATTGGAATCAGAATCAGAAAAAAACTTTATTGGCAAGGTAATGGACATGGACGTCATTATCAGCAGAACAAAATGTGTCCTTATACAGGAGTATGCTGATCTTTTTAACTGTTGCAAAATCTCTATTAAAAATATTAGAACAAAAAACCCTCAATGACACCAGAGGGATTTATGGAAGTGCATGTCCATGCACATACATAAACACACAAAACATGGCCTTGCTTTTCATGTAACCAACCATCCAGCAACAAAATGTGTGTGTGTGTGTGTGTGTATGTGTGTGTGCGTGCTTAAGAATGTATTTAAAGGTTATTGCCACCCTGCACTGCAAGTGTGAGTCTCTTGCTGGCTCACTGGTTATTTCTGCACATACCTACACACACTGCACTACATTACTGTCATTGTGTGTGTCTCTTGCTGGCTGGTTGGTTACATTAAAAGCAGGCTCATTGGTGCTCAGCCAGCCGTAATGACGAGGATGAGTGTGTGTGTGTCTCTCTCTTCCATACCCGCACCATGCTCTCAGACTAGTGACTCAAGTGCAACAGGGAACATGGGAAGTAATAGATGGCATGGAGCGACAGGGACATGCATTTTCCCACTCAAATGTGTGTAGCAGGGAACACTTCACTACATCTTTTTCAGCTTTTATCACCTTTGACCTCTGCACTCTGCACAATTTTGCTTTCATCCCTTTGTCAATCTCCTCTCTCACTTTACTGTCGCCTCTTTCATGTGAACATCAACCACCCTGTGGTGTTGACATCACCAGACCATGGTGGGCTGGGAGCTAACTGTAGGGCATAACCTTTTTGAACACTGCACCCAGGAGAGGGGCACATACTAAACCAATTTTATACACAGACTTAGGTCGACAGACGGAGCTACAGGCAGGGCGTGTTGGGTAACCTGCCTTTGTGAACGCTCCCATGTTTATTGGCAAATGATGAATATTATTATTATCAGGGTGATATCCTGTGCTATTTCGATGGATGATAATGCTTTTGTTTTCAGCTGTCTCCTATGGGTGTTTTCCAGCACACAGTGCAGTCGGGTTAGTGCACCTTGGCTGCAGCAGTGGGTTCACATTGACCTGCATCCAGAGAGTTAGCAGTGAACTCAGCAAAGGTTAGAGCCCCCCCAGTGGCAAAAGACAGTGGGAAAGCTGGAGCGTGGCATAAGGTGACTGTGAGTGCTGTTTTGACACGTTTGAGAGCCTGGCACAAGACTCTTGCTGTTTGCATCTTAATGAGGTAGTTAAGTTTAGATAGGTGCTATAGCTTGCTATAGCTTGATATACTCACTTCTGCATTGCTCTCTATGTGTTGTTGAGATTCCAAGTTACAGTGTCAGTGTTAATTGATTAATTCAAGACTTACCTTTTCTTAGAGGCCTTTGTCTTTCTACCAGTTGTGCTAAAAATACCTTTTTCCAGCATTTCTGGAATTCAGATTTAAACCCTTTTCCCATGTGGCCCTCTTTTAATCACAAACAAAGTAGGTACCTGCTATTTTTGGATTATGAACCTGCAGCAGCGCAAAGTGCAGGGTCTGGCTGAAGTGGAATATGGATCAGAAGGTGCGGTGATTGAAATATACATTAAATGACAGTAGAAATAAATGACAAATAGTTTAGTGAAGCCATTTTCATACTTTTTCAATTTATATTATGTGTGGTTGTAAAAATGCAGCTCAAATAATTAGAATATCATGAAGTCAATTCAAAAAGTTTAACTTTATATCCTATATTCATTACACATAAAGTGTAATACTGTGTCTCAAATATTTTTGTAATGTATTCATTATTTTTAAGTTATGTTCCTCAATCAAGTATATTCATTAATGGAATAAATGGATTTACAATGGAGAAATGTGATTTTTTTTCATGATATTCTAATGTTTTAAAATGCACTATAAATTTTTCACAACATATTGAAAGAATAAAGCATGAGACAGAGTCTTGATGCACTGGTACAAGGATATCCATGCAGGGGATGCCATATCCCCTGCATGGGCGTCTGTTTTAACAGACCTATCTGGTATGTGTAGATGAGCCATGGCTGTTGATTGCGGTGTGACTTGGAATTTTCTACTGTGGCCCCAGCTCTGTGTTTATTATGAAAACCTTCCTAAAAACCTGGTTTTGCTTTGATAGCAGTGGTGGTCTTTTTACAAATGTCTGGCCAAGCCTGGTCAGAAAAACAGTGAGTCAGACAAGGTTTTTTAGTTGATGATGTTCCATGGCCACACTTGGGTGGCAAGCGAGCAGGGTGAGTCCTCAGATTAGTTCTAGAGAAAGGCAGCTACTTTTTGAAAAGATGGAAGAGGTCGTTTTGCCATCTACAAAGAGCACACACTCCCTAAATAATATATAATGATGTTAAATATACATATATATGTATATAGAAAGAATATCAGCCAATATCTTGATCTCAGTATTTCTTACGCCTTAAAATCCAGTATCAGTCACGCTCTTCTGTCTTCTGTCCCAGTTAAAGGTGAATTTAGGATGATGTCACCTGGTCCTCAGTCCTGCTCAGAGAGCAGTGAATGCACACAGCATGATGTAGGGTTTTTATGGTTTTACCAAGTGGTGGTGCCAACTTACCAACCCTCCGTGTAAATGATAGACTGAGCAGCTTTGTGTTATTCTTTAAAGCAAGGAACATATATAAATACAAGCTACAATGGCAGGAACCCACTTCTGGGCATGTTCTTCACCACAGAGGACTTTTTTATTCCTCCCAAAATAGTAGATTTGTGCTGATTGACATTGATCTGAGTGATGGATGATGGTCAGAGTGATTGTTGACAGCTTAGTGTCACAACAATTATTGCCTCAATTTCCCATTACATATTTTTTATTGTATTATATATTATTGTTTTTATTGTATTTGTTGCAAAGTAATTCAATTAATATTAAGTCCATGTGTCCCACTGTACTTTTATCTTCTGCTTCTGCGTTTCTGTTGGCATGCATGAACACACACATACACACACACACACACTCTGACCAACATATCTCCGACTTCACTGGTTATTGTGTATGGGTTGTTGTTGCACATAAAACTTTCAGCCCAAAGTCAGATTGAAGGGAGAAATATGTTGATATTTTTTACAAATGCATCAGTCACAGACCAACTCTGACAGATGATTCTTGGCGTTGACTGCATGCTTCCATTTTTATTTGGTTTGGTTTGGGCAGCAAGTGAAGCACAATCTTCAGGAAGGTGTTGTCAAGCCATGTGTAATGATGAACGTCACCTTACCTGCTTGTCCTTTTCTTTCCAGTTTCCATACTGCCCTCGCTGGTTGCACTCCTTTTCTCACACCACGCCTCTGTTGCTGGTGCAACCAAACAGTTTGCATGTCACTCATAGCACGCTCCATTATCAAGTGAAATTATAGGTGGTTTATGATCAAGGAGGGAGCAAGCCTGGGGATTGGTGATGCAACCATGCAACTATCTGAGTTTTATTGACCAAATTTCTTATTGTTATTGATCAAGTGTTTATCACCAGAACATATTATTTCGTCCCCCAGGCCTTGTGAATTACACTGTACAAAAAAAGTGAGGGCAACCATGGGTGAAGTAATTATAAGTGTGGTCGATTTCTTTGTTTTTTGCCAAAGCACAAGACAAATGAAACTAACTAATTTGAAAAACAAATGTTTGACTAATTAAACTCTGATGAAAGGTCAATATTAAAAACCCAACTACAACAAGAGTCGGGGCACCCTTCAACAGTGATATTCCATTCTTCTACTTTCTTATATTCTTTAACTTTGTTTTCTACCTCCATAAAATCATATATATATAAAGGAGCGCAATGCTGGGAACAGCTAAGATCCTGCGCAGAACCCTCAGACTCCCAGGCCTCTGGTAGAGGACCCGAGTCTGAAGGAAAAACACCGCCCAGGTGGGCGATATATATATATGAGTCCTAACACACAGACGTGTGTGCAGGTATATCTGCGTGTGCGTCTTGCCAAAACATGCATGCATGTGTAAGGCTTCAACTAATCTCTCCAACCAATAAGAAAATATAAATTTGAGTCTGAACGTATTTTTAAGGTTCTTTCTGCATTGGCTAACATAAGGGATAATGTCACCCTTTTATAATGTATTCAAGCTGCTTTGTTGTGTGTCAGTCAGCAAGGCTGTATATCTCAATGAATAGGTTGCGAAAGTGAGGTCATGTTTACTAAATGCAGTGACAATAATATGTCAGAATTTAACAAGGACATTTTTTGTATGACAGTATGAATGAGCATTAATGTTGAAAAGAGTTGAAATAATTCAAACTGCCAGTTTGCTCCTTTATTGAGAAATCTACCATGACCTCAGTCACATCAGTGACTTCACTCAAAATCCTCTGCATCGTCGAACAAAGATGGAGCGTTTGAATGGATCAAAATGAAAAAGAGAAAAAAAAAAAAACAGGAATGACAATACCGCTAAAACTTTATTATGATTATTAAAAGTTCTATTACTATTCTAGTTTCATTAATTGATTACGTGGAAAAATATACATACAGTTATCTTCCATTGCTTTGTGTATCCTAATTTCATGGAAGTATTTTATGGCTCGATCGCACAGAATGAGAATCAGTTTTATTACCCACAAATGCAACACAGAAACATTACAATAAAAAGAGAGTCGAAAATTGAGGTAATAACAAATAAATACCAATAATGTGAAATGAAAAACTAACTCTATAGCCTGTGAAAGGTACGTTGCTCTTACACGTTACCTTCATGAAATCATCACGACAGCAGGCTGTGGTGCAACCATACAGACCACACAAAGAGTGAAAGAAGGAGTGTCTCAGGTTTTACCCTTGAAATACATTGCCGTGCAAACACTGCACATGAATATACTCAATTATATGACCATGTGTAGCGGAGCCACATTAAAATTGTTAGCGCTATTCAAATATAATCATGTAAATGGTTTCACCAAATAAGTATCAGAGTAACTGGCTGATGGAAAATCATATATAAAGCTACATATATGAAGGAAACAGATAAACCTGTGAATGTGCCCCCCATTTAGGTAAACAGCTGGTTTTCTTCTTGAACATACACACGTGTGTATGAGCGTGTGTGTGTATGTGAGGGATCATATTTGCATATTTGCTACGTACTGCTGCTCTACAACTGAATTCCTTGAATACACTTTCTTTCCATGAAACATAAATTTTATATTATTAAATGGTATTATTAAACTATTACTATAGAATTTTATCACTATTATTTTGGTTTTCTTGTTATTTTTGCAAGTCATGATGGCATTTCTTTACTATGTATTTCTCTGCGTAAACCACCCATAATTACGACCGGGCCAGGCTTGACCCCTTACATCACAGTTTTAAATTCTTTTTTGTTTGTTTCCTTTAAAGACAGAAAAAAAGAAAATGATGAAAATGTGCTTCATTGTATTTAGTAGGCCATTGCTGAGGATGTAATGAAGCCTTGTTAATCAGTTTAAATTAAAGGTACATCTCACACATTAAACAGGTCAAATCTGATCTGTACACAATAAAAGGGTTCAATGCAATGATGTGAAGCTGTGGTGAACAGAGGAGTTAAACATAAATCATACATTAAACAAATTGTACTCATGAAGCCTTGTTGAAAATGGCTGATAATCATCATCTTAGTGAAGACAGTCTTGCAGAGGTCTGTCCTTTGGCTCATCAGGAGCTGCACTGCTGATGGTGAGTGGGTGTGGACTCCACACTCTGCTGACACCTCACCTCAGCTTGCCAGCCTTGGGTTACAGTAATTTTGTAGAAGAGGAAACAACAGCAGTGAAAGCTGAAGATTAAAATGTGACAGAAGCTTCAGATGAGTATGATCGATAGATAGAAAGATAGATAGATAGATAGTGTACCTTTGTTTGCAGCGCCACTCCAAATTTTTAGTCATTTAAAACATTTAGTCATTTAAAAGTGCATCATTATGCAATAATCAATAAATTAATAGCCATAGAAGTCTGTCAATCATAACAAAAGTAAAATAAAAATGATGTATCTCAGTCTGTATGAGAGGTGTATACTTCTCTCCTACTTATTTTATGGTTTTTTTTTTACCCCACTGGCATGAATATTTTTAAAGTTGTCACATTCCAGTTTGCTCTGTGGCAAACAGTTGTGAACATTGACAATGGAGAGGTAACCATGATGGTTTCAATATTGTGTAAGAGTGGAGTGTGTCTCTCTTCATCAGCAGAGTTCAGGTTCCTTCAACGGTCCTGTTTACACAGTGTGTCACGTACACAGACAGGTGCACTCGCTTGTCGGACTGCATGTTGAGCGCAGTTTTAAATTTTGGGCTGTACGCAGATGGTCTGCATGGACTCAGACAGGATGAGGTTGAACTGTACTCTCACTGACAGTTAAATTTGTGGACAAGTTACAGACAGTTATTCTGAGTTAACACTTCTCCATACAGAATGCAGGGCAACCCAAATTTTCATAACATCAGTTTGTGCAGAATCTAAAAAATCACTATCTAAATAGAACAGATTGCCCTGAGTAGAGCAATCCTCTGCCACATATTTATTTATTTTGTGTTTGTAAAGCTCAGCCATTTCAACCACTGCTTTACTGTACTTTATTTATTGTTTCTGTTGTTATTGATGAATGAAGAAATTACATACCATCATTACTTTGAAAATAAGTGCTTTAAAGTGTTTTATGTATGTGTCTATTGTTCTCAGTGGTGGCTATCAGAATTTGGTATTGATTTTATAAATTGTTTTTTTGGTATGCAAAACAAAGGTACCAGCTTTCATCAGGCTGTAATTGCTCTGGTATTGTTAAAAAGTTTGTGTACACTGGAACTGGCTGCCTGTGGAGTACAGTCAACATCAAATCTGACTCTTAGCTCTAGTTCAAAGCGTGTCTTCATAAGGTTTGGGTCCCAAACAAGGCCTGTGAAATATTTTTGTTCAATGCCAGTGTTTTTTTGCATCTTTTGGACCTTGATATACTGCATATATTTTAAAACCTTTACAAGCTTGAACATTGATTCATTCATGCTTCATACATTTTCATGAGAACCTAGATTTGGAACCAGATGCAACATTTCCAAAATGAGACTGAGATTGAGGAACATAACTTAAAAATATTGTGTAGAAATACATTAAAGTATGTTAATTTAGTGTCAATGTCTTACGTCACAAGTTCCCTTGATAGATAAAAACACACAGTTAAAAGCTGTGTTTCCCTCATGCAACCCCCCCAAAAACCCCAAATGTCTCATGTATCTTACTGTGTGTGTGTGTGTGTGTGTGTTCGTGCGTGTGTGTTTGTGTGTGTGTGTGTGTGTGTGTGTGTGTGTGTGTGTGTGTGTGTGTGTGTGTGTGTGTGTGAGTGTGTGTCCATGCATGCGTGCGTGCATGTGTGTGTGTATGTGTCTGCCTTGGAAATACTGACTGAAGTAAGCAAAAAACATCTTTTGCTCGATTCTTTTTACTATAGGTCACTAAGGCACCATACATACAGTACTTCAGCAGTCAGGGCCTGCCTCATTATGGAAAGGCATTAGCTGTGAAAGATGCAATATTCAGTGGAGTGGTTGAACTATATTTTCCATATTTTAAATAGAATATGACACTTAATCAAACATTCATGTAACTATTAAAAAAACTGCTGGATACAACATTATTTACTGGAAATTCCGTGAAAAAGGACAAAAACTGTTATGATTTCAAACAACAGGAGTGAAGTGTGTACATACTTGGTGTTTTCTCAATATATACAGTATATGTATGTATTTCACTGTGTGGACACATGTATCTGTGTATGTTATCTAACATGCACAGTGTGAAGTCATGTTGAAACACATCCAACCTTTTATGTCAACAAATTTAGATACTCCCACTGAAGCAGGAGAGGGCCATTTCGGAAACCGCTTATTTTTCCTTCTACCAGAGGTTTTACCAAAATATTTCACCTCAGTGGAGACAGTTCCCATCTGAACTACCCTCTGAACAACCATGCTTAAAATATGTTTATCTTTCTATTTTCTTCTTTCTTTCTTTCTCTTTCTTTCTATTCATAATTCCTATGACACAACAATTCAATAATCACAGAGGAAAATAATGTAATCCTAAATTTCTGCCAAAAACTGTCTCTCAAATCTGTCTATTTTGTCAGAGGGAAAAACAAAAGGAAATTGGGTCTTTGTACACAATAAGCATCAAGCAATTAATTTTCACATACATTTGTATGTTCTTAGCAGCTAACCCATATATTTTTTTAGTCCTATAAATTTACTACCATGCCTTGTTTTATTCTGAACGTCTTCATGTCCATTGGTGACTGAGACCTCCAATAGTGGCCAAAAATTAATGAAAGATTGTATTTGTATAAGTTCCAAATCTACAGCCCTATAATAAGAAAACAATGTGCAGTCCAGACTTTTAGAGGTTTGGGCATACACAGAACATGTTTGACTTCCACAAAGTTATGTAAGGGAAGGAACAAAACATGCCTGCCCAGATACAGCGTTTTTGAGGCTAGAACAAGAGGCCTGTTTTTTGTTTGTCCTGTCTGTTTGTTCTTACTTGTCTGTCACTGTTTACATCGGTTGCATACTCAGGGCGACTGGGGAATTTATTTTTTTTAATGATTTTTTCAATGGACAGAACAACATTTTTTCAGCATATTGACTGCAACTTTGTTCTTCTGTTTTCAACCTTCTTGTTGACAAAGGAAAGAGGTGTTTTGTAATTGTTCTTATTCATACGTGTGATCCTAATCACATTTTACAGCTCACACACATCTTTTTTAGTTCGAAAAGTCACACTGTTTTGTCCTACATTTTGTTCCTTTTTTTCTCAGACAGTATGACTTCATGTCTCTTAGCATTTGGTCATATTTACCTTAAATTCTGAAGTCTTACTCAGCCTGCAGCTAGAAAAAGGAATCCCTAACTATACTGGTTCAGTGATTGAGGAATATTTTCTTTTTGAACACTTTTTGTACTTTATTGGTAGGCGTCAGCACTGACAAACAGTAAATAGACACAGTATTACCATACAACATACCATTATTCTGTATCATCATTACCACATTGTAGTAAAACAAAATACACTGCATGCACAATTATTAGGCAAGTTGTATTCCTGAGGATTCATTTATTAGGCAAATATCAGTGTGCAGAATTATTATGCAACTAAAAAAAGTAAATTTTTCCCATCTCACTCTTTTCATTTATTAGAGTAAGAACAAAAATTAAACAACTCAAGATTTACAAATAAACACTCCAGACATTTAAAAAAATATGTAGTGACCAATATAGCCACCCTTCTTTTCAATAACTGTCATGAGCCTTCCATCCATGGAGTCTGTTAATTCCTTGATCTACTGATGATCAACTTTTCGTGCAGCAGCAACCACAGCCTCCCAAATGCTGTTCAAAGGGGTGTTTTGTGTTCCCTCACTGTAAATCTCATGTTTAAGAAGGGCCCACAGGTTTTCAATAGGGATAAGCTCAGGGAGGAAGGGGGCCATGTCATTACTCTGTCATCCTTAAGGCCTTTGCGGGCTGGCCACACAGTGAAATACTTGGACGCATGTGATGGAGCACTGTCATGCATAAAAATCATGGCCTTCTTGACTGATGCAGATCTTTTCCTGTACCACTGCTTGAAGAATGTAGCGTCTAAAAACTGGCAGTGGGTTTGGGAGTTGAAGTCCATCTTCAACCCGAAAAGATCCAACTAGCTCATCCTTAATAATAGCAGCCCACACCAGTGCCCCACCTCCACCTTGCTGGCGTCTGACTCGAAGTGGAGCCATCTGGTCCATCAAGAGTCACTCTCATTTCATCCATGTCCATAAAACCTTTGAAAAATGTGTCTTCAGATATTTCTTGGCCCAGCCTTGATGTTTCAACTTATGAGTCTTGTTCAGTGGTGGTCGTGTTTCAGCCTTCCTTACCTTGGCCATGTCTCTGAGCACTGAACGCCTTGTACTTCTGGACACTCCAGATAGGTTGCATTTCTGGAATATGGTGGGACTGGAGGATAATGGGTTCCTGGTAGCTTCACATTTAACCCCTTAACACCTGAATTTATTTCCAATTATCAAAAAAAAATTGGTGTGTGTTTTTGCTTTCAAGTAGATACTAAATTAAGTGTGTTAATTTGAGTATAGCACATAAAATAGATATAAAATAGATATAAATCTATAATTATCTATTAGCTATGATGCAAATTAGTCACAACAGGCAATAAAGGTAAAAAAAAATACCTGTTCCCATCTCAGGTATGAAGATTCTTTTATTAATGTAACAAAAAAATACTAATACAAATGCTATTTTGGCTGTTTTGGAGCGGAAGGGGTTTGTTGCTAAATCGCAACAATAGGCATTAAGGGGTTAATTCTTCTCAATTTTTTAACACTTAATTTGCATCTTTTTTTCTCCACACGTTTCTTGCGACCCTGTGACTATTTGCAACAAAATGTTTGATTGTTCGGTGATCACACCTCAATAGCTTAGCTACGTCAAGAGTGCTGCATCCCTCTGAAATGCATTTCAAAATTTTGGACTTTTCACTCTGTTAAATCTCTTTTTTGGCCCATTTTGTCTGAGGTAAAGAAGCTGCCTAATAATTATGAACACCATGATATAGAGTGTTGATCACTTAAGGCCACACCCTCCCTCATTACACAAATACACATCACCTGATAATTATTAAATCCAAAGTATTCAAGTTTCTAAAGCTTGGAATTGGAAAATATGCATAAAAATTACGATAAGCTCAAAATACTCACTTGACAAATAATTGTACACACAGTGTAAAGCATGAACATAAACAGTTATACATATTTTTACAGTAGGGGAGGACTGAAGTCGAACTAAAAATGCTGAACAGATTTCAAGTGGGTTGTGTTTTAACATTGTTTATAAAGTGTTTTAATAGCTTTTTCATTTTGGGAGTGTGAGATTGTAAGAATGTTTTGTCTGAACTCATTATTAAAGGCGATAAAGTGAACAGTGAATTTACATTTATAAATATGAAATTTAGCCCTTAAAATGATGACCAAACAATGCATACTTCCAAAGCAAGACAAAACAATCATCAATGCTTTCACAAATACAGTAACACACATTAAGCCAGAAAAATTTTTACAATGGGACAATAATACCAAAATAAATGGACAACAGATTTGGTACATTCCAGGCAGAAACTAGAGTTCAAATCAGTTACTCTCTTACATCTGTTTTGAATGTATTTGTTGTATGTTAACAGGATGAAATTTATGAATTTGTTTAAAACAAAGTTCCTTAACTTTATCAGGTAACTGAATGATAATCACTAATGTGGTGTCAGTTTGAGTAAGGTCAACCTCTCTAAACATGTCTGTCCATTAAAACAGACACACATCTAGTGGAGACAATCACATGATTAGTCCTGTGTAGCTGTCTGATTGTGTGTGTATTTTTGTGTCTGAGTCATCTTCACATCCTTTCTGTGTCTCTCGATTTCACTCTGTGTTGTGATGTACCGATTGGTAACGTGTTTTTTGGCAGTGGTGCAAAGAGTGGAAATGTGTAAGATATGACTGGGTGTTAGCACAAACAAACATGAGAGGTGTGACACAGAAATTTGCTGTAAGTACACTGTCGATGAGCAAGGCAGAAACACAATGAAATGTAGCATGCTCCTTTACAGACTGGGCTAAAGGTCAGATGTGACATGAGCTCAAGTCAAATAGTGAATTGTCACTACTTATTTCTTTGATTGTTCATTGTCTCCTGTTGTGTGTGTGTTTTTTAATCTCATTTTATGATTATACTGAAATTCTATGAGGAAGTACAAATGTGCAAATACATGATTGTGTAGGTGATGGTAGTGTAGAGTTTAGATGATGGTTTTCAAAAACACTGCATCTGTTTTTGATGCACTAATCCGCGTTCTTCTTCCCTTTCAGTATTCTTGTTCTTGTATTAACGATATTTTAACTACACAAATGGGACATGAGTGGAGCACACAGACCTGACAGCTTGATGACACAAATATCAGCTAAATATTGTATGATTCTCATAAGATTTTATGTACATGAAAGAATCCCGTTTCCCTAAAATTCATGACAATCTAAACCTGTCATGGGCTGTAAAATAACTTCTTCGGCATTTTTATTGTAGGTAAGGACTTTTTCCCCCCTTCAGATCATGGGTATTTTAAATAACTGCTGCAATAGCCTCAACTCTGGAAGAAAGGCTTTCATGGACCAGTTGCTTTGTACTAAAACATGGGAACACTTAAAATGTACAGCAGTCTGAACCTCTCTATGGTGTAAAAGAAAAAGAAAGAGCACTTACAGAGCTTACAAGATCACAGTAAAAAAATAAAAACAGAAAATATGGCGTGAAATACCAAGAGAACTTAATGTTGTCTGTCAGGTACAGGGTGGAAATCTAACCCGAGGCTGATGGGAACCATCGGGCCAAGCCAGGTTTTGAAAAATGTTGAGAAAATCTGCGGGGGTTCAGTTCAGGGTCAGTCATGTTGGATGGCCAACCAGACAGTGTTTCACAATTAAAACACAAGGTGCACACACAATCAGAGTAAATAGGCAGCTGTAACCAGGGTAACAACAACTCTTACACTAGCTGCGTAGTGTTGATGTTGGGCTCATTCACTACTCTCAGCTGCTGTACCATCAGTGTACCATCAATGGTGCATCACATTTGAATAACCTGTAGTTTGAATCTATGAGCGAAGGAATGGCAGGTATTACCATAGATTTATACATTTTTGTGTGTTTCCAGTGTTATGATAATACACTTTTACTTGGGACTTAAAAAAGCTGCACTGGGTCCACACATTGGATCCAGTATGATCCATTTATTGCATTTCTTACCAACATGTTTCATGTTTGTTTTTTTTCTTTTAGTGCTGTGTGCTGCTGTCCAGTCCTGAACGACACTGATGCTTCAATGTAAGACTCCCTTCTGCATCACACCTGCCAGCACAGGTAATGAAGTCTGACAACACAGACACACAAATGCATAAAACTATTGCCAAATAGGCCAGTGTGCTTAAACCGAATGTGTGCATGGATGTGTTTGTAGATGTGTGTATGTGTGCGCTCACAACCACACGCTCCAGAGGGCAACTGGCTGAGTTTGCCTGTGTTGGCTCTCGTTTGCTGTACAGGGAGTTGGTGGAACTCCCGGGAAGTCGCATTTTAAGCCATAAACACCCAGCACACAGAGCTGGAGCGCATTATTCAATTTTCATTTCATTCATGCTTTACTTTGTCAGCCAGCTAAAAGCTGCCGCTTATCACCACTGTTCTGGATCCACAAAACTGGGCAAAGAAAGGAGGAGGATGTCTGAAAAACTTGATAAACATTTCTTTTTTTCATGTTTTATTTACATGATTTACAGTGCAATACCGTAGCCATTATTTTGTAATTTGTGTGGAAGTGCACATAAATGTGTACAATGTAAATCTGAAAAAGTGGCTCATGGGTACATTCTGGGTGATTGCACACATTAAACAATGATAAGTATGACAATCCCCTAGTCAGTTTGTGCTTTTCCAAACTGATTATTGGGGACCTCCTGTGCATAGATGGACTTCCTAATAATAAAGAAAAATGGCCGACCTTACAGGAAGTAGTGAGACTACACCTGCGCAGCAGTCACACTCAGGTGGCCAAAGGCGACTCAAACATGAGCCAATGGCTGAGCTGCTTTTTCTGCTGGTGATTGCTTGCTTGATGATGATAGCTGACCACCTCTCAATATTGTTAAATCTACCTGCATGGAAATAGTCCTGACCTACATACAGTAGATAATCAATGTATGATATCAGTGATAAAGGCAGTTGTCATCTAAAACCCATGGGAATGAATATTGCAACAGTAAAAGGCAAAGCTACAATGTCAACTTTGTGAGGGACATTTCGAAAACAAGATATTTCCCAACATTCTGGACACACTCATTTTGAAGAGTGAGTGCAAATATTTTTTTTTGTAACCTATTAAAAACTTCACACTGAACCACCAAATGAATTCGTATTTGTACTTTATTGTTTCCAGACACCTCGCAGACTGAAAATCCTAGACAGCAGTATACGTTTTTATACACATTAGTCTTAAACAGTTAGTGCAAATATTTTTCTTCATATTTCAAATAATGAAATATTGCGCTTAACAAATTAAATTTGAGTAAATTTATATTTATACTGCTTCCTGCCAGACAACTGGCAGCAGTTCTGCTCATATTATCTTATAATAAAAAAGCAGCACATTACCCATTTTTACCAGTAAGTGCAAATATTTTTTCCCTTGTAACTTTCTGAAAACACTTTGCCTTGATGAAGGTCACAGTTGAAACCCTGAGTACAGCCTCAGTCAAGATGGGCATCAGTGAGCCTGGACCCAAACTTGCATTGTTCAAGTTCATTTAATTTCTCCATCAAGAACAGTTTCTCACACAGATATGTGCCTCCAAAATGCGACTGAACAATTTGGAGAGCTTCGGAAAGGATAGAAGCAATTCTCTCAGAAATTGTCCAATTTTCTCTGTTTTTCCCGCTGAATTTATCTCAGTCTTGCACTGCAAGTTTTCAATAGCAGCAGCATAATCATCATCGCTGAATGCTGCATGTGCCCGCCTCCACGAGAGATCTGCATGTTGGGAAATGATGGAGGTTGAATGAGGTTTTTGCAGACAGTTGAATTTCCACCAGTCTCAGCTTTGTGGTAAAGGCTTTCACACTTTCATGGGCTGCTGTGAAGAGCTGACCAGGGTCCCGCAGCATCAAGCTGAGGACCTTCAGCTCCTGCATTATGTCCACTATTATTTCATGATCCATTTGAATCATCAAGCTCAGGGAAAAATTAAAATAAAATATATATGTATATATATATATATTTTTTTTTAAATCTCCCTCTTGCCCACCTGGGCGGTGTCCCCTTCAGACTCGGGTCCTCTACTAGAGGCCAGGGAGTCTGAGGGTTCTGCGCAAGATCTTAGCTGTTCCTAGCATTGTGCTATTTTGGACGGAGATCTCTGATGTTGTTCCTGGTATCTGTTGGAGCCATCCTTCCAGCTTGGGGGTCACCGCCCCTAGTGCCCCGATCACTATTGGTACCAAGGTATTGAAGGTATTGCCTTCACACCCCACATTTTCTCTATCTCCTCTTTCAGCCCTTGGTATTTCTCGAGCTTCTCATGTTCTTTCTTTCTGATGTTGCTATCGCTGGGGATTGCTACATCTATCACTACCACTGTCTTCCAATGTTTATCCACCACCACTATGTCAGGCTGATTGGCCATCACCATCTTGTCAGTCTGGATCTGGAAGTCCCACAGGATCTTGGCCTGTTTGTACAGATGTTCCTGTTTACTATGCCCGCTACCTGGTTATGCCACTCCATATATATATATGTATATCAATATATGTGTGTGTATTTTGCCATTTTCCATGGATCTCATTATGTCTGCTCTTAACCCAGGACATTTCCCTGGCTAAGCCAGTGTACCTCTGTAAACAATATCCCGAGTGGATTTCTTAACTAAAAAGGCCCAGAACTGGTGGTGCTGTAAATTCCTGGACATGATGTAATGAATGCATTTCAGGAAAACAGACATGACATCTTTATAATATAAGCATTTGCTGCACAGTGTTTTTGGTGTATCATTTTTGTATTTTTAATTTTTTTTTACACCAGCACTACAACATCTGTTTTATTTTTGCCAGTTAAAGATGGCGTTCCATCAGTTTCAGTGCCTACCTATCTGTTCCACAGTAAACCAGGCCGCTCATGCATGTCACACAGCAGCTGAAATAAATCCCAGGCCATGGTACAGCCATGCACTGCACAAAAACTCAGCAACTCCTCTGTCACTTTGAATTTTTCAGTAATACCTCTGATGAAAATTGCGAGCTCTGTACATTCTTCAAGCATCACAGAGTATGCAGTGAAACCTCTGGGTTTAGTGAATAACTGTTCATAAATGTCACTTGATAACTCATTGATCTGCTCTGCCATCTTGTTTGCCGATTTAGAAATATTACAGAACAAGCTCTTCTTCTCTGGACATAGAATATCAGCAATTTGCATCATACAATCCTTCACTAACTGCTCCTTGTTAAGTTGTTTTCCTGTTAGCAATTAATTCAATCACCGCATCACTTGCTTCAAATGGAACATCAACATCCTTTTTTGTGTCATGGAATAGACTTTGCTGAGAAATGAGTCCTCTCTGTAGCTGCATGGCAAGTGTCTCCCTGGTACTTCTCATATTGCTCATCTAAGTTGAGCGCACAGGAGCTAAACAGAGCAAAACACCTCCAGGCTGCTTTCATTGATTGAACTTCAGGTTTGTTAGCTCCTGGCTCCAATTACCTTTAGTTGATTTCATTAGCTACAAGTTCACAAGCTTTTTCCATCCTACACTGTGACTGTTTGAAAGATCTTTTCATTCAGAAAACAATAATACAATTGTTTGTGTGTGTCTTCAGCTAAAATATAGTGGGTTTGTTTTTAGCTATAACTTAGAGGAGGATCTGACCACATTTGAAGGCAAATTTCATGCATAACAGTCACACACACACACACACACACACACACACACACACACACACACACACACACACACACACACACACACACACACACACACACACACACACACACACACACACACACACACACAGAAGCACCCTCCCAGTTTCTCTTGCTCTTCCTCAGACAGCTCTTTGGGTTATAAAAACCACAATGATACATGATGTTGTCTGACCAAAGCTCTAAAGAGTCCCACAGTGCTTTTAAGAGAACAGTGTGCTTTGATTTACACATAGGCACAAAATCACACATACACACACACATACAATGATTTCGGAATATTGTCCATATCAGCAGGTTTTGTCTTGACTAATGTGGGTAGGTTGGCACTTGTGCGTGACAACAAACATTCAGATGTACAGTATGCAGACACAGGCACATGGTGTAACCACACATAATGTTATGTAACCACATGCAACATGCTCTTACTGAAATTTAAGGTTTTATGTAGAAAAAGAACTCATTTTTTGGCAACCAAATTTTTGCATTACAAAACATAAAAAGTGAAGCCCTTCTCTTTTTGAACAGAAAAAACACCATATCCTCAGCAATATAGAATGTGACCTCTTTCCATTTTTTACTACTTTTATCACATCCCTTCAGATGCTTCCTTTCAAGGTGGCTGAACAGATTTGTAATATGATCTCCAGAAGTGCCGACCACTGAAGATGACAGGAAAGTTTGCTTTGAGGACTATATAATAGCTGATCCAATGCCACACGACTGATGTGAAGTCCTTCTTTAGCACCAGCTGCTTTTGTGACGCATTTTGATCTCTGTTTTACCTTTTTATTTTGTAGATCCCCAGTGTGTCTCTTGGTTTTCAGATTTACTTCCTGTCTTGTTTACCCCACCCTAATGTGTTCCACCTGTGCCTCATTATCCCTGCCTCCTCCTTGTATATACATATTGGTCTATCCCTTTATCTTTGTCAGTTCTTTGTTTCTGTTCTGATGAATTGTTCCTTCGTGTATTCCCCAGTGTTTCTTGAGTTCCTGCCTTTTGCAACTTCTGGATTTACTTTGTCAATGAGTAAAGTAAGGTTTGGATTTTACCTTTTACTCCTGCTTTTTCAGTTCATTATTTGGACTGTTGCCTTTTGAATGAATCGCTTCGCTTCACCTGCCTCCTGTCTGCGTTTGGATCTAGCAATCTTAAAAGATGATCATCACCAGATTACTCCTAAAAATGAGAACAACAAATAAACACATCAACAGTATACATAGTACATTCGATAATTGTAGCAAGTAGTTTAAGCTAACCATCCTTAGTCAAGACAGTCCAGGAACCTGTGGTGGGTCCACATGGACTCGAACTGTTCATGTCACAACTTACGACTATGTTGTGAGTCAGTTCTCCAGCTGACTTTCACAGTGCTTTTTTTGTGTGCTTTGTAATAACTTGTGTCCCAAAAAGTAGACATTTTACACATCATACAGTTCTAACTGAACCACTTCCATCAAGTTACCACTGCATACACTCAACATGTAACAAGGATGTAGCTACAAAAATCAGACTCTGATTTTTTTATGTCCTACAAATGAGAGATGTTCATTATTTTACCTGGTGCTTCTTTGTTGTGTATTATGATGGTTCATGCAGTGATGACTATGTTTGCATTTTTATTGACAAGCAGAAACACTGTTAGTCCGCAGACATGATAAGTTGGATAAACACATCCACCCACAGTCAATGCTGCTGTGGTGGTCTGACGTCAATAATCTCACATTATGCATTCTGTTACATTTAGGCCACGTGGGGCAGGCAGTTGGAACAGCATAATGCTATTTTTTCCAGTTCAAACCAAGCACAAACCTCTATGTCAAGTCAAGGTAATGACTGTAATTTTACATACACTGCTCTGCAATCATAAATGGAGAATCCTGAAAGCTGGTGGACCTTATGTGATAGTAGAATGGTGTTTCACTCCAGAATATGCATATGCTACATTATCAGTAGCATTATAAATAGCTGTAACCCACACCTCTAGTCGGGTTTCATTGACAGGACAGGAGGTTTGTGAACACCTATGTCCAGTTACGTTTAGTTTTTCAACCTACAGTGTAAATATTTGAATGATGAACCATATTTGAAGATTTATTTGAAGATTTACATTAATACTGATAAATTCAATGGGTTCTTGCAATTATATCTTTCTTCATTCTCTACCTCTTTCCATTTTTTGTACATTTTTGAAGTTCATGGTAAAAACATCAACTGTTCTGTTGTGTGTTCTTCAAAAACACTTCCATGACATTTGGAGCCTGTAAAATAAATTTTGAAGATTTTATCAATTGTATTTGTTGTAATGAAAGAATATGTGACATGGCGAAGCACTAACACCTCAAGGCGTTACAGTTGAAACTGTTGACAAATAGCTGCCCTGCTAACATAGGGGTTGGTCATCTGTTGACAAGTTTTAAAAGGAGGAAAGATGGGCTCAATAAAAAAAACTTAATAGGATTTTCCAGGGCAAGCAGACCTTTTTTTCCTTGTTCTTTATGACGTGTTCTTTACTTAAGCGCTTTCCTTCAGAGTGCGTTTCAGATTCTGATCGAATTTATAAAGACTGACCGCTAGCCTCTAATCCACTTTTCTCTTTCTTCGCTTCCTGACTGGGGCCCCTGAGGTTGGCCCTGAGGGAGCATAAAAGCTAATCAAGTGGCTTTAACTGTAGGGAGGTGGCTCCTGTGAGACTGTAGTGACCAATAAAAGGGCCAGGAAATATAGGAGGAAAGATGAAGTATCCTCTTGTTAGGTATTAATCACTTCCTCTTTCTGTCTCACCCGTTTCTCACATGTACTTTCTGTCATACACATACTCATACACATACTTACTCACACTTACTTTGTGCAGTTACCCAGGGTGCTTTGTCCCTGTCCTTTTCCAACCGATACGAAGAGTGATGATCTTAACCCTCTATTTCTATTGTAGAAGCTGTTCTGCTCTGAAAGCCAGTGCTCTCAAATCCTACCAGGTGGTCCAGAAATTTTAGACAGTAACCTGTACAAAAAAAATTTTGTCTCTCACTGAGGAGTCCTGAATGTCAGTGATGTTTCTTTTGAACCATCTGTCAACAAGAGAAGAGCATGGTAGGCTGTTTTCCAGACCACTTCTTCTCCCTACCATACTCACTGTAACAGAATCTAAGAGTTCTAGAGTTCTAGAAACTGTTCTGTGTGTCGGGCTGGCTATTGATCTAAATTTTTTAATATGGTACTGATACCTTGATTTAGATTACAGTTCCAGAACAATATTTATTTCAATATCAATATGTTTAAAAACAACAACAAAAATACATTAAAAAATATTGCAATCTTTTACTTTTCAGGTCTTGGGATGGGTTTTATTAAGATTTTAACACTATGACTATTCTTACCAATACTGCTTATCGATCTGGTACTCTAACAGTGCTCTGATTGGTTAATTTTTTACTTTTGTAAGATAAACAATTTAAGAAATTAAGGACAGAATGAACCATTATTTGCTTTAGTTTAATGAAACCATTTTAGCAATCTTGAATGGCATTTATTAACCACCCATCCATTTTCTTCTGCTTATCCAGAACCAGGTGTACTTCTTCCCAGTTCCCCCTTAACCATTGTTTCAAAAATGTAGTTAAGTTTGTGTGGACTGTACACTGCTATACAACATACCTGAGGTGGATGGGGTAATGAGATATTAACTATGGTTACATGCAAGGCTGTTGAAAACCGTACATTTGGTTTTAATATTTAATATTTTGATTGGACCATTTCAATCGGTGCCATAAATGCACTGAAGTTGGGTACCCAGCCCTGTCAGTGTGACTCCAAGCACCACAGAGCAGCGCAGCTCCTTTGTGCCTGCTGCTCTGATGCTCTACGCTCTGGTCCTGACTGGTAGTGAAGTCAGCCAAACTAATTTTGAACCAGATGACTCTTCAGCTGACATAGTTGTCAAAACTCATGCAGCTGTGGAGAGACAGTGTCATGCAGCTGCTCTGCAGATCCACAGCACTGCACTGTAACTGAGCAGGAAGAGAAAACATGAACCATTAGCACATGACAAATGATGTCTATCCACAAATCTATGTTGTGAAATGTAATCGCAGCAAACAAAATTAGTTATTTAAGGCTTTGTTTTAGATGTGTGAAGGGTTAGTTATTTAATTATATTTTGATTATTTCATATGTGACCTCCCATATGCTAAATTGTTGAAAATTGAGTAAATTGAGTTACCCTATTAGAAAAAATATACATGTAATTTAATTTTTCAGTAATTCAGTATTGCCCAGCCATGCACATTCTTTTTGCATTTCTGTCTCAGTTTCTACGAAGTAAGAGGGATTTCTGTTTTTGTGCTTTCTTAGTGTTTTAAACAGGAGGGATGGTGATAGTTTAGTCTTGCAGGCAAGCTGGTAACAGACACAGGTCAGAGGATGGCAAGAATGTGTGATACACAGCAAATCACACAGCAATCTGACAAGGACTGAGGAAAGACTACTGGTACATAGACTGTGAGAGGATTCGGAAATGTAGTGAGGTGAGTGTGGAAGTCAGCTGACTAAAACAGGAAGAAAGTTCCCATGGACATCTGGTGGATGGATGGTGAGTGACAGGAGGCAAGAGCAATTAGCCTTATTTGATTGTATTTATTAAAAAGGGTTTTTTTTTTAAAAAAACTATGAAATATGATTTATAAATGTTTAGATATCCTGACTTTAGTGGTGTTAATAGTTTCACCTACAATGAAAAAAACAGTTTGGATTAAAGGCACTGTCTCTACCCATTATATGGTTCCATGCATGCTCTTAGTGGAGGTACATGAGTTGTTAGTAACACAGGAATGTGGAAAGACACACTCTCTCATCCAGGATTTCTAAATAGCAGGATTTGAGCTCACTTTCAATTTGAACTGATCCTGTTTTTTATGAAGTCTGACTGGCTCAACAACCCTGGTGGAGGAGTTTACCCTCCTTCTCTTTTTTACTGATATTTTTGGCCATTTTGGCCAGAGACAGGAAAGTTAGTGGGTGACAGTTTACTTTCCATCAGATTTGTGTAGAAACAAAATTGACCTACACTTTATTTTCTTCTATTTTATGGAACTGCATTGTAGTTTCTGATTCTGTTTTTAAAAACAGAGTGTGCCTGTATGTGGGAGCATTTGTAACCATTCAACACACTATTGACTGACTGAACACATTTTGGTAACTGGCAGTTTACTGTGACTTGGAGCTCTTGTTCTGATGCAGTGTAGTGGTTTGTATCTTGTACAAACTGAGACAGGTGTCAGCAAGACATCCTAGTGTCTTGGAGGTCTTAAGCATATTTAGATTCTCTTTATACCATAGAAAATTATCAGTGTTAAAATTAATGCTTAAAAATGCTCTTGCTTTTTGGGGCTCTATATCTCCAGTGCCAGGCTAAATTACAGTCCCAGCCTGGACTCACCTATTCATGCTGGAAATACCTTATTTGACCTGAATTCCACAGTGGACCATAACTGTATTGATAAAATGCAAACAGAATTGCTCTTAAATTTTCACTTGTCATTTGTTGGTTTGCGTCCTTGCTGGTGAACTTGAACTTTGATTGTTTTTTGTTCATCCCATTTAACACAGCTTTGATTCATTATTTCATTAAATGGAAAAAAAAATACCTACCCAGACCATCAAAGACTACAGTAATCAAAGCTCTCTGTTGATGAGAATCCAGCTTGTCATTAGCCAAGTCTTGTTAGCATATTGTTGATGTAATTGCATACTTAATTGCTAATTAAGATGCTAATTGCTAATTGCATTGATTGGATGTGTAATTGATGTGGTGATTTTCCTGATACAGTAGTGGAGTGTTGCAGTTCACTGCTGCAGAAGTTACTTGCTGCTTTTCTTGCTTTGTTCATTGTTGATGTTGTTTATAGTTACAATATTTCCCTTTATTTGTGTTTGCAGCTGTGATTGATGGGATATATCATGTATTCTGCTAGTTGGGTCCAGTTTGAAGATTTAAGGTTTGCTCACAGATATATTTATTACTTCTTCGAGAAACATCCTTATGTTTATGCTACGGCGCATACTGTACATCACCAGGTCAGTGCTTCATGCTGGCTTTGGTTGTAAAGATTCTGTTGTGTTTTTCTTAGCCTTGGTTGCTATGGGAAAAGTGCACACTGACAGTACAGTTAGTTGCTTCTGTGCTAGCACATACCTTATACGAAAGAGGGAAAGAGGTAGTGAACCAAACTCTTCAGCCAGTCTCTGACATGAGGGGGGAAGAGCTAAAGAGGGAAGGAGAATGGCCGAAACACAGAGAAGGGATGAGTGAAGCTACATGAGATGACAGAGTTCATGATGATTTTAATTGTCTTGTGCTATGGAAAAGAATATTCCACATGTTGAACTCTGTTAGGTTTGCTTTTCTTTGGACCCAAAACAGACTCACAGAGCAGAACACAGGGCTTAAAGGGTTTCAGAAGATTTATTGTACACGAGACAAAGATGAGGAAGGAGCAGGTGGTATGGACAAGCTCAGAATTAGTTCACTGGAATCAACAACAGAAATCAGTATTAAGACAGTGGTGGTGCACTACAACGTAGCAATCTGAACATTATGATGATGAGCAGGATGAAAGCTGGGGCTCTTGTGCAGGAGATGATATCAGTGAATGTAAGCAGGTGCAGAGGAGTGCCAGTCAGCCAGGTGAGTCAGCTTACGGGCTAAAAGGAGGAAGCAGGAAGAGGGAGGGGGAGCTTTAGTGCAGTTTCACCCTGTCACCCTGTCACACTGTCTGTTTGATTTCACCTTCCATTCATTCGTTATTTCTTACATGTTGAGCCCTCTCTTCATTTATTATGAGGGCAAACTTACCAAGACTATGTAGGAATCAGCAGGTGAGAGCACTTGGTGAGTGGAAAAAGAAAATACTCCTAAAAGTGATATTTTAAGGGAGACTTTTATATTTTAGCTGCAGCTTCTGCTTTCTTTTAATAAAAATATTTCAATGTCATCCTGTTCATAACTTTTTCACATTTTTTCCTTCAGACTCACCAATACTTTCTGATCACCATTCATTTTGTTATCAATTCATTTGTCTTCTTTACCTTGGCATGTTCATCCAACTACACAAGCCTCTTCTAAAATCATACCCAGCCTTTCCTGATTTTCTGATTTTTTTCCCCAAGCAAAGAGGAAAGTATAAGAGAAACATGAGTAGGATGCCCGTTACCATGGGAACTCAGCTATATATTTTGTATATAAAAACTATGTACAAAGTGGTTTAACAGTTCCAATACAAAGTATTGTATTATTCTATAGTGCATGAGTGCACTGATTAAAATATGCACATTCTTCATGTGTTTACATGAAGAATGTCATGCTGTATTGTCACAGTATACACGGCTTTTTGAATGTCCACAATGGAAAATAGGTGTGTGTGAAAAATAGGTGATATGTGTGTGTGAGTGCATGTGCGCCTCTGTGTAATTGAATGCAAACACATGAATAATTAGCATGTGTAATGGTTTGGTTGCCCCTCGATGACTTTGACTACATAATGATGTGTTTGGTTGGTTTGAGTGTGAGAGGGAGCGTGAGTGAGCAGTACGCTATGTTTAATGACAGAGCAGAGGAGTGTTTGTGTGTGTGTGTGTGTGTGTGTATCAGGCCATTGTATTGATGGCTGAATTTGCTTTTGATGTAGGCTGTACCACCAGCGGGGCAAAGTGCACGCATATCTTCACATTCATTTTGTTTCTGAATGTTTTGGTTTCGTGTGGATTCTGTGAAAGCTGTTTTTTATTTTGTAAAACAGAGTTTTTCTTTTTTTCTTGTTTACTTCATTGTTCTGAAACGAG
Organism: Psettodes erumei; assembly: GCA_016785225.1. NCBI lineage: Eukaryota > Metazoa > Chordata > Actinopteri > Pleuronectiformes > Psettodidae > Psettodes > Psettodes erumei. Next base: position 715,567 of record JAFBJZ010000902.1, on the reverse strand, counting down.
TTGGTGAAATTGACTTGTCACAATATGTTACGTGAGTTCCATCCCTCTATCACTCCATCTCCCTCCACTTCAGACCACTTGTCCCTGATGTAGTTAGGCTGCAATATGGTGACAATTGACGAAGGGTGGTTAGGGTTCTTTTTGTGTGTTTGTATATGCATGTGTTTAAAATAGCACCACAAGGACCGTGATAAATGCTGAGCCAAGGGCAAGGCAGAAAAACACACAGCTTTTTTTGTTTATGCAACTGCAATTTGGTTGCAATTACAATTGTACCCAGAGATGCTGTGCCATTTTCCTTGGCCACTCGTTTATTTTCTGGCTCTTGTATCTTTTTATTATTTTCCTGGCTATAGTTGATCCCATTTTTGCAAAGGTATAATGTCCATTTGGAGTAAAGCATGGTGTGTTTGATACCTTAAAGTGATAATTCAGGTTATGTGAAGAGGTGCTGTATGAGGTTCTGATGCATGCAGCAGCATGAGCTGCTGTGCACACGGTCAGTGAAAAATGTAATTTAACACCCTAAGACATGTAATATCAGTTTGTGTACACTATATTTTCTTTGCCTTGTCTTGACAAGTAACCCTTTACAGCTGTACAAAACACACTTTATTATGCTACAGATCAACTGTTTAGACTCAAACAGATGACACAGTCTGCTTACACTAATAACATACAGATAGCTATAATCTTTTGTGTCATTATTGACCACATTATTTTTGATTAAACCAGCTGGCAGGATTTAATGTGACTAAACCTCCGTTAACAGGAGGAATTTAGGACCATTCTTACCAGAACCTCCACAGCTCAGACAATGACTGGCCTCATTCCATAGTATCTCTGTTGGGTTAAGGTTTGGGTTAAAGTCTGATTTTTTTTTTAAAGCATAAGCATGCAGCACATCCTGCGTAATGATGACAAGAGCCTTGCGTCACCTCAACACACCAATCACTCACTATCTCACAGAAACTAATTTTCAATCCCTCCTTGTGTTTCACATGATGCTGCATATTTGCTAATCACACTGGCGCTGCTACTTACAAAATTTAATAGCACTGTCTCCAAAACTGGTTACACAACACAATTAAATGGCCACATTCTGTAGGCCTGGCCCAGAGGTTTACTTATGTTTTTCCACCTACACTGTGAATATTTGAATGATCTATTAGTTAATTATTAAGTGTTATTAGCTGAAATAGATTGTGGATGTCCATTATTCTAAGGGCAAGAACATATTTAAAGGCAAATGTAGATATTAATGCAAATAATTCCAAGTATGTGGAGTTGTCCTCGGGCCCTTTTTAGAAGGTGGAACATTTGATTGAAAAGTATGCCAGTGTGTTGCAGTTGTTAAAATGAATATACCCAATATTCATTTTAAGTGCCAAAGTACAACCAGCAACATTCAGAATTATTTTTTTTACATTTAAAAGCAGACAGAAAGTGAACCTGCCTCTTTCACTTGAATGAAAGTCAGACCTCCATGAATTTATCATTCAGTGCAAAGTGTTAGTATGTTAGCAGAAAGGGTTTCAATGTTATGTAGATTCTGACTGGACTTCTTTTGCAAGGGTTGGTTATGGATTGGGCTCCAATGCAGATTAACAATGAAAAAAACCTCTTCTTCCACTTGATACTTTCAGCAGCATCCTGGGACTTGATGCTCATTGAACCATATTAATGGGCTCGTCAGGTCGGACCCAAGCAAAAGAAAGCAGGGCACCAACACTCTGGGTCCATAATGAATGAATTGCAGATCGACTGTGGATATGTAGAACTGTGCCTGTTCAGCTGAGCAGTCAGCAGGCTCCTCTGCTGCTTTAATTAGCTCTCATCTTCCCACGAGTATATCTTCATAGGCTCCAGGAGGGCCTGTCATTGGTCCCTGCAGTGTCCCACAGGAAGGGACACACACAGATACACACCCATGCACATTCCAAATGAACCCTACACACATATGAGTAACCTAACCTCCCTGGTGGAAGTAACTAAGCAATTCTTATTTATTAAGAGCTCACAATCCAAGCAGTGAGCAGAGAACTAGTGGTATTGGATGTTGTTTTGAGTTTGTTGTCATAATACAACAACTTTTCTGGTTTCAACAACATCATTTTCAAGTTATAGTAATATATTTCTCATATTATTATGACATATAATTCAGCTATTAAAAAACCTTCCCTTCTAATAACAATATATCACTTTACCTCGTTATCTCAAAATTTTCTTGTTATTTCAGAAAAAACAGCACACGGGATGCACGCAGGATAATTAATTCTACTGCAGAACACATATAAATATCACATGGCCACAACTGGCCAAGGAGATGGAGAGAGAGGAAGAAGAGGAAAAGATACTGAATTTTAAAGAATGGTAGATTGATAGATAAGTTTCAATTACTTAATGATTATCAGTCCAACTGTGGGTGTTTTATGAGTGTTGGACCGAACCATCGGGTGTACCAGTCATTGGTGCAAAAAAATCCAAACAAAAACAAAGAAAAATGTACTTAAATTTATTTGTTATGCTTTGCTTAGGGATTTTTAAAAAATAATTATTGCTGTTAATAATGTTATTGATGAAAAATACATGGCAACTGTGTCACCGTCCAGTCCACAGCTTACCTGCTGGCCGCTCATCAGCTTCCTTTGTCCACATCTGCATTCACTTCACTATGCCCACTCTTTAAATACAGTCATGCATGACTATCCAGCACTCATTTACAGACTGACCTCTCGCTGTCAACCCTGCCTGCCTTTGACCTGCCTTCCTTGTCTCAGCACCGGTAAACGACTCTGCCTTCTGTCCCTGACAACGAACTGTGTTTCTGCCCAACCGGGTCCCTGTTTGCCTGATCTCGAGGCTGTAGGAGGCTCATCCTCGAGAATTGCCTGCGTGATCTGCTGATTAAACTGTGTTTCTGGGTCTTGTTGCGTACTGATCATCAGTAAAAACATGGTCGGGTGTACTACTTTTGAGGCTGAAACAAAACTGACAAACTGACAATGAATGAGATGAGGATTTGGCCATAAGGACTGCAAAAATTCTATAAGGAAAGCCCCTTATTGTTCTCTAAAAAATATCCCTCTTCGCTGATCGTGTTGATGAAGGCCGCAGCAGGAAGTTGTGAAATTACACGGAGTTGTTGTCAGTTGTTGTCAGCTTTTGGATCCAGTCAATGATCTGAGGCCACATCAAATAGGAACAGTTTGGAGTTTCTCTTGCCAGTCATGGGGAGGGGAAGCCCCGCAGTTTTAAACGCAGTCAGCTCTTCCTTTATCTCCTTAACCGTCACTCAATGCTAAGTTAAATCACAGATCATTATGGTCCCTTACAACAATTTTTTTTATGTACTCCAAAACCTTATTTTTGTCACCCTGTGATGATGGAATGTTCTAGCCTGGAGCCTTGGAACAGATGTGGTTTTAATAGAAGATCAATATCACATCCATGAATCATCATGATTCAAACCTTTACAACCATATTAACCTAATTGAACACATTCTTCAGAAAGGTGACGCTCCCATCAGCAGTGAGTGCTGACTATGTTAGAGCTCATTTGTATCATATATATATATGTATGTATGTTTTGTTTATGTTTGTTTATTTGACATGACCATACAGTACTATAACATTTAATCATCATCAGCTTTCAGTGTTTACAACAGACTGCTCATTTGCAACACCTGTCCAAAGAGTAAAAATTAAACTTACATATATAAAATATGTTTATATTGTAGGAGTGGAGTGGAGGCAGTATTGTTTCTCTTTCAACCAAGCTTTAATACTAATTAAAACATTAAAACTGTGCTGTATTTTCAGCTCAGTGGTTAGGATGTTCCATAGTTTGGGCTGACTGTCCAAGTGAAGTTTTGCACATTGGAATGTGACAGTCTCCACTAACTGAAGCCCATGTGGTAAATCTGCCAGAGTCCTGATGACTTGCAGTAAGTGCATTGTTCAGCGACGCAAACACATCTACTGTTGGTTTGTGCCCTGTATGTGTGAACAAAAAAGGGAAAAACAACAAGGCAGAAACAAAAGTGTGGCAAGTGTGTGATTTAATGTTTGTCTGTCACCATATTTGTGTGCATGTGTGTGTATTTGTACATGTGTAACATAACTTCAGGCTGTGATCACAGATAACCTTCTTGGTGTCCTCTCACTGACTCTATGCAACACATTTTTAATCTGTGTGTGTGTGTCCAGATGCTGAAACCAGATGCTTTCCTTCAGACTGCAGGCGCCTCAGATAGTGACAGGGAGAAAACACACACAAGGTTATCTCGCAAAGACTCGCCAACACACATCTCAGGTCCTTTACTTCATGGTATTTAAAGCTGAAGTGAAACCAAAGATCAGCAATTATTTATGTATGTGTTATCAGAACATCCTGCTTTCATACATGTTTGTACTGTTATGCACCGAACACAATAACTCTATAGCCCAGGAAAATGTCCCAAACTGATTATCTCCTGCTGTATGTTATGTGTATAATATCTACTGCAGTGAGAGAAGCTCTTCCTCTGCCAAGGCAAGATGTTGCTCATGAATGTGTTCCACCTATATCTTGAAATAAAAGGATAAACTGGTTTCTCGCATAGCACAGAATTCATGTCATGGTGGAAAAGCCTTTGAGTCTGCGCAATAAAACAATCAGTTAATAAAAACCTGTGATGTGACTGAGGACCAACATTTTACAGTAACCATCTCTCTAAGTATCTATCATTGCTGCCATGAACAACGATGAATGATGCTAAGTCTTAACATTAAAACACACTGGCACCATCTGAAGCACATCAAGTGCCACTCGTAGTACCAACAGGAAGCATTGCATGGCATTCCGTTACATATAGCATCCATCCATCCAACCATTTTTATACTGTTTATCTGTACAGAGTCACAGAGGTGCTGGAGGCAACCCCAGCTGACCCCTGGTGAGGCAGGGGTACACCCTGGACAGGTCAACCTAACTTGCATAACTTTGGTGCAAGCCACAGTACCCAGAGAAACCTCCTGCAGACACAGGGAGAACATGCAACGCACAGGAAGGCCCCGCCCAAACCGTGGGCCCCGCCCAAACCGTGAGGTGACAGTGCTAACCACTGCACCATCATTCATGGTCCATGGCGTGGATGGCAAAAAGTCTTTTACGATACGACCAAGTACAGGTACACATTTACGTTAGTACCTGGAGCAGTTGTCCCATGACATGGGATTTAACATGAAACCAACACGTTTCCTTTCCTCATACTAAAGTTAATACATTTGATGTGAGCTTCAAATCTTGTGTGGATACATACTTCTTTAACCTGGTTTCTCACCTGAAGAGCCGTACTCAAGAGCCGTACATCACCCGGCAGTACCTTTTTGCCATTGTCTTTATAATGGTGAGACTGCGAGACAGTCATAGAATTGGGGATGTTTTTTAACCTCAACAATTAATCTCTGCTCATCCATTGTTCTACACACACAACAGTTAGGGGTGGTGGAGTTGCCAGGGGAGCAGAGAAGAGATGCTATAGCAGCCAGGCTAGAAGCAAGTGGGAAAAAAATTTCAGGTGTGGCAACATTAGGAAATAGGAGAATGGGCGTGAGATGTCACAGGCAGACCCATTATCTGCATTCCAACTTTGATTGCTTGTTAAGGTCCTAACTTCTCCGCATTAATATTCATGAACATTCCCAATGAGGTTTAGGCTACTGAGAGCATAAATTACAAAGATGTATTTTATTTCTTTTCAGTGCTCACCTACCTCCTGTTTACCTACCTACCTTACTCTCTAGGAATCCCATCAGAGTTTCAGCTTTTTAAAGCGCTTTTGCATGCAGGCGCACAGCCATGTACATTTAAAACACACATTACAAGTATGCATAAACAGTCCACAATCAAAAATATCCACCACTTACTGTCACATTAAGAGACAAAAACTATATTCCTCACGCATACACACATACAGAGACTCTTTCAGAAACACAGTGAGGCTGTAAAGTGATGGTTTCATAAATAAATTAAGTCGCTCAGTAATGGACCAGCATGCTGTTGTGGGAAGAAGGCTGACGCTGCCATGACAACCTCAAGGGTCATGTGAGGTCATCTGTAGCTGTTGCTTCAAGGCCATCACAGTCACCTCTCTCCTGAGTCAGGGTTTTGAATTGTTGGGTATGTCTGTGTGCAGTATTGCCACATGCATGTACAGTGGTGTCAGGAAATAGAAGGATCCCTTCATTTCATTGTGTTATACATTCCTTTTTTAAATGGATAAAACTGCCATTTTGCCCAACAGTCTACACTCAGTAACCACAATGACAAAGTGGAAACCAGTCTAGCAGGGATTGTGTTTGTCGTGCTTAAATAGTATTGAATAGCTGATGCTTTTAGTTTATAATAAACCCCTATTATATTTTAATAAACAGGTATGATTGATCCTTTTGTTATATTATCAGAAACACTACCTTCATTATATTGTTATTTCATGGGTGTTATATGATGTAATATATGTAATATATCTACATCTAGATTTTTAACTTGTTAAATATTAATGTTAAATATTCAAATCCAAACTTTGTGTCTTATGAGACTGATTTATGGGACTCTCAATAGCATGATTTGCCCCTACAGTTTGCTTACTCTATGCATGTGCCTATATTTTAGGGTCAGAACAATGTGATAACCGAGGCAACAACATAAAATGTAGAGTAAATAAATAAAACATATAATTAATCAATACATGAATACAAGATACATGAATAAAGCAAAATTAAATGTAAGCAGCAGGTAGACAGACACTTAGCTGCATTTTTTATGGTCAGCAGTTGCAGTCAATAAAAGGTTTTGATCATATTTCCAGTATGTGCAGTATCTGGGGGAGACACAGTATTATTTTCATATTACAAAATGTTGCAACATACAGATGCTAGGCACAGCAATCTGTATTCTGTCACAGAAATGAAACTTTCTTAAAGCTTTGCAAAGGCAATGAATGCTGCAGAGCTGGTGTTAGTGCTTAGGGTTTACTTTTCACCGAATAGCAAATGTGACCAATGTCTATATGCATAATGGAAACAATGAAACCTGTTAGAGCAATATCTATGGGAGGTGGGGGAGGGTAGCATCAGGGACATTAGTCAAAATTACTATATATACACACAACACCAAACTTATTCACAAACTATACTGAAAACCTTCCAGTCATTCCAGTAAAAAAGCTTTTACATGCATACGTGAAACGCTCAGCTGAAATGCTACCTTTATAATATTGTGATCTGACAATTTTAGTTATGAAAGGGTTTTAAGTTGAACCAGGTCAGCTGTAAAAGATTTGACATATGTGAAGGTTAGTGGTGAAACCTTTAATATCTGTCCTGAATGTACAGCTTATTGAGCATGCTGGTCTAAACTTGTCTAAACCCCAAGATTCTGCTGCTAGTAGTTACATTGTCTAACTGTTCTTGTTGAATGAAGTTCACACCTCAGTCCTGACTTCAGAGGACGCCATTTTCGGATGGCAGCATTTGGAACTTCTCTACACCCAGGAACTTCCTCATCCCAAACCCAATCTTACTCTGACTACTTTGGAGCTGTAACAATATATACTTTTTTGGATCTGAAAGCAACAGTCTGTGTGGCTGATTTCTCATATAGGAGATGATGATCATCAAAAGGTTAAATGGCATCATCATAATTCTACTGTTTGTCTGTTGTATTTGATTGAGAAGATGATGTGTTTCATCTTAACCTGATTATGTAAAAAGTGTGTTTTGCTTGTCATAGCCATCACTAACTTTGATTATGTGTAGGGTGTGTTCTTGCTTGTTTTCCTTCTCTGATTGATAATTAACCTTCCTGCTAATCAGGAGAGAAAATCAAACGTTTTGATAACCTTGGTTATGTGCATATAAAGGAGCCCAGATCACCAACTGTTCTGTAGAAAGAAGAAATATTCCATCCAGGATGTTCACATTAATTTTCCTGTGACAATTTGACTATGACATGGTTCAAAGGCAAAAACAAAACAGCTACAATGCTATAACATTACATTCCTACTACCCATCATTTTTGAAACATAGTATTCAAAATATATATTTCAAACAAGTCCTCATATCTAAAACAGAAAACAGTCCACTCAGCAGTGTCTTCATAATGACAATTCCAAAACATGCTGTATTTCCTGCTTTACAAGCAAATATTCATCTAATATTATATATTCAAAAACCAGAAGCAATGATAAAAACTACTTTGGCTGATTTTCAAAGATTGGCATGAAATATAACATGAATATTTAAAGTTTAACATGCCATATACATTTTTTTGTAGATGATCCTTGGTGACATCAAGTGGCTGTAATAAATGACAGGAGTAAAGGAGGAAGTCAGGTAGCTTAGGGTGACAAAGTCTGCACTGGGAGGACTTTGGGATGGATGGATCTGCAAAACACCTGACTTTACCGCATGTTGTATGTTTACCTTTGTAACCATGACAACAAAGGTTTTCATACCTGAAAGGGAACCTGATATGCTCATTTCCAACTCTGTATTTTTATTCTTGACTCCAGTAGAGTGGCTTTATATGAATGAAACCAAACCAACTCATTATTTATATAAAAAAAATATTTATTTTCAAAACAATTGTTACACAGCCCCAGACGGGAGGACAAGGTGTGCTTAGAATGGATGACTGTATAAAGAAATCCTTGATGAGCTGCATGCAGTTTGAAATTTAATATGGTCACCAAACACTGTAAAATTATAAATGAAGAAAATAAGGAAACGCATATGGAGCAGGTACGAGGGAAGGAAAGGCTCAGGGAGCAGTGCTGAGGTGACTTAATTGGCACAGCTGGAGCTGGAGTTGTCTGATTACTCTCTTATAACCACCAGCGTGTGAGGCCAGAGGATGACAAGATGCTGGAGACGGTGCGACAAGATGCTCATCTCTGTAAGCTGAGCGTACCGAAGCCACCAGGGCACCAGAGCACATGGCACCAAGCTGTACACAAGAACAACAAATATTGCTCCAGCAGACTAACTGTGCGTCTGTGTGCGTGGGAATGTGAGCCGAGCGGCAGTGCAATGCTGCAGCATAATAGCTTCCTTTTAAGAAAACCACCACCTAAAGCTGAACAAATGGTGTTAATGCTCCCAGGTTTGTTTTAATGCTTTGATTGTGCAATACTGTCACTCTGACTGTGCCTTACTGTAGATCTGTTCTAAAATTCCATTTCTATTTCCTATACTTTAGTCAAAGTGTCTACTTTAGTTTAAGTTTAAGTTTATATTTTTAATCTGTACATTTCAGTTTAAATTTCATTTTAGTATTTAAGTTATATTTTGTGATTTTGAAGTTTCATATTTTTGTGACTAGGGGGATGAGCAAATTAAGAATTTAATTGTGCATTGTGATGGTTTGTTTTAACTGGACATATGACAATACATATCTAGAAACTTTAATCTTTAATCGAAGTGTGACCATTGAACAACTTTAGCCACATGGTTATCATTGTCACCATGATAACAGAGGACTGTTACTCCTGCCCCAAGGTACAAAATGATGGATATCCATGATAAAATGAAAGGCTGGTACATCTCATTTAGGTTGAAGGACTTGTTTTGTAGTGTACATATGATTTTTTTTCTCTTTTCGGTATGCATTGATTCCACTGAGTAATCAAGCAGTCAATCAGAACAACAGGATATGGACATTGCTCTATGGGTTGTTCAAAAGCACTGTTGCAAAGATGGATGCTGAAACCTTTCCAATTTTTGTAACAGGTTTTTAGGACATTCAACATTCAATGAATCATGGTCCATTTTGTGTTAAGCCACACCCTTTGTCAGATTTATGAGCCAGTGATTGGGTAGGATTTGTTCTTTATGATCTATTATCCTGTCAAATTTAATGTCTGTCATGTTGTTTTTGAGTTATTGCAGAAACAAGCCATAAACAACAGGTTCTATCATGAGAGTGATCACTTAGCATCAGATGTGAAGATAAAAACAAAATGATGTAGTGCCCACAGAAGAGAAAACTTCACTTGGATGGATTGCAGTTGATGCTAGATTATAGTGTAGATAAAAACTGAACTGTCAGGTTATGAAAAAACATGGAAGAACAAGGAGGGATGCTGTTTGAAACTGAAACAACTCGCTGTTGTGAATGTACTCTCAGCCTGATGGAAATATCCACCGATCAGCAGGTACTATGGAGGGATGAACAGATGGATAAATAAATAGTGGGAAGATGAAGAGGAGATAAAGTGGGAGGGGGTGTGGAAGCAATTCCTTGCACACCTCTCGGTCATAAATATGGAAAAGGAACAGCGAGGCTCAGCCAGCCCTCCTACGAGCAGAATGTTACCCTGCTTCCTTGGCAGAGTGAAAAAACCAAAAACCTCCAGCTAAGAGAGCTACAGAGCACAGATAAATAGATGAATGAATTTACTTACAGAGACACAGAGGCAAAGAAGCATTAGGTTGTTCTGGTTTTACATGCAGGCACCGTGATTTCAGGAACACAAGTCATACTAAACTCAACACAAATGAGCACTGCATACACATGTAGAGAGTCTGTTTTATTGCCCAGCATCAACTGTCATGTGACAACATTTTGCGACTTTTCAGACATTCTATCAAGGTATGCAATAGTACACAAGCATATTGCTCCCACGCCAGGTAAAAAAAAAGTCAGTATCATGTGAAACATTAACATACTGTTAGATTAACATATTGTTACAGCATGAGGCTCATGTTTGAATAAACAGTCACTGATGAGGAAAAAGGTTTGCAGATAATAACTTGAGGACTATGACTCATTTACAGGAATTGATTAAGTTTTATTTCATGCTTGGGTTGAGACATGGTGACATATACTGCTGTTATTGAGCATGGTTGATGATATTGTGATAATTATGTGCACATTAAGAAGGGTTTTAAAAAGCATGGGGCTGTTGATGCAAGTCCAAGTACACAATGGGAGTACCACTGGGATCTCACCTCAGCCGGAGACCACTTCATCACATTAAAGCAACAAACTTTTTAGGTTATAACAATTTATTGACTTCCGTACAATAGATATGCCTGGCTATAATATTTGGTAGAGCACTATGGCCCAGCAGTGGGTGATCAGTAAGTATCATTGGTATGTGGACAGCTGAACATTGCAGCTATCTATGATTATTGTCATTCAAAAACCTGCACTCATCTGGTTTCAGTCCTTCAACCATTTGTCTGAGCTGGGCTCCCATTCAGCTGTGAGCATGAGTGAGATTAGCCACTGCTGTCAGGCAGTAAATTCTGATTAAGAGTCGCATTCATTTTCAAAATTTCAATAATTTTTTTTTCCAGTGGGGAAAAGAAAAGCATACCTTGATATCCTCCTTCATCTTAATGGTTGTCTGAAGGTGATTCACAGCAGAAGCTGTAGAACAGGCCAAAGATGATCAGAACCTCTGCAGGTGTGGGTGTGTTCCCTTGTGTGTGTGAGTCCTGACACAGTCTGGAACTCTATACGGGTTGTGTTTCTGCCTTTTGTCTCACACCCCTTCAGACATGGTATCGCTAACACTGCTACCTGCATCTAGTATCTGTTGCTGTATATTGCAGAGTAGTTTTCTAATCAATCTGTAACAGTCAGGGGAGGTCTGTTGAGAACAAAGCACTTGTTTGATATATCTCTAGTGTGCCATGGAGCTCTGAAGCTCTTTGGTCTTGTTGTGGTAGTGGAGAACACCAGTGACATGCAAAATAATGACATAAAAGATATATGAAAATAGAAAGCTTACCTTGCTCATCTTGCGTACAACGTTTTGCTGTTGTTTTTTTACTGGATTTTGATCTTGACTGTGCTATTCGGAGGACTTTTTTCTCCTCTTTTTCCTGCCTCCTCTGCCAGTGGAAGAAACATGCAGTGTATTTACACTCTTAAAATCTTATAACACTACATTTCATCATTTATTACTGTAATTATAGTGTGTTTCCTCACATATGGGAAATGATATTCATCACAGGAAAAACCGAAGCACACATACACTGTCTGTATAACGTCTAACTCTACATTTCTGGTCTGGTGAATGCATTCAACTGGAGCTGTGTAAGACATGTAGCATGGCCAGACAAAGTCCAGTCTGATGAGCACCATATTGACAGCATGAGGTCTTTCATCAAACATAATCACCCCGATCAAACAGTTGTTTTTTTTGACTGTGGTCCAGCTGCTGGTGTCCATATATGCCTTTCTTCATCTTTCATTTAGAAAGATCAATCCATTTTATGTCAGAAAACTCAGATTTGATCCTTGGCGTATGTCGTTAACTGTATTCCAAGTTTATTTCACTTTCATTGGGGTGCTGGTGCCCTGCTGCTAAAACAGTTTGCAGCTTTTGTGAAGGAGTTTGCTTTCCCATGTGAAGAGTGGATATTCATCGTCATGGAGTAGATTTGGCTGTTGACACACATTAGTGAGTAAATAGGAATACTTCCCTGCACTATAGAAGCTCTTCTGCTAATTAGTGAGAGGATGGGAGAGAAAGGGGGGTTGGAGAGGGAGCAATTTGTTTATCAAACACTTTCCTCACTCAAATCTGATTAGCTCAATGTCACATTGAAGAGTTGGACTGTGTGTGTGCAAACAGTGTGACTTTGCTTTGTGAGCCTTCATTTGATCACTATAAAAATTGTTGCTTTATCTCTCTCATTCAGATTTTTTGTCTTATGTCCTGTGGCTTTTTCACCATCAGCCACACCCTGTTTCTCATATGATAAAAAGGTTTGATGTGCCCAACACAGTGAAGGATTTCAAGCAATATCACCCCCATGACTTTTTCACTCTGTCTTTAGGGGTGGCATAAGAAGTTGACACAACTACATTAGTTAGTCTTAGGGCACGTCAAAGTGTAGGGTTGGACGTGATCTCCATCTCCTCATACAAGATGTATTTAACCTTGTCATTGTCAGTGTTTCCATAGAAATTAATGAAAACATTAAATATTCATAAAGTTTTATTGGTGACCTCATGAACAGGAAACCAGACATGGGCCTTCTGAATACCGTCAGCCTTCTTTCCTTTCCTTCTTTTTATATTCATATTCCCTTCCACACATTTTCTGTCTTGGTTCTTTTACCAATAAGAACTGATCAGACACGTTTAAAACTTGAAACAAATAAGATTGTTGTGAAATCACTCTCTTCATCATGGGAAATGAGACAAAGGAAATTGTTTTGAAAGATTTGTCACAACACACATTTCAGTTTGCCTTGACAAAGCAACTGCACAACTGCAGCAGAATTCTATTTTGTTCTCTATTTTTACATCTTTTCTTGCAAACTAAGTGGTTATTAAAAATGTTCCAGTTCAACAGTACTGTTCATGCTATTTGCAGTGTGCTCTGCTCTCTTTATGCTGTTCATATTGAGAAATAAACCCACAACTCCCGCCACCTGTATGTGTGACTCTGTAAATGTTTGTGCTCAGTATCAAGAAAGAAGTATGTACATTTATTTATTGTTTGTTTCCTGTCCTTAAAGAAAACAATCACAGCTACAGTCCTCCTCCTCTGTCTTGTTCTGCAAATACTGCAAGTAGTTTTTTGAAGCAACATGTGTCGTGAAGGCAGAGTAGTATGTTCTCACTGAAAAGGTCAAGGTGGATGTTTGTATGAGAGGAGGAGCGCAGTATCTGGACCAGATTGACTAATATGTGGCGGGCCACTGCAATATCATTGCTGACCACCAAGAAATGATAAATTGAGTTGAGTTGTTCTTGTAACTGGCATTTAATGTTCAGTTATCTCCCTGCCCACCCTGCTCTCTATCACACATGCACACACATTGAGCTGAATAGTGATTAAAAGTGAGAGTACCCGTGTGATCCTCACAGGCACCTGCATCCCCCGATCTACCCTGCTGGTTGCCCTTCTTGTATCCAGACTTGGTCAGTTATTGTTTCTGATTTTATACATTTTCTTGTTTTTCTGTCCTTAGCTTTGGGATCACAGAAGGAAGTGAAACAACTTATCAGCAGACCAAGGCCATTTAACTGCTAGACCACTCAACATTTGGTAAGTTCAATTCAAATCCTGTCCCTGTCCGTCCACCTGCATCTCTTGTGAATCTCACTGGATCACTGCTCGGCATTGTCTGTTTGCCTGTCTATCATTTCTTCTTATCGTCATCTGTCTATATCATTTTTGTTGAAATTGTTCTTTCTGCATCTCTCTCTAAATCTCCCATTAAAGGGGTGAGAAGATTAGCATCAATTTGCCTTGATTAGGCCATTCTTCTCGCAGTTGGAGAAGGGGGAAAAAAAGACAAAAACGTGCTCCGCAATTTGAACACGTGCAGCGAACAAGTGATTGCGATCAATAATGAAACAAGCTGCAGAAAAAAAGAAGGGGGAAAAATGAACAAGGAATGAATTGCCAATTTCTGCTCCTGTCAAGTGTTTTTGGAAGGCAGCTCTTGAGGAAAAGCTGTTTCCGCTGGAGGACTCTGACAGCATTGTGCGTATGTGTGTGTGTGTGTCAGAGTGGATGAGGATACTTGCTCGGCATTCAACACTCACTTTTCTTTTCTATTTCCACAATAGTAAATGTGGGATTCCAAGAACTACTTTATTATCACATATGGCTTCATTTGTTTTGTTTCTGCCAGAAAAAAACTGTCACGTGCCAAAGTGCCACTATGGTTCCAGGTGTCGCTTGCCAAGTGCTCCACCTGCCCCAGTGTTTTGGCAGCACTAAGAATGTAAAGTGATTTGAACAAACTCTGATGGAGTGATATTGTGGGCATAAATGGCATTTAGCTCTGAGTTTTTGTGCAATGGAGATACTGCTGTCATATTTTTCTTCGAGTGACTCAACTCAGCAGTGCATTGTTTCAGTGCTATAGAGCTGCAGGGAAACAGATTGACTATTGTGAGCATCATGGCACTGAGGAGGAACACCAAGCCAGATCGAGTGACACATTCCTCTGCACAATCAATCAATTCTTTATAGGGTTCATACATGTCAGACTGTTCTTTGCATGCTGCATTTTCAGCACATTCAATTTTAAGTAAAATTATAATTTAATTTTTATCAAATCGTAATTCTTCATCTTTAATTTGAATGGGTTTACATCAGATATAGCCCTTTTAACACAGGCTGCTTAAATTGCAAAGGTTCCAAAGTTAAAACTTGGGCAACTTTGTGTCCTTTCAACATTAATTCATGCAGAAAAAGTTGAGATGGAGTTGTTGGTCAATATGAGGAGTAGAAAAGTGAAAGTGCTAGTGAAGAAGAAAATAATAAGGCTAAAAAAAAGCTAAATCTGTTACATCAAAGTTATTTGGTTTCTATCCAAAAAGCAGCTGCTCACAGGAAAACTAGCAAATATCAACTGGGGAGAACAAGTGGATGAGAAGAAAATCATTTTGGATGGTGAAGAAAATCCCTTGATGAGCATAGAGCAAGTCAAGAATGATCCCCCTGGATGTAGGTAGACGATGTTTCCTTGTCAAAACTTTATGGCCAGACCTACAGAGGATTCAGCACTGTTAACCTTTAAAAACAGAAAGGAGGGACTGAAGAGGCTCTGTGGACTGCTGGAGAAAAACAATCACTATCAAACTGATTCAATGTGGGATTTCAAGATGTTTAACAGTGCTGTATTACTCTAAATGCACTTGAATTCTCTGCACTTAGTTTACCCATCATTACAGCTTTGCTGCCTATCTAGTCAGGTGTCAGTGAGCTGCTCATGCATTTGCATTCTATTATGGAGTTCATTGAATCTGCAATGGACAGGGAGTCCTGTGAATCCAGAAAGGTCCTTTCCCCTTTTAATGTCATGGATGAGTCATCAGCAATAATCAACAACAAACCACCACCAACCCCAAATATTTAATAGTTTGTGTGGTGTGTTACCTTTTTAAACTTTCATCAAATAAAGGTGTCACCCCAAAAGGATGCGACTTTGTACAAAGCTCAAGATAGCTTTGTGTCCATGAAATTCTGGCCATTAAGAGAAATGTTAACTTAGTGATTTCATGTGGAGAACAACTCTTTCATTTCATCTGTAAGAAAAAAACCCCCTTCTCCTTCTTTTGTCATAGCTGTCATGAAATATATCAGGATATTCAGAGGGTAGCAGTAACATAAGGCTCTGCAGAGGTACTGTATTTTGTACCACATATTAGCTTTGTATTCTACCTAGGTCTCTGGGGATTGTGCCACATATGCAAATGATCCATTTTAGCCTGGAAGGGCTGTGCTTTATGTTAATAACAGAATATTCAAACACACAGATGCACACATACACACACAGACCCATCTGCATTACAGGAAAGTAATGGACGGGGAGAGGAATTTATTCGAGTTTATTTTTGGCCTGAAACCCAAGAAAATATAGAACAGCCCTGAGGTTTTCTTTTCTTTTTGCACTAATATCAATTCTTTGTAACTGATTGTCTTCCAGTAAGAAAAAGGTTTAATAAGTTTGTCTGTTAATATCGACAGTAGCAAAAAAGTGCTTTCTGGTTTTATCAGTGTCAGTCAGTCAAGATGGTGATGAGCAACACCGCCAACATCCATATCAGCCAATCACATCCAAGGATGAGAGCAACAGGTTCCACTCTACTCACACTTTCCAGAAGAAGACAGCCCAGTAGCCTAGTATCGCTGAAAATGACGTGCACCGGACCATTCCATAGCTCACTATTTCTGCCTTGTGCACTTGTTTCTGGTTCATTGACCTTGATGTAGTATGACAGACAGTAAAGGTGTGTGGATTTTAGGGATGGATGGATGTGTGCAGCCCACAGTTTCTTGTTCCTATCTTCCCAAAATCCCAACCATTTCCTAATCTTAGCCTCTCAATCTAACCTTAACGTTACCTTCACTTTAGCCAAGTGTGAAACAGTTGTCCAGTTGTGAACAAGTCTTAACCACAGTTTATGTTTCAACCATCTTTCCCCAACCTCAGTCACATTAAAATTGGGTGGGCAGATATTGTAAAGATAAAGAATAGTGACATTAACCATTGCGAGCTGAATGTAGTTTGTGGTTTCATCAAGTCATTTAGCCCTAATTTTTACTTTTTTTTACTTTTAACCTGAGAAAGTGATTCTGGTCCTGACTGATGCAGAGGACTGCCACTAGCTCACTGAGAGTAATGTCAGCTTCGCATAAAGAAATAAAGCTTGAAGAAATTTGACAGTTTTCTCACATCTCTTGTAAGTGTGCATCCTGTTTCCCCGGTGCTTCCCATTTTCAAAAAGGGGTCTGGAGGCTGTGCCCTGGGGGTATCACACTGCTCAGCCTTACTGAGAAAGGAGGCTGTGACCGACTGTTGAACACCAGATTCAGGAGGAGAGCAGGTTCATGGAGAAGGAGACCAACTTTTATACCCTTGCAGGGCTGCTGGAGGTATCATGGAAGTTTAACCATCCCGTCTATATGTTTTTTGTGGATTTGGAGAAAGCCTGTGAGAGTGCCCCCTGAAGGGTGCTGTGGGGGGGTACAGTTGGAGTACAGAGTAAAAGGGCCATTACTGCAGGCCATCCAGTCTTTGTACAACCAATGTGGGAGCAGTGTCTGTATTCTCACCTCAAAGCCAAGCACGTTCTCTGTGGGTTTTGGACAGCATCAAGACTGTGAAGCAATGGGGATGGGAGTCAGTATCTCCAAGACTGAGCCCGTGGTTCTCTGCTGGAAAGCAGTGGACTGCTCCCTCTGGGTTGGGAGTGAGTTGCTACCTCAAAGGAAAGACTTCAAGCATTTTGGGTTCTTTTTCGTGACTGCGGCATCTGCAGTAATGTGGGAGTTGCACCGTATTGTTGTGGGGAAGAAGGAGCTGAGCCAGACGGCAAAATGTTCTACATTTCAACCCTCACATACAGGATGATCAGGAACTCTGGTTAGTTACTGAAAGAAGGAGATCCCAGATACAAGTAGATGAAAGTAGCTTCCTCCATAGGGTGGCTGAGTAGATTCAGAGGAAGCTTGGAGTAAAGCTGACGCTCTTTTCCTGCCCACTGGGAGGAGGCCCAGGGGCAGACCCAGAACTCACCAGAGGGTTTATATATCTAATCTGGCCTGGGAACACCTCGGGGTCCCCCAGGAGGAACTGGGAAACTTCTGGAGATCCCTGCTCAGCCTGCTGCCTGCATGACCTGGGCACAGAGAAGAGAAGGAACATGATGGATGATGCATTTTCATCTTGGGAAACAACGTTGAATTTAGTCTTTGCTCTTTTCTTAAATGATTAATATTAATTAATGATAATGGTTTCCATGT
Organism: Psettodes erumei; assembly: GCA_016785225.1. Lineage (NCBI taxonomy): Eukaryota > Metazoa > Chordata > Actinopteri > Pleuronectiformes > Psettodidae > Psettodes > Psettodes erumei. The sequence continues at coordinate 697,298 of JAFBJZ010000902.1, read as the reverse complement.
GTTTAGTGTTACACTATACAAAAAAAACATCATTGAACGACATGTACCATGTTTATTTATTTATTTTATCATTCACTCTCAGCAGTACTGGCCTTGGATTCCAGAAAAGCAATCAGACTCCATCTATACCTGATGCCTTTGTCTTGCTCTGCCTCTTTCATATATTTTGTTCTCTAATTCTCTGTCTCATTTTTCTCAGGGACGGACATTTGTGTAACACTGTAATTATGGCCCATTTTGTTCATTGTGTGCATTGCCACTGTATGATGGTAATACTGTGGAACTGTGTAGTCTCTCTTTCTAACAGGGTTCACAGAACTCTGTAATCTCACAATAATCCTAATTATCGCTCCAAAGCTTCTTTCAGTGATATGGAGGGCACTACATGAAACACATGTTATTTTTAGTCAGATTTGAGAGTGAGCAATGAACTGAGTATACTTGAGCCAAGAGTCCTCTCTAACAGATGTAGGTCAAGCAATTGTTCAGGTGTCAGTTTGAAAAATTCTGCTTAAATTATCATATTACCCACTTTCCATATGCATTTTAACTCTTATCTACAGGTGAAATTGAAATATGCGGCATGTATTTAAGCATATGGTGGTTCTTTATTTCTTTATTTGACAACAGCTAAGTAGCTGTACAGCTTCACCCATTTAATCTTCCACTTCACTCCCTCCCTCTTCTCTTGAGCGTCTTCTTCTTCACGTGTCTTCCAATGCTTTGAGATACACTTACACAGACATGCACATACTTTACAATCAGTTCTTTGTGTTGAAGCCAGTGGAAAGCTGTTACATGAACAGGAAAGGAGGGATGCAAAAAGAGGGAACAAAATAGTAAGGTGAGCTATGGAGTGAAATAGATGAAGAAATTTTACCTTTAAAAACAAAAAGCCTGAAAATATACCCAATGTCACATGAAGTGTCTGGCAAATAAAACACTGAAGAAATTAAAAGGAGAGGAACAGAAAGAGGGTTCGGAGAAAAAAAACAAGAGAATAGTGAGAAAGAAGAGAAGGAAGTTCAGGGAAGAAAGGAGAGAATGGACGATTGAGAAGAGGTCGGGAACTTGAAATCAATGGATTCATTGTTAACAAGAGTCGACCTTCCCGCCCTCCCTCCCCACCTACACCAGACCTTCACCCTCCCTCCATCTCTCAATCCAACCGTTAAACGTATCTGTGCATGTGTTACGTACTGAATCCATCAGCCACCTCAGATTTCAGCTAATAGTACTAAACAGATGCTTGTGGGAAGCACTGCCCTGGGCATACTGAGTTCACACTTTCAGAGCTCTTCCTGAAGAGCTCATCACTGAAGCACAGTTGGACCCAATGGTTCTACATTTGCCATTTTTTTTATTTTACAGTGCGTACTGTATGCAGATAGTCTAAAGTCTAAAGCATATCTGAGATTTTTTAAATTCACCTAATATTTACACCCAATAATTTATGACATGTCTGTTGCACCTTTTCTTGACTGTAATAGAATAGAACAGAAATGTCCATCCAATACTGTCATGTATTGGGAGATCATTACATTGAGATAAACAGGCGGTTCTAATTCTTCAGTCAGTGCAATTAAACCGTTACAGCAGAATTAGATCATAGCGCCACCATGTGGGAAAAAATTATGAAAATATGGCTTTCTTCTTTGTTTCATGTATTTATATGAGGAGTGTTCCAGCTTTCTTAATAATCCACACAGATCAGAGGTTGTGGCCTGTTACCATTTACTGGCTGACCAGCTAAAGTGCAACACTGAATCCGATTGGCCGAGTGAGTGAGCGACCACTGGTCGACTGACTGCTGCGTGACTGGCTGAAGTTCCACCACTGGTTGGCGAGCCAAGTTCCGGGACTTTCTTACTGGCTGTTCTTCTTTCAAAATAAACTGGCATGAACAGTTTCTATTATGACACCCTGTTAGTTTCAAAAAAACATCTAAGCTACAAATCTAGCTGTGGACAAACCATAGCTATTTTCCATAGAAGAGAGTTTGCAGTACTACCCTGTGAATGAGACCCAGTCCTGAGTCCTCTCTGTTCAGTGGGTGGCAGAGAGGTGGAGCAGCAGTTTGTTACCCAGACAGAGGCCATGCACTGTATGAGAGAAAAAAGCTGCTTTCACGCACGTACTGCTACATGCACAACCCTGAACTTTTCTATTTGTTTCCCAGAGGAGCTGCATGTGTGACCACAACTATCCAAATTGATTGAACCGGACTTAAAAATAAGTAATGCAATGTCTGATGGAGCTGATGTCCACTTGATGACATTTTGCTTTCATTAGTACACCAACTTTTTCATCTCAGCTTGGTAGAAATAAACTAAACCAAATTTTAAAATTTCACTCAGGTGTGATATGCAAACTGGAAACATGTATGAAAACAGTTTGCAGTATCAGTTAAAATTACATAATTATATCTTTATATTAGTTACTTAATTTCTGCTTTTGGCCCAAGGGCAACAACAATATTCTTTTAATTAATTTTGTCACAGTAGAGTTTTTGAATCTCATTTACAAGTATTGTAAAGGTTAGGGTTATGTGTTGGTTTGTCCTTGAACACAACACTGAACCCCCAACCTCTTCAAGAAATGCCCCCCTACAGACACACACACACACACACACACACACACACACAAACACACAATAGATCAGTTTTGTTCCTGTGGTTAAGCCATTTTCTCTCATACAATTGTCTTTTTATCTGTTTCTATTTACATCTGTCATTTCCATTACCTCTTCATTTTCTTATTTTCTGGTCGCCTGTGCTTGCCTAATTCACTTCTCCAACAAGTCAGGTGAATATATTTATATATATATTTATTAATTTATTGCTGATCTATATTTTACTATAATATTATCAACAGAGACCCAACATTCACCCATGAAGAAGCATTTGAAGACAAAGGTTAAAAACAAAGAAAGACAAAAATCCTTTTTTCATTTTTTTCTCCTTTTATTCACTCCATGTGAGCATGTTGTTCTCTTGTGTCCCTGTATCTGTCTTTCTTTTTTGTCATCCCTCTCTCTTTGTTAATCTGAGAGAAGAGGGTAGGATTAGGTGGGAGAAAGGGAAAGGTAGGAAACGGAGAGAAAGAGAGAGAGAGAGATTATCCCGGCAGCAGATTTACACTCGTGAACCCATCGAGACTCAGGTCAGATAATGTGGGAGTTATGTGAACAGAAAGAACGAGAGAAAGAATGAGAAAAAGGAATAACAGGAACAGCAAAGTGAAACAGTAAAAGAAGGGAGGGAAAAGTGAGTGGGGGGAGGTGTAAATCGCAAAGAAAAAGGAATGGAAGGATTATTTCAGATGATCATTGTAAGATTGATTTGATTATTGTGCTGATGTGCGAACAGCTGGGACACATGGACAGAAAACATAAGATAGGCTAAACACTGAAAGGTAACACAATATATATATATGATACTTAATTTCAATAATCCATGCCTCCTAAAGGAAACCCTTCTTTAATACCACTTTTAATTATAAAGTCTGCGCATGCACCTCTGTACTTTTTCTTCTGTTCTCCATTCATGTAATGTTGCTTCACTTTTTAAACATTGACACCAGTGATGACACATGTTTGGATTCATCAACCAGCGCTGAAAAAACATACAAACATAAATTATCATACCGTAAAATGTTTAATCTGCATCATACTTGTTTCGGTATTTTATGTACCACATTTTATTTACAATGGGGAAAAAAACAGACTTCAAAATAGGCACAGTTGATCCATTTTATTGATTATGATCAATATTGCTGAAGAGACTAATGATAAATTAATTTAGTTTAAGTCTGTATCTCTTATGAAGCAGCAATTAGTGTCACACATGTTGTGCTATGAGAGACAGAGATAGAATCAGGGCAGTGTGCATGTATGGGGGTCATATTTGCTGCATACTAAATTATTCCATTATTATTACACAATATTATTATATTGTGATGTTATGGTATGTACAGTATATACTATTATTTTTGTTTTGTTGTAATTTTGGCCAAATGACAGTTTTTCAATGCTTAATGTTGAAGATGAAAATTTCGACATCAAAAAAGGAAAATCAAATCAAGAATTCAATTTAAAATTTAAATGTAAACAACAAAAAAACACACATACAACAGGAGGGTAACCGGAAGTCGATAAAGGCCCTCAGCTGCACTCAGGCCTAGAAACAATCTGTCAAGACATTTCACAGTGGTGTAAATGTATGTTGTGTTAGATATGGAGAGAAATGAAACCACTGAGGAGAAAAAGAGGAGGTACTATTTTTGTTTATCTGTTTTCTTTATGCCTGGGCATAAAACGTGGTCCCATGGGTAACTTTTAGAAACACAGAAACAATTTAGAAACTCTCTTTTCTATCTCTCTTACATTTCAAACTGGTCTCCTGACAAAAACACAGAGATACTTAGTTAGACAGAAGCCACAGTACTGAAAGGGACAGACAGTAGACAGACACTTAAAAACAGAGTCGTCACATCACAAGTGAAAAAACCAGGATGAGCGGGGAAATGTCGCACACAGCTCCATTGAATTAAATCAAAAACAATGATAAAGTGAAGCTTTTGATGTATGACTAATAGTCAAATGTGCATGTGTGTTTAACAGAAGGGAAGCATCTCCTCCTCTGTGGTAGAGTGTGATGAAGGTTCATTTTGTACACTGTCATTTTATTTTTCTGCACAAGCGGAAGCATTTGTACATCACTTGGACAAAAAACAACTTGAGGGTATTGTTTTAAATTTCCAATCATGTGTTATTTAAAAGTAATAGCCCTTTTACCAGGGTAAACCATTTTGGGTGCTCCTTCGATTCACCATCAAAACCATATTGCATGTTTTTGGAATCCATGTATATATTTCATAACAATATAATATGAGATAAGAATGCCTTTATTGTCATACATTGGGTGCATGACAAAAATTAGAACAATTTGGGAAGGTGAAGATTTTTGCTTTTATATTCTATTGTACATTTAAGAAAATTACAGTTGTGTGTGTGTGTGTGTGTGTGTGTGTGTGTACATCAGTTTTGGGTTTAGAGGCAAACAAGAATGTTACAATAGATTGAAATACAAACTGCAAATTTCAGTAGTACTTCATTTTGTAAAATTTAAAATTTGTATATGAAAAAATGAGACTGAAAAGAACTCAGCAGAGAGAACTGGAGAGCATTGTCATTGGCTTCATGCTGCTTTCACCTCGACAAGACTAAAACATTGTGGGGGACACTGAATAGTTTTGTGGTTTAAAGTCAGCATCTGTTCTAGTGAGACTGTATTTGTGTGTGCATGCAGGTGGTCCCTAAAAGGAATAAGTATTCTCCAGAGTCATTTAAAATAATTTTTTTGAGACTCTCTCCAAGAAATTATTTCTTTCAATTCTAGCTGTAGGTAACGAAAAACAAATGCTCTAAAATCTAAAGTTTTCTTGGTTTGCAGGGAGCTTGAGCTCTTGAGTTCACTTTGATCATCTTTTTAGCTCAAGAGAATTCAGTAGAATTAAATCTACCTTTAATCTTCCCCAGAACCCTCTCTTTCTCCATATACACCCAGGTTTGACATTTACCTGCAGGGACACAACGAACTGAATGAAGGCATAACTGTGAGAGCAGTAGTGGGCAGGCCATCACCTCGCTCATGCCACAGTGCCAAAAAGTCTGTTAGAACTATATTTAGTGACCTGCTTCTCCACCAATAACCTTTTAGACAGGTTGTCCAGTGAAAGGTATGGTTGTCAGGATAAGAAGAGGAAACCTGAGTGGACACTGAGTATTTAAATAGCTACTTGTTGGTCAGTCCCAAATTAACATAGTGACCGAATTTCTAACTCATCTGGTACCATCAAATCAACGGCGAGGGTTAGATTGAGTTAGTGGTCTGGTTGGTTGTATGAGCAGCATGGCCTGGGATAAAGTCAAATTACTGTAAGTCCACCCATAACTTAGAGCCCATATCATGTTTCTATCATGTCACTCTGAAGTGAATGACTCAGGGACATAGTTCAGTCAGATTTGGATCCTTTATTCACCAACTTGGTAATGTCAACAATGGAGGGTAGAGAAACCTCAAATAAATACATATGCAAATCTATGCTGACCTCAGATATTGTCCCTGGATTCTCCTCTGCCCCTCTCGCTCACCTTTACTCTTCTACATTCTGGTACATTCATAGCGAAAAGATTTTTTTTTCTTAGATTGATTTTTATTTTTTAATTTTACACCATTCATTCTGGGCATTCTGTCTTACTGATTAAGGGAAAGAATTTAATAGTGGCGTCACACATAATATAAATTAATGTCACTAAAATGCAGCATGAAAGCACACGTACAGAGAAATAAGACATAGAGGCATTTCTATCTGGTGTTACTCATCCTCTGATCCTCTGATTCCTCCACACACCACTGAATCACTTTGTTGTAGTCCTTAAACGTCAGTCCTTGGCCATCATGGCAAGGAAAATATTCACTGCTTTCCGATTCTCTGACGTTTTAGCATTTGCTTCCTAAAACTAAAGTGAAGGAGAGAGAATAAAATGTTAGGGGGGGGTTGTTTTGGGGTTTTTTTACAGACAGTATCCATCTATTTTTTGCAGGCATCAGAAGGAAATAATTCCCACATGCCACCCATCATACACTCAAGTCAAATCTGTTTTGGCATCAAATCTTAATCTGAATCTGAACCTCTTAAAAATATAAATTTTACTGAGTCTTTTTTTCAAAAAGTCACAAAAGTCAGGGTTTAGTGTTTTGTTTAGTGTAAATGTAATTCATAGCAACACAAAGACATAGATCAGGCTTCATCAAGCAGATGAGTAGGGAGCAATTATTGTAATAGTATTATGACTGTGATAAATGCGCAGTATAGACATCCCATTGAAATAAATAGGACTTTGAAAAAAGGTCTTGTGTCTGAAATAATTATGAAGGGAACATATGGATGTGTTCTGTGGCTTTGAGGCTAATGAAATATTATTTGCTGGTAAAAGAAACACAAATAAGAAAAATGACTGAATCAAAAGTGACAAGGTTTTCACTGTCAGCGGTTAAAGGTTAATTGATATACTCAAATGAAGAAGTGTCTCTTTAATCCCTATTAGCTTTTCTTCACTGTTCATTGAAGCAAGGTGTTCTTAATTAACAATTTAATTATTGATGAAGCACCTGATCAAGCTCTGTGAATTCACTTATTAACAGAAAAACAACAGCAAACCGATTACTGCGTTCCACTCATCTTTCTTAGCTGTACTCTCCCGCTCCCTTTGCCCCTTGTCTCCTCTTCTTTTTTCACTTCCTCCCTCACCTCTGTAACAGATGATTGTTTCTTTTATCATTATAACAAATTGTCTTGTTTGTATTTCATTTATGCATTTCAATCACTGAAAAGCTGAGAAACCTCATGATGCTTTCCTCTCATGTGCTTCCTTGCACTTCATAACTCTTTTGCTTTCTTGGTGTGTGTCCAGTCTCTGTTCACCATGTTTCTACTCACATTTCTTCTGTTGGCTGTCTTCACCATTCATCCCACACATTTGCCTCTTCCTCTCCGTCGTACAGATTTTTTTATTAACTGCAGCACTGCAGCAGCGGTGCTGTCCCTTGAGTATGATGTTGTGATTGTTGCAAGGGCCAGCTGATTGCAAATATGCAAATATGTTACTCAGCTGATAGCCAGGAAGTGGCTGTCAGATATCCCAGTGTTGGCTTTCAGTCAGATATCTGAATCAAAGTGCTGTCATCAAACTTTCCTGCTCAGCACTCTCGCTGCTCACATGTTTGTGGCCACACACAGTTTAGTAAGTACAATCGTTGTGGTGCTTCTTTTGCACTTTTTGGAACAAATATACTGTACTTCATCTGTACATGTGGCAACACCTGCTCATACCTCAAGAGGGGAGGCCGAATGAGGATACTGCAGAAAAACCACAGTGAAAAAAATACTAAAAATAACAATAATACCACACAGTAAGTTAAGCAGTGCAGCAAGTAAAAGATGATTGCACATTTTCAGAAGTGGAACCTCACAGTTTATATGCATGTCGTAACAAATGATTTCATTAGCATGATAGCTGTGAAACAAAACCTGTCAGCTGCAGGTTGTGAGTTTTTTTTTTATCACTTCTCTTTACTTACAAATACTGAGAATTTAGATTCAGCACATGGATGTATAATGATTGATTTTCAAAACAACTGTTATCTGCAGAAAATCTGTTTTGCTAGCAGTACGAACATGTGCTTCTCTATAAACCAGCCCATTAGAGCAGAATGAATGAGTGTCATGTCAGGTCAGTGGCTTGTGTTTCTCAGGTAGAGTCGTGCTTTTTTGCAGATCTTAGAAAGCTGTTGTTGTACAGGCTATAATAAAAGAGGCTTTACACACTGTAGGAAAAGACTGCCTTGCCCATTGATTAGAAAACACACTGCCTAAGACAATAGCTTCTCCTTCAAAGTTGAGGAGCCACTCAGTTCGAGGACTCCTCAAGAGCCTCCTCATCAGAGAGAAGTTGATTGGATAATTCTCAGTGCTCATCTCAGTGGGATTTATTCCAACAAGAGACGCGCAGCAGTCGCCTCACCTGTTGGCAGCGACTGAGCACTTCTTTGGTGATACCATGACGTTGCATGCACCTGTGTTTCACTGTCTCACTGACGCGGTTCATCCAAGTTCAGGTTCAGTCAGCAGGTGTTGAGGCCAGTATGCAAGGCCAGATGTGAAGCTGGTCTTTTCATTTCTGTTTGTGGAGATGCAAGCATTCAGAAAGATACACTGTCACAGCAAGTACACACGCTGAGCCAGGAGAAAGGTGAGCAGTTACTTTCTCAGAGTATTGAAAGTTAAATGAATTTATCTTTACAATGGTTGCATGTGCTCCTGTCCATTCATCTCAGAGTTTGAAATGCATAGATGATTTATAAAGAGAATGGGAGGGGTTGGCTTTCAAAGACATCCGTCTGTCTAACCGTTTGTGACTTTCCAATTTCCAGTCGTCATTCTTGATGTGTGAAAAGAGACAGGAAAAGGAGTGAGATGAATAAAAAAAACAGGGGAGAGAGGAGATTGAAAAATAAAAAAAGAGGGAGGGATGTCACTGAGCACATAATGTGTGTACTCTCGGGAGCCCTTGAAGCCAGGCAGTTCACTCAACATAAAAAATCAGGAGCAGAGTGATTAACAGAAGCAGCATACAGCTCCTCTGTGTATACAGTTCCTGTCCACAAACACACTTCCCCCTCACACACTGAAATGTAGTATAATTTATAATCTGTGGTTTACATGTTGGACTTGTGGAACTGGCAAACAAACACTAAAGGTTGGAGTTAAAAAAATGTATGTATGTATGTATGTATGTATGTGTGTATGAATGTATGTATGCATGTATGGATGGATGGATGGATGGACGGATATCATGTATCCCAACCATAACGGCTCTACGGCTCCATGCTGAGCATCTCTTCACATTTAGTTTGTTCCTGTTCTGTTTTTTGTGGTGCTCCTGTTGCCACGGGGCCTGAGGTCATGTGAGGTGGAGACTCTGTGTATGCTGGCACTGCCACATTTGCCCTGAGGAGAGATAAAAACATGTGGTAAATGAATGATTAGGGTCACTAGTATTCAAGAGCAGCTTTAGTCCACGTCCTACTGTTATTAAAGACAGATTATACAAGATGAGATTCATTCTCACTGGTACCAGATTTAGTTAAACACAACATAAGAGAATATACAAACCAATGCTGTGGACTGTAAAGTGCAACATACAACATATTCAACAAACATACATATTAATAACAGACAGAGAATAATAGCACATAAAGCCGTTCCTGCTCGTCCAGAAGGTAGAGGATTTAAGGCTCAGTGTTTTAGATTAAGTTGATGGTTTATAAAGCTGTTTGACCACTACTGACTGGCTTTGCTTCCTCTCTGTGAGCCTTGCTCTTCCTGCAAACTGAATCTGCCTTCACACTCTCTGGTCTTTGGCTGAACTCAATATTTTTTAAATTATGATTCAAATTTATATAGCCACAAATTTGCCTCTTTTTAAAGCAAACTATCCATACCTCTTGCCTGCTTATGTGTCAAAGTTGTTGTGGTCTAACTGACCCTGTCTTTCTTATCTGTCCATGTGTATCTCAAAAAACGAAGGCTGGACCCATTTTGATCAGCAAGTAAAATTGGTAACTGGTTTTAATGTTGTGGCTGATGAGTGTATTGTTTGACTCGAGTCAAGCCATGAAGCCATGGAAAATTGGAAAACATTTAAAAATAAGTTTTAAACAACATTGCTGAGGCTTCAGAATGAACTCTTTCAAAACAAAAGATAGACACCGATCAGCCACTATATTAAACCCGTTAGCAGTTTAAATGTTAGTGCTTCAGCTAACAGAGGTCAACACCAGCCCTCTTCAAAGCCACACATACGGTGAACTGCGCTTTAGTTGTTTTATAAATCAATCAGCCACTATATTAAACCCGTTAGCAGTTTAAATGTTGTGGCTGATTGATTTATAAAACAACTAAAGCGCAGTTCACCCTATGTGTGGCTTTGAAGAGGGCTGGTGTTGACCTCTGTTAGCTGAAGCACTAATCAGACTGATATATAGAGAGATAGAAGGTGCACTACAAGGGACGTGTGTGTTTATATATATGTACATATTTTGTACTTAAGTAGAAAGAAATTTTCTTTCATTTTCATCTATGCATTTTAAAACTTTCTTGTATTATCATTTTACCAAATGAATGTTCTACATCTGTAGCAAGAATTAAGAATGGTGAAGCATGTCTCAATTTCCAGTGAAACTGGGGGAAATAAAGCTTTCTTGCACATTTCATCAGGAGGAATGAAACACTATGACAGGTTATTCCTTTCTCAAGCTTGGTCACAATTGTATATATATAATAATATACATTGACTGTGAGATGTTGTAATCAATACAGCCCCTCTTTGGCAAAACTAGCATAACTTCCTGATCTTTACACTACATTGTGACACAGCACCCATCTGTTTCCATTTCTGCACCATGTATGAATGAAACTCTGAAACTATTGCAATGCTTTCCAGCGCAGGGCACATTTAAGGAAACAGTATCGGCAAGCTGCTGACTTGCTTCCTTACTTTTGGTTGGGGGTTGGGGGCCCAATATCTTAAAGACAGGTGAAAGTGAGGGCCAGTGTCAAGTGTCATTTCCATTCATAAGAATGCCTTTACATGATTGGTGGAGAGCATTTTACAGTTAATTGTCCCAGCAGCTTGGATGAACAACAACATGTCAGAGCAGCTCTGCATGCAGGTACATGTAGTTTACATGAGGGCAGCTTTGTGACCTCCATACTAATGAAAATCTTTGCGGTGGCTTCACAATTCTGTCAACTACATTAAACGTATGAATGAAGACAGTAATGAACCGAGTAAATGGAAGCTTGTGATGCGATGTGAATGTCTCACTGTTGATTAAATGAACCTGCAAATCAATATTCCTTTCTAACCTAATATGCATGTGTCTCTCTACAGCTTTGTCTTTGTGTGGACAGTTCTGAACAAACTGGTCATGCATGGCTCTGCAGAATGTGTCTCTTTGGTGTTTATTATAACCAATGGGAGTGAGCATGTCACAAAAATGCACACTGCTGTTATAGTTGTTGATGAACAAACACTGATGTCAGCTGAACATGTAGCAGCCACTGTGGGCTGACCCCTTTTCTTGCCTCTGTGTGTTTGCAGGTGGAGTCCGACACCCCTTCCCCCACTCTCTCCGCGTGTCTGTCTTTCTGTCTATGCAGCTGTACAGCAGCATGCCTGTATGTTTGCCAGCACAAGCAGAAGCATTATGGAAGTGAAAGAGCGACGTCCGTACTGCTCACTCACTAAGGGCCGCAAGGACAGGGAGGGGCCGTACACTGGTGAGACAGCTCACTCACTCATATTCATTCATTTGTTACCTCTGCCATGGAGGTCATGCTTTTGTTTGTTTGTGTGTTTTTCAGGATTTTCAGGATTATGTGAAAAGTAATGGAGGGTTTTTCATTCTTTTTTTTTATACCAGAGATGGCTCTTCGTCAAACTTAGAAACCTTTCAATTTTGGGAGTAGTCTGGAACAATATCCAGATACAAGACATTTTTTAAGTATTCTTCACCATTGTGAAATAGGGCAAATTGCTAACATTTTGAGTCAAATCTCCATCAATGCATAAAGATTTTTATAGACTTTCAAATTCTCAAGGATGAGGTTCACACACACTTTTGCATCACAAAAAATCTGAATCTTCTGAAAAGGTATTTTTTATTACTTACCTTTTTTAAAATTTGCTTTTACTTTTTCACCATATTCTATTTTTTTAGAGGCACTAGTAGGGTTATATGATAATATTGTGCAGTAACTAGTAGAGGTAGAGTCTTCCAACCACAATGCTGTAGATTCAGTTGAGTGTTACCATTGTCCATGGTCCATGGTTACCATGGTCATTGTCTCATGCGTGTGTGTATACACATTTTTTTTTTGCTTCTTTATTACCTTTACTGGTATAAACACCAACCTTGTCCAGACCAGTAGTCCATGGGGACCAAAGCCCAGTCCTAATGAGGCAAAACAACATTTCTGAGGTACTGTTTGCTGCACTGTGTGCGTGTGTGTGTGTGTGTGTGTGTGTGTGTGTGTGTGTGTGTGTGTGTGTGTGTGAAACTGGCAGTGGCAGTGAGGGGTCAGCTGATGTGTTAAAAAAGTTATGGTGCCAAAACAGACATCTGAGTCCCCAACAATGCCTCCCAGAATGCAGCAGTTGATATTCCTTGTGAAGTACATGAAAAAGGTCCAGCGCCTTCTCTGGCCTGAAGCTGTACTTAGTACAGCTGCTGAGCAAACAGTCATCCACACAGTAAACTACAGTTTTGAGCATTTCCCCAAGAGCCACAGATTATTAGCTCTCAGGGTTTCACTTCCTTTGGACAGCAGGATAGTGAGAATCATTCTGCAGCCCTCTAAACTGTCCCAGCTACAGGTAAATCATGGGCTTGCTCTCACAGACACTTGAAACATCACATCAGTGTTGGGTGTGAATAATGACTGGAGCTGTACTAATGTTTTGGGTAGCTCCAAAACATCCTGTCAGTGTTTGGGTTGAGGATGTTCTTCACACAACTGGGAAAAAAATCATGAACATTTTCTAAATTTTATAAATAAATGTGTAGCTCCTCCTCATCTTCGGGCATGTACCTGCCACACACAGCTTTCAGTTTATAGTAGCTGGAAGCAAGATACCTGTAGAAACAGAAAAGTCAGTAGCAGCAGTGGCTGTGAGGGCGTAAGAAAAATCAGCATATCAAAAATAATTATTTATACAGTATGACGGGTGTCATCAATGAGTTGATTTCTTCTGGTCTTTTAATAATAACTTTAATCTTCTATTTGTGTTATAACTATTAGTCACATAGTGTGACACAATGACATTGTGATCATATACACAAGGGACTGGTTTTAATGTTGTGGCTGATCAGTTTATCTGTATTTAGTGATGGAGCCACAGCGGACAGGCTCTTTTACTTATTTGTATACATTAGTGATAGTTGCAGGACTGTGTCTGTCCTCTGCACTCTTTTGGAAAATCTGAGCTGAGACGGGACTGAGGGTAATGAGGAGTCACTTTAACTAAATATAAAACACCCCCAAGACAGAGGCAACCCTGAAATTGCCCCACAGTATTGACATACTGTATGTGTTTCGCTGTATGTGTATGGTATAGGTGCAGATGATAGTGGACACCTGTCTGACCAATGTGACTCCACTGGCACTATATCCAACAGCTTCCCATAATTACTGTGTTTACCTTAGAGAGTCTGGGGTCTGAGCATTGTCAGATGACAACAGTACAAAAACAGATAATTAATACTGTACTTTAAAATTATTGTGAATTGTGTGTCTGTGTGTGTCTATGCTGTAGGTTCATCAGGGGACAGCGAAGACTGTGCTATTGGCTCTCAGGGACTGCGGGTCCCCACTCAGAAGTCCTACTCCTCCAGTGAAACACTCAAGGCCTTTGACCAGCACCAAGACCAGACCAGGTTAAAAGTGGGATTACACACATGAACATGCTCTGTTTTGTCTAACCCACTGGATAATATCAGACATGTAAAGCTTTTTGGGGCATGACAAGATGGTACTATACATATCTACACATCTTTACGAATATGACTGAACCTACAGCAGGTCTGGTTCAGTCATAACTCTGCTCAGCAGTCCAGAAGGGACCTAGGAGGGTTGAAATAATTCCTTACTTTTTCAAATTCCCAGATCTTCTCACCATATTGAACACACCCCTGCCTTTTTGATAGGACCACTTCTGCTTCTTTGACCTATTATTTCTTGTTTCATAAGAAAGCTTGAACCAACATTATGTGTTCAAAGAACTTTGCAGTGATCAAAACATGTTATTTAGTAGCCTGAGCTACAGGAGTAATTAAAATATTGTTTTTTTTAGTGTGTAATAGGAAAACGCTGAACATGAACACAGCTGATGACTTCTGTCCATGGTGCTTGACAGGTTACTGTACGGGACATCCAAGGGACACAAGGACATGGTTCACCGTGAGCAGGATGATTACAACAGACAAGGTGAGAGTCCACACACTCACACACAGACACATGCTGCCCTTGCCTCCTCTGGTTATCCGTGCACACTCGAGCCGAGCAACAGGAGTGTGGAGTCTTGAACTGAATGCTGTTCTGTTTGCAGCCTTGCTGTGTACATTGTTGTCTGCATTATGCATATACATGCATTTTATTGTTAGGTATTGTAAATCCTGGTTTCCTTTATCCCAACTAAATGTTTGGTATTTTGTTATTCTGTATTTGGGCATGTACAGTATTTGTTTAACACTTTGTTGAATAACATCTGGATAAACTTCAGACATTCATGGTCCAAGATGAGATGGAGTATTGTGAGGACACATTAAATGAAAGCTGAATATGAAGGATGTCAAAGTAGAGTAAAAATAGCACATAAGAAGAAGAAAAAACGCTTAACCACGGATTGCACCCATTGTTCTCCAGCTTCAATTAACACAGCGTCAATATTTGAGAAGTGAAAAAAATCATAATTAGTCTATCATCTTATCACCTTCGTTTTCACTGCTGGCCTAATTGGAGCTAATTTAAAATTAATATAACTTTTAATTGAACGGCAGCACTCGTTATCTCTTGTTGTGCCATTAATTACAGAAAGCTTTTTATAATTTCCCTTTTCATTTGTTGAATAAAGAGGGGGAGGTGCATGCTGAGATTTTACAGATACCCTGTTTGTCTTCTTTTCATTTATATTTTAAAGGATTATCATGTATGTTATTTGAACCTGATTTCAACCCATTTCCAGCTGACATGAAAGTGTTACTCCTAATTTCTTAAATTCAATGGAACAAAATATAGTCAATATATAATCTATACTTTCCCCAGTTTGCATGTTTTCAGTGATCACAGAAAAACAGGAACAATGATAAAAACAGGAACAACGATAAAACAAAAAAAACCCTTTAAATGGCACACAGACTTTTGATGATTTTTGGGAGGGGCATTATATCTATACAAAAAACATTCTTTTTGGATGAAATTACCATTAACCATCTCTAATAATATTATGAGCATATGATGCTAATAAGCAAATTAGTGGCATTTTAAAGCAGATATTATTTTAAACATATCTGCTCTTAAAGCATCTTCATTCTTTTTTTAATCCATCCTTTACAGTTGAAACATAAATTTGTAGAACAGAATTATTCTGTTTGTTCTCTTGTTCTAATGAATTTAAAAACTGCGTCATTGTTTCGAATCCCAGATCATGGAGACCGTGACGGCTGCCCAAGTACATGCTCGTGACTGCATGTGTTAGTAGAGTATCATCAAAATATCTAATGAGATATAAATATGTGTTCGTGTATCAATGAATTCTGTGTCAATAAGTAATCAATATGTGAAGAGGTGGCAGCCTTTCCTTGCTAAGGGTATAACATAGTGCTGGCTGGTAGATCACTGACTCAGAGGCGTCACAATAATCCACACAATAAAGTGTGTGATGCTCTTCATTAGAAGTTAGTTTCTCTTCATTACCAAAATGTGGACAAAATAAGAACATATCAAATTTCTGAAATTGAGCTGCAAAAGTTCATGATATGAAAGATGCATGTCCTGAGGTGAGTCACAGCACTTTCTCACTTTGTTCCTGATAGACTCCAGGTTTAAAGCTCTTGTAATCTGTCTCTTCTCCTGTAATGATTAAGTGGGATTTAAAGGATCTAGTCAATAAGTACTTGCCTCCTCTGTCTGGTTTGCCCTCTGGATTTCTGTTTCTGTCTTCTATGGTTACAACTGTATTTTACAAAGAAATAATATCATGAGGTTATTCAGTCAGTCTCTGCTGTCAGCATGTGATTCTTTTCCTGGCTAAGAATCTTCTCTCCCACTGTTCAGGCTTTGTTGTTTCACAGTCACACACTTGAAAATGCAAGGCCACATGTGTCTACCATGGTACGACCTTTATATGACCCGTGTAGTCAATTCATCAATTGGTTGATCAGCAGGAAATGAACTGCGAGCAATTTTGATAATGGATTAGGCCAAATCTGTTATCAAATAAATGGCATATGCTGGCTGATTCCAGGTACAAAACAAGATGAAAAAACATGGATCAACATTTTATCTATGTCTTTTGTCACTTCTTAGTTGCGAGCCAGACAATTAACATTTCATATAACAATGAGCCATGAGATGACAAGAGACCACAAATATAATAGTTGCTTTTTTTTTCAAAGTATAATCAGTAAAATTTAGTTTAGAGATTTTAACATCAGTATTTCTTCCCAGGCTTTATTTTACTGTATCAGGTGATTATGTGTATGGAAAGATTTGTTTTATTAAGGCAGAGGAAGGGAGCTGCCACATTCACCACAAAATTGTCACAGGCCTGATTGAAGGAAAATGTAAAAGCTATTAAATTTCTCATTTTTAGCTCATTATGAGTTTGGAGTATAACATGAATTTAACATGAAAGATGAATTCAACAACCTGCAATTATAATAATAGTAATTCTGTATAGTCATATTGTAGTAATTAACATTCCCTTGAAGTTAAATACAGTATGCCCTTGCATATAGTCACTAGCTTGTATAATATATTAAAATTCCTCAAGAATTCCTAAATCTCTGCCTGTTTCTTTTGCAGGTCAGCATTTCAGTCTTCGTCAGTTGGGGATCTGCGAGCCGCCGGCGCGTCGTGGTCTGGCGTTCTGCTCTGAGATGGGCCTCCCGCACCGTGGCTTCTCAGTTGGCACCACCCAGGAGCTGGATACTGACAGCCAGGCTGTGATGTCGCCAGATCGCGCCATGCGGCTGTGGGGCCGAGGCGGTCTGGGCAAATCGTCCGGGAGGAGTTCCTGCCTGTCCAGCCGTTCCAACTCAGTGCTGACTCTCACCGACACCGAGCACGAGAACAAGTCAGACAGCGACAATGGTAGGACATCATCTTTGTGATTTCCTCTCCCTCTCTGTGCTCAGAACCTCATCTGCTAGGCGTCATTTTCAGCTCTTTGTTTTACTTAAGTTTAGATGAGTGGATTCTGAGTAAACTATAGTCTATTACCATCTGGAAACACCCTTCTACATTTTCTCATTCTTCATCAGTTTATACTTTTCCAGTCGTATAATTTATTCACTATGGTCCTTCAAAATTATGATTGGGTGTTATGCTCATTCTGATAGGATAAATACACACTTTGTACCGGATGAATATTCTCATATTTTTCCACTTAAGTTTAACTCTCTCTCTGATTCTGCAAACTCATAGTTGATGCCTAAATTATAGCAGGTTCTGAGAAATAGCATGTTTTAAAAAGACAAATTGCAGGTTTTCACCTTTTACCTTAAGGTGTTTTCCTTAAGGTGTTTGTGCTTTCATGGGCTCAGCAGAGACAAGAGACTTCTTTTCATCTTCTCCCTCATTTAATCAGACAATTAAATAGTTTCTGTGGTGGAATCAAAAGAAGCCCTAAAAAAACAATTCAGCCATGCAGTGTGGCTGCTGTGACCCCGGTTATGGGAGGAGGATGAGGTGTGCTCACCTTCTTTTCTCATCTCAGTGTTGTTTAAAGACATGAACAACAGTAATGGTGGTAAGCATTTCTGTGTTTTGTTGAGGAGGGTACATTTGAACAATTCTACAAATGACACGTTTTCTACTCGGCCTCTGAAAACGGAATCTTACCTGTGGTCGATGAACGTTTCAGTTTTGCGGTTCTTTGCGTGCCTGTGTATGCATTTTGTGTCCGTGTGTGCATGCAAATGGCACTCCTATTAATTATGCACAAGTAACTTTGTTAACAGGTGTAAATTTTTATCATAATAAAGCATTATTACCCCCCAAACACACACACACACACACACACACACACACACAAACACAGTATTTTCAGTAAACTAGACAAACATCAAACATACACAGTGGATTTTCATTAGGCAATGTGATGCTGTAATTAACAGTGAGATAAAGTGCTGAGTCATTGTTTTTCCTATATTAACTTTGATAATGTTTTTTATTAAATGGAATTATGCTGTGGACGTTAGTGCTCTGGAGGATACACTTCCCATCTCTAAAAGTGAGTAGTCGTCAAGTTTTCACGCAAGGCTAATTTAAAACTCTTTAAAATGCAGCTGTGTGTGCGTGTCCAATGCTTACGCTGGTTTGTTAGTCAGTGTGTGAGCGTGGAGAAGAAGCAGTACAAACACATGGCTGCTTGCTGTGGATTCAGACCTTTGTTTTAGTAAAGCAATATATTTTGTTGGCTTGGTTATGACTGGGGTGATGATGAACCCTGAATAAGATGAGACAGATGGGAGTGTTGGCTTTTGTGTTTCATGGTGGCCACGATGTGTATGTCCATTGTGCCTGAACCTGTCACACTAACATTAGCACAGTCAGCTTAAAGTGCAAGAATCTGGTTCCAGCTATGGTTCCTGGAATGGTGGCAAAACTTTTCTGTTCTCAAGGGATGATGGTGCAGGAACTAGGCTTTGTTTTTCTTTTTTCAATGGGGTTGCTTATTGACTGACAAGAAAATCAAGCCGCAACTCCACATTTCAACACAAACATTCAAAACGGGAATTTGAAAAATTCAAAATTGCTATATTCTATGTTCATTGCATGTGAAGTGAAATTTTTCAAGCCTTTTTTGTTTTAATTTTGATGATCATGGCTTATAGCTCATGAAAATCAGAAATACTGTCTCAAATATTTCCTGCAGAACAATCAAAAAAGGAAAGAGAGAGCACAGAAATGTCCAACTTGTGAAAAGTATGTTCATTTATACACTCAGTACTTGATTGGTGCTCCTTTACTGCAAATTACTGCGTCAACAGCTCTTAAATAGCTGAGTGGAAATATCGAAACTTTTTCACCATATTCTCATTTTTTAGATGCATTATTATATTTATGTTGACAAAATCATCTCAGACCCAAACATGCTGATTTGACTTCCAGCCTTTGCTTTGATCTGTGTGGTATTCAGTGATTATTCAAGGCTCCTTTTACAGTAGATCAATGTGGCAGCCACGTTCAGCTCTTTCTTTCTTGCTGCTCCATACATTCTGAATCAGGGCTCTCTTTTGTATACACGTGCATAAATATAAACTGCAAGAACAGTGACACTTTGTAGGATATAGCATTGCATTATGTAGATGGGAAACCTGGTCACAATTATGTTTTTTGCAAAATGTTTTAGCTGTTTAGTTGTGTATACATGTAATTTGTGGGAGATGGGCTTGCTGGCTGAGCTGATAATCCTGTTCTGTAAACAGCCTCCACTGAGACACCTACTATTGCTCCATCCCATGGTACTGACCCTGGCTCTGAGCAAACAGCATGCACATGTGTGGTTGTGCATGCACATGTTTGTGTATGTACAGTAGCAACAAAATTCCTGTGATCCCATCACCGGTTGCATGAGAAAGTTGGAGAAAGGATAGATAACAGGAAGGGAGAGTGAAGCGGGAGACAAGAAGAAAGGATCAGAGAGGAGGAGAGGAAGACACAAAGCAATTCACTGGAGACTTGGCGATTCGAAAGAGAACCAGGGAGAGCTGAGAATAATGGCAGAGCAGGGAGAAGGGAGAAACCTCTCTCCATTGTTTGTTCCCCAGAGAGGAAATATTAGAGCAGAGACGTCTGGCTGGCTCCCCAGTGAACACACATAAACATGCACACACACACACACACACTGGCACAACGTAAACTCTTTTGTGGTGTCTGGACCCATGGGTGCCCAGCTGCTGCTTGCCTGGTTACATGATATTGGTGATCTCAACCACAGGGTCAGACAAAAAAGGACACGATACATTTACACTTTCTGTTGTCAACACGCCGACACAGGTGTTTTTTTCCCTCACATGTACAGTCTTGTTCCTAAGTGGAGGAGGGATACACCAAGCCACACTCAGATAGAACATATAAAAGCCAATAAGGAAGTCGACATACAGCAATGTAAATGTGTACATTGGCGCAACAACATGCAGATGTCTAGGTTTGCTTCATAGCAATGAGCTTAAAATATAACAGCTGACCTCCACCGTCTCTTTAAGTCTAAGTGGGCTCCCTTTGCAAGTGTGTTGCATGTGTCATGCTTATGGTGTGCAAGGAGAGTGAGGTAAAGTGGGAGAGTGAGACAGACCTGATAACCGTAATGGACAAAAAAAAAGAACAAAAACAGAAATGAGGGAAGAGGAGGAATAGATGTAGACAGGCAGACAGAAAGGAGGAGGTGTGGATCTTGTCTGTGCTAACCAGATTACTTACTATGTGTCAACAAAACACTTAATCCATTTGGCATGCCTAAACTGCTTAACACTACTGTATAACCACTACTGTATAACACATACACAACCATAAAAGTCAAAGAGGCTCACATACCTCATACTTACAGCAATGATTTTATATATGAAATGGCCGAGTGCATTCAGGGAACCAGAGTTACTTAAAAATTGTCATTTATGTAAACATCAAGAGATAGTCCTTGATTTTTTTACATAATCTGTGACTTCACACTTTCCACCATTTCTGAGGAGTGTGATTTAAGATTGTGTCATCTGGCAGGAAAACTTTGAAAGTTGGATGGAATGGCATGGGGATTATAGGTATTTCAATTTTTCACAGCTCAGAGAAATTTCTCTTTGGAGAGAGAAGCCATCGAGAGACTTTCTCTTGGTGGCTTGAGAACAAAAGCGCCATGGCGTCCATGCCCCGTGCTCATGTTCACCACATACTACAGCTCCCTCAGGCCTGTATGTTGGCTGTGGAGAATAAGTCAACTGAAATTACAAAAAAAAACTAGGTTCAGTGCATTCTGTATGCTCTGTCTCCAAAATCAGTGCTGAAGTCCAGTGGTGAATTTCACTCAAAAATGACTGAAAAGGGATTGTTTTAATAGTTTTAGCTGACATGAAGTTGTTTTGTACAGTACCTGTTATTTTCTTGTAACTTGGGTTATTAAGTTATCTATCACACAATGCAAACCCTTTTTTCTCATGCTACTACTAGTTTTGGGGACATGGCAGAGGGGTAGAGCTTCTGAAGGGGACACTATGTGGCCAAAAGTGTGTGGACAGGGCCACATACTTTTATCCCACAGGGTGGGATGGGACACCTGAGAGGTTCTTCACTGATGTAGCCACAAATAGTAAGGCAGAGAAAAGGAGAAGGGCAATGACGATGGATGGATGAGTTTTTACACCCCTTGCTCTCACTCGTTCACGGAAATTCATGTGATCCGTTTCCAAAGCACGAGGTAACAAAATGAATGGGATTCATACAGAACAAGACCGAACTCGACCAGATTATGTCGGCTGTAATTAGGTTGCATTCAGTACTGTTGTCAGTGTGTCTGAAGGTGCAAAACCCACATTTGACTCCTGAATTACACACTTATAGTGAAACATAACCATAAACATAAACATAAACACAGAGTTTTGTGAAAACTGTCGGGTGTGGCTGCCTGTGTCCACTCTGTTTTTACGAGCCTCATCTTTTTTCTCTCTCTGTCTCTCCTTCCTTTTTGTCGAGCAGCCCAGTCTGTGTCTATTTCCTTTTTTTCATTTCATAGTTAATATAACTGGCATGATTTGAACTTCAATCTAGCAATGACATATTTCTTGTATGGTAGTATTTATTGTTTTAACCATGTGGGCTACGTGAGCCGAATTTGGCTGTGCAGCTGAACTGAAATCAGTAATCTGATATAACATATTAATTATAGCATTTAGAGAATTGCTGTTGATCTGCTGAAAAGGGTGAGACATGATGAGCACACACTGAGGTGCATATCATAATAGTTCAGTAAGTGCTAAAACTAAGATGGGTTCTCATAGCCAGACGGAATAAAACCAAATAAAATTGTCATTTCAAATGCTTCTCGATTGATTGATTGAAATAAAAAGATCCCTAAAACATCTTAAACATCTTGATATGTTTGCACACGTTCCTGATATTATGTTTTTTTCTTATGAAGCTCTCTTCCTCATTCTCTACAGCATGCACACACACATGCACACACGCATATTGTTCCATGAGCTAAATAGCTCAACCCGTTTAACACAATGTGCATGTGTGTGTGTGTCGGGAGGCTGTTCTGGTAGAAATGAAACTGTAGCGTCTGGCACGTTAATGGAAACCCTAAATTTCATAACCAAAACATCTGTGGTGCAGTTTTTGACCCCCTGAAAGGTAACATAACTGCTGCTGTTTATTTACAATATGATCTATCTACAGGAGAGTCAGTGTAAATTTAGATATGTGACTTAAAGAAGGAGTCAATCAACCTTTCATGCTAATTGCTCCACAGATAATCAAAAGACTGCTGGCCAATTTCAGACTCATTGCTTACACACTGTGAATTGATCTCATTAAAAAAAACGAATGGATCTAATTAAAAAGCAGATAAATATCCAGTCAACACAGCAGCAGGAAGGCTTAATGTTTATTCAAGAGACAGTGTGTTTGGTTATTATATACTGTACATAAGCACATGAGATGGCTGTGGAGCTTTTATTGTCAAACTGGTATTTTAAACGCACACACCTTCACTTACAGTACGTTGAAATACTTCTAATACAAAAAGGTGTTGATTGCTACACTGACTATCAATGCTGCTTTCTCTTGACTGTTAACTGTGAAAACGAACACAACAAGTAATGAATATACTTTATCATTATCCACATTTATTGAATATATTGTATGTGGTTATTTATTATAGAATATAATATATATATATATTTTGATATTGTATGAGTACTGCTGGTAGATTAACTCTATTCTCTATTCAGAAATGTTCTTCTGTGTGTGTGTGTGTGTGTGTGTGTGTGTGTGTGTGTGTGTGTGTGTGTGTGTGTGCTAGTGCCTACAAATAACATGCGCTGTGTATAATAATAAGTCCTTGAAATATTTATATTACGGGCTTATTAAACTATACATCAGGTAGCCCGATGATATTGACTCATGCAAAAGAACTACAAATGCACACATGTGCACAACATGGTAAGGGGGGAGAGAACAGATGTGACTGCTGGAGAAGACAGATTATTGCAATAACCAAGGTGCATATATAAGTACAGAAAGATTATATATTCCCATTCAGAAAAATCCATCTGAAGACTTCCCTCTGTCATCCACACTACTGATACATAGATATTACTGCTTACTGCTGCTTATACTTCTTTTGCTCAGCTGGTGCTGTGTGTTTAATACAAACAGCCTTCAGGAGTAAATGAGGGCCCATCCATCTCCTTCTCTTGCAGCAAGGATGCATAGAGAGGAGAAGAGGAGAGTATGTTTGTTACACAAAGACAATTTCAAGCTCATCTTTCACCCTATTCCAAGAACTAGTTGGTATTATGTGCATGTTGTTGCACATATACAAGTTCTCTGTTGTGCGAGTGGAGAGATCACATTAGACAGAAAAATGTGTTTTCCACACATCTATACACATGCACGCACACATTCACACACTCACACAAAGCCCTGGTGCCAGTCATACTCAATAGAAATCTGGTGCTGACCAGAGAAATCAATGAATAACAGACTAACTGGCTAGAGGGTTTAACTTTGGCGCCACAAATGAAGGCACTTCATTCCATCAAGTGGCTTACAATAAATCATAATGCATACATCACCCACCCCCCCACCCCCCCGCCGTTTTCTTCATCATCCTTACTACTCTTCTCTTCTCTCCTTCCTTTTTTCATTTTGCTAATCTCTCTGTTAAAATACAGTTAATATGCAATAATTGATACAGTTCCATTCTCAGGAAATCTACTGTGTCATCAGTATTCACAACTGTGATAATAACAATTTAACAAATAATTCAGTATGAATTTGCCCAGTATAATTAAGTAAAAACAGGTGGACTGAAAAACACTCTTGAGGATCTGATCAAATAATGACAAAGAATTATTGGATTCAAACTAATCTGGAAAATTTAGTGATTGGAAGTTATTACAATTCCAATAATTATTAATCTGTCAGATAAATCTATAAAAATGGACACAGGCAACAAGTCTTCCGTTGTCCCTCCCTTACCTCGCCGCCTCTCATCTTCCTCTCTCCACTGGCGTTTCTCAGAACCCATTCAGGCAGAATCCATTACCAGAAGTGCAGAGGGAGAAGGAGTGAGCAAGCGCAATAGGAAGAGAGGACTGGAGAGAGGGAGATACAGGGAGGGTTCAGCCTAATAAATTCTACAACAGCGTTTCTCGGTTTCACTGAGTCTTGGGACCTGATAGATGATGGCCTTTTTACTTGTGGTGACAGGCGAAGCTTTCACTGCAGCTCTGTGGAAACCTCATACACTAACTCAGTTTAGCTGTTTTTCCCCAAACTACTCTACTGCAGCTCTCATATGCAGAAAACATGCTGGATTCCAAATTCATTCCTATTCCAATTCCTAATTTAAATTCCGCCTGGCTTTTCAGGAGCTTGCCCGACATGCTGAGATTTTTATAGTTGATGTGGACACTGGTAGGACATCCTCTCCACACTGCAAATGAAACAGCAAAACTTGACAGTGGAATTCAAAAGTGAAGTCCTGTCTGAGTGCCGTCCAGAGTCTGGTACGAAACAGGATATACACCCACTGAGCACTTTATTAGGAACACATGTGCATCTGCTTATTCTTGCAATGATCCAATCAGCCAATCATGTGGTAGCAATGCAGTGCATAAAATCCTGCAGATACAGGTCAGGAGCTTCAGTTAATTATTGCAGCAAACATCAGAATCGAGAAAATCAAGTGTAATTTCAGTGACTTTGACTGTCACATGATTGTTGGTACCAAAAAGCTGTTTGAGTATTTCTGGAGTTTTTACTCAGAATAGAGTCAAAAACAAAAAATATTCAGGTCGCAGCGGTTCTATGGTAACTCAGACAACCACTCTTTACAACTGCTTTGAGCAGAAGAACATCTCAGAATGACATCACATCCAAGTTGATGAGCGACATCACCTGGAGACCACATAATGTTCTTCTCCTGTCAGCCAAGAACAGAAATGTGAGGCTGCAGTGGACACAGACTCAACACTGGACAGTTGAAAACTGGAAATAGAGCCAAGTTAGCTTGGTCTGATGGATCTGGATTTCTGCTGCGGCTGCAGTGGTAGAGTCAACAGCATGAATCCGCGTACCCAACCTTTAATGGAGTGGGGAATGTTTTCATAATACCAATTAGTCCTGGTTTTAATGTGACAGTCTCTCTGAGTATTGTTGCTGATTATGTTCATCCCTTTATGGCCGCAGTTTACCATCTTTGAACAGATACTTCCAGCATGATATTGCTCCATGTCACAAAGCAGAAGTTGTCTCAGGCTGTGTGGAATACTTTGAGCATGTGGTGTCCATGACAAGAAGAAATGAGGCTGTTTGAGAGCAAAAGGAGGAGCTACCCATATGTTATATGTTTCCCTCCTAGCAAAATTAATATCTCTGGGTTTTTTATTGTAAGTGGAAAATTACAAGCAATTATAAGAAAATTAAAAGGAATATCTTTCAGCATTTTATGTGTTTATAGATATTTTACTGACCTAACTAATAATTGGTGAATTGAAAAATAATCACCAGAGAAACTGATATGATTTAAATACCATGACACAGATATAGCTGTCAACATTTATTTACATAATATATATTTTTCTTTCTTTTGTTTTTCAACAGATGTTATGTTCAAAGCTTCTTAATTTTTTTGATAACAAGACAACAAAATATATTTGAATCAGAGATCACAGAAGTGTGGAGTGAGGATAAGGAGCATTGATTTCTTCCTGCAAATATGGTTTGAAGCTTGGTGATTTCTGATCTGTTTGCTTGCTCGTGCATGCTGGCACATGTACTGTAGTGTAGTGTATTGCTGACTCTGTGTGTGTGTATGTGTGTGTGTGTGGTGGTGGGGGGTCATGTTCGGAAGTATTCAAGGTGAGAACTCAGATCAGCTATCAAGCAGATCAGGTTCAGATTGGGTTTCATATCTGTCACACTGTAATGGGAGAATTGATGAAGTGTCATGTCCCAATTGCAAACTCTCTCTCTCTCTCTCTCTCTCTGTCATAACCAGACACACCTTTGTACACATTTGCTCGTCAACTTCGTCCTCACACTTTTTCATCGACCACGCAGTACACTACCTGTTTTTTTACCAATGTTATTCCATCTCTCCCTGTGTCTCACCCACACACACACCATCATTAGTATGTTGAGCTGTGTAATAGCTGGATCAATAGCCGTGCTGGTCTTACAGGATCATTTGCCCTCTGAAGCACATGCTCTGACAGCCACTACATCATTAGGACATTACCACTTGCCTGCTCTCTCTTACTTTCTCATCGGCCCATAGGTCGTTTGTGCAGCAGCTTACTATGAGCCACAGTACCTCCACCGGCGTTAGCAATTATGATGAGAGCAAAAGAGGAATTTAGATGACCTGGGATATAAGTGGTAGATGCAGGGTTCTTTGCATTGTTTGTAATACTGTAAAATTGTTTCTTTTGTCTGTGACTGTTCCTCAACCATAACTGCATGTTTATTATTGTAACCATAACTAACTTTAACTTTTATGTGTACCTTGGCAATGAAGGTCTGGTATGCCTGCTGCTGTTACCCTCCAATGGGATGTATCCATGTATCCATGTCTCTTGCTAAATCTCTGAAGAATTTTAGATACAATGTGACATATCAAATTTCTTGACTCCACGCCTCATGAAGAGAAGACCTGAGTATGATTGTTCCCTGAAAGGTCTTTCAGAGTCTCTTACCATCAGATAAAAAACTAACAACAGTTGCTGATGTCATGACAAGGTTGATTTAATCTGTCATAAATCAAAATGTTATTTATGCCTTCCTCAGTACAAAGGCCACTTAACTCTCAATTCTACCAAAATCAGTACATTGATTACTAAATCTAAAAGGAACAAGCCTCCCATATTGCATTTAGGTTGGAGGACTGCTCAGTCTTTATCCGCTCAGTCCACTCTTTCCTTCCTTCTCTTACTTTGTCCTTCCTATCATTAACATCACTATGACAATGATCCTCTTTAACCTCCTTCACTTCTTCTGCTTCCTGACAGTGTTTTCACACATTTCCTTTGATGGTCCTAATTTATATTGTAGTAACAACAACTTCTGTGTATCATCAAATAAGAGCTGCAGTTTGTAAAATCATTGTGGGACACTGCAGTTATGAACTGACAGTGTCTTGTCCATGTGGATCCATGTCCATGAGGATTTGGTGTCAAAGCAAAAGACGAAAGCACGTTTGGCAATATTTCAGGTTTCAACTAAAATGCCAAAAGGAAACCTGACACAGTACAAACTCTGATGAAAGCAGCAGCATCTGATGTTGATACTTCCAAGATCTAAAGATCTCACATAAGAGGTCAAGGTCTACTGATACTGATACACTTTTTTTTCAGCATGTGTGGTGTAATCCAGTTTTGTCAAAGGTTAATTACTTGGTGGGATGATTTAAAGTGATGTTATGTCCATAGTAATCACTGTACATCATAGAAGAGATACTAGGACTGGCATGATTTTTTTGAGCTGATATGGTTTTATACTATATCATAATATAAGTGCATTCCTGGTGACCACCAAGATGAAATTCCTCACCATCACAGTGAAGGAACTTGTTGTTTGGAGCAATATTATTTCAGCAATTTCCATGTATCATGGTGGCACATCCATTGTGCCTTTGTTATCAGAGATAATTGGGGAAAAATACCCTGCAGAGGGAATTGGAAAGCAAAGTGCTTATTGTATAGTGGGGACAGGTGTGCATATTTATTGTGTTTTCTTTTTGTTTTTGTCTCAAATTTGTGACTGATTAAAGATTTATCTTAATAATACCAGCCTGACACTGCAGTGCAGACCATAGCCAGTTAACATTACTGTCTTTTATTAAACCCTACAGGAAAGCAAGGCAGCGTTTAAAACTAACACACCGACAGATTTTTTAATACATCAATAAATTCATGCTTTTCACACTAAAGGGAAATAACCATCACTCCACTAAAGTCTCACCCTGCCTCCCTCTGTTTCTCACTGGAAAGCCACTGATACTGTGGTGGACCTCAACATATGGGTGCTTCTACTGAGAAACTTCACGCACCCACCCCCACACACACACGTGCACACACACACACACACACACACACACACACACACACACACACTCTCACATGTTCAGCTCAGCAGTTCATGTAAGTGCCACAATCACATTTTGTAGAATGTGAATTTTGCTGCTATGGACAGACAATATAACAGAATGTATACAGCTAAGAGAGATCAAAATGAAGCGTAAATGTGTGTGTGTGTGTGTGTGTGTGTGTGTGTGTGTGCAGGCCTGTTGAGCGGATAGCCAGCTTAGAACACTTAGTGTAGTTCTGACCTTCATTTGTATTACATTATCATAATGTACAAGCAAGCACAGCCTCATTTAAACAAGTAAAATACATTTATTGGTTATCAGTGCACAGTTCAACAGCCAGCATCTGTGATGGTGTGGGAGTGCATTAGTGTGCATGGCATGGTTGACTTACACATCTGGAAGGCTCCATTGTGTGTTAAAGCCATCCTGCACGTATCACTACAGCATGGCTCTGTGGTGAAAGAGTATAGGCGCTGAACTGGCCTGTCTGCAGTCCACACCTGTCACTCAAATGATGAAACGGAAAACAGGACAAAGAGAGCTGGATATCATGGAAGAATGGAAAACAATTCTACGGGTCTCCTCAGGCCCCAAACATATCCAGAGTGTTGTACAAAGAGTTACATTCATAATCAGCATGTACAGTTGGGTTATTTTATTTTTATAAAACAATCCAGTCTTTTACTTTTAACATTTGCTGTGTTGTTTTTGTACTATTTTCAGTTAAATGTTAAGTGATAAGCAAATCATGACATTCTGCTTTTCTGTAAAAATGAAATCTTTAATAATGAGTCTGTATATAAACCTCATTATTTATGTTAAGTATTATTCTGCAGTTAACAGCATTTGTCAAAGCTGCCTGAGCCATAGGGCCCTCATCACATATTCAAACGTGCCTGTTTATGAAAATAGATCCATGTGTGTGCCAGCGAGTGAGAGAGAGGACAGGTTAGTGGTTAGTGCAACAGGAGGTGAGGAGGTGGTTCTTGAATGGCACCTCTGCTGTGAGCCAAACACACTCACACACACACACGTACGCAGACACACACAGGCACACATAGCACAGCACATGGGGGCACGCATGTGCAGCCCTCTCTGCCTCCAGCTCCATCAACATGATGAGCGGATGGAAGCTTTTAACTAATCACATCATCTAAAAGGAGAGAACAAAGGAGAGAGCAAGAGAAAAAAAAGTGTGAAGGGACGATGAGACATTCCTTATCAATGAGTCATCCACTTTTTATTACTTCACCCCTTTCTTTCTCTCTGTCTCCCTCTCTCGACCCTGTCTCTCCATCGGCTCCCCCGCCTCCACCCCACTCTCTCAGGTCTTATCTCCGTCATATTGCACACTCAAGGTATTTGTAATCCGCTTATACTTGTTCGACCTTCTTCTACATTGTAACTTAATACGGGCCATGCCCCTGTATGTGTGTTTGTGTCATAGATATAAGGTAACAGTAATACTGTATTTACCACCTGCCATCCCTCTCTTTCTTTCTCTCTCTTTGTCACACGCACACAGATGAAGAATCCAAGGTGAAAGGTTCACAATGAAGCTGTTCTCTAAGTGATAATGGAGAGATAGACTTGGAGGGAAAGGGAGGGTAAGGAAAGAAGACAGACAGTAATGGAAGGAAGTTAAGATATATAAGGGGGAGTGGGAGAGGAAATGCATGTGACAGAGGAAAGCATTCGAAGCATATTGATTCAGACATAACAAGGCATAAACGAGCAGAAGAGACAAAGTGCCTATTTTGACGTGTCCTCCTCTTTTTTAACAACTCTTTTTTCTTTTAGTGGGCGAAGCCTAAGGATCTGTCTCTTCTTCCATCTGCACATTCAACTCTTATGTACACTGTATGTACTTCTTATGTACTGGAATATAAGGTCCCTAAATGAAACCATCTATTTGTACAGAACCCCACACTCTCTACTGGTTTAACTTTCTTGAAATGTACTTTCAATTGGTTTTATAACCTGGAATAGTTTCAGCTTTTTTAGTATCCCTCTCCTCATTACAGTACAGATCTGATCAAAATGAATAATTTGACCTTTACCTTTAAGAAGGGCTTAAATTTTTTGTCTATCTTTCCTATGGCAAGGCAACCCAGGATCAGAATGTGCCAGAGTATAAAGTTTCTCAACCTTGGGTTTTGGTTAGTAGAATAAAAATCCAATTTACAGTGCATCCGCATAAACAGAGGTAGATACTTAGAAACTGACAGATGAAAACAGGTTTACAAACAACACTTACCATAATGTATACATGCAAACACAAATAAAGTAACTAAGACCCAGTCCGGACCACCACAGCCCCCTGTGAGCCAGAGGTACTGCCTCTGAATTTATGAACTATCATGGGGGCAAGTATTCAAACTATCAATTCTACTCTTAATAATACCGATCATATCAACACCAATGTTAATATTTGTAGATTATAAGAACAGCAACAACAGTGTCAGTAAATGGGGGGGAATAGACTATGAAATTATGTTCATATAATTTAAGTGTATGGAGAAGTGAGCAAGTGGGTTGATCTGATACCAAAGGTTTTTGCATGTGTGTGTATGAGTGCATGGAAAAACATATATTTCATTTAAAATTAAAATTAATCATCATCATCATCATCGCTTCACCGATTTTAATCAAATACATGCAGAATATAATGATATTGTTTGGATATTAACACAATAACAAAGTATTAACACAGCTATTGCTATTAGTATGACTAAATTTGGGAAACCTTTTTTTATTTGAGTAGAGTGGTTGTCTTAGTGATTATTAAGGCAATCAAAGCTGGCTGATCATGGCTGATGAACAGGTCTCCTCAGAGACAAGTGGATAGGTTGGAATGCTATCTGAGGATAGTTTATGTGTAACATTTGTCCACGATGTTTGAATGGGTTGGCAGTGTGTCCATGTTGTGAATGTAGTGTACTGTGTGCAGGATTTGCTGTGGGTGTGGCCTCTACTCACCTGCTGCTGGCAAGACTACACACCGGCTTCTAATCACCCAGTGTATAACAAACCCAGTCGTCCAGTCATTCCAGAGTGTTCCACTTGCTATGTGGATCTCCAGCCAAAACCCAGAACCCCACTCTTCTCCTGTTGTAAAACTGGAATCAAAATCTGCATCCGCACCCAGCCGTCCCCAGCCAGCCAATCCCAATCCTCCAGTAAACGTTCACTGACTGTGCCTATAAAATCAACCAACCTTTTATTGAAACTGTCTGTGTTCTGTTTTGGGTCCAGTTACCAGCAAACGGACCAAGAACACACTGAGAAAATATTGTCATCATGATTTGATATTGATGGCAACAGTACGGTCTTTTTCTCAGTCATGGGACACTGTTTGTAATAGAAGCTTGTACATTTTTGTTAAGGACTGGTTCGTGAAAGGTTCATGGTAAAGATGTTAGCGGCGTGTTGTTGAGTGCTTGTTGATTTGACCTTTTAGACAGTGCTTTGGTTGTGAGGATTGCAGGCAGCTGTTAGGACCAACATCATGGCTGGCTCTGCTTTTTGCAGCATACCATCATTTTTCCATGAGCTGCTTTCAATGTTATTGGTTATTTTTCATTTGAAATTCCAGGTTGTGGCATATTGGGGTG
This sequence comes from Psettodes erumei, assembly GCA_016785225.1. Taxonomy (NCBI): domain Eukaryota; kingdom Metazoa; phylum Chordata; class Actinopteri; order Pleuronectiformes; family Psettodidae; genus Psettodes; species Psettodes erumei. Next base: position 664,967 of record JAFBJZ010000902.1, on the reverse strand, counting down.
AATTCATTTGTGTACAATGATTTGGTTATTTCCACCAAGCTGTCAGATTTTCACAAATGGGTATTTGAAGGAATTGTGTCTAGGGACATTTGATTGATATTTCCTTGCATTCATATTCTTTAATATCCAAGGTGTTGTAACGATTGTTTCTCTTGTAGCCATTTTAGGAGGATGGAAGATGGGTTGTGAGATGTTCAAATCTGAAATAGTAGTGCATCTCAAAAAAATGTGAATATCTGGAAAAAAAACTTTTCTTTTGTAATTTATATTTTTTAAAAATGACAACTTTCATATATTCTATATTCATTGGAGGTAAAAAAACAAAAAAACAAACAAACAAAACATTTCAAGCCTTTTTGTTTTAATGATGGCTTATAGCTCATGTAAATAAAATAATGTATCTCAAATATTTCTTAATATCAATCAAAAAAAGGATTTCTAAGTATGTTCATTTATACACTTAGTACTTGGTTGGGGCTGCTTTACCGTGAATTCATTGCATAAACAGTTCTTAAATAACTGATGGGAAATGTTGAACTCGTCGTTTCAGATCCATTAGTACGGGGCCGATAGATCTGTCTGGACTTTGGGCTTCTGAAATATGGATAGTGTGGCTCTTGTTTTATTTCTATATTTTTTTCCAGTAAAAATTGTTAGAGGTGGAGTCTAGAGTGTTAAACTAGTGTGCTGTAGGGCAAACTGGGGTCACAGAATTTTTTCAGCAGATAAAGTCTTCCTGAACGTTTTGTAGGAGTGGAGTGATACTGAGATGATATAGCTCTCAAAATTTGTTACAACTGAGAAAGGTACGCCATTCTTCCTTGATTCATTCAATTTTCTCAAGTTTCGATTTGGTATTATCTAGCTATATAATTCGCTTGACCTCTGTATCACTCCTTGTCTTTGTCTGTTACTGGCCCTCTTTATCACTGAGGAGCCACACACACATTGTATTTTAACTGCCATGCAGTTTTTCATTGAGTGGCAGATCACCCTCACAAATCTAAACCTGTTGTATTTGTAATGGTTGTCTGCCAGGACCTAAACCAGTCGCACTGTGTGACTGGTTAACAGAAGTGAATTTGTCACTATACATTCAAGTGACTCCTTCGCACATACACACACACACACACCTATTCAGCCTTTTCCGTACAGAGAGAGAGGTTGTGTGTGTCACGCAGTAATATATCTGCTTGGAGCAATTCAACATTACATGTGTGTCCAATCAATAGATCTTTGTGTGGTCATGAGCGTGACATATTTTTTATCATGTGACTTTGAAAAGACGGTAATCTGCGTGTGCAGTGGTTGTGTTTGTGTTTGTATTACAGTGTAACGTGCTTGAACCACAGGTGGGTAAAACAGCAGGTTGCCATCATTTATCCTAAATGGTTTAGTCCACCCCCGTATGATCTTAGTAATCACTGTTATTTAGAAAGGGCTGTGCAGAGGTTGACAGGGTAAAGTGCGCGCACAAACACACATATGCACACATGCGTTTGTCGGCTGCTCTCACACACAGCATCAGGGTGCACTGGTCAAAATGATTACTGTTATTTTGTAGTCTGGCCAGGAGGCTGAAATGTCCAAATTTATGGTGGCACACACACACTGAGAGAGGGAGTTATGCTACGTTATCGCTCAATCAACTCAAATCCCCACATACTGAATGAAGGATTAAGAAAAAAGAAAAGGCTCTCTTTTCTTTTCTTCCCTTTCCCTCCCATCGGCTGGTTTACAATTCTGGGCCCGTTTATTCCCCCCCTTTAATTCAGCAGTTGGTTTGTTTGAGCCACTCTTTCTCTTTCTCTCCTCTCTTTGTTTGTCTCTCTCTCTCTGTCTCCTCACTTGTTTTCCCCACAGTCTTTCATTTCTGTCTTTTCTCCCCGTCCTCTCACTCCAAGGTTGTGAATTTGCCTACTACGAGTCCCATACAATGAATGAAAGAGGGACCCATAACACACCCACACACATACCCACATACACACATGGCATTTAAACGCAGCTGAAGTTACACACACACACAAGCACCTCCCCCCCTATCGATCACACACACACCACACACACTGTGAAGGCGTATAGAGTCTTTATTGTGTGTGTCAGTGGGGGGGCACCAGCAAATACACTGGTGTTAGAAAAGCCTCACTGCTGGAAGGATGGCGATGGAGAAAAAGAAAAAGGACTGCCCAGTCAACCTTCCTCACTCTCTTCGGCATTCTCTTTCTGCGGGGAGCTGGGGTACCTTCTTTTTGTAAGTGTACTTTGAATGAAGGAAGACATTCAGAAATTTATGAGATTCAAATGCAACCTGTTCTCCTTGAAACATGCTTCCTTTTTGAGACTGGGGACTCCACAGCAGACAATCAAGGTCACTCCTGGAGTCAGTTGGTGAAGTTCAGTGAATATTGGTAACACAAGATGAGGACTCGGACAGTCAAAGATCACATGAGAGTAAAAAATTACAAATTCCCAGCTGAGGGGCTGAGTCTGATGAGAAAACTATTTGAAGATACTCGACAGAATCACTGGAGTTTTCCTTGAATGGTTAATGACAAGAAGCTTACATCTTGGTTTCAGGCTGTTATTGCATATTTCTCAGTGCAAAGATATTTTTAATTCAAGGTCTGACTCTGGCTACTGTTAGATGGTTGCTTCCCAACATACATCATGAGTAAACTGTAGCAAACCCAGTGCAGCTGGAACTTCCAACAGTTCTGACAGACAGGTGTGTGTGTGTGTGATGGGGGATGGGGGCTTCCACTTGACAAGCACTGCATTTACTAACCTCTTCATCCTCTTAGACATGTCTGAGACCTGTCGTGCCAGCACTAGTGGCCTCGCAAGAGGGATGCCATGTGTGCATCAAGATTAGTGTTCGGTCAGCCTAATAGTTTAGAATACTTTCCACATTCCAAAATAAATATCTTTTATGCAACACAGATTTTGGACTGACTATAAAAAACAGCTTGGAAAGTTTAACACTCACTTATTGAATAGGAAGGCTTCAGTTTCCACACTCACCCACCCTGGAAATCCAAACCACCAGGTTGTCATCTGCAATCCTGTTTTTTTTCAGTCAAATCCACATAAGTATCTGCCGATTTACACCATTAGCTCACTCACTGGCAGGAGTCCCCTCAGTGTGACATTACTCATTGGCTAATATGACACTCAGTTATTGGCAGACCCCCGTTCACTGGCTGACACAGTGCTTTTACCAGGGTATAACTGGTAAGTGGACCGTGAGCAGGACCCCTGACCAGAGAAAGAGTTGCCTACAGGGAAGCATGAACAATACACACATAGACAAAACCATACATGAATATGCAATGCAAACAGCAGCATTAAGGATTAAGGATAATTCCACACTTTCTACCCATGTATCCTTGCCAGTGGCCAAAATCAATACTCCATTAACCTCTACAGGAGATGATGCTTATATCATTAGCTTGTGTGTGTGTATATATGATAATAATGATGTGTGTATGGTTGTGTGTGTCACAAGCTCATTTCTCACTTTTCAGAACCAAATTAAATGGACTGGTTTAACTGTATGACAGGAAATGGAACATGTGCTGAACTTGTTTCCTTGTGTGTTTTTTTAAATTTATCATTGCACATCTCACACTTTCTTCTTACTTTTTTGTTCACAATTATAAATCATCACATGCTTCTTGATCTGTTTTTCATTTTCAGCTTGAATTCCTAAAGTAAAAAGTGAAACGGACAGTTATCTCTTGCTTTGCCCTGTGTGAATAAAAGAGAGGGAAACACCCAGTCACAGGCTTTAAGTTTAGATGATTTATCAGTTATGTACCTTTTAAAACTTTACATTTATATTTATGTATGCCCTTACACAATGACTGAAGAGAAATAAAAGTTCAGATTGACTTTTGCAGAGAACACTTAATTATTTTATACCATAGTTCCCAACCTGGTCTCCTTGGTGTTATGTTTGGTTATAGGACCTGGACGGTCGTTATAAACTTTAAGTGCACCCAGGGGACACAAAGCTGCAGTGGACATTACAGCACTTAACTTGATGCAAAATTTGGACCATTCCCACTGCCACCTTAAGACTGAATGATCCTCCTCTTTGTGTTTCCATCACCATTTTTCTGTCCATACAGACTACAGACTACATGGTAACTTGTGACATGTATTGTATTATGTATTTTATCCACCTTAAAATTTTATGTGTGTGTGTGAAAGAGAGAAATAATTTTGTGCCTGTCCTTATTAAATTATAAAATACAACATTTACACTATTTGAGATTTTAAAAACAAGTAATCATTGAATCTTCTTGTAAAAATAAATATAATCTAAATTTCTCTTCTTTCCACAGTGGAAATCATTGAAAAAAAAAAAGTACTTTGCTCTGCTTTCACCTTCAGTCCAGATCCAAGTGGTTTCAGTCTGGAGTGTGCTGCTCTTCATCATATGAACACACTGTAGTTCTGCTCTTCTAATGTTCTGGCTCATGGTCTGAACCAGTCTATCTCTCTTGGTTACGGTGTCACCAGCATACAGCACTGCTACCTGCAGTACTGTAGTTACACAGCTTGTTCCAACACTGCCATTTTACAGACTTTGGAAACCTTCAGGAAGAAATATTTGTAATATATACAAAATATTTGTTTTGATTTATGATTTAGTTTTACAAGTGCCACTGTGACTGTAAAAATGCATTTTAATAGTCAACAACAAATAACAATATATTTATATATTTTCGAGATTGAAATATCAGTTAAATTATTCTGCTTATAATATAATGTGAACATAATATTTTTTTGCATACACATACTCAAGGAAATACACACAGCTGCATCTACACTGACACAAAACACACGCAGCTTTGCTTGTTTGTTTGCACAGCTCATCACGCTGGCGTTCTTTAAACACACACACACACACACACACACACACACTAAACGGAATACTCGCTTGTATTTGCTCGTTCCGATTTTTTACAATTTAAATCTCAATGTTAAAACGGTTAATAAAGGGGGAGCTGACAAATGCATGGACGCATGCGAACCCATTTCAAACTGTGGACCTCCGTGTGTGTGTGTGTGTGTGTGTGTGTGTGTGTGTGTGCGCGTGCGTATCCTTGTATAATACATTCACGCGCCTCTGCTTCCTTTGAGTTAAGCCCACTCGCTCCCTCTCTTTCTCTCCAGGTACTTTTGGTTTATACAGCAGCCTTAAACTACACGTACACACTACACGTATGCGAGTGAGACAGAAAGAGAGAGGGCTGGTGTGTGAGCGGCTGAGAGGTGTAGTTGCTGTGCTATGAATACATATGTGGTCGAGAGATCAGAAGGAAAGTATGCAGAGAGAGAGAGGGAGAGAGGGAGTGTCCCGTTCTCCTCTCTCTCCACACGTCTTCACCTCCAGGAAGCAAAAACCCCAGCCCCTCCCTCAACTGCTGTAGCCCCTCTCACGGTTTTGTCTCTCCATCTAACTCACCGCCCCCTCTCTGTGTCAGCCAATCACATTCTTCTCTCAGCTCCCTGTGTCCGCGTGGCTCCGCCCCCCTCGCTCAACCAGCGAGAGAGCTTGAAACTCAGCGAGCGAAGCGGGAGAGAGAGAGACGGATCGAGGCAGACGGGCTCACACCGCAGAGGTGACTTAGGCAAGAAGGCATCCCGCGCGCTCTCTCTCTCCCTCACACACGCACTGGAAGAAGAAGAGGGAGAATAAAGGAAAAAGGATTCTGCATTTTCTTAACTGAGAGAAGAGGAAAAAGAAGGGAAAGAAGAAAGCGGGGGGCTCTGCTCTGCTTCACTCTCCACTCCTCCGTTGGAGCGCAGAGGCTGGATGAGAAGAAGTGAGAGAAAAGACTGAGGCAGTCCCACACACACACACACACACACACACAAAAAGAGAAAATCCTGCACTCTTTCTTCCTCCAGTCCCCAGAAGAGAAGAAGAGAAAAGCGACGGAGGTGTGATGTTATTTTTCTCCGTCCGCGGCGGGGCGACCCACTGTTCATGCTTCCTTTAGGGATCCTACGGGCTTTTTTTCTGGGAGCGTTAACCCTTTAAATCGGGCGAAACTGGAGTACTCACACAGACAAGGTAGACAACTGAAACCACTTCTCTTCCTCTGTGTGTGTGTGTGTGTGTGTGTGTGTGTGTGTGTGTGTGTGTGCAAGCTATGGGAAATTGCCCGGCCTCGACTCATTGTGTGAATTCACTGAAGCTCATTGAGAAAAACAACACAGGCGATCAGTGTGTGTGTGTGTGTGTGCGTGTGTGCGTGCGCGCGTGCATGTGTGCGTGTGTTGACACAGTATCGGGGCCTAATAGTTTTTTCAGATCTGTTGAGAGGGTTTTCTCATCCCCACCTCTCCCCACCTTGATATTGTCTTTTCTTCCCAGTCTCTTGGCTGCAGTGTTTGAATTTAAGACAAGAAGTTAGTCACTAAGTCGACAGTCAGTCATGCAAGAAGCTATTCTACCCCCCCCCACACACACACACACACACACTCAGTTCATCGGCTCCTATTCATCCAAATCACTGTCAGCTTCTTCTTCAGTAAGTAGCCAGTGCTGCCAATCAATTAGTGACTACTGCCTTTGTCTCTGTGCTAGAATCTCCTCTTAAGACACACACACACACACACTCACACGTATGAATATTTCAGTGGTTAATCATACAGTGAGTATTAGCTCCAAGGTCTGGTTTTGATTTTGAGGCCATTACGTGGAGGCAGTATTCAAAGGGAATGGAGATGGGGGGAATATTAGCTTCATTAGGGGACCGATCAATGTGGAGGATGCCGTGAGAGACATTCAGGACAAGCTGCTGACAGTCACTCAGTGGCATCTCAAGCTTCTGGATGTGTCACCAATGGTGTTTTGTTCTTGTGCTTCATGATGAATGCTGCTGATCCGTCAGCACACCATGCTACAGAAAGAGGAAAGTTAAGAATTATGTCCATGGCCGTTAGCCTGGATTCATTAATGGCCGTTTCTTTTTTCTTGAAAATAACCTACGTCCTCGTGACATTGAGGATGGACATGATGAATTTGCCCCAGCAGGCTTCATGCCAGCCTTTAAAGGTCAAGTCTCTCATGCAGATATCATGGATTGTGAACCAGCACTGTGGACAAGATGCAGCATTATGTTTAAAAAAAAAAGTTTTTTAGTTGCTCCTGTTGAATCTATACCTACATACTAGGATGTGTGCTTTGAATTTATATTTTCAACATAGACGGTGGAGAAGGATACAAATGCCTGAATGTATCATTGAACTCAGCAGATTACTTTTAAAAGACCCACTCTTCATGACTGCCCTCCCTTCCTTCATACGCAGCGATGGGTGTATGCTGAAACAATGAGTGAAGTAGAAATCCTCAGCACCACCTCAGTGTAACACAGCGTAATGCACGGCCTTTTCTCTGTTTTTTTCATTTCAGTTTTACATGAACTGGTGACATGGTGGTGGATTCTCACGTTCACGCTTAACATTTTGGCCGTTCTTGTCTCACAGCTCAGATTATACAGACATGTTGTCATCTTTTCCTTTATTCGATTCAAAATACAATGTTCCCATGTTTTTACAGCCCAACCTTTTTTTCTTAAAAAATGATCTGCAGCACAAAAGGAAGAACTTGCTGTCCAAAGTTGAAATAAGTCGCTCCGTGTCTGTCACCTTGACAGGAGCGAGGAAACTGTATTTAACCGAGGTTAAACTCAGGAAAACATCAGCCAACTGATCTGGCTTTCTGGCAATTTATCGCTTCTGCTTTTGGCTGTGTGTGTGTGTGTGTGTGTGTGTGTGTGTGTGTGTGTGTGTGTGTGGTGAGGGTTATGGTGGCTTGACTGTGTGCTGCTTCTGCTCAGACACACACACACACACACACACACAGAGAAGACCGGCTTTTGCTTTTTGCCTAATCACTTCCAGACACAGAGGTTTGCATTCCACTGCTCTCTCTCTCTCTGGGTCTTTGTCTCTCTTTTTTCTCGCTCGTTCTTTCTTCTCTCCGTGTTCCCCTCTGAAGTTTTACCTTTTTCAAATCCCAAATATAAATTGTGAGATGCCTGCAAGCAACAAAGCAAAAACAGGAAGTGGGTGATGGACCGAAGGGATGAAACTGTCAGGGAGAGGGGGAGACGTGCTTCAGATGGATAGATCGCGGAGAGGAGAGAAAACCATGTGTGACTGATTAAGATTCCAGCAGGCCTATTAGGAATGATAAGACGTCAGAGTGGTGCATAAAACTACTCATCAAGATAAAAAAAAATCAATATTATGTTACAGGTTCTTTTTAATTACTTCTGATTTTTTTGAATTTTAAATAAGAATCCAATCATGCGAATATAGGCATTGCACCTTTTTAGAATTTTCAAATACTTCTGTTTTCAAGTAAGACATTAGCGTTAATTTCAGTTCAGCAGTAGTGACTTTCATTTGTTATTATTATGAGGAAATTGTTGTATTTTATCATATGCAAAAAATGAATAAATAAAACGACATTATAGCATTGGTAGTAAATACTGGCCTGCTCTCTAACTATCTGCTCATATCAGTCGAGCCGTGGACAGGCCTGCAGCCATCCTGTGTGTTTGGAAGCAGCAGGTCAGCGATGAAGAGAAACTTTGTGAACACAGCCCTTCAGTGTTCCCAGCACCTTCACGCTTGCTGCCTGGGTTGTTCGTTTGAGCAGGAAGCACGGGGCAGGTGCTGGTGGCGAGCAGCAGTGTTCCAGCTGTCACCGCGTGGAACATGAGGGGGTCAAATTTAAAGAGGTGATCAGGATTTCAGTGTGTGTGGCTCCCAGTCACAGTGAGAACCTGACGGGGGCCCCCTGGAAAAAAATCCTGCTGCTCTCCTGGGACTAATATTTGCGACTTGCGTGTTTTGTTGTGGGCACTTTTTCCTGAAAGGCTTCACTGGATTTTGGGCCGAGTTGTGTGGTGATGGAACACCCTGCCGGTTTTGGTGCTCATTTGCCATTATAAACCTTTTTATTACCAAGTAATAATCAGTCAAGATTCAAGGTTGATGGAAAAAAGATGATTTTCAGGTGTTTCCACACATAAGGAAATATACATCAAGTGATTAGAAAGATAATACTACTGCAGAGGCAGAAATATAAAAATACACTTCGTCAGAGTGGCACAAATGAATTTGAATACAGTATAGTTAATGACTATTTTGACAGCTAAATAACATTTTTTAATTACACTGTCAGAAGCCAGAAAGCTCTGTTTGAATGGGTGTGAAACTGTGAACGAACCATTCATTTCATTTTCATCTGTATTTGTTCGTAATGAACTGAAATGAGGAGCTGGCTCTGAGTTGTCAGAAACACAGAAGCAACATTAATTAGACAACAACTGCTTCAGCTTTCCAGAACTGAATATGTTGGAGTTGGAGGCTAATTAGCGATAATAGTCTGTTTTCTCTTAAAGGTGGTTAATGGCTGATTTAAGTTCTGAGTAAATCAAAGTTTCAGGGAATGCTTGAAGGAAGCACATGAAGCTTGTGTTTGTGCTTGAGGCAGCAGTGCAGTACCACATGAAGGACCCACCTTCTGGACAAAGAGCTGGAGAACTGTGACGTGCAACCCTTTCTCTATGTCCTCTGTGCACCCAGACACAGGGTCGTATGTGAACCTTATTGTTACACATGATCACCGGCTTCCTGGATGAGAAGTCCCTGTGAAGTGCTCCCTGTGACTGGTGTTGTTATGGGATGTGGGATGGGGTGTTTGCAGACGAACAGTGATTCAGTGAGTCAATCACACAATAGATATACTGTATATATAATATACATACATAGGTGTATGCGTGACTGGTTGCCGGGGCTCACAATGTGACCAGCCAGCCGTTAGATGACCTGCTGGATCACACCATGGCTGCTACGGGTGTGTGTTACACACACACACACACACACACACTGGCGTTCATGTTCCTGCACTGATATGTAGACTTCCACGTGAGCAACCGAGCGTGAGCTGCCGGAACGCACATTGTGCTGGCCGGCGTTGTGCTTCTGCTCGAGGTTCGGCAACCTACTGGTCTTATTCACTGATGTGTGGGTGTGTGTGTGTCTGTGCGTATGTGTGCGCATGAGAGGGAAAGCGAGTATGTGAAAGTCTGTGTTGAGCGATTCATCCTGCTTTAAAGGAACTTGGTGCCGTACCTCCTCGATTCCTCATTCCCACACTTTTCTTTCATTTATCTCTATCACACTCTTGTTCTGTCATGCAGTCACACAAGCTCGCACACACACACACACACACACACACACACATATATACACCCGCACACAGCCACAACACCCCCCCGTATATGTATCTTGCTCTGTGTCTCTGTCGCTCTCTCAGCACAAATAGAGCTCTATCTCTTAGCAACAAGGCCTTTGAGAGTGTTGTGCGAGATAGATTGCGTGTCTGCGATATAGGGGTCCCTGTGTGTTTGGGTGTGTTCATGTTTCATAGCTGGAGAGATGATGAAAGTCATCAGAGGAATGACATCACTTTGAAACAGGCGTTAAGGAACGGATGCAAGTCGGCGGCTGGCCCTTTCAAAGAGTGTGTGTGTGTGAGCGAGAGAAAGAGTGTGCACACTTGTGTAGTAATTTCCCTGATGGACCGCATTACTCTAGATGGGGCTATTACTCAGAAAATACAAGTTTCAATTATTCCTAAAATGTCCAGGGCCACGACACACACAGACACACACACACACACACGCACACATGCACAGTGATTTGCTGCATAACTTTATTCTGCAGCTATTCATACACAAACAGACCCACACAAAGGAACTGTGACTGTTCACACACACACACACGGGCCAGCAAAAACGGTCTGGCTCATTCATATTAGTTTGACCATGATTTTCCATGTTGTAGTATTTTATAACATAAAAGGACATTTATAGTTCATTCATCATGGGAGTGCAGCAGTAATGTGTATTTATTGTAGGCTTTGTGTGTGGGATTCTGCACTGGTGTGTGTACCTCATATGTTTCTGAAAGAACTTTTTCTGTTACTGCTGCGTTCACGTTTAGTTAGTTACGATCGCAGCAGAATTAAATCAAAGTGGAAAATTATTCAATAAAAATGAATACATGAAAAAATTAAATATGGTGCATAATAATTATTTTTCTTAGCAATCAATCATTTTTCAATAAAAACACATTTGTTTAACTTTTGTTTCGTCTGTAAAATGTTGAAATGAAACATGAACATTGAAATTGTTGCTGATTAATTTTCTTAATCTGCTGATTAATTAATAGATTTTTTTAAAACAACTAAATGCTTCAGCTCTGTGTACCTCCTTAACTCATGTTAGTGTTTGACGTCAACTGAGGCTTTTACTTACAAATGATGATAATAATAATAATAACAATACCAAAAACAACAACAACAACAACAACAACAATAATAATAATAATAATTTAAATACCATATGCAATGTCATCCAGTCAGATTGTAGAAAATATGTTTGTGTTTTGTAAATCAAAGGCAGTTTTCATTCTGTAATTAATGGGTTTTGAAGATAACATGAGCTGAAGAAGGTAAACAGTAGCAGCCGCTTTTGATTTTCCTTGCAGGCCTTCTCTGACACAGGCTCCTGAACTTTGTTTTCCCTCACTTTTCCAAATGAGCTCTTTCACTCATTTCCACAACAACACAATGTCAGTGAGGAGGAAAAAAGAGAGCAGTGAGATTTGGAGCAGTTTACACAGGACGGAAAGAAAAGAAGAAAAAAAAAGCTGAAGGAGCGGGCTGAGCGATGAGGTGCTTGCTGACTAAATGTTTCTTATCAGGGACTGAGACCAGATGGTTTGCAAACACACCTCCTCTTCATCCTCTCCTTCCTCTCTCTCACATTCAAATTCCAAAGAGCTTTATTAGCATGACGGATCAGAAACCCAGGCCTTCAGTTCGGCAGAGGAGCGTACAGGACAGGACAGTTGTCCACAACATTCGTAACGGACAGAATAAGATGGGCAGCTGTACACGTGTAATCACTCAGAAACATGAACCGCAGTGCCTGGTTCTCTTCGTATGACAACACTCAATATATTCTACAGATAACACTGCAGGCTGGCGTCTCGCTCCTCATAGATTCAGAGGATCAGGGCCACGGATAAATGCAGGATGTATTGCGTATATATTTTCAGAGAAAACATCTATTTATATTACTCAAAGTCGACTCCAGCTGAGCTTCTCTCTCTGTCCTCTGATCCTTCACTCACACGAAGAGTACCCAGGATTCCAGAGTGACCTCCACTATCCCAAATCACCGTGACACTGTTTTCCTCAGACCATTAACCTGAACCAGATCTGATGACTTAAACCTGCGAGGCTAATATTGTTACTGCAGAGATCCATGTCAGGACAGCTCAGCTCTAATCAGTGTGGTGCCGAGAAACACAGAGTAACTTACACAGCATGCACACAAAAACACTCCTTTCAGGTCTTATCTGGCTGCTCTGGGGAAATGAAGACAGACGATGTGATGAGAAAATGAACCACGAGCACCTGGTGTGTGCGTGCATCAGGTCACTCCTGTTGTTGTTGGACTGCAGCGATGTGTTTCATCTGCTCCGGTGTTTTGGCGTCCTGTTTTTACGATGAAACCAAACATATCGAGCAGCTAATCTGTGATCGACTTCACTGACCAGTAAGGTCTGCGTTTATTTGAATCCTTTCTTCATGTTTTGTGTGTCTTTTGCGTCTGTGAGGAATTTTTCATTTGTGGTAAGCACTTATTGTGAGAAGGATGTGTGTTTGTGCAGGTGAGGCTTCTGCAGCTGCTAAATGACTTTGTCAGCTCAGCAAACTCAGGAGTCTCTTTTGTTGAGCTGCTTAAACTAGATACACCAAATCAGATTCACAGTAGTAACTAGTATTAAAGTAGTAGTACTAGTGACTTGTATTAAATTTAATCACACACACACACACACACACACAGACAGTGCTTCAGCAGTTTAAATAGAGACAAGGCTGCAGGAGAAGATCTTTCTCTTTAATTCTCACATATTCACATCTCTCGTGTTAAATCCAACAGCTGCAGGAGCTTCTGTTGTTTCCACCAGAAATAAAATACTGTCGTTTCAAAGTAAAATGACCATCCACCATCACAGCTGCACATCTGTCAAAATAAGCCTCGATGGTAAGGTGTGGGTTTACTCAGGGGAGGGTGTCACGTCTCTCCTCCCTCTCCACCGATGCTTCATATGATATATTTTGCACACAGGAAGGCAGACTACCACATTGGATTTGAAGCACCACTGACAGGTTTGTGGTCCAAGGAGTTTTTTCACACATCACATATATGTTAAATATAGTTTTAGTGCCTTATGGGAAAAATGTCTCGGCGTGTCGGTAATTGAATATGAAGCTGCACCAACTGTGTACACATTTCCACGCAGCAGAGTATTAAGACTGAGCTTTGGTTACAGGCAGAACTGTCTTCATTGGAAGCCCATCACTTTTTCAGTCTTTCCATTCTTTTTATAGATCTTACCACAGTGTAAGTCGCTGTGGGCGAGTGGACGCAGCTAGTCCAGCTACACAACCTTGAGCCAACTGGACTCCTCACGCTGCCTGGCTGTGGAGGGTTATTTCAGGACCTAGCCCTGGGCTATACTTTGCAAAATGTCTTGCTCTGGCCTTTTACCCACAAATGTCATGGAAACTGTTACACTCACAGCGCTAGTGTTTTTGCTTGTGGGATCCACTGGCCTTAGCTAGAGAAGGGTTGAATCGAGGGCAGCGGGATTTGCTTGTGAATGTGTGAGGGCGAGCTGAAGAAGGCTGCTGGATGAGAGGTAATATGTTGATTCAGCTTGGATAACCTTAACCCGGACGAATAAGAGTCTTCTGCTATCCTTTGCTCTGGGACTCTGACATGGACTGAATTAGTGGTTGATCGATATGGGTTTTTCAGTGGCTGATGCTGATTTCGAGAGCAGGGCAGCCGACTGCTGATATACAGTGCTGATATTTGTGTCTGATAAAATTTAATTTCAACTTAATTATAACAAAAGGGACATGATAGGCTAAATAATGCATTTATTAATAATTACAAATGAAGTAATACTTGTAATGTAGCCCTTAAATAACAAAAAACCCAGCTGTTTTCAGTTGCTATCAGGCCTGTATGAGTTCACAACAGCCTTTAAAAAACAAACACAAACAAAACCAGGGTGCTGTTCATCAAGCAACATCATCTGTGAAACTTCACTCCAACACAAATTAGACTGCAGACATTTTTTGTATCTTGTCCGAAGCAGATGTCACAAAATGCTGAAATATCGGCCAGATCCATCGGCTGGCTGATTAATTGTTCTATCGCTAGACTGAATTCCACCTGACGTTATTTTTAAGCATTTGAGAACTGCACACTGTCATGGGAACTCCCACACTAGTGTATATGTAAAAATGATGATTATAATTGAATTTCAAGCCTCTTTTGTTTTAATTGTGATAATTATGGCTTAAAACTCATGAAAATCAGTAATACAGAATCAAAAGGATAACAACACAGAAATATGCAACTTGTGAAAAGTATGTACTTGGTTGGGGCTCCTTTATCACAAATTATTGCTCAAGCAGTTCTTAAATAACTGATGGGAACAGAATTGGGAAATCTTTATTCATGTGCAGATGAACACATACACACATACAGTAGTGGCTTTGACAGCTGCAGCAAAGAGGATATCCTTGCATAGCAAACCCTTGTTACTTCAAAGACAACTGAGGGCATTTCCACTATAGATCCACCTGCTGTGGTAGTTTTCTGAGAAGCCTCGCAGCTTCATCGCTGCAAATGTCAAGGGCACTTGTAGTACATGATGATGAAGGAACGTTTGGACAAGATGGATGTGCAATAAATATTACATCAGTGTTCTTTCTTTCACTCATCTGACCATTTCAAAGTTTGGCACTCAGCTGTAATTGCATTCACTTGCTCCTGTGTAGTTCTTGTTCTCGGCAACATAAAGAGCACAGCATCCTTAAAGATAACCTTCACGCTTATGTTGCAGATAAACATATGTTGGGTTGGCTACATTCACAGCGCAGTGTCATCAGTCAGCCCATCTAAGTGCAGCAACAAGACAAAGGCAATGGCTCATTTTGTTGTGATTTTTCAGCTTTCTTCAGCCTTGCAACTCACCATAAATAAGCAGCCTGCCTGACTTACTTTGTGCCATCTGCAGTCATGCATCGTAACTTTGGGCACTTTGGAAACAAAAGCTTTCTCATGCTCCTGAAGTGATGAGAAGAGAAAAGTGCCAGATTCGGTTTCATCAATTGTTAGCTGGCTTTAGCAGAGACATCATATTGTCCCATGTGTACTGCTCATGAAATCCTCCTCTCAGTTAAAACCCAAAGCTGTCATAAAAAATAACAAGTGTTTTCCAAACAGAGAGCAGCAACAGGTTTTTCTATTTCCTCCGAAAGAAAAGACTAAAGCATCAATAAATCACCCACACTTGTTTTGACCAAAGATTATTTCATTGTCTTCATCAAAGATCATTTATCTGGCCTATTTTCCTGTTTGTGACTCATCTACATCTGCCTGTCTCGCTGCCTTGGTGGCTAATGTGTGTCTGGTTGTGTGCGTATGCTGTATACGTGATTGTCGCACCCACTCTGTGCAGTTATTGTTGGCGGTGAGGTTAGTTGAAGTCAGCCAATTAAGTTGACTTCCATATGTAGTGTAACACTCCTGCCCACACACACACCCAGGCTGGTTTTTATTTCATCATTCCAGACAGCTTTATTTAATGTATGCACTGCTTTTGAATGGTCAGTGCAGAGGAGTGGATATGGCTTCACATGAGGCTCAGGATATAATTTTACATTTTATTATCTGCAGCATGCACTGGCTAACAAACACACAGGTTGAGGTGTGTATACATGGCACACACATGTAAACCTGTCATTACTGACCAACTAGTTTTGGTTGGGGTCGTTACACAGTAGACCCATTCTTCTCTGTCTCTGTCCCTGCAGTGTCCGTGTGTGTGTGTGTGTGTGTGTGTGTGTGTGTTCTTTCAAACAGCCCGTCTAAATCCTTTGCATTCAGTGTCACCAAAACTGGCTAATTGCCTTGAAACTAATTGACCTCAAGACTTAGCGACTGTGTGTGAGGCAGTGCTGCTGCAGTAGTTCACTGCAGTCGGCTCTAAACTCAATGTGGACAGGATCTTATCCAGGGTTGTTGGATTTATTATGGTGAGTTGCAGGTGGTGGAAACAACAGTGAAGAATTCAGATTGACTGAACAGCCAAGGTAAAAGAACTGTGTACATCCCGTAGATCAGCTCAGTTTCATACAGTGTGTGTTTATCAAGGGATATCAGGGCACTTCATCACTCACTCACAACTGGAAACCAAACTACATTATAAACTAGAATGGCACTCAGTAGACTGCATACCTTCACCAAGGTCCAATGGAAATCTAATATGTTAAAGAAAGTAATAAAATCCTGTATCTAAAATTGATTAGGTTCGGCCCAAGTCCCATTCTCCACCCACTAATGGAAATCCATTCAGTGGACTTTGCGCCATCCTGGTGACAAACAAACTGATACAGCTTGAAACATGACCTCTTTGGGGGAGTTGAGTCAGGACTTTGCTGGAAGTGGCATGATTATACACAGTCATTTTGGAAAGTAATGGTTGCTTGAACTCACAGTTCTGTGCATGTCTGTGCTTTGTAAATGTGGAAACAAACAAAAAACCCCTTCATTCATTATTACCTGCTATTAAAATGCACCACCATGTTCATAGTGATGGCCTTTATAATGATGGTGACTTTTTGCTCTGTGTTTAACCTTTCTCAGTGTTGCCATTAGATAAATGCTTTTTAATATTCTCAGAGGAGAGAACCCAGAATTTAAAAGGAATCCTTCACTGAGAATTAGTCCAACTGGCATGTTTTCATTGCGCCAGGGCTCTTGAATGGCTGCAGCTGCCATAGGTGTGCTCTGAAATGTTTGTTTCTTCTCTTATAGTCATAAATTCCCTGTTTCTCGGCCAAAAACCTGGCTCGCAGCCTTCAGGCTAATTGCCCTGCAGAGTTACAGCTCACCATAAAACAACTCAGCATTCATAAGGTATGAGTTCAGGCTGTGGAGCTGATTTTGTTAGCTTGTCTGCGTTGGGCCACTCGGTTTAGTCGGAGGACCAAATGAATTTGGAGACATTGCATTTTGTTTCATATTAGAGAGAAATGTAAAGAGTTGATCATAAGTGAAAAGTCTTTTTACACATGCATGTCATCAATTTATATTTTATTGAGATGTAGTGCATTACACTTGCCCATTACACAATCCACTTGTTACCTGCTCATGCACACATGTTCAGAGTGCTCCTCACCCTTACTTCATGACTCTGATTTCCCACGCTGCAAGCCTTGCAAGGGGGTGGACAAACACAGTGTGCCACGTGAAACCTAACGTAATCCCCTGCAACAGCTCTGCAACAGGCGCAACCCAACAGTGTCCAGTGCTGGTGGGCACGCTGTCAAACTGACGTTCAGTTCAGCTGGGTGACCGTTTCCAAGTCCAGAGCTGTCTGCCGTTGTATCAACTCGCATGATACTGTTGGAGGTTCTGTCCACCCCAACCCCCACCCCCATACACAGAGGAGCTGCAGAATAAAAGCTCTTAGCCTTGAATTCCTAGACATGGGTCAGTGCCCATAGATTTTTGGCTTGTCACTTCTGATGGGTTGATTACAGTAGACAAAACAGGACTGGGATTAGTGTGTGTGTGTGTGTTCACTGTTTACTTGATGGTGCGGGTTGCAGCAGTATGAGATTTTTTACAGGATGACAACCCTCACAGTTTCCTGGTATCAATGTGTCCTTTATTTCACAATTTTTATTATATTTTGTTAGTTCCAGTGACCCTGTAAGGAATGAACACAGACAGGTAGTTTAGTTGAACAAATGCTTCATTATACTTGAAACGAGTTTTTCAGTGGAAATATGCGCAAAAAGTCTTCTTTCCCCCTTGTGAAAATGAATAAATAAATCAGTTGTTTTCACATCCTTTACTTGAATAAAAGTACAAATAACACGCTGTCAAAGTACTCTAAGTAAAATGTTAAATATACAGTGAGTAGTTAAGTATTGTCACTAAAATGTACATAAAGTTTTAAAAGTTAAATTGGTGAATGCAGAAAAAGGTTCCTGTGACTGTTATATTGTTATATATTATTAACATATTATGACACATGCATTAATTAAAGCAGGATTTTACTGTGGCAGTGTGTTGAGCTCTTTTGAAATATGACACTGAACCTGTCTGTCCCTAAGCTCTCTCTTTCACACACACACACACACACACACTCTCATATCCACAGCTGGAAAAGTTTGTCTGTGTGTCTTTGTCAGTCAGAGGACGTGGGACAGACAGAGCTGAGATTAATGATTTTGTGAGTATTACAGTTATTAATAGGACACATACTTGAAAAAAGTGTCCTCCTCTGCAAATGGATATCTGTCCTCAAGGACAGTCCCACATTCTATTTTTGAGATTGATTTCTATCAATATCACCCCAGCATCATCTCAAACATTGTCTTGTTCATTTTACATTGTGTAAAAAAAGTGCATATTGGAAAACATTTCCACTGATACTGATCTGTGTTCGGCCTGGGGTGGGCAAACAGCAATATTAGTGGGTCACTGCTGCTGATTTTAACTCAGTTTCCGTGGGGTGGAGATTGGTGTCATCAGTCTCACTTCAATGCCATTTTCTCCACTGTGTGTGTGTGTGTGCGCGTGTGTGTGGCGCAGGTAGTCGAGTAGGTAAAGAGATGGATCCGGTTTGTTTGGATTTTTTTTTCAATGCCAGTTACTAGCAAGTGCACATGGTAAAATAACTGTCAGTTTTCATACTGTGATATACTGCTGCAACCTTATCAATGCTGTCTGAATCAATACAAGCAATTTTGTAAGACAAAGGCTCCTGACAACATCAGGTGGATGTTTGTGTGTCCCTGTGTGTGTGCACGTGTCTGTCATCATATTCATGTATTCATTCAACACCTTGTGGTTTATTAGCACGGGAGTGTGTGCATGAGTAGAACTGTATCCATCCTTTCTTCATGCATAAGACATTTGTGTTGGCCTGAAAAATTCCCATGGTGGAAGCATCAGAACGATCCCTGTGTTGAAGATATGAGCAGCGAGTCAGTGTTGATACCACGTGTCCTAATCACCTTTGATGAGCCAAGGTCCAACAGCGAGACGATAAATTCAGTCAGTCAAACAGCCCTGAAGCAGAGGCTATTAAACCTTTCAAGTGGTGCCGCAGTCATTGTGTTGATTGGTTGGAAATGTTACCTTTGTTTACACTGAAGAGGTGGAAGGAGCAAGCAGGAACACCTGTTCTACGCAGGTCACATGACCCAGCCCACAGTACACACACAGGGGCCGTCAGTCCTGCAGACCCGCCTGCGAGCAAATCAGCGGTTCACTGCGGTCTGGGTAGTAAAGTTGAAACGAGCCTCATCCCACCGCTTTATGAGACAGGCATCTGAATTATCTGTGCCACGTTTGCTTTTCATGCTTTGTGTTCTTGCAAACGCACACAAACACACACACACACACACACATAGTCAAATTGAATGATGACAGATAAGCAAAAAGGCACAGAGAAAACAACAAAAACAGAGTAAAAACAGCTAGAGAGAGAGAGAGAGAGGGCGAGAGAGATCCCAAATCCAGTCCCATCCACAGATGCAGAGATGTGCATGTGGATTTTCCAGTGAATGGACAACAAAGCCCTGTGCTCTGATTTGCGGGGCAGGCCATCACCGTGGAAACGGATTAGTGACCTAAATCACAGCAAGGTCCCACTCAGGTACACTCACTGTCTGTTGTCTGCATTCTGTGTGTGTGTGTGGGACAGTGAGTAAATTTGTGTAAGTGCATAATAGGGTTGAGCTTTTGTTGTGTGTGTGTATTGTAGTCAGCATATTGCTGCATAAACAAAAGCTGTGTGTGGTAAATACACTCTGCATAGTAAATGCCTGAAGTTTGCGTGTGTGTGTGTGTGTGCGGCAGCAAGCTTGTCGGTAAATATTCAGCACTAAGTGGTGGGTTTACAAGCCAAAATCTTCACTTCTGTTGTTGATTGGTCTGAGTGGGTTGGGGGGCTGGATGTGTGACTGGGAGATTCTGTGAGTGTGTGCAGCTGTATTGTTGTTGTTAGTTTGAAAGTGGCAACCCTCTGTGACATCACCCATTGGTTTGTTAACTGCCTTTAGTTCAGCATTTGGCCACAGCCATCTTGGTTTTTTGAAATCAGACAATACCATATTTGGAGCAGTGGGCAGGACTGGGAGGACCAAGGGGCAGAGCTGTCTGCTGAGAACGATACGATGGAAACAATTGTTCGTTGTACTACTTTTCAATCACACCATGGACATGGCCCAAAACACCCCCTGTTTTATCATCTTTGTTCTTCTAAATCAGACCATAATTTACAAATGAACATCATGTTGAATTGTAGAAGAGATTGAGACCATAATCTCAGTATGAAAATGTTTACTGAAGTCATAAATCCAGTGAGAAGTAGGCTCATCTTCTCATAGACTTCTATACAAACAACCAGAGGAGTCACCCCCTGATTGTCATTCAGTAGAGGACAGGTTTAATGCACTCCTGCAGTGGCTTCATTTTTTTGGACCTGGAAGCTACCTCCATTTTTTTATGGTCTATGATAATAACACAGTGACTCAGATGTGAAAATCACATTTGATGCTTGACAGTCAAAGCTTTTTTGCTGTTGGATAATTTTTGCTTCAGCCAGGTGAGTAAACCATGGTTTCATATCCACCTCATAAGTATCAAAATTTACTGTTATCTCATGCCTGAAAAACATGATGACAAGTGTGCTCAATCAGTCCAGAAGCTGCAGCCTACATATTAATATTCATACTAATGTGAAAGCAGTGTCCTCCATTGTCAGAAAACAGAAGTAAAAAGCAGATCTGTACACATCCAGTCTGTTTGATGTCAACACGATTTATTCCCTCACACACACACACACTCTCATCCATACGCCTTCATTTATCTGTTCCCTAGACACTGCCAGCATAGGAAGAAAATCTCCTTTTTTATATATGGCTGAGTGTGTAGCACACAATAGGCGTTTGTTCGTTTTGCTTGTGCTTTCAAGTGTGAAGTTGTCAGTGTGTCCTTGGTTGGCTGTGTGTCTGCGTACAGTGTTGGCCGCAGAGCGTACTGTACACATATATGATAGATGTTGTGGGGAAAGACGAGGAGAGGGACGCCAGGAAGAGAGAGGCAGCTTATTGGACAGAGAGTCAGAGGGATGACCAGAGCTCAGAAAGAGGTGACGGAGGAAAAACAACAATTAGACACTGAGGTAGAGAAGCAGGTGTTTAACTGCTGACGCGTTGAGGCTGCTGATCAGGGCGTGAGAAAATCTGCCTAAAACCAGTCTTGTGCAGTTACCATTTCATCTCAGCTTTAAACAAACTGAATAAAACATGCAGGTTGTTAGATCTCTTATCACTGCTGTGTCTTCACAGTTGGGGGGTTAGTGACAAGTGATTATCTCACCAGCACCTGACACCCACCAACGCAGGTCCTCGCATTGTGTTAACAGTGCTGCTTTCGGCCCGACTCTTCTGTGCATGATAACAACTTACTGAGTTGGAAAAACATCACCAGTGAACATAATGGAGGCAGCAGTTGTGTTTCCTCTAAAACAAATTTGTTAGCAGATGTAAGGATGTTGTAGCAGACAGGGTCATATCACTGCCTACCAACACACTCCAGTTTAGACTCACACACAAATGTCTTTGCTTCTTTGGCTTGGCAGATATTCATCATTTTAATTCTCATTTTCATTTAATTCTGTTCTGTTCTTCTGTTCTAATTTCATGGTGGACCGATCAGCCACAACATTAAAACCACTGATGGCTTAAGAGAATAACATTGATTATCTCCTTAGTCAGCAAGTGAATAGTCAGTTCTGAGGTTCATTGTTGAAATTAAATTAAATGGAAGGGTGAGAGTATCTTACTGTCTTTGAAGAGGGTCAAACTGTAATTTTTAGATGACTAGGTCAGAACATCTCCAGAACAGCTGGTGTGGGGTGTTCTCAGTATGCAGTGGTCAGTACTACCAAAAGTGGTCCAAGGAAGGAGAGCCAGGGAACTGGTGACAAGGCAGCCAAGCCTCATTGTGGGGAACGAATGCTGACTTTTGTGGTCCAGTCCCACACAAGAGCGACTGAAACACAAACTTTAATGAAAACCTAAACACTGGCTATGATAGGAAGCTGTCAGAACAGTCCATTACAGCTTGTTGTGTATGAGGTTTGCAGCTGCTCATGCTGACGCCTGTCCACTGTTGAAAGCTCCTACAATGGGCACAGGAGTGTCAGAACTGGACCATGGAGCAATGGAGGAAGTTGTTCTGACAAGTCACATTTTCTTTTACACCCTATGGACTACCAGGTGTGTATGCATCGAAAAGAGATTGCAGCAGGATGCACTATGGGAAGAGGGAGGGCCATTGGGGGCAGTGTGATGCTCTGGACAATGTTCTGCTGGAATCCTTTGGTGAATTCTGAATTCATTTGATGTTACTTTGACACAAACCACTCACCTCAACACTATTACAGACCAGGTACCCACCTTCATGGCAGTGTTATTCCCTGATGGCAGTGGCTTCTTTCAGCAGCATAATGTGTCCTGACATTGTATAAAAAATGTCCAGGAATGGTTTGAGAACACATCGCAAAGAGTTCAAGGTGTTGACTCCAAATTCCCCAGATCTCAATCGGATCCAGGATCTGTGGGATGTGCTGGCAAAACAAGTCTGAACCATGGAGGCCCCACCTTACAACTTACAGTTCTTACAGAATCTGCTACTGATATTGTGGTGCCTGATACCACAGGACCCCTTCAGAGGTCTTGTGTAGTCCATGTCTTGATGAGTCAGAGCTGTTTTAGCAACACACAGGTGACCTACACAATATCAGGCAGGTGGTTTAATGTTGTGGCTGATGTCCAGTTCTGTTTGCTTACTTTCTTACACCTTACACTCCCTCATTTTGAGGAAACTGTGTTTCAATGGTTGAAATTTTGCAATTACAGATGCATCATGTGTACCAAAGTGTCAAGTGATAAAAATCATGAACAGGAGTCTACCTCTCAGCGGTGCTGAGAGGAACAGCGACTCCGGGGATTAAGTATTTATTTCTGTGTCAGTCATTGCTGTTTCTGCTTGTAATGGCCTGAAATGGAAGTGGAAGAAGCATGTCTGTACACCTGCAAGCCTCAGTGAGCACAGCGCACAGGACAGGGAGGGGAGAAGGGAGGAGAGTCGGACTGAGACGAGGAGAAATGTTGGCTGTCAGGAAAAAGGGGAGATGAGAAGAGGCCGGGTGAAGAAAAGGAAAGGAAAGGAAAGGAAAGTGAGAAATGAGAGGGAAAGTTACAGAGAGCAGAGCTGGGATCTCTGGGTTAAGACAACAGATAGAGAATGAAGACAGGCCTGAAGAGAAGGGATGCTCAGTGTGTGACATGACACACTGGATGGGTTCAGAGAAGGCAGGACGGCACATCTTTATTGCTCCATTAAAATGCTAATCCACTCGAATGATCTATCCAGTTAACCACTTTGTTCGTCTACATACAGGCATATCGATTTGTCTGAACCCTTAGCTTCATACACACAAACACACACCATGACATTCACACACATACTCGCATACACGCATCTGGCAAAAGACTTCCATGTGAAATGACAGTGGGGTCCGCGTTGGCATTTTAACTGCTGACCCATTTGTCTGGATGAAGAGCATTCTCTTTGTCTGACATGCGCACACACACACACACACACACACACACACACACACACACACACAGAGCTCATGGCTGCAGTGCACACAAAAACACCAATTATTCTAAGAATGCTCATAAAAGAATGATGTAAGACGTAGCTCCATCACTTCTTGTAGCCAACCTCAGGACTGTTTTCCTAGCACATAGAAAGAAGTACTTTTTTCAAGCATACATTATACTTTATACACACAGCCAGAGCTGCTGTGTGTGTGTGTGTGTGTGTGTTGCAGATAGGCCCATGGTTGCTTGTAGCTGCCTACATGACCAGAGGGCACATCGCTTCACCCTCGGTGCGTTCAATCGATCTTGACACAAGTAGAATTAGATGGAGACAAATGATAACAATAGCGGCGAGGTATAAAAAGGCCCTTTGTGTCCATCAGTGCTCGGCTCTGTGAGCCTGTGCTCCTTTTTTCCACGCCAAAATTGTGAATACATTTCTGTGGAGCTGACGGATTACACAGCTCAGGAGAAGGATGTGGAAACCGCTCAGTCTGTACATGTCGCAGACGTGCACATTAGCCCTGGGATATGCAGACATTTTCAACTTAAAAGCCCCTGGCAACAACAAAAATAACAACAACAACAATAAATATACTGTTTTTGTTGTACTTTATTTGCACTTTGCATGAAAACAAAATTGCACAAAATCAATACTATTGCCATGTAAGTCATCATTTTATCTGCAGTTTTCCCTGCACATTTGTACAGTATGAACTTCATTTATCATGTTATATTTCATTAAAAAAGAAAAATGTTATACTATTCACAACCTTCAGCATAAGTTAATTCTATGCCTTTGCCTTCATCATACTCAACTTTGCAGTGTGAACTTATTTCCTGTTCATGTTGCAAAACAGCGGTGTGGTTGAGTGTGTGAGATCACGTCCCCTACCTAAATGTGTAATAATAATTTGGTGTTGGACTAATCTCTTACCCTTGAACTACTGTCTACCTGCACAACCATAAATCATGCTGTGTGTGAGTGACTGACTGTAATAAATCACTTTTCACAGGTTTGCTCCAGTGCTATGCTGCAGTACACTGATTACAGAGAGGTGTGTGCGTGTGTGTGTGTCTGTGGAGGGGGGTAATGGCAAACCAGAATGCAGTAAATGGAGGGATGAGGGGAGCGAGAGAGTGATGTATGGAGCCTCTCATCTCAAAAGTCCTCATTAACACACAGTCGTACACACGGCTGGGTGTAACAGCTGGAAACTCCACCAGAGACCAGACCCAGAACTCTGTGGATCCACTTAGTTCTGTCTACCTTCCACTTGTTATTTCTCCTGTCAGGTTCAGACCAAACATGCAGCTGACACACTGAACGCAGACAGTGCACAGGATGAGGGACTGAATCATTCAGATGATGTTAGGTACATAGAAGTTACATTGAGCATGAATGTATCTATATTCAGACCAATCCCATACCAGCAGATTGCAAGTTTTTGTTTTCTTTATCACACTTACTTATGTAAGGCAGCGCTATAATGAACAGAACGAAGTGGAAGTGGGATGTGAACACAGTGCATCATTATCAGCATTCTAATAAAGCGCACACTGAATGGCATGTGTCACACGTCGCAGTCGTTCAGGCAGCAGGCAGCTCCAATCAGGATAATTATGAGTTAGTGAAATATAGACGATTATCGCAAATGGTGATCCGCTCCGTGCCATCTGCTGCACACACGCACGCACGCACACACACACACACACACACACACACACACACACAGGCTCATGCAAACTTGAGGATGGGTGTGCACAGCTACACATCCATACAGTGCAGCTGCATAGATATCCAGTACCACACACACAGGCACTGAATATACTGCATATACCACACACACACACACACACACACACACACACACTGTGGAAGGAAAGGAAGCTGGTGAAACACAGTGGAGATTAATTTAATGCTGTCATTGACAGATGAGGGATGGATTTCATTTCATTTGGTCAGCGAACAGAACAACTTCACACACCAGCAGCTGGGAAAAACACTCATCGAGCACAGGCTCCCATTCCACTGCTGCATTTTATTTATTTCTCCTCCACCTGCTCCACCATCGCTACATTTCTGTGTACAGAGTGTTACAGAATATTATTCACATCTAGGCTGATGTGAATCTATATGACACACGGTATGTACAGCATCATACAAACACACTTACTGCACGTAATGAAGATACTGTGAAAGATATAAGATAGTTTAAGCGACCGTTACACATTATATTATATATTCCCAGACTGTGATGTTGACTGTGAGAATATGAGCTGGTCTGATCATTAATGAAACATCTCAGTGCCTCAGGGGAAATGGTGAAATGGTCCAAGACTTGTTTCCATTTGATAAAATGTTTGCCCTGGTGAGATGTGATGCAGCACAAGCAAATGAGTTGAGAAAGTTAATGGTTTGATGACTTTCGATCGGGCTTACACAATGCTGTATTTCCCAAACAAATCAAAGTATTAATGAAGGAACATGGACATATTTGGGAGCCGGGATGCTTAATATCTTTGTCACATAGAGTATGTGTCACACATATACCCACATTTACATGATGTACTGACTGTGTAATCAAACCTAAATGACAGTGCAAGATGAAATACTGAAATAGAACAATAAGCACTAAATATGTAGCAAAGTCAAACATGTAGTTGTAAAATATGTATTTGTTGATATACATGAGTTAAATGTATCAGATTCATGACACACATTTATCCATGCACAGCCCCCTTACAAACCTACAGTCTCACCATGATTTGTCCCTCTTTGTTCAGAAGAACGATGACATTTTAATGTATTTCCCACGATCACAGTGGTGGTTAGTGTCAGGTGAACACTGGTTGAGCAAAACCACATGAACACATGCATCAATGAAAGGGATCTAACTCAAGGAGATCACTTGGTCAGTGGCCAAGGTTTGCTTACATTAGTGGAGCATTTTACATGATGAGGTTTCAGTGAGGTCTCAGGACCATGGGTGCAGGAGGAGGTGTACAGGCTGTTAAACACAAGCCCAAATGGCTTTCGAATGTGTTTGCTGCATTTTGTCGACTGCTTTGTCGTGATCCTTCCAGTGCTGTGTTAACATTGCCATCTGCACACACTTTACACACTCGTAATTCACACTCCACTCCGACCAGCACCGGTATGACAGCAAGATACATAGACCAGGACCAGAGTGGGGGTGCTTCAAGTTCTCTACAGTGCATGACACACACACACACACACTCACACACGTGTGACTTGGAGGTCACTGTTGGCCTTCAGGCAAATCAAAGCAGTCAGCGAACACACACGCAGAGCAAGTGTGTGTATAGTGTGACCTGGTTTGTCAATGTGGCAGTATTTTCAGCAGACAATATTGTGTGACAGGGACTGCTCCTTTTTGAAGCAGGTCAAACACACACACATACAAACACACAGGCACAAAAGCATGGCTGACTGTTTGCAGAAATCCACACACTCACACATCACTGCTCCATGTGCAACATCAATCTCCTGGCCTCTCTCTCTCTCTCTCTCTCTCTCGCCTGGGGCCCAGTTGACTGCTCACACTGTACATGTTGGAGGATACACACTCAGACTATGAGACTACGAGTAGATGCAATAGACAGACAATGGCTACAAACATAAGAAAAAGTTTGCTTTGGGATTCGTCAGGTCGTTTACTCTACGACAACTACGACTACTACTATTACTTATTGCATCTTAACAGACAGAAAGCGCAAAGCAATGTGTGGAAACACCCAGAGATCTTCTTGTGTTTTGTTGGATTATCCAATTCAGGCATGATATCCATGCAAGACCACAGATTAGCTTCCTGTTTTACTTCATTCATTATGGAATAAGTCAGACTTGTCTTGGTCAACTCCTCCATGGACAAACTTGTTCTGTGTCAGGTTTATAAGGTTGAGGGACGATGGAGGGAACACTTTTTTCCACCAGGGAGGTCATGTTTTCACCCATGTTTGTTTGTTGGTTGCTTGGTTTGTCTGGTAGAAGGATCATGCAATAACTTGAAGGATTTTCATAACAATTGGTAGAAAGATGGGGCATGGGCCCAGAATATGGGCCATTCACATTTTGGTGTGGATATCCCACCCCAGCCCCCACCCTACAATTAATACATTAGTAAAAAGTAATATTTGCTACCATCCAAAACCTACCAAACCAGTTTTCTTGAACCTTGGTGGAGGGGTGAGGCATGGACTCTGGAAGAACCTATTGACCTTTGTATACTAGGTGGAGGTGTGTGCTCTACTGGGGGGCCATACGTCCCATCTCAGTAACACCTTGAGGGAATGTCACATGGACTTGATGAGGAAATTATTATTTTTTGGAGATCAAAAGTGAAAGGTTAAGGTCGTGGTGACATCATCCATTACAATCTTGTGTGTCTGGTGTGATACATCAGGAACAACTTCAAATTTCGAATTTCATCAAATTTGGCCAATAAGATTGTGACCATATTGATGTTGTGGCTTTTTGTATTTCATTTTTATTTTCCCATGATTTCCTGCACCTCACCTTCCAAAGTAGCCTTTCAGACAGCACATCTCTAGCTGAACAGAGTCTCAGCCACGTTGCTTCACCTGACCTGAATACCGCACGCTGCAGGGAATTAGGACCTTGCAATGCTTTGACAAATTGCTTTTGTTGATGCTGGGCTCATCTTGAGAACTGGGGGCCAACACCAATGACCAACCCTCGATACAACAGAGCTCAGAGCGTGATTAAAAGAGATGTTATACCAAACCAACATCAGAGCACAAAAAAGATCCAAAAGGACAGAGGGGATGCGTACTGGTTTGATTTATGTCTGGACAGAAACATGGAACTTCAGCTCATCTAGATTTTGAGGGGTGCCCAGACGGGGCAGGAGGAGTAAAAATCACCCAGTACCACAGGGACTTGGATTGAGTCCCTGGCTTTGGTGGTTCTGGCATGGTCGGGCACTCCGATTAAGTTTCAGCCGGAGGAATTTATGGCTTGAAAGTCCATTGGCTTTGGGATTTTAGGACTGCTGTGAAAGTGGAGTAGGTTTTTGATTGTGGCCCTTATTTATGGACAGGTTAAAGACTTCCCATGCCTCCTATACAAGATCCCCAGACAGAAACAGACACATCCTTAATTGATTTGATCAGACAGTTCCCTCTCTTTGTACTCCTTTTGTGGCCCTTTTGGTCACTTGCGTTTCTTTCTAGTTGTTTTGTGTTGCTTTTTTGTTGTTTGGTGCCTCTTTTTGATTGTTCTGTGTCTGTTTATGGTCATATTGCATCCTTTTTTGGTTCTGTTGCATGCCTGTGTGGTTGTTGTGTGTGTTTATTGATAGTTTTGTTTCTCTTCTTGGTCCTTTTGTTTACTGTCTACATTGTGGATAGTTGAAGGATGTGCTGTTGTCATACTCAGTTGCACCAGAGTCCCTGGTAATATTTTTTCCCACTGTAAATTTCCATTTGAAAGCCTTTGATAAATTAGTTTGGGTTTTTTTTTTCCTGCTAGTTTTGTTATTTCCACTGTGATGGCGAAACAGCCAATCAGAAGCCTGCATCCGAGATGCAACAAAACAAAGCAAGGCATCTACATATGACCCAGATACCGAAAGTGAACAGATTTAACCTTCTTATGCATTCTGCAAAGTTTAAACTTTAGCTTCCTTTCTTGGATTGGAAGTTTCTTACTGGATTGCACCATGGTAGTTGTAGTTATATTATTATATTTTTATAAATAGTCTTTCGTTTATATATATATATGATATTTTCCAATACAGTTGCCCATAGATTTGTACTGATGATTAAACCAGCCAACTTTTAGTTCTGGAACCGCATCTATGTATAGTTAGCTTTCAACCAAAATACTCCACAAAAGAATAAGACATAAAACATCCAAAAGTTTGCCAATGGCAAAAGCAGGGCAAGATGCAAATCGTTCTGCTTCCTACCTCGGTCTTTAAGGGATGAGGGGATTTGGTTAGCTGTGGGCTGTGCTCGCTCTGAGGTGGCTGGTGAAAGAAAGGGCAATACATTGCTCTCAGCTCTGCTGTCCCCCATGGATCGGCCTCATTTATACCACACAGGCATGCCCGGACCATTCCTCCAAAGGACACATTAGCAGAAAATAACTGATGTCAGGAGACAGGGTGCACTTTGTGTGTGTTGATTATACACCTGCGTACGTCATGGAAATATTATGAACGCTCGCTTTCCTTTCCTTTTCACACTGGCAATGTCATGACCAACACCACTGTGTGGATTAGCTGGGTTGGCAGAGCTCATGAATCCCAGGCACCAGTTTTTAGTTTCTCCACTTTCTGACATGATTGGGTAATGCCATTGCTTGCCACAGTTGGTCAGTGTTAAACCCGTCACAGCAGCGCTCAAATAAAATGAAAAAACAGAAAATCAAATCAGAACTAGCACTGAATTATCACGTTGTTGTTGTTTTTTACAAGCCCATCACTTCCTTGCAGTGTGTGACGAAAGGTTTGAGCATGTGTCTCTCTGTCATCAGGGTTGTTGGGGAAACTGCACACCGGGGACACGGCGGCTGAACACTAGAACAAAAGGCTGACATGATCTCACAGACTCGTGAAAAATGAAGGCAGAGAAACTTAAGGAGGGAGAGGGAAAGTTTTCCAAGTGCAGCCTACTTAAGTTTCACACATGCTTCATCCCATCCATCTGTGACCAGAAGAATACTAATAAAATAAAAGGAAAGGAAGGAAGAGAGGGAAAGAGAGTCCTCACAGAGAAAGTCTGTGTTGGGAAGGATTTTT
The DNA here is from genome assembly GCA_016785225.1 of Psettodes erumei. Classification (NCBI taxonomy): domain Eukaryota; kingdom Metazoa; phylum Chordata; class Actinopteri; order Pleuronectiformes; family Psettodidae; genus Psettodes; species Psettodes erumei. Next base: position 634,298 of record JAFBJZ010000902.1, on the reverse strand, counting down.
CTGTGAACACCTCACTGTCTGAAGTCGTGGGACTGTATGTGTGTGTGACTGTGTGTGTGTGTGTGTGTGTGTGTATTGCATGGAGAGAGAGAACGAGGAGGGAGATGGAGCAATGCCGGTTTAGCATGACATTGACAATGCTAAAGGATGTCGGCTAACATGGCAGAGTTGGTCTCCCTCTCAGAAAGTCATATTAAGCTTTGTTACGCCATTTAAAACAGCTGTTTGTGTTGTAGTCGGCAATTAAATCAACCCAGATCAGATTTGTATCACTGATTAAGATGCTGCACATTCACTCATCATATGATCTGTTTACTTCAAGTTCTAATCTGATGTATTAGAACTAATATTTATACAATATAGTGGGCTTTTTGTCAGAAGTATTCAGTCTTCATTGTTACTGGTGGTGTCCACTGTTTCTACACCCTCACAGGAAGCCATGCAGAAATGCATTGGATGTGATGTGGAAGACAGAGCTCCTTTAGTATTCTTCATCAAAACACCTGAGGTAATGGACCTCTCTGTTATGTTGCATGTCTGACAGAGAAGCTGCGAGAGGTCGACCAATTAATCGGGCTGGCTGATTCATCGGCACTGATTGGACAATTTGGAATGGGAATCAGTGGAACTGGTCATTTATCACTGTTGTACCTGGAGGCTTCATTCACAAAGTCAAGGAAATGTTAATTTTGTGTAAAAGACATACAGCTGTGTTCAGAAATGATGAGCATGATAAGATTGTTGGTTACAGTATGGGAACTAGAATGACCTCTGTGGGGTTGTGGGGTGAGGGCATCTATTGATTATTCAGACATTGGAGGTGTAATAGTAAAACACACTTAGTGTTGTCACTGGTAACACCAGGAAATGCCAAATGAAACAGATCTTAAGCATTGTAACAAATCAAAATAATGAAGTCCAAATGTGCCTGCTAACAGAAACAGGTAGATGGAGAAGTAGCACTTTACTGATGTCACTGCGCTGCATTAAAAACCTCCTGTGTACAGAAAACAATCATATATAGTTTCAGCATAGACAGTCATACAGATACATTTTAGACATGCAATCATACATTTTCACTTTCAAGAATAGTATGTGCATGTGTGACTGCAAATACATGAGTACAACCTTTCACCTGAAAAGCAGGACTGTAACTTGATGATTGTTTTCTAGGCTCATCCATTTGCATGCAGCATAATATTTGAAACCAGTTTTTCCAAATTCATTGTGGACAAGAATGTGGAAATGTCCTGTAACCTGACATTAAAGTGAAAGGCAACCAGAGCGCAGAGGGAACTAGGTGGTTTTGTGCAGTGAATCTGAGCCCAGTGTGGCTCTGGAACACTTGATGATTTTTCAGCAGCATGGGTTGAACCATAGCCCCTTCACTGACACCACTCATCATGTTACATGTGTGATATAGTTTTAAACTGACATTCAGTACTGTTAATATGGCTCACTTTGCATTTGTTCCTCTACTGCATGGTGCTGTAAAAGCTGAATGATTGAAGCATTTATCAACTTCTCTGCTCACTGTCACCTAGTTTTCACTCTCTTTGTCACAACACATGGTGTTCCCGTGTCACAACTGACTCACATTTCTGAATAATGTACTGTAATGGTCACATTAGATATATGAGAGCAGTCTCACACTAATTTATAATCCTGTATGTTTATATTCTGCCTAAACACACTGAACACACTATGCATCCTCGCCAAATCAATTTTTTGTTTTTCAATTTAGCTGAGCTGCTCTGACTCAACAATCTTCCCACACCACTGCAGAGGATAACCCCGGGGGGCACTTCACTTTCTCTGTTGCCATGATTGATTCTTCGTTGGGAATCACTGTGCATCTCAAACATGTGTTTTACTGTGCTGCTGCACACTTTTAGAAGTCTTTCTGCTAAATGTGAATACAAGGAGTCAGGGAGGATCGGTCCAATCAGACACAAGGCTCATTAAGGCAGATATGTGCCTTTGGCACAATATGCAACATAAGGTATTGAGTATGTAAATATAAGCAAACCATTTGAGACGGGTATCACATCTGGAGATCTTCTGCCTGTTGATTGCAGCCTCTTCTACATTATCTGGGCTTCACTCATGCTAGATTTGGCCATTTTACTCCTGTTTTACACACACGTTGTTTGTCTGTATGGTTTGCATTAATTCAGCTGAAAGTAAGAAAAAAATGTAATATGAATTTTTACATAAAGGGCAATAAATTAAAATGAACCAACAGCCAAAATTAAATTTTTATATAATAGATATTATTTTTTTTAATTCAGTTTGCCCTGCCAGCTGATGAATATCTGTGAAGCTCAAGGGCTGAGATTGAAGTGACACTTAAGTGATATGAATGTTGTGCAGTCATAGTGGACAAATGAATAAATAAGTAAAGGTTTGAGCACTTTATAATGTAATGCAACTGCATTATTTTATTAAGTTGGACACTGTTTCATTAAATTGACAGCTTCTTCTTTGCTTATCAGTTGATCTGTTTGGATTTATTTAGTAGCCTTTAATCTGATGACACAGCTCCTCCAAAGCTTAATTTGATGTGATTGTTTTTGAGATGGTTTTTGTTATTTTTCAAATTACTTAAGCTGATTTTTTTCAGAAATCTGAGCAATTGATGGAGTGATTGCTATTGATCATCATCACTAATACTCCTCTGAAGATGCTGGTTTGTCACAGAACAGGACAAACCTAAGTTTGTGCATCGCCTGTGTTAGTGTTTTCTAGTATTCTGCATCTGGTTGTGTCCTTAAATGACTTCTTACTCTTACTCAACTTCTTAGTTTTATCCCTTATTTGTTCAGGGAAAGTTTGCGAAGCAGTTGCTGTCAGGATTTGGTCACCTCAACTTGTAACGATTTGCATTAAATGTGAATTTGGCAGATGATTGATTTACCCAGGGAAAGTTTACGGAGTGAAGTAGAACAGGCCCACTGTGCTGTGCAGCTGGGGGTGACCAGCCTGAACGAGAGTTCACAGCCAAACAGGAGAAAAGATAAACAGTGGAGAAGAAGACTGCAGAGAGGGGGCTACTCCAGGACGCACCCGCAAACAGATCTGTATGCATTGGTGTGTGTGTCTGCCAAAAGCAAGCCAAGCAGGGATGAAGAATGAGGAGGCTCTGAAGGAGCCAGGTGTTCAAAACAAAAATACACACACTTGCTGTCTCTTAAACAGCTGGGGGAAGAGCTAAGGTTGCATTGTGTTTTGTGATAAGGCACCTGGGTTAAAAGCACTGAAGATTTTCCCACTGAGAAAACATAAACCAGTCACTGCTAGAGTACACAGTGGGCCTCTGGAGCCACCGCCTGACCCCAGATCCATCCTTTTTCTATCAAAGAAAGGCCTCAGGCACCACTCTCTTCAAAAACAACAGGAAGACCATGGAGAAGTCTTCTTTCAATGCTACATTTCATTTTTAATCTGAAGGAGCAAAAAATGTAACAAGACAATTAGATCAGTGCAAATGCAATGCAAAATAATGTGCTTTTTGCAGTGTGCATGGCTTGATGTGTTTGTGTGGCTGTTTTTTCTTCATAATTTCAGAAAACATGGACGAGATTTGACCGTGCTTGTTTGTCCCATTTCCATCCGTCCCTCAGTCCAGGCTGCAGCCCTTAAACTGTTGTTGTTTACAAATGTTGTGACAAGAAATGGAACACGAAGATGCAAGGAGGCAGGAAGTTGCAGCGAGGTGACTGTCGGTGGCCTCCAGTTACAAATCCTCATTATAGACGTCTTTAGTGAGGAGAAATGCAGCTGAAGGATACTGTGCATATCCTTAAGTGAGCCTCTCTACCCTTCTTAATTTCTGACCCTCACCTGCCATTTCCTGGCCTCTGCCCCTGCTCCACCTTCCTTATCCCCCCACCTTCAGGAAGAACCTGAAGTGGAGGGGAGAGGGATGCAGACCTTTGGTTGGGTATGAGTGTGCACACAGTACTTTCTGCTTATATCATCTCATGACTGCAACCCTCCATGAAAAGACAATGTGTCTTTCTTGCCTTTCAGGATGAACTGAAAATATATGATAATCTCTTTCATGGATGATTTTAAGATGAGTGTAAAAAAGTGAGCGTAAAAAATATCCTGATCAGGAGCACATCCAAAATATTTCTTCTAGTTTTTGTCCTTCACACCATAAAACAATTTTGAAGTTGTTCTGCAGGCTATTCCCTCATGATGTCCATGTAGCTTTGTCTCGTCCCCTCAGGCACAGGAGGAGATGTCGAATATTGTCTTGAGCGAGGATGACAAGCTCCCAGGGAATCATGCTGATTTTACCGCTTCACCAGCACAATGTCTGCCCATGACCTGAGGGAGAATTTTCATGCCATATTGCTATTCCCTGAAGCTCTCAGTTAAAAGGCTTTAAATCTAATAAAAAGTTTTGCAAGATTAAAAATCAAATTCCAAACTGTGTGGGAAAAGCTCAAAAAAGTGGCTGCTTAAAGTTGTGAAGTTGTAAATACAGCTCCCAAAGAACTTGGTAAACATGTACAAACTTTCTAAATAAAGATTTGCCCGATCGAAATTGGTTTCATAAAGCAATTCACAACTTATATCCCAACATACAGTATGTGCAGTACATTTCAGATGAAATCAGATTTCAAGGTTTTAAACCTGGAACACAAACAGCGGAAGAACAGTGACAAATGTGAATCTCTGAAAATGTGGTGGAGATTCTTTGTCAGTAAGTGTTGTAGTTGTGAAAAAGGAAAGCTCAAATACAAAACTAGAAAGTGCTTTGAGAGTAGAGCCCTCCACCAAGGATGCACATTTCCCCATGTGGTATGGTTACCATTCCACTGTTGGGTCATCCCACTGATTTCAAATTTTGATGAAACAAACCTAACACATAACTTCTTTGGCTGAGAGAATAATGTTTGCAGAGATTTGAATTTTTTTAGAAACATTATGCATGCCTTCAAATCTTAGTTTCAGTCTTGCAAAATTGCATACAGTAAATGGAGTATTTACTGTAATAACCCATTACAGTACACGCACGAGTCAAAGTGGGCAAGTGAGCTTCCCCAGGCCTACAAACAACCCTTCAGTGAGTCACTATCTCCCCCTCCACCCACTGTCTGTGTAATCCCAGTCCCAGAGCACCGCGTGAGAGCATCTTTGATATGGAGACAGACCCAGACCGGTCGTCAACCCATTTCTCCCAAACTCCAGAACAATGCAGGTGGATCTCCAGGGAAGTGTTTGCCAGAGAAAAAGAGTGATATGTGAATGGCACCACAGTAAATTTTTATGCATATTCACATAAGGTTGTTGGCAACTACAAATTAAAAAAAAAAAAACTTCCTCAGTTGTACACACGCACAAAAAAATCATACTGGCTCTAAAAAAAGTTTAATGCCCTTATAAGGTGATGAGAACATCTTTTCTGAACAAAACTCTCATGACTGCACAGATATTTCTGCTTCTGGAGAAGAAGAAGTAGAAGAAGAAGCTGACATGAAAGAAGCCCTCTCTCTATTTTCCTGATATACTGTAGATGGTCAAGGTCTGGTGTTCTTCTTCTTCTTCTTCGTTTTCTTTTATACTGCACTGTGTATGTGTTTAATATCTAGTATCAGGCTTTACTGTCTGTGTGTGTGGTCCGTGTTTTGGGGACCTAAATCTGTTAACACGGTCCCGTTATGGAGACTTGTCCTCCCTATAGGAGACATAAGTCCCTGTAACACTAATCATTACATTTTAATGTGAAGACATGCTTTAAGGTTAGAGTGAGTCTCCAGGAAATGAATGTAAGTCCATGGGTTAGGGAGAGTGTTTCGTGTGTGTGTTTGTGTGTGCAGCTCCTCTTCAGGCGGTATTGGCTGTTTTGGACTACTGAGAGTCGACTCGACTTGGATGTGAATCCAAACCCTGTGGCACAACAAACACCACACTCTCTGTAGGAACAAATCAGCAAATGATGGTTTTATTACCTCCAGTCAGACACACACACACACACACACTCACAGGCAGACATACACTGCATCAGTATAAAAGCAGCACCACACTTTGTCTGGTCTTGGTGCAGATAGAGAGTTTACTGGGTCGAGACCTTGAACATCGGAATGCGTGGCTCCTCCTCCTTTGTTTTTTAAATATAACACGTAGTAATTCATTTAGTCTGAGGCTCATTTGCCTTTTACCGTAACCACTTTTCTTCTCATAGTTGATATTTAATGTGCACAAAGTATTACATTGCATTAGCCTTGTATAGTAATGTAGATATACAATACAATGCATATACTGTGCATTCAGAAAGTATTGATACACCTTCACTTGTCACATTTTGATAATGATACCCCCCCATTATCAACAATCAGCTACATGATGTGGCTGGGACATACAGTACATTTCACCTGCTGTAGGAGGGGAAACAGTTGTGAATGAGAAAGTTCGAGAGAGTTAATTATTGGCTAGGAGAGACAACGACAGACATGACAGCAAATAGGAAAGTAAATTCTGCCACGTAACATAGTACTGCTCAGTTGTTGTGCCATTCTTCCGGCACTCATTGAACAATAAAATGTCTTTGTCCTGCTAATGACGGTAAAACAAAGGCAGGCACAAACTCACACTTGAAGGACCTCCCATGGGCAATCAGTTGAGCACTAAATCACAGAGTTAAGCCAGCGGACCATATCTAGTGTTTTTGCATTGCCCCCAGTAAAAGCAGCTGGGCATGTTCTTAGTTTTCCCATCAACAACATCACTTTGTGGTGTTGGCATGGTCAGGTATTTGTTTGAAAATGCCACACTCATGTGATTTTCTGTCTCACTGTTAAGAAAGAAGGCCAAAAGGCATTGGATTAAATAATGAAACAGAGACGAGTGTAATGTTGTTCTGGATGTGTTTGCATGGAGCCGCTCTACTGCAGTGTTAGCCCGCAGCTGCAGAACAACAAATGGATGTCAGGATTGGATATACAGTGGAAGGCCGGAAGGGCCCAGGCTGTGTGTGGATTGCTCTACTTGCCTGGAAGTGGAAGCTGTATATACACATATACAGTGTGTGTTATCTTTGTGAAAACCATTTTCTCAGTCATTTAAAAAAGTAACACAAGCGCTTTAATTGCGTGCTTTGGAGAGAATGAGACATGACATTCTCTGCATCAGCATGTCTGCACTTTTTCCCCGCTGAGGACCTAACATAGATTTTGCATTTCAGTTTCTCCTTCGTGCTTCAGAAACGTGACAGATCGAGAGATTTAGAAGGAGACAGCACATTTTTAATCTGTAGAGCTTGCCACCATTTCGAGTGCTCTTTATGAAATGTGTATTTTTTTCATTCCTTTGCTTTTCAACAACTAATTACAGTCTTTTGTGCAAGCACATTTGTATGGAGATACAAGGCTGGACACGCACAGACTCCGAAACACAAATTTGCAAACGCACAAACAGAAACAAGGGCCACTTAGCATTCAGAAGTCACAAAATGTCAAGGTTACTAAATAGATTTTGCACACTCACTGCTTGTGAGGTGCAACCTCTACCTGATGCTCAGACTGAAATGTCACATGCTTCAACTTGATTTGACTCTGTCTAGCAAGTTTAACCCAGGAACAGCATCCACACAGAAACACCATCAGCAACACCACCATACTTCACTGCTCAGTCCTTCATGGTTTTATTTGTAAGGTTTTGTTCGCTTTTGTCTTGTTGCTCATTTTTCATATTCATCATTCCCTTTGTTTTCCTTTCTTTTTGGTTGTATTCTTTCATAGGTTCTCCCATGCCCTCCCCCTCCTGTCCATCATCTGTCATTGACCCATCACACCCACAGTCAGGGAGTCCCCATAACAACCTGTTGTTAGGTGACACGGTTGAGCCAGACTCAGAGGAAGAGGAGGAGGACGAGGAGGAGCAGGAGGAAGAGGAGTATGCAGCCCAGCTGTACTCGCCTGAAACACATGGTAAAGGCACATTAATTACTTCATTAGCAGCCTCTTTAGAAGCTTTTTTACTTCCTTTTCATCATCTCGAGGTTTTGCCTGCAAAAAAATTACATCTTGGGAACTTTTATGTCTCGCTCCAAACAGCTGCAGGAGATGTTTGGCAGTGTGTGCACTCTCATGCTGCAAATATTTTTCAAGCAGACAGGTAGTAAAAGAAGACAGGTGGTTTTTTCACTCCAACCTTTTCCAACCTTCCCGTCCTTTCATGTCTGCCTCTGCGTCTTATCAGCTGCAACCCTCACACTTCATCTGCTCTTGGAGAGCAACTCACAGACATTAGCACAAAGAGGCCGATAAGGTTCGGGGAGTCCAACGGAAGGTCAGCAATGCGTAAATTAAATACTGTGATGGCTTTTGTAGTTTGATTTTCTGCATCTACGGTGACATCAAGTTTTACGGAGAGAAAGTGTGTCTGGAAAATACACAACGCATTTGACTGTGGAACATTTTGAGAGCATCTGTTAAAATGTTGCAACCTCCTGTTGCAGGAGCCATAATCAAGTGCCTGTTACAGCCACACTTCGTCAGTTGTTCTCCAAGTTGATGGTCCTGACCTTTTTAATGCACTTTGTAAGGGCAAGACTGATTTTTCTCCAGTCACTGTGATGGGACCAATCATTATTCATAATGATCATATATTCACAAATCATATAGGCAATTGCTGAATACATTTAACACGGCTTTCCTGAACTGCAGAGGACCTGACTGAACACATTTACATTTTTTTATTTAGTACCATGGAGGTGGGAATTATTTTTCATAACTTTTCATTATTTTCATTACTGAATTGAAAGATTGGTCTGCATCCACATGGGACCTTTGCATTAAGTGGATACTGTGTGTGTGAATTTGACACGGTTTGGATGGCCAAATGTTTGTTTGCCAGTATATTGAATTAAGTGGATCATGATGGAACATGAGAGGGGGGCCTGGAAAGAACAATTTGCTGGAGGGGACATGTGGAAATGTAGAGAAAGCGTCACAGACATGACTGAAACTTAGGTTAGACCAGTATTTTGGGGTCATAGCAGAGTTTAATTAAAACATCAGTTGCATCCATCTGTCCGTTTGCGATGCCACTTCTCCTTTGAGGGTAGTGGGGGGCCAGAGTCAGTCCCAGCTGACCCTGTGCGAGGGTGGGGTACACCCTGGACAGATCACCATTCCATGACAGCACTCCTGGCAAACTAACTCTATGTTAGTACAGCATGCAGAATACCTTCCATTCTCATATCAACAGTGGACACACCAAAGTCAGACAGCTGCCATTTTTGATCATAGTCTGAGCATGAGTTTATTTGACTGGCATATTCAGGATGTGCTCCAGTTGCCATCAGGCCTGCTCCACACAGTAAACGTTACGGGCCAAGTTGAAGATGAAACCCCAGTCTGGCTGTTTGAAACACTGGTGCCACGGGGGCTGACTTTGGTTCAGATTAGTACGCTGATCTGAAACCTGTTTGTCTGTGGAGGTTGACAAGCACCAGATGCAGAGGCACGTCGGCTATTCAATGTCCCCAGATCAGTCTCTGTTCATAGGAAACAGACTTTGATGGTTTGAAGACAACCACAATTAGAGTCAGACTGCATGGGGGGGGCATGAAAGCAAGAAATGAAGAGGGAGGAGAAGGAAGGAAGGAAGAAGGAGGAGGGAGAGAAAGAAAGACAGCTGTACCCGGTGATGGAAACAGAGAGACAGACAGACGTCTCCTCATATATACATTGCCATCTAAACATAATCAGAAACAGAACCAGCTCTGAAATTGGGTCTTGAAATGGCTAAAAGCTTGTGCATGCATGTGTGATTGTGTGTGTGGGTATGTGTGTGGTCCTCTTTCCCCGAAGTGGTCCTGGCCTGACCTTACCAACCAATGTTCAGTCAAACATCTAAAATATCACTCTCCCCACTTGCTGCACTTTTTAGACCCACTTTTTTTCTTTATTCACTCATCTCTGCATCCTTCCCTCCACCCGTTTTTCTTTGCACCACTGATTTTGCGGGAAGTCGAGCGCTGAGGCAGAGTAAACGAGAGGTCCTTAAATTGATATTTTCTTGCACATAAAAAGACCCACGCAGACACAAATGCAGAAACCAGTCTTTTTTCTCTTTAAACTCCTTGTTTACAGGGAGAAAAAGCTGAGCGGGGAGAAATGGCAAAGAATGTGAGAGGATGCAGGCTTTTCTTTTCTTCTTCTTCCCTCAGAAAACAGATTTTCACTGGCTGTTTACTGGGACGACCAGGTGCTTTGAGAAGCATCACACGCAGCGGGAGACTGTACTTTTTTTTCAGTCTGTAAAGGCAATTCCTAAAAGTCTGCCTCACTGTCCTACACTGAAAATAGGCCACAGAACAGATATTCATACAAACTATTGTGACAGTGACTACAGACCAGTTCCATGCCTGATAGAGAGACCTACTTTGCCAACCAAATTATTGCAAGAAAATCAAGTTTTTCTTTGACTCCATGAGCCATATTTGTCATTATAGTGCATAGTGAGAGCTTAGTTCAGCAGGCACATGGTTTAATCAGATAAATTCATAATTCATTAATAATCTCAGGAACTGATCTCAAGCAGTCAGTTCTTTATATGGATTTATATCACTTTGTGAGCCCAATTACAGCATTAGATGAAGTTGCAGGGATGTGGGTATTTTTTGAGGCAGCGCTCATTTACAAAAAAAGGCAACTTCACAGTGTACAAACCCACACACAGACTCACACACACAGGCTACCTTTGTGTAATAGGACAGCTTTGATAATACATATGGAATAACAATGTCCAGTTTAATTGTTATCTCAAAATCCATTTCTTATCCATCTAATTCCAACTTTAATTGAAACTGGAGACAAAAATACATAGAACACACACACACGCCCAGGCTGGTTTTTATTTCATCATTCCAGACAGCTTTATTTAATGCATGCACTGCTTTTGAATGGTCAGTGCAGAGGAGTGGATATGGCTTCACGTGAGGCTCAGAATATAATTTAACATTTTATTATCTGCAGCATGCACTGGCTAACACACACAGAGGTGGAGGTGTGTATACATGGCACACACATGTGGACCTGTCATTACTGACCAACTACTTTTGGTCAGAGTCGTTACACAGTAGACCCATTCTTCTCTGTCTCTGTCTTCTGACGCTGCATCTGTATGCGTTTTTTCAAATACACACACACACACACAGATATTTCATTATATATCTAATAAACTCTGTTATAAAACTAAATTATGCCACATTTACCATGTGAGCTGGTGAAATTCAGGTAATTGTACCCCTCCTGCATGTTTTCTTTTTACTGGACCTTTTTCAGCGACTCGCCTGTTTTTATTCCTGCCAGCCAAGCTGTTACAGTATGTCAGACTTAGCCATTATTTGAATACCAGCTGTTATGTGGGAATTTATGGGGCTCATGCATATGTTAATGTAGCCGAATCTAAGTGGACACAATTTCATTAATCAAGGTACAGAAACTGCTCAAACTGGTGGAAAAGAGAAAAAAAAAATCTTTTGTATTTTTCTCTTTAAATTGTACCTACTCATGCACACATTATTGCTTTAGGCCTTGCTTCAGATTAAAACTGCAGGTATCCATACTCCCATAAAAGAAAATGACTGATTCAAATGACTTTGAATCTGGTAATTGATTGATTTGTTCAAATATATGCTAAGGTTTTTTGTGTCTTGTAGTCACCACTGTAGCCACTGAGAACATATGGTGATCAAAGCTGGTGTTGGAACTGCCACGTCTCTTTAGGAAAGTAGAAGAAAGAGAAGCAGATGCACAGACTGGAAATCGCTGCTGTGTAAATGAGCTGTATCTGCCTCTGTACATCATGCAGTGGGAAGCCAAATGTTGGCTGACAGCAAAAGAGCTGGGATGTTTGTCTACCTCTCTGTCAGTCATGTACGTATTTACAGTAGCAGGTTGAAGAGTGAGCCTCTTCGTCTTCCTCCTCCTTCAAAGACACCAGACATTTATTTTATTTACACTGCTGCCTCAGGCTGAGGCCTCTTGCCTTCTCCCCCTGCATTTGTCTGAAGGACAGAAAATTCTTTCACTTCCACATAAATTAAATCCAGGCTGGATGACAAAAAGAGCTGTTAATGTGTTATTAATTCATGGTGATCACTGGTTTCAGTCTGAATGTGGAGCAGAGATTTTACACTCCTTGTCTTGCTTGAAAATCAGTGTTAAGTTTTACAGTCTCTCTGAAAGAGGATGGTTGATTTGTCTTGACACAGATCTACCACAATAACGTAGATGGATGGGAGACTTTTTCTGCATCAAATATTCTGATACAAATTTATTTTGTTTATTATCCTCAAAGCAACACTGGTAATGTTGAGGTCAGTTTTTTAGATTTCTTTCCAGATTCACTGTGGCCTTTTATAACTTATATTTAATAACCATTTGCAAGTGTAACTCTTTGTATATAATATGTATATAATATTTACTATGCAATATGTATTATGATGTAAGTACATTGTTTATTTCTGCAAATAAATCCTCATATTGCTGCATAAACCCTCTTAGCCATAACTAATTGATTAAATTAAGCAATTTAGTTTCATAACCCCCTGCCCAAAATCAAAATATTAAGATTGTGAGGAGCAAATGTGGGGAGCAGTTTATAATCTGAGCAAAATGTCAGACTTGATAGGTAAATGTTTACTATAGAGGACATGATAAAAATAACTAACAACACTCCACCATCCAACCTTTACATGCCTCAGAGACGCCAAAGCTTTCAGCTCGGAATGGAAAGAGCAAAAAAACAAAGTTTCTTTGCAAGGGGCGAGACGGCCGACGCCGAGGCTTATTGACAACGTCTATACTGAAAGGTATAGAGAAAGGAGGGTCAGACCGAGGTGGAGGGAGAAACACAAAAAACACTTAGTGCTTTTTATGTTGGGTCCAAGTGGGCAATTCTCCTCAACACCAGATATAATCAATGAGCCATTGAAAGACAGAGAGAGAGGAGAGAGACAGAGTGAGAGATGGTAAAAAAAAACATATTTCCTCAACACCAGACCTAATCAATGATGGCAGAACAGACGGTGAGAAGGAAGAAAGAAATGAAGGATCCTTCATGACATGAGAATGAATCAATGGGGTTTACATGGAGAAAGGAGGGTAGAGAGTGGGGTCAAACTGTAATAAAGATAGTTGAAAGAAAATAGAGAAGAGAAGAGAAGAGTCAATCATCGATCAGGGTAATGAACCTCAGGCTCGTGGTCGGTGGCTGGGATTTGAGTCTCACACACAGCTACAAGGCCACAATCTGAGGCTTATTGCAGAATGAAGTTACATAAGAAAATCAAATTCTGTAGGAGACTTCATACAAGAAGACAGAGAGAGCGAGAGACAGAGGGAGAGAGTGGAGAGGGTGAGGAGTGCACTGTCCTGACTATGAAATGAGACACAGATGGAGGAGGACTTCCAACTGATATACTACAACCCTTTTGTCAGAGTTCAAATCAGCACCCCAGGGTGTTCAGCTCCACTGGCTCCGCTGTTCTTTTGCTTAGCACTGCTTTCAGACATTGGCGGTGCTTATTTAGGAAGTCATGGGTCATTTTCCAAGCCCTGGGTATTTGTATCCCTGCTCACACTTTTATTAACGACTTCTATGAGTGATAATCATGGAGGAGGATGAGTGCTTGGCTTTCAGGAGTTCACCAGTCACTGTGTTATTTTGTGATGATGGCATGATATTTTTTTTTTTAATTAGCTAAACCTCTTCTGACCTTAAAGAGAATGAATATTTATGCAATTGCAGATTTTACATCACATATTTTAATTAATCACTTTGTAATAACCTCTTCACTTTGAGATTAAAGAGGGTTTTTTTTTTTGTAAATTCTTGTAAAAACCTAATTATATTGACCAGAATTCCATTTATACAAGCAATTAACGGGGAAATCATCCAAGGGGGTGATTACTTTTTATAGGTACTGTATATTCTTCATAAACAGCCAATGCTGCAAAGGATCAACAGAAGATTTTTGGTGTCCTTATAAGAAGATGTGTCCAAAAAATTGCAAGGCAGGGATGTTGAATAAATAACACTGCCAACCCACCAGAAGTCCTTCTTATTAATGTCCCTCTTGCAATCTTGATATATTTTCCAGATGTGCCATCTTCGTCGTTTCAAAGCCTTTTTATGCATCTTATCCTTATATTCCTCCACTGTGGCTGTTGTTAAATACCTCACTCCAGGGTAATGTTGGCTCTGCCTCTGCCGTGTGGATTAGTGATTTATAACCACAGACCCGGCCCAAGGACGCCAATTTACACACATCTGCTGAATAAGCAGGGAGCTTACATGTGTATACACTTGGTACACTTTGGCTGAGTATGAAACAGGCTTTAGTTGTAACCTTAACCATCTTGACACTGCATGTTCCAGATGAAGTAAAAGTCACGTATGGGCCAGAATAAATGGAACTGGAAAATGGATATTTTAAATGTGTTTGCTTTTGACGATACTCAGAAGAATTGATTTCAGGACTTTGCCTGTCACTTAGTCCCAATCAGCGGTTCTCTTTGTCCAAGGCCTGTTATCATCTCATCTGCCTGAAAAAGACACTGACTCATTGCTATGCTATGCTGCCACACATCTAATGGATGCAGAGCTATTACAGACATGTGCATCTCAGCCAAACATTTCCTTTACAAATTACTCCTTAAATGTTCAACTTGAAAAGGAAACAAGAAAGCAAGTAAATGCCTTGTCCTCAAGGCAGTATAGAACCTCAGGATGTGTTGCTCTTGAAAAGAAAATCGGTGAGTGTTACGTTTGTCACTAATTGAATATGATGGTTTAAGTCTAGTCCCTGCATTTTGAACCATGGGTATCCAACCTAACTGGCGACATTCTTTCTTGAAGAGCAATAGAAGATTTGCGATGTGATGAAAATGTTTTAGAACACCTTGACGTGGCTAATCCTAACCCGACTGTGGCTTGTTGTCGCAACAGGTCACAGTACTTTCCCCTGCCTCCAACTCTTCCTAATCATTTGCTGTGTCTTCTAATGGCCATTTCTGTAAATTTTCTGTTTCACTATGCTCTGTGAGGGGTTACTGGCCAACAAACATGTATAGACTTGTTTAATGGGTTTTTTCATTGTTTCCCTCAAATACAACCCATAGAAGTGCAGGGCTACTGGACCTTTATCTTCATAGGTAAAAGAAACACTCTTGACTAACAGGTTTCACACTGGACTGAACAGTATGTTCTGTTTTGTTTTTATCTGTTTTAGCCTTTCTGCTGATAAAGCTCTAACAGTTGCAAAATTGTCAGTGTGCTCCATCCATCCGTTTCCATGCAGAGAACCTTGTCGCCTCAAGGGGCTTGGAACTTCAAGTGCAGCTGTTATTGACATTCAATTGTATTTCAATACTTTGGCCATGTGCTTAGTCTGATAGTCCACCCAATAAAGCCAAATTGATTTGGGGGACAGTGTCACTCAGAGCTAACTTGGCAGGAGAGAAATGAATGAGAGAATGAGAGTGTGAAGAACAGAGGGCAGGGAGAGCAGATGATGGGTCAGTGCACCAGTGCAACCAAAAGGAAAGATACATGTAGAGGAGTGATGAGAGGCTCTGAAAAGGCTGTAGCTACCTACACTGTGGACCTGAGTGTAAGATCGCACAGGAAAGTAAGATCAGATGAAGAGGTAGATGGAAGTGAGAAAATATACAGAGAAAAAAAGATAAGATGGAAATCAGGTCTGTACAAGATGGATGGAAGATGAGGGGAGAAATTTAGGGTCTCGTGTATATTGTCCAAATCAGTTTTGGGAGAGGAAACGAACAGATATTAATACCTGCTTCTATCTCTTGCTTTACCTCTCCACTTTACCTCCCTTTCCTCTTCCTGACGGCATGCGACAGCATCTTTAGATGCGTTGAGAAATGTTGACTGGAATCCACAACAGAGCATTGCTTTCAGAAAGTTTGATGGAGAGATGTTTCATCCATCAGGTCTGATGAAACATCTGAAGCACACAGATCACACAGGTGTGTGAAGGTAGTCTGTGGTTATGACAGCTGACTAACTTATCAAAGCCACATTCAGTGATTCCTGTTGGAATTTGCTTTTCCCATCAAATAAAGCAAGATTTTTAGTGTGCTGCTGTCATGACATCTACAGTGGGTCTGCTTTCTTTAGTTGCAAACTTGTTGTCTGGAATCAAGTAAGAACTGTATCCCAGAATCCCAGTATTCCAGAATAGTATTCTGTTTCTTTTCTCATTTTCTTCTGCTGATATGCTCCCCAAGGCCTCCCTTATTTTACAGTAGTTCTGCCAAAGGGCTTCAGTGGAGTCAGCTCGGCAGCTCCATCGAGTGTTTGATAGTGACTTCAATGTTTAGTCCTTATGGAGTTCCCAAAAAGTGTCCTCCTGTGTGTAGATGAGGAGCTGAATATGTACAAGGACTGCAGTAAATGAAAACCCCTTTCTACCCCATCTGTTTACAATTCATTATACTGCCTCTGGATCTTGCTGGCATTATCAAACAATGAGATAAGTCTGGCATAAGGCTGTCCACCATGGCAACCACACAGTCTTTGTCCTGGCTTTAAATTGGCTGAAGAGTCAGAAAATGTTCCATTGTTTTACCTTGCTTGCTAGCTGATCAAGAGGGAGGTCTGAAGGTGAACTAACTGGGGAAGCTACATCTTGTATCACAAAGCTCTTCTGCAAATACTTGCCAGGTTTTTACTCTTTATCTTTTTTCACATTAAGTACAACATGATCCCTCTGGTGTTCTGACCAGGAATGAAGAGGAGGAGTCATACTAGTGCTTTACCCTTTTTAAGACAAATGCATGCCTGTGCTTCAGATTAAACAGTGATATAAATTGTACAAGCCGGCCCTACGTGAAACATGGAGGTGGGAGTGTGCTGATATGCTGCAGCAAGAGTGCAAAAGGCACAGGGGAGATGATATTTATAGATGGAGTTGATGAATGCAAGACTGTGTGCCCAAATGCTGAATGAAAAGATGGCTCCCATTCTTAAGAACACCACAGCCTATGTGGGTATTGTTGCTCACATTCAGGCATGACATCATTAATTCATCATCTCTGCATGGTGAGGATGGGCAGTGACAGACAGTGGGAAGAAGCTGGCATCCAAAAAGGGAGGTAATCCTGATGTTCTGCTTTTTTGTATACAAACCCCATGGTGTGTTAGGTATGGATATTGTTGTGTCGAAGACAAAAGTGCTACACTTTTGCGAGACACCATGAATCACTGGCTGAGTGGAGAAACAGACATGGTGCTTTAAAGAAGCAGGACAGGAGTCAGTAAATGAGAGAACGGCTGCTGTTTCTGAACTTTATTGCTCATGAATTCTGTGCACTGGTGTCAATAAACTAAAGGTTCAGTTCTTAGTGTGTCAGGAGGACATAGGGGACAAGTTCAGTTGTTATTGGGATTGCTGTAGAGAAAATGCTATTGAATTTCATTCCCTAAGAGGACAACATGTGATTGCCTACAAAATTGGGCCTCTTTCCTCATGCCTGTGATAAGGCATTACTTGCAGGCTCCACCAAGTATTTCAGTCATCTCAGTTTGCACCAAATTGATATTGTCTTCATCCTGTTTTGTTTTGTTTTTGGTTGTAGCACAATCTTGCTCTATACATTTAAAACCATGCTTTTTCTTCCTCTGCCCCCCCCCCCCGTCCCTCCCTTTATCTTTAAAAGGTCATGTACATTGTCTTGCAGTGGCCATGAATGCACCAATTTTACAGCATGGAAATTCATTCAGGATCAGGGGTTACTGTAGAAGAGAAGAGACTCTACCATAGCACACACCTCTGAGGTCCCTCTTTGATGACATAGAATAAAATATAAAATAATCAATAAATAATTCTGTTATTAATATAATAATAATAATAATAATGATAATAATGTATCTTTAGTTATTAAAACAGATCATCAGTGCCTCAGTATTATGTCTCTCTCTCATACACAGTCTGCTGTTTCTAGCCTACTCTACAGAGAATCTGTTTCAGCTCATCCGCAGTTGAAATCCTTAGCTCAGGATCACAGCTGGTCTCATTGTCCTACAGATATACACACACCCGGTGCGCTGAAGGTGCAGGTACTGAAGGGTCTCACAGCTCTGAGGGAGTTTCCTCACTGGTTCAGTCCCTTCTTTTCTTGCACTTCCTATGCATTGCTTCTATTAATAATAAAACAGTTCTATTGAAAGGTAACTTTCATCCTATACAAACTGGAAAATGTAGCTCAAGGTAGTCCAAGCACATGAGACAAAGAAGAAGAAATGCAAAAAAGAAAAAAAACAGATCATAAAATGTATCACATAAAGCTGTAGTACAGTAACAAACATACTGTAGTTCTATGTGAATCACAGTTCACTTAGCAAGTGGAATAGAATGCAGTTTTAGGTATCCAGTCCCTGCTTTATAAAACTTTTCAGAGACAGTGTTCCATACTTCTGAAGCACATTAATGAATTCTGCATCATCAGTGACCAACCATGGCAGCAGCAGCAGAAGAGGACCTGAGGGCTGGTGATGGGCTGGAGGCCCAGTGAATCAGCCATTAAGGCCAGTCCTAATCTATTAAGGACTTCAAGAATATTGTATATATTATATTTAATATATAAGTGACACAGAGCAGATACAATGATATACTCTGCTTTTTTTTCATGAAAATTTACTTCCTGGGTTCCACATGCTGATAGGGTGATCCTATGAAATGGCCCGATTTCAATCAAGGAAGTTCAATAACAAGTGTGAAGTGGTGGGTCCGTGTGGATGTCTCCAAGCTCTCCCGCTGTTCTTGGTTCATGTAGGTGCAGCAGTGCGAAGAGGAATGCGGATCAGAGGCTGTTGTGATTAACAAATACACCCAGTGAAGCATGACAACAAACGGAAGGGCACTTATTCATATGTGGGAAAACAAATGAAACGCACCGGCAGTGTTTAAATATTAATGATTCATTCTTATGTGGATTAAAAGCCTAATCCAAGAAGTGCTATTTGCAGTCAACATATTTAAGACAGGGTTGCCTCTATAAGCCTGGTAGCATTGCACATGCAGAAGAAGAACAAGAATGTTGCCATGTTTGATGCAGCCAGCAGTTGTAAAAGCCCAGTAATGTTCTGTTTTGCTGGTGCAGTGCATTAGGCCTCATGAAAAAGATTAGTGTTTTTCTCCCACCAAACTCAGTCAGACAGAATCAATATCAGCCTTGGTGCATGAATAGAAGACTGGACCTAATTGTGCAGAGCAGTCAACAGAGTTTATCTACTGTCTGAAAAACACAAACATTGTGTGCTTTCTTACCACTGCTTCCTATCACTTCATGTTTTCATGGTCAGATTATGAAGTGTTCAGAAGAATCTGCGGTTTTCAAAATTACAACCATTTTTGTCTTAATGCCAGAGTATTTTTATCTGGGCTACAAAAACCAGCAACATACAGCCTTTCCCATTTTTTGCTTTTTTTTTTTTTAGAAGCTCTTTCCTTTTCTCTGGTGTGGGTCACTGAGCAGAGAGGGGCACGCTCCACCTACATGCCCCACAAAGGCAGCTCCTGGCTCGGGAGGAGAGGCCCGCCTCGCTCCCCCTACTCCTTGCCAGGAGTACAGAGGTGGAATGAGTTTTCACGCTTCAAGAGCCACGGGTCTTAACTCTTCAACTGACCTTTTTTCACTATGTCGATGAGTCGTACTTTTTTTCCAGGATCTATTCTCTCCTCTCTTTTCTTCTCTCTCCTCTAAATCTCTCTCTGCAGCCATCCTTGTCTCCTCCTTTGTCTTCCTTCCTGCCCCTGCCTCTGGCCATGCCTGTCTCACAGTGCGTGTTGTTCTCCCTCCAGCTCATCTAATCTCTGTTGACCACTGTTGTTGCTTCTGAAACTTTTAATTGACTTCCTGTGTCACCTCCTGTTCTTTTTTGTGCCCTCTTTTCTTCTCCGCTTGTTCAGTTTTCTATCAGCAGTGATGGAGTTTGACACAAATCCAGACCTGAGCTTCAAGTTGCCTTCCTTTTCTCATCTCGTTCAGCGTAATTATGTTCACCCTAAGTTCTCTTTATAACTTTATATACTCACCAATTCTCTTCTCTTTTTTGCTGCTTGTCATAACTTTTGTTGTGACACATCCTCCTGAAAAAAGTTGACTTTAAAACAGAGCAAAACTTTTGTCCTGCTTTTTCAGAAGTTCTCCATGACTCAGGACTCCAAATTACACACAATATTGTGCTATAAACTCAATATTTAGAAACAATTCAAGATACAAAATGTACTGTTTTACTGTTTTTTTAATAACCAACCAGTGAACCCTTGGTAGAGCTGCTTTTTCAAGTGGACACCAAATTCTGACTTGAGAAAAGAAAAGCTTGGTAAAAAGAGTGGGAGGAGAGAGAGGGAATAAGTTTTGGAAGATCAGAGAGAACAACTGACATACAGGCAGAAAAAGATGGATAGTGTCATAGTGAAGCTTGAAATTGCCAAGAGTTGGGTGTTTACAAAGCAACCACAAAGCACCACTGTTAGATACTTGTGTCATATTTAGTTAATAATTATCCAGTGGGACCATACATTTTTTTGTCATGTCTGACTGGAGCTGTTACATCATCTGTTCCCAGCCTCCTACCTTAACTGCCATAAAAGTCATTTGTCCCCACAGTCTCATCTGACCCATGGGACTGTCTCCTTAAATAACACCCCTGCTGCATCATCATTATCATGCTTACAACAGTAAACATGTGGAGTGCACTGTCCGAAGCATGGTTGGACCTTCGTTGTCATGGTGACAGTGGTAAACCTGCGGTGAAGCCAGTGTAGCAGGTTTGGTAGGTTTGGTTAGGTTTAAGGAAATATGGTGATTTGGGTTGAAATAAGTAAGTCATTGTGGCTACAATAATAAACTTGTGGTTAAGATTGTGGAAGTCATGGTTGGTTTCAAATGGGAAACGTCCTTGTGTGTCGTTGACCCACCCATCCACCTCCTCTGTGCTCCCATCATAATTATTGTGGCGGCTCGAGGTCACCTGACTGAAATGTAACTATTGGTCATAATAAGCTGCTGCCCAGATGAGCTGCTTTTTAAGAGAGGACAGAAACAGTGGGGCAGAATGAGAAGATACCTGCTTAGAAGTATAAGTTGATTCTGATCCAATAAAGACAAACCACTGGTTGATTAAGGCTTTATGTTAAACCCTTGATTAGATTACACACCATCTGACTGAGACTCATTCACATATTCACAGCCAATAGATCTGAACCTTCATCTGACCATTTCTTTTATTCATTTACCATTTAGGTTACACTATCTGCAGCTCATTTGAATTAATATGTTTAGGTAATGAATTGAGCTCAAAAAGAATCTCTGTAGAAATGCCAGGCCTGTGTTTGTGTGTTTCATGATTAGAGGGGCGGTCTTTAATTGATCTCTCCTGGCTGCCTGTTGTTCAAGGCATGTTGTAAAAGAGTTCACAATCTTTTCTTTAGAAAGTGCCTTGTTAATTCATTCAGTTCAGCTAATGTTCATAGTATCTGATCATGTATTCATTTGACATGAGTCCTCCTCAGAGAGCCCATGGTAAATGTTTATTCCCTGTGTAAATCTTTGACCATCAGTGTTTTACAGTAAACTGTGTGGAGAAAAAGAAACCTCCCACACAGGCCTTTTCCTCGACCGCTTATTTCCTCTCTTTTTGCTCCATCAGTCTCCTTGGTCTCGTTGATGATTTACATACCGACTCAGGGTCTGTTCTTACGCTCTCTCTCTCTCGACTGTCTCGCTCTTACTCTTTTTTTCTTAATCACTGGATATTTCTCTTTCTGAAATAAGACACACAAAGCAACAGGATGGGCATGTCTGTGACCTGATTCAGGCCTTGGTATTAAGAGGCAGATGTCTTTTTTCTGATTTGCAGCTCAAGGAAGATTTAGCAACAGACTGATTCCTTCATGGTGCTTATTTTGAAACACATTTTTGAAACTGTTTTGAACTTAACTAACACCGATCATATTACGATGCTGGATCACTCTATTAGTTTGCCAATAGAAGAAGCTGCAAAATAAAATAAGTTGTCTCAAAGACCAAAGATTTGTGACACAAATGAGGAAGAAGTTGTGAAGCTGTGAAGAAGGACTATGTTAGTGGGTTCAGTTGGCAGGACCATTTGAAACTAGCAGATGGAGCTGTGACCATGAGGCTTTTATTGACCTTATCAACAACATATGCAGGTCAGACAAACAATTATTCCATCTCCAAAAATGAATCCTCCACATGTTATAATTAGCTGCCCTGATGCTAAAAGAAGATCTTGGATAGGAATCAGGGAAGAGAGAATTTAGTTGTTATTGGGATTTCTATTTATTTCCAAGCAGCTGTGTCGGCATTATTTAACACCTAATATTAATTCATGAAGCACAAATGTTCTACCTGTCAGCCAGAATAACACACAAACCATAAATGCTCTCTGCCAATACTACATCACAAAGAGAAAGCCTTCACTGAACTATGTGTTACATGTGTCATACAAGCAGGCAGTTATACAGCCCAGTTGTTGGCAGGGCTGGCCCTGGCAATGTTGGCACCCCCCACCCTGCCCACATCCATGCAGAACTTTACACCAACCCACCCACAGTAAATCACTCATTTCTATAAAATCTTATAAGATTTTAATGTTGCAATTTTATTTTTTAAATACAGAAAAAGTATATGTACATGAAGTATAGTATAGTATATGAATGCAAACAGGCAAAATAACAGTTAAACAAATAACACTTTTCTGACTCATCTCTCCTACAGCTCAGTCCCAGAGCTATGGTCATGCTCATAAAAACACATAATACCTCAGATAAGGGAGTTTCTTGCTACTGGCAGCATTGGTTAGTGAATGTTACATGTATCACAGGCACTGGCATTGTGTGCTGGCTTTGTGACAGTTCACGGTGGGTGTGGTATGTTAGTATTAAAGGCTGTTTTGTTGATAATGTTAACCATGATGATTTTATACATCACTCTAGCAATCTGAGAGGATTGCTCACCAACTGCGGATGGTTGTGTGAAAGATCATGGGACTGTAAATGTTCTGAATTTCTGAGATGGGTGTAGCAGTTAGGTACCTCCGTTCAGTGTGATCATTTCACTGGACATGGTGCGCTCAGATCTGTACTGACTGAAAGCTCTCCATCTCTCTCCAAGCAGTACCACCCCTTTATTTCGCACTCATCACATAACGAAAGTAACACTGCTCTTGTCATCAGGGATCATACTGGTGAAAAAAATAATCTCTCGCGGCATGGCACCCTCTCTGTATTTTGTGCCCGAGGCAACTGCCTTTGTCAGGGGCTGCCCCTGGTTGTCAGTGCCAGTGTTTTGGGTGAACTGGTGACTCCTGTCATTTTCTGGAGGCTGTTGTTTGAGTGGCTCTGTACTCCAGGTGGATGTTGTGTGGTCTGGCACAGTTGCTGACCCTGCAGGCTTGGACTCCTTACATCCACACACAAACAGGATCTCAGTTACATTACAAATTACGGCTCAGGACTCTTTTTCATAAGCTTTCCTTTCTTTACAGGAATACTGCTCACAGACACTCTTAAGTGGGGATGTACCAGATGGATTTATGCGTCTAACAGTTGTATTTTCACCAACACAGCGTGGTCCCCAGCCAACCATTGACTGTGGGTCTGGTGAAACAATGGGGTTCTTATTTATCAGTAAAAGTTGCTTGCAGTAGCATTGTGAAGAGCTCTGATGAGGAAACTCTTAGTTGAAGCACTTAAAAACTGCAGATGTGTGTGTGTGTGTGTGTGTGTGTGTGAGTGAATTCTGTGTGCTTTCTTTTTTGTTGCTTTTTCCTGTTTTTTTTGTAGTAGTTTAGTATGGAAAACGATTTATTGTAACAAAAATCACAAGTGAAAAACTTACTGTCATGGTTATCTTAAATTTAGCATGAGTATACTTAATTTGTACACACCTATGTATTTATATTCCACACTCGAAGGAAAATAAGAAAGAAAGCGAGCCCCAGTGGACTGTCAATATGTAGTGACATAGTTATTTTGTTGTCAGTTTTTTATTGCTAGCGCTCTGCCTGTGCTTGGTTTATATCAGCATATGGTTGATATAATATCAGCATTTACCAGTCCTTGGTTTTAAATACACAAAAATATGATCAAATTTGATACAATGTGGTGAAAAAGTTTTCTATTTATCTATCCAGCCTAAACAGCAGCAAAGATTCTTAAAGCACATATTTTTGAATGAGGTATTCTTTATTGTTAGTTGGGACATGCCTAAAACAACCTCAAGCTTAAGTTCAATGATGGGAGCCAAATAGAGCCATTGAGTAATTGTGTGACTTATTATTATTTGATTAATTGTTTCAATAATCAATGAAAAACTCATATCAGAATATTCTCTGGTTTCAAACCTACACTGAAACGACTTTCTGTTGACATTTCCCCTTTTTTTTGCTAAACTGATGAATCCCGTCTCCCCGTCTCTCTCTCATTGAGATCTCTTATTACAAAAAACAGTGCCCGGAGCAGTGTGTGTGTGTGTGTGTGTGTGTGTGAGTGCATGTGTGACAGAGAGAAAGGGAGAGAGAGAGAGAGAGTTAAAGTTGTTTGGATTTACATTTGCAGCAGTGTCATACAAAGAATGTCTTGTCAGTGATGTCTGCACACTCATCCCAAAATGCTGACTTGATGTGTATATGTGTGTATGTGTGTGTGCGCGTGCTTAGCATTCAGCATTTAGCCTTGAAGATCTGCATAAGAACAATTAATTAGGCGAACAGAACAGCATATGGAGCGTGAGAGCGTGTTTGTGCTCCTGCACACATCCCTCCTCTCCGCTCTCTCTTCACTTTTTATTTTCTCCTGTGAGGGATGTGGAGAATGACTAACAGCAGGGCTGGGAAATGGAGACGTGACGCTCTTTATGCAAATCAAATACCAGCATTGCCATTCATTTCCTTCTGAGCACCCTGAGGATGGCAGAGGACCTGGAAAGCACTGGGAAGAGAGAAAAAAAACAGCCGGAAAAGTTGAAGTCAGGTCAACTCTGAGCAAATATTTTTACAAAAACAAAGCAGGGTGTTGTGAGGGCTGGTTACCGATCAGTATTCAGCCTGGCTGAGATGTGCAGTGTTGGGTTACACTCCTCACCCGCCTTGACCCGCCTCTATCACTGAGAACTGAACATCTGATCCAAGGATACCCAGATTTAAGGAATGTGTCTCAGCAGCAATGGCATAATTGTAATAATTACATTATTTTCAGTGCATATCTTCATCACTGTGTTCCATTTCAATTGAATCTGACACTGATAGTAACAAGAAATTCATCTGACTGTGCTGGTGGATGTTTGCTCAGGGGAACGGTGCCTTGGGGCTTAACTGGAATATAACAGAAAGGAAATGAAAGGGCTTCCAATGTTTCATGATCTTTGCCATTCTTGGGATTCAGGAAAGATTTGCACTCAGTTAATAAACATTTATTCACATTTAGAACAACCGCTTGAACATTTTGAGGGCCAAATAGCCTGCGAGGCCTCCACACACACACACACATACAGCACCCTATGTATCTAATATATGTACATGAATGTATGCTAATCCTTGCAATTATTTACATTTCTATGGCATTCATAAAGAATAAAGATAACCAGCTGATCTTCGTCAGCATCCTCAGTCTGTCTGCTCAGAGCTAATATTTTTAAAGGGGCTGACTGACAAGATTACTGGTGTTTGCTTTAGGTGCTGACAATGATGTTTTCCTACAGATGAGACACTTTCTTTGATTGGACAACAAAATATAATCCAACGTTGAACGTGACAGGGTTTCTCCTCTGACCTCTATGCAAACATAGTCAGAATTTAAGGGGAAGGAGAAAAAGGCCACCCTCCCCAAATCATTAAACAGCTATCTTACCAGTGGCAGCCCTACACCTAAACTCCAGCCAAAAGCTCCACAAACAGCCTTTAAACTGCAGATCTGGCAACATGACAAGCAGCCATAGCTACCAACTGGATACCAGAAACATGTCTCTTGCTTATGTTGGGTTTGTATCCATTGTCTGTTTCCACAGAATAGAAAGCAGATGGATATTCTACATGTAGATGGAAAGCCAAGATTTGACTTTCTCAAAATCCTGTTCCTAAAATTCTGATAGAAACTGTGACAAGTCATTGCTTTTCTCATCTAAAGTTGGAAAATCCACCAACTTTTGTCAATCTGGAACAAGGCGACAATTTAAATTGTAATATGTGCAAAGCAAACCAAGGCATCCCTCCAATGGAGCTTCTCTTCTCTTGACAGAGCAACAGTCCAATCACCACGGCTCCACCCTGCCTCCAGTGCCCCCCCCTCACCGCCAGCAGCCCTCGGTGACGGCACTCAACCAGTCCCTGGGCTCGACGCACCACGCTGGCCAGTCCCTGAACTCAACGCGGCAGCTAACCCCTCCTACTGGAAGCCCGGCCCCCGTGGCTGGCCAATCACCAGCCGAGCTGCAGACCACGCCCCCCGAGAGCGTCCCGCTGCAAGACAGCTGGGTGCTGGGTAGCAATGTGCCTCTGGAAACAAGGTAAACTGACTGATCTTGATTTTCAACCGTCTCTGCTGTTTCTCTTCACTAAGGTGTGCACTGGGCCTTGATACCAAACTGTCTGCATTACTTATTCATAGTAGGAGTTTCCTTCAGTGGGAGAAGCAGAATTTTATGTTGCCACTCCATCCAATATGAGCAGCATTCTTTATTTACATTGTGCATGACTCTCCACCCGACCAAAACAAAAATGATGGATTGGTTTTATGTCAAATCACATATTAATCTTCAGCAAGTTTACTTTTCCTCAAACTGGAAACCAAGAGCTGTGACTAAAGAGCACAATATAGCTTCAAAATATGCTCAGCCAAGCAAAACTGGGTAAATATCTTCCAAAAAATGCATAACACAGAGGCATGAAATCCCTTATCTGTCTGTTTATGCTGCTGTATAAATAATGAGCTAAGTCATGAGGCCAGTCCTGATCTGTTTCATTCTGCCAAACAGACTTTTGTTGTGTGAACCTGTCCATAGATTTCCATACAAAGGTCATGAAAAAGTTCAGATGAGTTCATTCAAACTTTAAGGGTCGATCAAATCATTTCAAATGCATTAGAAAACATTATGTGAAGGGATATTTGAAGCAGACGGATAATAAGTTTGATTCAATTGATAATCCAAAAAATCATTACTGTGGTGTGGTTTGTAATGAAACCCTGAATCTTTCACTGTGTGAGGCAGCCATGTGTGATGCGTTGTGAATGTCATGTGAAGTGACACAGAGCAAACCAGTATTAGACAGAGTCACTTCATCATCTGTGCCATGGAGATGTTCCCACATTTACAGACAGTGGTTCACTGTTTAATTAAAAGGCAAAGAGAAGGCTGTTTATGCTCTGATTTATTCATGAGAGACGTTCGCTGGAAGGAGCATTGATCTGAACTCGACCGTGTGAGAAAGTGAAAGGTTTGGCCGGTGTGAAGAGTGTCGGTAAGAGGAGATGTGAAACACAGATTTGCACGTGCTGAAGCTAGTGATGATGAAACTGTGTCAGGTAAAATGACTTTACATGCTCTGTTTTAGGATTTCCCTAGAACAGAGCCCAACTATGACCAGTCATTAGTGGATGGAGCTCTCAGCTATTTATGCAGTGAGGGTGTGTAATCCACACTCATTCATGCCCATCATAGCATCTTTATCTGGTCAGATCCATTAGTGTAAACTAGTCCGCCTCCACCAATAAATCAGCCTGTCAATTTCTTCTCTGTGTGTCACTGCCTGACTTTCCTGCAGGAGGATGTACAGAAACACAACAGCGTGAAGTAGTGGTCGACTGATTAAACGGTCGGTTTAACTAATTGGGCCGATATTTTTGAATTCTGAGATAAACAGCATTGCACTCAGGAGGCCAATGTACAAGAACTGCTGTTACCATATTTATGGTGATATCAGGGTTACATTTTAGTGTTGCTCCTCTCAGTTTCTGTTGGTTTACCTCTGCTTCATTTTTAAGTACAAACCTTCTCTATTTCATACAACATTCATATCATATTTTATGTTTTTGTAAAACTTTACCAGTATTGATAGTAAATGTTGGTAGGATTGACAACAGTAAAAAACACTTGATTTTGGTATGATAAGCTAAAAAAAAAGCAACATGAGAAAAAGAAAATCTATGTTGGTCTGAAGTTTCTCAGTTGATCTCAGTTGAGGGCTCTGTTCACTTGGCATGAACAGAGCCCTGGTTTTGTTTGTGTTTGTTTTTTAAAGGCTGTTGTCTGCACACAGCAAATTCAACTGAACGAAGCTGATATCTTAAACGATTTTATTTTTGGTAATCTCAGGGGGACACTTTAGTGTTGCTCCTGTCAATTTCTCTCCGATCACTTCAATTGTTATTATTATTAAATTGGTGTATTTTATCAGCATTACATATTGTCAATCAGCCCCCCTGCTCTCTATATATCAGCAAAGGCAAATCAATCCATTCCTTATCATCAGTGTAATTTGATTCTTTGTCAGGTGCTAGTGTACGAAACCAAAGCCAGTCCTATGTGGCTTTGCTGCTACCTATAACGACTCCAAAGACAGTTCATATACTGTACGTCCATGAATGCCTTTCAAAGTCATTCATGTTCAGTTTCAGTGTCTCAAACAAAATCAGACAAAAATAACCTGCACTTCAGACAAAGGAGAAACAGCTGAATTTCTTCACAGTGAATCCAAATATACGCCACATCATTGCATAGACCTGCAGAGACAGCACACTTGTCCTTTCTAAGCACTAGCGAGTGTCCGGGGATTGCATGTGTCTCTGTTCAGTTGTGACATGGGGTTTTATTGGCTAATTTGAACCTTGAATCTCTATTCACCAGACGATTTGTAGCTCTCTCTGTCTGTCTTTGTTGAACACAAATGCCCCACACACACACAGTTGTCTGATATTCTGAAAATCACTGCTCTCTCCAGCAGAGTGTAACATCATGCTGGCGACTGTATAAAGGCCTATTGTCCCCCCTGCTGCCCACACACACACGGACACAATTTATGGATGCAACTTTAACCTTGACCCTCTGTTCAACAGACAATTTGTTGCCCACTCCCTCATTCACTCCTTCTTCCTGTTTTTTTTTTTTTTGTCCTGCTCTCGTTAATGTCTTTCCTGCAGTGAAAAGACGGCCGACAGATTGATAGACTGTGAAATGTCCGTCTTTGTAAATGCCTGCTCTGGGGCTGTGAGGTGTTTTGTGCGTGTGTGTGTTTGGCAGAAGCAGGGCTCTTCTGGACAACCAGTCTGTTGCTGCATTTTTCAATTATTATGAATACCTTGTACTTTAACCAGCACCTCAGAAATACTGTGTTGTTTCATTACGACCAGGCTTTGGTCCACATGAGGACAGTTGGTTTTTACCATAAAAGGTCCAAGATGAGGAGACAGGACACGAACCTGGGTTAGACCAGTTTGTGTCAATCATATTCAATTTATTTCATACTAAGTACAAGTACAGATACTTACATCTGGGTACTTGTCCATACAGAATCCTGATACAGAGTACTGAATAATACATTACAGATCTAACTTTACTTTGAAAATGTGCTCACTCTCTGACTTCAACAAACTAAATACACAACATGATGTTGTTGATGGTTGTGTGTGGGATTCAGCTCTGCGTGTTTGAGAGAGAGTGGGGAAAGCAGGGAGATGAATGACAATATGCTGCATTTTTAAATGCTGTTAAAAACAAAAGCTGAATTGAAACTGAATTCATCAGTGTGGCCAATACCTGATACTGATTTTGGTATTGGAGCATCCCAGCTTTCTTCACATGTGGTCCAGTCAGTGTGTCACATTCTGAGAGGAGCTGTGTAGTTTTACTGATTGTAGGCTCCTGGGACTGAAACTGGTAATACTGTTTGTTTGTTGGAGGTAGGTTCTCTCAATTATAGGCATGTTTTGTGTTGCAGTTATTGTGTATTGTGTTATTCATGCAATTGTACAAATACAGCATAATGGAATTATCATGCAACAAAAGAAAAAACAGAAGGAAATAAAGAGTATGGCGGACAGGACAACCAATCGCTGAGGTCCATTCATCTTTGAAGATGCTGGATTTGTGTGTCTGCAGGACAAAGACAGAGTGTGGGCGGCAGCACTGGAGGGGTGCGTTTGATTTGAAATGCAGGGAGCTCCTCCCACAGCCCCACCCCGAGAGCTAGCAGTTTTTTTTTCTTTCCACGTCTCTTCGAGGCTGATAGCAACACGTTTCATCTTCAGGTCCACGTGTGTGTTTGTGTGTGTGTGCCTGTGTGAGCGAGAGAAAGAGAGAGAGAGAGAAACTATTTTTCAAACATAGAGTCATACATACCACTCATAGCATTTGTCTGTTCAGTGGGGGTGGGCTCAATTTTGAAAGATGATGCTGTGTGTGTCACGTAGACTCTATAGTTCATCTCTGCAGACAAAACATGAACCAACTGTCACATAGCTCTCTCCTGTACACTGTTTTCTCTCCGTTTGTCTGTTCTCTCCCTCATTTGTCCAGTGGCTGTTCTTAGGGCTAATGGTAGACCTTGAGTTTCCTTTTCCTTTTATCGCTGTTGGTCTCGTCAGTTACTTCACCAGAGCATCACATACCTATGACATCACTGGGAGCATTGTGTCATGTGGCTCAAATAAGTCAATGGCTTTCATCATAATCACAGTCACACTGCCAAAAATGGTTGCCCTTGATTAATGACTCAGTGATCCAATGATGGGCTGAACCAGGGCTTTCTGGCTGCTTCAGTAAACTAAATCACCATGGTAACTAACAGCAGCTCTTCATCAAGCTGTGAGGGAGCGTGGTTGGAACAGGTGTTTGAACTGTGCTTAAATTCCCCCATGTCTCCATACAGAGAAACAACAGATAAAAGATGACGCATACATACTGGATTACTATAATATAGTCAGCCATTTTTAGATCAATGTCCATGCAGTGTTCTATGAAATATTACATCATGTAGTTATGGAAACATGCAGTTTATTGCCATCATCAACAATGTGCTCCAAGTCCAACAAATCCATTGCACAATATCTCAGATGACAGACAGACAGAGCCTCAGATGAGGATTTCAAGTGAGAAGAGAAAAAAATACAGACATTTAAAAAATGAAGAAAATGAACTGGATTCAAAATGTTACTGTCTTTACAAAACAGTAAGTTTTGTACAGTAAGTTTTGTAAAGACAGTAAATTAAAAAAAGGGT
The DNA here is from genome assembly GCA_016785225.1 of Psettodes erumei. Taxonomy (NCBI): domain Eukaryota; kingdom Metazoa; phylum Chordata; class Actinopteri; order Pleuronectiformes; family Psettodidae; genus Psettodes; species Psettodes erumei. Next base: position 603,009 of record JAFBJZ010000902.1, on the reverse strand, counting down.
TTGACACATTTTTCTTGGGAAATTGAGGGATTATGCACTAGACTTTTGTTATGCTAATTATATACCTTGAAAGACAGTGCTCTCAAATAGATGCTATATGTCTTTTTTCCGATTCCGATTTTTTAATGATTCAGTTCAAGATGTTTTACATTTACACCAATTTGTATACAATTTCAACTTCACTTTGTACTAAAATCTTTATTTGTAGGTACAGCTGATATTGTGAGTGACCAAACCTAAACCACAGACATGGTATCTGGAACCAGGAAGTAGACTTTCTGGTTATTTATTGGGCTCGTTGGAGTTGAGGGGAAGTGTGACAGGAGAGTGTGAATATCCTCATTTAGAGGTGCTAATCTCTACACTGAGACACACACTCTGAGTGTGTGAAGACAAATGTTGGACACATGCACACACACACACACACACACACACACACACACACAAGAGGGAGAGAGAAACACAGATAAATGTGCACGCACTATGTTATGGGACACCCAACACAACTGGTCACTGGATTGAGCAGGTGTTGATGTCAGTCACAAACACACACAAATGAAGACATGGTGGATATAGTATATGCCATCTATACAGTTATAGAAGGAATACAAATACTTGATTATCAGTTATCCTAAATGGTACAAATTTAAGCACACATTTAACTTAAATGGAAAAAAAGTTGGGGTTTTTTACTGACGCACAAATGGCCCTGTTGACAAAGTTAATTGAAGATCATTGCTGCTCACACAGGAAAGTACTCCTGGATGGAACTTTCTCCTTCTCAACTCAAGATAAAATGTCTTATATTAATCCCCATAAGGGAAATCCAGGATTCCACAGCACCTCAGTTACACAGTTTTACAGAAAGGGCTGAAAATATTATGATGATAATCAAACAGAATTACAACAAGAAACTCAAAAATCACAACAGACTAACAACAACAGCAGCAACAGTGTTTGTGCATGTGTGCCCATCTCACAGACACCTCAGCTAGGCTTCTTTGTTTCTATTTTTTAATTCTGTCTCAGACTTCTCAAATGTTCTGCATAGCCTTGCACAGACAACCTCCCACCTTGATAAACAGAAAGGAAAAGATATTAATATGATAAATAAAAAGCTGTGCAAAATTAAAGTCATTTATGTTACATGATTAACTCAACCACTCTGGGTCACAAGCTAGTGTTCTCTAGTGCTGGTTCCAAGTCTTGAGTAAATGAGGAGGGTTGTTTCAGGAAGGGCATCTGACATAAAACTGCCAGATTAAATATGTGGGTGATAAATTTTAGGACTTCCAAATCGGATCAGTCGAGGCCTGGGTTAACAACGTCCGCCTCCGGTGCTGTTGACCAGCAGAGTATTGGTGGAAGTTGGACTACTGTTGCTTGAAGACTAGCGAGGAAGAGAGGGGGAAAGCATGCTTGTAAGCAACAGGAAAAAGGAAAGGTATATGTGCAGATGTTAGAGTAGTGACTTTGGATGTAGGGACAATGACTGGTAAATGGAGACAGTTGGCACATATGATGGAGAGAAGTAAGGTGGACATTCTGTGTATTCAGGCGACTAGATGGAAAGGAAGCAAGGCCAGGAACATTGGTGGTGGATACAAACTGTTCTACCATGGTGTGGATAGGAAAAGGAATGGAGTAGGGGTAATCTTGAAGGAAGTTTCTGAAAGGTGTGTTGGATGTGAAGAGAGTTTCAGACAGGATCATGAGTTTGAAGCTATAAGTTGAGGGTGTGATGTTGAACATTGTCAGTGCATATGCCCCTCAAGTTGGATGTCAGTTGGAAGAGAAAGAGGAATTTTAGAGCAGGTTAGATGAAGTGATAGAAGGTGACTCCAGAGGCTGGCTGCAGGATGACTTTAGGAACCAAGAAGAGGAAGCGAGACAGAACCAGGATTAAATGGTGGAGATTCAGGAATGAGGAGTGTTGCAGAGAGTTCAGGGAAGAGATGCAAAGGGCCCTATGTGGTAGTGAGGAGTTACCAGGGGACTGGGAAAGTACAGCTAAGGTGATGAGAGAAACTGGCAAGAAGGTGTGTGGTGTTTCATCTGCAGAGAGGAACAAAGAAAGGAAACTAGGTGGTGGAATGAGGAGGTTCAAGAAACATTTATAGAAAGAATTTAGCAAAGAAAAGGTGGGATAGTCAGGGAGATGAAGAAAGCAGAATCGAGTACTATGAAGCCAGGCACAGGGCAAAAAGGGAGGTGGCATAAGAAAAGGAAATGGCTTATGAGTTGTATGAGAGACAAGATAGCAAAGAAGAAGACAAGGACCTGTATCGCCTGGCTAAACAGAGAAATAGAGCTGAAAAAGATGTGCAGCAAGTTAGGGTGAACAAGGATAGAGATGGTAATGTTTTGGTGAGTGAGCAGAGGGTGCTGAGAAGGTGGAAGGAGTACTTTGAAGAGCTGATGAATGACGAAAATGACAGGGAGAGGATGACAGATGGGGGAAGGATAGCGAATCAGGAAGGGGGAGGAGGAGGAAGTGAGAGTAGTTATGAAGAGGATGAAGAATAGAAAGGCAGTTGGTCCAGATGACATACCTGTGAAAGTATGGAGGTGTCTAGGAATGAGGGCAGTAAACTTTTTGACTAGATTGTTTAACACAATCCTAAATAATGTAAGGATGCCTGAGAAATGGAGCAGTATACTGGTGCCAATTGTCAAGAACAAGTGTGAGGTTAGACTAAGGAAAGAGGTATCGATCAGTTAGCAGCAGTTTGGTTTTATGCCAAAAAGAGCACTACAGATGCATTTTTTGCTTTGAGATTGTTGGTAGAGTATAGGGAAGGTCAGAAAGAGCTGCACTGTGTCTTTGTGGACTTAGAGAAAGCATATGATGGGGTGCCAAGAGAGGAACTGTGGTACTGTATGAGGCAGTCAGGGGTGTTAGAGAAGTATGTGAGGGTGGTGCAGGACATGTATGAGGACAGTATGATGTGGTGAGTTGTGCAGTCAGAATGACAGATGGGTTCAGGGCAGGAGTGGGGCTACATCAGGGATCAGCTCCGAGCCCCTTCTTGTTTGCTATGGTGATGGACAGGTTGACAGATGAGGTCAGGTCACAATGATGTTTGCATTGTAATATGTGGTGTATTATGTGGTGGGAGTAGGGAGCAGGTGGAGGAGAGCCTGGAGAGGTGCAGGGATACACTAGAGAGAAGAGGAATGAAACTGAATATATGTGTGTGAATGAGAGGCAGGCTGTTGGAAAGGTGAAGTGCAGGGAGTAGAGCTAGTGAAGGTGGATGAGTTCAAGTACCTGGGTTCAGCCATCCAATGCAATGGGCAGTGCAGTAATGAGGTGAAGAAGAGCATGCAGGCAGGGTGGAACAGTTGGAGACGAGTATCAGGGCTGTTGTGCGACAGAAGGATCACAGCAAGAGTGAAACCGAAAGTTTACAAGACGGTAGTGAGACCTGCTATGATGTTCGGTTGGGAGACAGCGGCACCATGTAAAAGACAGGGGGCTGAGCTGAAGGTAGCAGAAATGAAAATGCTGAGGTTTTCATTGGGAGTGACCAGGATGGACAGGGTTAGAAATGAGCAGATCAGAGGGACAGCTAATGTCAGGCAGTTTGGAGATGAAGTTAGATTGGCCAGGCTGAGATGGTCTGGACATGTGCTGAGAAGAGATAGTGGATATATTGGACAGAGGATGTTGGAGATGGAGCTGCCAGGCAGGAAGAAGAGAGGAAGATCCCAGAGAAGATACATAGATGTACAAAGATAGTCCATGTGAGAGTAGAGGAGACAAGGGATAGGGTGAGATGGAGGCAGTTGATTTGCTATGGTGGCACCTGAAGGGAGCAGCCAAAAGCAGAAGTATGTTACATGGTTAACATTAAGTAATTTAAGTAAATTAAATGATATTTCTGTGAAAGCTTCCCTTGCAAAAAGAAATCTCAAAGCTACTTTTTTCATGTCGGCAAATGTTGCAGGGTATACAAGAATTATCACGAGTGAGATTCTACAAGCATTTACAAAGAAATATCAAGACCCAATATGTATTTTACATTGTGATATAGTCTAAAAAATTGTATTATTATTTATAGACCATGTCGCCCAGCCCTACTACCTTAGAAAGAAAAGAGTGTGGAAGTGATTTTCTGAAGAAGCACAGTTTCCACATGCATTTGTGCATGTGTATAATAATGTGCAGAACAGTGGAAACTCAGCAAGATGAGATGCAAACAGCAGAACCATTATGGAACAGAACACTGTTCTGCAATGCAAGGAGAGAAATCTTTGATGTCTATTTTTAGGCTCCACTGGTCGAGCACCATTTGTCCTGACTGAACACCACTGTGTTCATGTGTGCAAGCCCATCCCAGGATGCAAGCCTGCCACTTAGAAATCCAATTCACTTCACAGCATATCTCAAGGCACTTTACAGAGTGAGGGCAAGACCTGAGAATATTACAATTCCCACCACGAGCAAACTCTGGGTGACCAATTTTGTTTCTATACAGCAAATACACAACCACAAATATGACAACAGCAAGTGCATTTTAATATTACTGAGCGCATCAGTCACAGACAACAGATTTGTTTTCCTCCAAAATATCTCATCTTGCAGTACAATATCCACTTGTAGTGACTCCAGCATTATTAAACTGTTCCATGGTTCTGCTTAGACTCACAGCTCTGGGTTCAGGTTTAGAGAAAGATCCTGGTCTGGTTTACAACAGAAAAAGTTCAAACTGACTTCAAACATGCATATTGACATTTCATCAAAACCACCTTCTTTCATTGACCTCAATCAGAGTGTGATTACGATCGGATGTTCATCTTAGACGCAGTGGGTTCTGGATGTCTGGACATTTTTACAAGAGATTACAGGAGTAGGTCAGGCGCCAAAAAAAATCTATACCAGGTGGATTAAAGAAAGGACAGAAGGTGTGATGACAGTGTTGACGATAGGGTCGACTGGCGGTGTTCTATGTAGCTGTCCTCCAGTATACAAGCATCGTTTGTGCATGACTGGAATTGAAATTACTTAAGCCTTTTGGTGAAATTGGAATTTACCCGTTTGACAAAAAATAATGAAGCGCTCTGTGATGGAGTCTAAAGGAAGACACTTCAAAGACAAAATTAATACATATTATAGTACTGCTTGTCATTGTATCTTTGTAATTTCCTGTGTAATGCTTGACAAAGTGTTACTTTTGGGAGACAAATGCTGTCATTGCTGTGGTACCAGAGTTGACCCACACATGTACTGGGTGTGCACTCCCACTTACTGTAAGATTTCGTTCACATGAGAAGTAGCAACTTTTCCTCTCTGCTGCTGGAAAAGGATGCTTCTGCCAACACTTTGATGTGAAATCAAAAGGTGAAAACCAGCTGATGGAGTTATCAGAATGTCAGGGAGTCCAACAGCGACTCTCAAAGGTGTGTGATTTGTGAAGTAGTTGATTTGTGAAGTAAGTTTAAATCTTTTGTGCTTCTTTTCATGTGTTTTACAAGAAAAAAGTTAAGGAAAAAACATAACCATATATATCTTGGATTGAACTTTTCACACATTCACGCTCCACTACAGAATAAACAATAGACATCCGGAAAAATAAAAGATCAATATTTCAATTAGGGCTGTAGGCATTAACACATTAATTGCAATGGTATTTTTTCCCTTCATTGCACCCTTTTTAGATAGTTGTTTGGAGCAAATTATTGTGCAATGATGACTGATTCAACAGTTTTTCTTTTATTCACATTCCTTAGTTATCAACTGATAAAGTATTTAAGTATGTTGTGCACTTTATTGAAATGTGCTGTACTTTATGCACACACACCTCTGCATACTTCTGAGGTAGACATTATTACCTCAGGCTTGTTGCAATTTTGATTTGAAAAAAATCTAAAAGTCTGTTGGGGTTTTTTTTTACATTCGTTTGATTGCCAATCAAGATACACATGATTACACTAATGTCTTTACTTTGTTAATACACAACTAAAACTGTTGTGAAATGCAAAATGATACAATTTTAAACATGCCCTAAAAAACTTAGATCAGCTATTGAAATCCAACGATTAATCTCAATTTTAAAAAATATTTTTTTGACAGCCCTAATTTCATATTAAACAGTTCTACAGTGCTCTCATAAAAATGAAGCAGTTGTTTCATCAGTTTGTGTGGGTATTTCTTTTCTCCAACCCAGTGTAGCAGGCAGCAGTCGTGTGTTGAATTGTTCATGTGTACATGGAAATGCATGGAGACAGCTGTTGTTCATTGGCTTTTTTTACGCTGATAGATATATATAGAACATCTACTATCCACACATTAGTCACAGTCGTTTTTCTCCCAGAGGATCCGTCACCTGTCTGTGTCTTCCCTTTTGTTACTTTGTCTCATGCCTCAATGTGCACACACAGCAGCATTGTGATTGTACATCAGCCCTCTTCTGTCACTCCTGTTTTCTGTGACACCTCAAAGGTCCAGTGTAAGTAGTGTTAATGTCATGTAAATGCAGGCTGTAGACTGGTGCGTTTACTATTAGCAGACTACCAGATTAGTTATGGTTGATGACATGCTACTCTTAGCTGAGCACACTGTGGTTCCACTCATTTTACACTTGATTATCCTCCCTCTGTGTGTCTGCTGGAAATGACTTGACGTGAAATTTAACACTCATAAAACACACAGAGACTGTAGTTAGCACGCTGTCCGTCACCCCAATATATGTTTGTGCTTTTGTCTTGCCATGTGTTCTGGCCTCCAATCTCACAAGAAAAACTGTGTAACTGTAAAAAACTGTTATTATTTAATTAAGCAACCATACAAATTAAAGGACAAGTGTGTACAATAATGTAAAAGTACAATATTGTCATAAACAGTCCTGCTTACTGATTTACCACACTTTGCATAATGCTCACCTACAATACACCACCAGTTATCAAAGAAATGGCTAACAGTAAAATAGCCATTCTTTAACAGTAGCACTTTGAAACCTTGAAGTGACAGTTCAGGTTATGTGAAGAGGTGCTGTATGAGGTTCTGATGTGTGGTCAGTTTATTAGCTGCAGCAGAGTTTGGTCACTGTGCTCCCACTGTGGAGAAGCAGAGAGGAGACTGACACACACTGAAGTATGAGCTGCTGTGCACATGGTCAGTGAAAAATCTTATCTTAACACCCTAAAACATGTAATATCAGTGTAACTTGACACTATATTCTAAATAAAGTTTTAAAATTACAACCTTCATGCCAAAGGGCTGTAGGACTGTAGGGCTGCTGTAACAGACTGCTTTCATTGCTATTGACATGGACCCATTAAAATGGACATGCTGTTGGTCACTGTTGCCTCCATTCTTTACATTCCATTCTTTCTATTCTAGACAATAACTTCATTTCTAATAGATATTTTCAAATGTTGCAACTGAAACCTGAATCAGATCTGAGCAACAGAAAGTTTGAGAAAATGACTCCTCACTGGCACAATCGGGCTCTGAAGACACCAAACTCAATCTCTAATTCACGTTGTCTATAACTTATATAATTTTTTGTGCATCAGAGCAGAGCTGAAGCAGTGTTACTCAGCATTGCATCCTACAGCTTATCTGGAGTCATCCTCATGCAGATATGCAGGAAAAGCACAGAGGACAGCAGCACATCCGACACAGATGTGAACCTGTTCCTTGAATGTGAGAACATACTCTTGTTTACACTATGCACACTAAACAGCATATGCAGATCATGCTATGTGTCAGAAGACAAAGCCCTTGTATGTCTGTAGAGATGAGGGTTTTACCAAACACCAACCAAACTTCCCTTCAGTGACTTTATCAGGCACCAAAAGTTGTAACCAACTCATCTGAAGGTCATGAATCCTGAAGCGCTGACTCTGCACTTTGTCTACTTTCCCTGTGTGTGCAGATTTTTTTTTTCCTGAACAAGCTCTGTGCAGGTTGGGAGCATGTCAGCCCAACATGGTATAGAAGTGGTTTTCCAGGCTGCTCATGCTTCAACTCCCTTCAGGGACTTCACCACCAGCCATAAGTTGTTATGTCCCCCATTAAAATTGAAACTTGATGCCTATTCTCACCGATGCAAAACAACACAACGTGTAGAAAAGGGAAGCCAGTCCCTCAATTTAAGTTACTTAAATTTTGTATAAGGCATCAATTTTGTAGAACAATTATTGTGCCCTTCTGAAAACGTGAACATTTCTCAGCAGTATCTGCTAGAGGAGCAATTAATGGAAAACACAATTAAGCTCATTCGCAGTGGTCACTGTGAATCCCTGTGCATGCACCTGCAGTTGTCAAGCACTATGAATGATAACAGACTCCTGCTAGCTGTTAACTAGCAACTGATTCACACCTTGGACAGCAGGTAAATCTCCTCCAGGAACCAGTAGCTCTGCAAGAGTGTTTGAAGTATTTGACTTTAAGTGAAACCTTGGACTAATGCTTTTTCTCTGATCTTTATCTGCTGATCATCTCATTATGAAGATATTGTTAAATAACCTCCCACAGGCTCATGCCAGACTGACCGGTAATATAAAACATGTTTTCCATTAGACATCAAAGACAAACAAATAAGTACATCCAGAAATACTACCTGTAATTCCTCTTTTCATTGATATGGATATGAGCGTGTTGGTTCAAATGTAATGTTGCCATAATGTAATAAATCTATTGCAGTGTAAGGGCTTTGTGGCATGGATTGCACCCCATATAAGAAGAAAGAGACTTTTTGATGTGACCTTGTCATGTCATTCCAGATCATCTGAAATATCTTGTTGTGTCACAGAGTGCCTGAGTAAATGTCATGCTTTTGATTAAATGGATGAAAATGTGATTATTCTTTAATTGTGATAAGCCATGCTGAATACAGTGTAGCTCTGTCTCTCTATCTCGCACTGCAGCTCTCTTCCTCTCTCCTTCAGTCTGTCCCTCTCTCATTTCCCACATTTTGCCTGGAGGCAGGTATTCATTGAAGATCCATTGTTATAATACTTTGTAATTGTTAATCACACAGTCTGTTTGAGAGCAGTCTAATTGTAATTACAGTTGCTTGTTAGCCGTATTCTGTCATTAATTAGACACCGTGACCTTGGTAATTACTGCAGGCGTGAATGTATGTGCCACTTATTTCTCCACTTTGGATTTTTCCAGCGACAGCCTTCTCAGGAAGGTATATATGTATGTTCTTTATATAGTCCATTGTTGCTTGGGTGGGCTGCTCTGGGAGAATATGGCAATATAGTGCATTACAAAAGAATGATTTGTATATTATTAATTCAAAAGAGTGTGTTTGTTCATAGTTGCAACTTGAAGATGAAGATCTGAAGATCTGAGCAGATTTTAAGACAAATTTGTTCATAAATCAAGAGAATTCCAAAGGTTCACTTAGTTTTTGTGGCCACTCTATCTGTCACCTCTCAGTATTTAATTAGATCAATTATATTAGGAGATGGCTTTATGCTTTTCTAAAAATAGCACCTATTGTTAGTAGACTCCAGTAGCAATCTAGCCAGCTCCAAATTTTCAAGCAATAGGTCATGTTTTTGCATCGCTTAGTTGTTTATATTCATTGTTATATCCTTGCGAGATAAAAATGTATTTCCTCAAGAAATACCTCATCATTTTCTTGTCAGTAAACACTCCCCCACACACCCACACACTCACACACACACACACACACACACACACACTGCTGACCCAGGCCAATCTTATTTTCCTCAACAATAAATTGTGTATGGATTAAGAATAAGAAATTGGTTTTCTTGGGTTAAGGGATATGACATAGAAATAAAAAGTACTTAGGTTTAATTTGAGCATAATAAAACTTTGTCACCCCATTGTGCACACACCTACAGTATGACAACACACTGTTACTCAAAGCAGAGTCAACCACTGTGTGAAAAAACTTGTCGAAAAAAAGACAAAACACTGGTAAATTAAAAGTGCAGAGTTCCACAAATCTGGGATCTGGAAGCAGATCTGAGAACAGATCCTGTCAAAGAAAAACAAGGATTAATTACAACCTGGGTTTTGTTTTTGTTGTCTGATAATAGTTTTGTACTGCAGTTAATGTGTGTGCAAACCAAGCCAATGTCCCATACGAATGCACCCCATCTCATTTGTCCCTCTATCCTCTCTCACCCTGCAGGCACTTCCTTTTTAAGACAGGTACAGGCACCACCCCCCTCTTCTCCACGGCAACCCCTGGCTACACTATGGCGACAGGCTCTGTGTACTCCCCGCCGACCAGGCCGTTGCCACGGAACACCCTGTCCCGTTCTGCCTTCAAGTTCAAGAAAACCTCAAAGTACTGCTCATGGAGGTAAGACGGAACGTTGTCTACTGCTTACAGCTGCAGGAAATCAAGCTAGCACTTGCCACTGTCTCAGCTAATGCAAAAAAAAAAATAAAATGCACAGGTGACACTGTGCATGCATAATCTGTAGTGGTGGAGAGGTGTGTCATTTGATGTGGTTCAGGCCTTTTCCACTGTGCCATTTATGTGGATTAGGGCTGCTCGATAATGTAAAAAATCATTATCACAAGTATTTTTGCCAATATTGAAATCACTTCATTATCAGTCGAGCATGAGTCCGTCAACCCAGCAAACAGATTTGTGTGTTGTGTGTTGTTCAGATACAACAGTGTAGCTTCAATTAAGTAAAAATCTATGAAGGAATAAACATACAGCAAACTAATTCTTGTGTTGTGTTATAATCTCTGACTGTGATAGGAAAAAAGATACTTATTTATGATTTGAAAATATTGTGAATCCCATATGTAGATTCTAACACATGTATATCATGTGTTTGCAAGTATGTTATCCCTGCCTCTTCCTTGCCATCTTTCTTCGCTCCTTTCCTCCCATCACTTCTCTCAAAGTAAAATTTTCTGGAATCACAAGGAGTCAGGAGCCACTTCGATGTAGTTCCCAACTCTTGGCTTTTAGCAAGAAGACCATATTCATTAATCAATGATCCTGGAGAAGCGAGGTGTTGTGTGGACTCCTGGTTAAAACTGCAGAGTTGATGTATAACATATATAAAATCCTTAAAAATGGTCAACTGAATGTGGGCAGAATGTGTCAGCTTTCAGAAGTGCCTTAAAGCATCAGTGTAGCCTAAGGGCAAAGTCTTTTGTTGGGGCACATAATGTATATGTTGGCCCAGTACAGAAGGTTGTAATAATATAGAAAGTTAATGTACACCCCTGCACTACTGACTCATAACACTGTTGCAGGTCATCTGTCCAGTAAAGAGAAGAAATTTCCAGCATTGCGGAAATGATTTCTTGCTGAAGATTGCAACTCAATCTCTCAGTCCAGCATAAAATTGGTTACAGTGAAGAAAAATAAAGGCAGAGCAGGGAGAGGAGATGTGTTACAAGCCTTTATAAATGCAGACATTTTACACCTCTTACCTTTTATAGATCACACACCAGAGTTAAACAAAGCTGTAAAACTTAAAAATCAACACATCAACAAAAATCATTAAAGAAAAAAAGGAAAATCATTTCAGTCAAAAATGATAGTCACATCAGTTGAAATGATAATGAAAGTTTTTAATTGAAAAAGCTTGTCAATGTATTTCCTCTTTCAAACCTGGATAAATTAATCCATTAACCTAGACATAATGGTGCCTCATATCTTAAAAAATCTCAGAGGGTTTGTTTTTGCAGCAGTAGTTTTAGCACGGTAAAGGCACACCTATAGGATATTTTCAGATGTTTAAAAAACAATAAAAAGCCAATACCGAAAAAAATGAATAAAAGATTACCTTCAAACTGCATGTTGTTTCTTTATAGTATGCCCCTGCTATTGAATTTTACAGCCTCTGGTGTATATTGAAGTATACAATACATTCTTAATTTTAGTAGGCCCAACTCCAACAGTGGGCTGACATTATCACACAACTATTTTCAACTGACCAGTGGAAAAGCTGGTGGTCAGGGTTTGACAGATCAACAACCATGCAACTGATATGATTGATTTGATTTGTAAGTTCATTACAGCTCCAGATCTGTGGCTCAGAAATATTTTCTTTAGCCTGGCTCCAACCTGTCAGCACATGACCTCAGTAACCATTTAAACTCGTGCACATCACCGTGGTGACAGCTTCGAAAGAAACCACCAGATTGTGTCACACGCACACAGGTTACATGTAGATGGTAAGAATTCTGTTCAACATGTCACTGAATCTCAGCAGCTGAAGTTGGTCAGACATAAACACATACACAGCTGTAAAGTTGCAACAGTAACAATAGAGGATATGTCTTTGTAATTTGAAGGTTTTTGGACACAGAATTGACATCAACATCAACAACATTTTTTTTTCTTCAGGTGTACAGCCCTCAGTGCAGTGGGACTATCTGTATTGCTATCTGTCCTGCTCTGCTACTGCATAGGTAAGACCATCTGTCTCTCTTTATCTCACACACACACACACACACAACAAACGTTGTTAAAGATCACTTTTGGGCATTATATATGCTTGCACTGATATCCTGGAAACTTAAACAAGCCCAAATCTAGTCTGAAGGGTTAGTTTGGCCCCGGTACAAAAGGACTGCCAAGTTTTGTATTTGTGCGTCCCTTGATTTGTGCATTGTTAATCCTTCATCATGTCTTCCATCACTTCTTGTCCAATATCCTGGCCTCTCCTGCTCTTCTCCGTATCTGCAATTCTTGTGCTCTTGTTGCAGCATGTGTTGCTTTTTACTCTGTGGTATGAGCCCATCAGATAACCCAGCTGCCAGGGTTTTCCTTTCTCCAGGCCTCTCTCTCTCCACCGTACAGCTGCTACAGGTGAAGTGTGGGATAATATGTCAGATTTGATGGTGAACTTTAGCTGGAATCCACATTGGAAACATTGGTTTCAGTGAAAAATTGCTGGCGAGCTGTACCATCATAGTTTCAACATCGCTGTGTCAAGTTAAAGTGCCATGTGATCATTGTTCCTTAATCCTTCCCTTCTTTAGAAAACACCAACACAACAGTGACAACAGACAAATTTATTGCTCATTCAATAGTAGGAATGCTTTCTGCTAAGAGCTGATTTTCATTTTAATTAAGTTCAGACAAACCCACCAAAGCTTAATGTGTTACTCTAACATGTAAAAAGCAAATCTTTAATATTTCTCCCAGTTTTTCTTTTCGTTTCCAGGCACTGGTCACACAGTAAATCAACAACTCTGTAAAATATAATTAAAAATGTTCGCACATGTATCACATTAGTTACCTTGCCTCTGTAGTATTTAAATGGTACATTTAAAATGCACATATTTAATGTCAAACATTGCCTTTTAACCAGTGGTATATGAACTAGGCTAGTAGCAAAATGGAATATAATTATGTTAGGTTCAAAATTGTGGGTTAACTGGCATCATTTTACAAAGTAACTATTTTTTATATGTAATTCCAAATGTTGGCAGCTCTGAAAAGTGTCCCTTTGGCTTTCTGCTCCCGAAGAGAATGAGTTGGGGTCATGCTATTATATGACACTGAATTCTTTGACTTTCACATCCAGTTCCAATTTCATTTAATGCAAGTTTCTTTTATGTTTGTATATGCATGTGTGCATAGAGTGGGCTGCATTAATTTGTTGCTACGTGATCAGCTATGTGTGTGTTTGTGACTGTATCAAGGGCAGTTCCATTCAAAGCATCTGTTAAGAGTTTCCTGGGATTTTATGATTGACATACACACTCTTACGCACATACTCTTGACACGCACACACACACAAAACCTGAATCCGCCTCACATACATGGATCAACATGCACAGACACGAGATCTACACAGCTTTTCATGCACTTGAGGTGCACAAGAACACACACGTATGCACGGACACTGAGAAACACATACACAAGGGTGCACATGCACACATGTTTTGTTTGGCTCATGCATACACCTCAAACACACGCTCAAATACACACACACACACACACACACACACACAGTACGACTGGCCTTGACAAACTGACATAATGGCATACCAGACAACATATGATCCCTGCCTGGTCCTCTGTGTGTTTTTCTAGGATTTGTGTACGTGTCAATCATACTTTGTGTGCCTCTGTACCCTCATGCACATGTGTGTTTCTCTGGACCGACCTCATGCGTTAGCCAGAAGACGTATGATTTGGTTTGATGTCAGAAAAAGCTCTCCTCTTGTTTATTGTTCTTATTAAAATGTACCACAGTCAATCTTTACTATGATGGACTGGCGCACAGAAAAGATGAAAAATGAGGAGAAAATGAAAGAGAAAGGTCACTCTGTATAGTCAATGTCTCGTCGAATGTTGGCTTGACTTTTAAGGGGGAAAAAAAGACTGTGGGTCTTTAACAAGCCAACATGGAAAATTACCTGCACATTTAGTGAAGTGCATGTCTGAAAGGGGAAACAGGGCCTTATGAAATCCATTTTCTTTTCTTCCAGATTGCGTTTGATTTTTCTCAAATTCTGTTTTAATTTTTATGAATTCTTTGTTTAATAATTCAACCACATTTTGTCACCAAAAGTGTAAAATATCCCAAATTCAATGAATACTGATAAATTTGATCAAAAGCACAACATTTTGCTTTTTTTGTAGCAAAAATTGTGCTTCACTAAAACAGTGTGGATGTTTGTGTGTGTGTGAGAGAGAGAGAGAGCGAGAGAGAGCAGGGTAAGCATGGAGATGAATGAACTGAACAATTATTAAACAAATGTTGTTCTTTTGGATATTGTTCTGCTCAAGACTTAGTGCTTAGTGTGAAATATCTCCATGTTTTGGATGACTTTGACGTCTCAGACAGCCTATTCGCCATGGCTGTGTCTCTCTGTGGGGGCAGGACATGAGCTCAGCCCTCATAGTAACAGGTCACACACACAAACAAAGAGCTATACAAAAGCTGCAGCAGCTGAAATACTAGTTTGAATAAAACACTAGAATGGACTTGCTGTCGATACATGCATCTGTAGCAGCACATGCAAGTTTATATGCCATGAGACACGCGTGCCACGACACATGCGTAGACAAAACTTTCCTGTGTGACTAATTGGGCTCGGCCTATTAAACAAGGCCATCATGGAACAAATACCCCACGGTTACATTATCTATCACACCCCTATTCATTCAGTAAATCTCTTTTTCTTGTCTCCCACTGGGGCATCCTAGCTTTTAATGATTCTGCAAAATCCCCCCATTCAGATCTTTTTTGGTTCAGCACTTTTCATTAAAAGATTTTTCTTCAGCTGCACTTCTGTAAAACCAGTTCATCTAAGTATTCCCATCGGTGTGAGCTGAAGAATGGAGACACTGTGCTTACTTTATATTCTTCAAGGAATTAGCTAGTATTCCTGCATTTGCAACATTCGCATGCAGGCGTAAGCTATATTAGACTACCACAGGTCTGGTATCACCTCCAGAGCTACAGCAGAATGATTTGTAATCATTAGAGGAAGTTGATTTTAACCTCAACTGATTCTGCCATGTCAGTAGTTTGCAAAATAACAAGGACATGGTGTCAGAAATACAGAGCGCCACTGCCACATCGAGCTGCTGCTCTTCACTATGTATATAAAGCTCAGCTTAAAGGAATACATACTGGTTCAGTGACACTGTGGCTCGGCTGAACATTTTAATATCAGTTGATTTAAGCCTGTCCATTATGGGAGTGAATTGACTTCACAATAGAAGTACATATTTGGCCAGTTAAAAGTGGAGTACAGCTCTGGGCCAGACATCAACTATAATTGATTCTCATTGTGTCATGTCCCTGCCTTATAGTTATGCACCAGGTGAATAATATATTGAAACAGCAGCTTTTAGTTTATCACCCAGCAGGCTTCTGACTTCTGACAAACTTAATGCTGAACCTCATCCAGGTGTCACAAATAAGATAAGATAAGATGAAATAAGATAATCCTTCATTAGTCCCACATGTGGGACATTGCACCGTTACAGCAGCAGTGAAAAAGGACAATACTGAGAAAAATGTGAACCCAAAATAGCAATGGCAGAAGATTGCTTTAACAGCAAAATGTATACACAGATACAGAAATATGTATCATACAGAGTGGGATATGTACAATACAAATTGAAGAAAGAAATGTGCCATACAAGAAGTGAGTTCTGGTGTTGATGTGTGGTTATTGGGAGCAGTGCTGGTTGTACAGTCTGAAAGCGGCTGGACGGAAGGACCAATCACAACTTCCTGCATGGGGTGGGACTCCTTCTCCAAGAGAGTAGATAGTTCAGCCATCATCCTTCTGTCTCCCACCACCTGTACAGGCTCGAGGGGGCATCCCAGGACAGAACCCCTGCAATTCAAAAGAAAATGCTTGTATGTTCACAGGTAATTGTAAGGGTCCAATGTCCATACCAAGAAAGCTCACTGGTTTTGGGGGGGATGTCTTTACCTACAGCAATCATCCGCCAACTTCTTGGTCTTCCCCTCGTTGATGTGGAAGAAATTCTGCTGGCACTAGTCCACAGTGTCCTGGTTCAGTTCTCTACTCCGTGTCCTCATGGAGATATGACATATGGTGGAAAATTTCAATGAAACTGCATCATGTTCCTATGAACAACAGTCCTGCTGTACTGAACAAAATACTTATTTATCTCTCTGGATATTGACTCACAACAGGCTGTAGACTGAAGGTATAATCCTATCTGAACTGGCAAACTGCACGCTCTAAATGATGCCCATAGTTTTGTCTTCCACAATTTCATTTTTGCATGCCCAAAATGTAATGCTTTCTAAGACCAGGAGCCAGCTATATTTACAACTTTGGGGAAAATCCTCTCATTACTTTTCACATAATCCTGCTAACAAACAAAGAGGCAGACTCAAAACACAACTACCTTGGCTTCTTACCATCTATCAATACATCCACTAGGTGTCATAGTTTGACTTGAATGCCTTGAAAACACACTCATGATAAATGAGCACTATAAGTTCAAGTTGAACAAATCAAATTTGCCAAAAGTGTCGAATCATTTTCACTGTTCTTTGACTGGTCTTTTGTTTTACACTAGCGTATCATAAAATCCCATCCACACATAGTAAATGGGCTTTGCATTATTTCACAGGAGCATCCCTTTTTCTGTCATCATTTATAGTTGAAACACATTCTGAGGACACACTCTTCAGGGGATGAATAATATCAGAAACGTCACCCATGAATTTGGCACAATGGCTAAAACACAGACACAGGTGAAGCATTTTTCTCTGAATCATCCATAGAACAATGTCTCATGTTCTCAACACTGTTCCCAGCTTTTGAGCGGTGAATCAGGCCAGAGTAATACCTCTTATGGTGTGTCAGATGTTCGAGACTGAACTGTGATCAGTTTACTGAACAGACCCAGTGAAGGCTGACAGTGCACCCTGGGTTGCTGATATCCAGTTGAACATGGTAGGGGTAGGATAATTTGTCTTTTATTGATCCAAGCAGTTCTCTTGCTGCAGGGAGCTGTTTCCCAAAAACCTTCCACAGGATAACTTGAAATTCACAGACCAGTGAATATTTATACAGAACAAGAAATATTAGGGAATTGAATGAACAACAGGTAATGTGACCACAATATCCACCTCAGTGCTGTGTTTTATGCATATAAAGTTGTTGCCACATGACCACCCCCTCCATTAAACCAGTGTTTGACTCTTGACTACGTTTTTGCCTAAATTTCTTTGTAATGTTCTCTTACAACCCAAAAAGTTTCTGTCAGAGAGGAGCAGTCTTGTATGACTGTTACCATGGCCATTAATCCTCTTACTTTATCACAGATACACACACAGACACACACACATGCACGCATGCAGGCCCCTGTCGATTAGCCGGCACTCTCCCATGACCCTTTGCTCCTGTCCTCACCAGGAGGGGTGGTGGGTAACGGGCAAGCACAGCGTGGATTTAATTTAATGAGGCAGAGCGGTGTATGTGTGGTGGGGGAGTAACTAATTGGTCCTTGACACAAGTCTCTGTGTAATATCTGCTGTGTGACGGGTCCAGTCCAGACACCTCCACTTCCACACAAACAGGTCGCTGCTTTCGATTTTTATGACATCAGTGGGCTTTGTCACATATCCACGTTTTTCTTTTAGTGTCTCAGGGTGGTCTGTGTGCTTTCAGGTAGCTCCCGAATTTAATTCAGTCAGGAGGTAATCCCTGTGTCTCAGTGAATCAACTTTGTGGTGATGTAACAAGTCAACAAGTCAAGATGCTCTCTATTGTACAATATTATCATAAGTCCCACTGAAAAGCAGTATTAGAATGTGATCCAAAAATATTGCTACATTAATTAATTGAATAATAATTCATTTAGACATAGCTTACTGTTTTTTCCACCAAGACAAAAACCCCTCAAATTTTCACTATTTCCAATTTCAAGTCAGTGGTGTCCCAAAGCGAGAGAGATCAAAGAGAGATCACATAGGATCCAAAAGCAAATTAAGAAAAATTAATGGCAAAATGAAACTTTTAAACAATGACTTTTGCCTCTAACTTTCAGGCTTTTTTTATTTCAACACATTCATTTGTGCTGGTTCCCGTGACCTGTGTTCCGCTTCCTATTTGTGTGGATCCAGTACCTCTCAGGGTGTAAAAAAAAAAAAGCAAAAGTAAAAAAGTTTTTTTAAAAAGTATAAGTAGACATATTTCAAGCAGCTTCATGTTCTTAATTAGTTTAAACACCAGTGCACAAGTGTTAAACTGCATCAAAAGAAGAGTTGCCTGAAAACGCTTCGAAATGAGACAAACTGGGGCAAACACTGTGCTAATGCTAGCTAGCAGGTGCAACTAAAGATGAGCTTGATAGCAGCTAGCAGCTAACCACATTCACCAACAGGACCAGGGGACCAGCATGGGGCAGGAGGAAAACCCAAACAACTAAACACTCAGCCACAGGTGTTTTTTCCTAAGTGTGTTTAAGAACCTAGAAGGCTGTATGTTATCTCAAGGGGGCGGTTGCCTGATAAAACTGTTTATACCAATTTCATTGAGGAGATGAAGGTGCTTCATGCACAGTACTGACCCCAGACCTGTGGAGTAAAAGGTGAAACTGGGAGGAGGAGGAGAATCTGGGCATGGCAGTGGACAACTAGATAATATGCCGCTGTGTGAATTGGTTTTATTGGTCTGCCATGCCAATTTTTAATAATAATTTGTGTTGTGTCATGTGATTTTTTATTAAGTATCTTTGTCTATGTTCGACCTGTGGGAAGATGAATTGCTAGTTACACATGTGGAGATGTTGTATGTGTTGTACAGAGTAGCCAAAATAGTTAAAGGTATTATTATAATATAATATATAATATAAAGTACTATAATATATATCTGTACCATACAAATGAGGCCTGTAAGCCTGTACATAGTATTATGTTATCAGGATTTCATCAGCATTTTGTCTCCACTCCGCTCTCATATGCACTTGCATTTGGGCACCGTCTGATTTACAGATCAAGAACTGGCTATTAACAGACGAAACAGTTTTCTACTGTGTATGTGTGTGTATGTGTGTGTGTGTGTGTGTGTGTGTGTGTGTGTGTGTGTGACAGAGTCTCAATACATGGTAGTTGTCTGCCCTTCAGCATCACCTGTACAGTTTAGCTATACTAATATTTTGTTCTTTGTTTTTGGATTTTTATTTATTTATTTATTTTGGGGGGCACAAACACTGCACGCTACTTATTGATGGGTGATGCATCATGCTCCTGCCAGTGCTGGTGTTCTCTCTGTTTGAGTCTGGGTCAGTACATAGAACTACTCATATGTGTGGTCAGCCTAGAGTCTGCCAGCCTCCACTTTCTCATACCCCTGTTATCTGGAAGTGGAGTGCCAGTCTCGAGGTGGACACACTTAGGGCTCACCGCACCATGTCAACTGTTTTTTTTTGTTGTTTTTTAAAAAAAATAAAAACATAATTTCACTGTCCTTTTCATGAAGACGACCTCCCATCCCACCCCTCCACCCCCCACCCCACCATTAGCTCCTTTTCATCTCCCCCACCATTCGGGTCAGGGTGGTGGCCCTGCTGTCATCCACAGAAATAGATTCAAGTGCTCCTCTATGCATTTTTGGGTGTTTCACTCCTTTTAATCACTGATCCAATTGCTCAGCTCTGTATACTTCTGATACACAGACCTCCTGAGAGAAATGGTTTTATGAATGAACTTTCTGAGCTCCTCTCTCTTGTCATACACAAATACGATGGAGTTTCTACATATTTACTTTGATATCCATGACTGTGCATGATTTCCTGGATTGTTAAGATGCCACACAGTTGAAGGGTCATGCTGTAGATCTCATCCACTCATTGGTTAGCCTTGTGCTGCTGACCTGCCACATGACCTCACTGCTGATTCTGCCAGCCAAACTTCTCTGGTACCTTAACCCCCAGCTCTTTTATGCAGCAGCAGCAGCACTGTGGTGACCAGTGAAATCTTTCAGCAATGTCTTCCTCTCTATCCTTGACCATATCACCCCTCTCCAATCCTTCTCCATACTCAAAGAGAATGATAGTCAATGCAGAAAATCTGAATGTAAATGGAAGATCTGCTGCAATTAAGGTCAGTGATTCTGGTGTGAGGGGCTCCACCCTTAACAATGAATGTAGCCCTGAATTAGCAGCAGATTTTCTGAATTGCTTTGTAAATATTCATGTAAATAAATCTTAATATTTTCAACCCAATTTTAAATTGGGTGTATTTTGAAGGCTTTTAATCTCCAAAAGAAACCTGTGGCAATCAAGAGTTTTTAATTCTATTTATTATTATTATTTTTAATAACTGGAAACACTAGGCTGTGTTGTGTACTGTCATGTAAACAAATTGCTGTGATAGTGACCAGGCAGAGCAGAAACCCAGAGAGCCCCCTCTGCTGATGTGCAGTGTTCAGCACATGTAATGCAGAATACACTGTAGGGGCAGATGAACGATTAAGGGCAGAGGTGTGACGGTGAGGAAAAATGGGCTTCATGGCTGTAGAAGCTTCTTCTCTGTCTGCTTTACACTTAGGCTGAATGTTTTTTGGCTTGGTGTCGTCTCAAATTGAGATGCGAGGAGACGGCAATTTAGCGGATGATTTCCACTCTTGAGGGCACACACACACACACACACACACACACACACTAACACATATATAAACACAGAAAAGAGAGAACAGGTACTGTAGGTGGTAGAGGTGAGTGCTGTGTTGCATTATGTCAGATTAGCTGCCGGGGGCTTCCTTTGATACCAACGCACTCCACTCTATCTATCCCTAGATACTGTGTGTGTGTGTGTGTGTGTGTGTGTGTGCAGTTGCTCATTTAATCTTGGCACCACCCTGAGAGCATTGTAGATGTTATTCATGTTTCTAAAAACACACTGTTGGTGCTCAGTAACACAGCCCCAGGTGTACTGTACATGCAGCCTTGGACTCAGGCACATTCTTCTTTTGTCTGTTGGACACAGAGACACAATTTTTCAGCATTGTTTTCTCTATCACCTCATCTCTCCGCTTTATCCCACCATCATTATTCCTTTCTTTCTTCATATTTCCCCTACCCTGCTTCTATTGCTTTTGTTCTTCACCATTCTTTTCCTCATTTTCGCAGTGTCCCCTCTTTCCCATCATTTCATTCCTCTTCTTTGCCACTTCCCTGCACACCGTATTGACTGGCCTGTTCCTCTTTCTGCTCCCCTGTCCTCTAGCCATGCACCTGTTTGGGCTAAACTGGCAGCTTCAGGAGAGCGAGGGATACGGCGCGTTTGAAAACGGAGGAGGGGGAAGAGACACGACTCCCAACACCTTCATGGTCTCCACAGATAACAGTGAGTCCCCACTTTAACTCATTTGTTCTTTCTTTTGGCAGGGAAAGATACCAAGAAAGGTGTTTCTCAGCAGTGTATCAAAGATTAGAGAGTTTCTGACCTCTGGCTTTCTCAGTCCAAGATTAATTAATTATGGAAGTGACATGAAAGCCCATGACTTGAGCCAACCATTTTCAGTTTCTGATGGTTCTGAATGTACATTATCATTTTAATGACCTTAATGACCTTAATGATCCTTCTGATAATTACTGTAAAACGTCTTATCTCTCAGCCACTTACATATGACACATGAACAAAAGCATTATCCTGACCTCATGCTACTAAGTATTACAATGTTAGCTTCAAAATATGATATAAATCAGTAAGGTGGCATTAGGCTTGTTCACTTTATGTTTCCCTTGGTTGAGGTTCTGCTCCTGACCAGCCTTAAACCAGTTTCAAGTCAGCAGTCTGATTGAGCTTCTGCCTGTCTGATGACTGCATGACAATGATATTCTTCATCATCATTGTTTTCTATACCTGCAAATATTTGCTGGTGGATTCCTTCAGCGGGAAGTAGTGTGACAACCTTCAGAATGCACTCGTGACTGACATTATCACAGCAAACGCTAGTGAAGCTGTATCATTATAACAGTAGAACACGTGTTATGATATAGGATAATGCAACACAACTTACTATACAAGTAATACATACTGTACATCCAGAGGGAAACATTCCACATCAAGAACCCTCCCTTACTTCTTCAGCTGTGCTGGTATTTAACTGGTGTATCTCGCATGCCTCCAGCCTGTGATCAGTTTTTTGTATTACACAAATGGTCTTTATTCAGGACCGACACCACCGTGTGACATCAGCCAGAGCAGACTCACCTATTCACGGGACTGCCTATTGGAATTAAGCAGTTTTTCACCTGGATCACACATGATTCACACTAATCACACTCATCACAACTTACGTACTACTGACGTAACCACCCCCTCCCAAAAAGGAAGCTCTGGAATAGACTGAGGAGGAGAGCCACTGCTCTACCTTTTCCTGCAATCACCCTTTTAAATGTCTGATCATTACGGAAGAGGATTAAGGAACTCTGTGCTCTCACATTTGACTATCAGCCAAACATGGAGACCGATGTCCCTGTGGATGGATTTAACAATTTACTTTTAGACAGGGACACAATGGAAATATGGAAGATGGTTGGGGTGCGCTGAATGGCTTTCTTCAGCAACCTCAGCCTAAAAACCAACCCAATTTCAGCAGTCAGGTAGCATTGAAGAGGAGCGGCTGTTTACTTCCATCAACCCCCATAAAACCCTTGGCCCCGGCAGGTTCAGAGGCAGCGTTCCCAGAGGCTGCACCACTTCTTCCAAATGTTCCAAACTTGTCATGACTCCAATTGTGTTCCTAGGCCACAGAAAGATTCAACCATGATTCCTGTACCAAGAGAACACCAGAGCAGTGTGTGATCTTCTCTCCAGCACACGGGCTGAAAAAGTGCACCCAGTCCAGTTACAAAGCAACCTACAAATTTGAATGATTTTAAATACAATAAACATACACACATTGATTAACAGACCTCCTGAGCCACAGGTCAACCAAAAACAAACCACAGCAT
This sequence comes from Psettodes erumei, assembly GCA_016785225.1. Lineage (NCBI taxonomy): Eukaryota > Metazoa > Chordata > Actinopteri > Pleuronectiformes > Psettodidae > Psettodes > Psettodes erumei. The sequence continues at coordinate 579,625 of JAFBJZ010000902.1, read as the reverse complement.
GTAGTCTGCAATGCTTCCCTGTACTGTGTTTTATCTCCACTTCTCTTCTCCATCAACACACACTGCAGGCCCCAGTGAGGGGACAGATGGTCACTTGGTACATCAGGAGGACAAATAATTGTAGACATAAAGACACACCTTCCTCTCCTTTTCGTCGCCTCCTGACTCAGTGCACAGAACCCCCAGGATACTTCAGATTTTTAAGGGCACAGTTAACAGGTCACTCGCTGAATCGATCCTCAGCTACAGCAGTTCATCCTGGTACAGTAACCTATACACCAAATCAAAGTCTCTCACATCACCAGTCAAACTAGTGAAGGGGCCACTTGTCTGGAACAATTCTTGGACCAAATGAATCACACTGGGCACAATCATACACTATTCACACCCATGACCTTATCTTTTAACTCAGGTTACCATCCACAATGTTTTGTTGCTGCGATGATGGTTTTACCTGATATTAGCACATTTGTGTAGAGTTCTCTTCCTATATTGCAGATAATAAAGTTTCTTGAATCTTGAATCTGTTATTTGGTTAGTGTCTGTACCTGGTTTTCTTTCTTCATTTCACCATTTTCCTTTGCTGCTTTCATTCCTTCCTTTCTCAGTTCATCTCTTATCAAACAAATCAGAGTGGTATGAAACTGAAAGAAAAACTCAAAAAACAAAAATTGAAAATTGAAGAAGGATTTAAGATGCTTCCACGAGTCTGAAACTTCAGCTGCTCCAGCCCAGCCCTTCACACACGTTGTGGTGCAGAGGGCTGATTATCTCAGCTAATGCAGGAACCTGGAGCTTGTCAGCCTATATATCAGCCATAGCAACATCAGGGCCAGTCTATGAGAGCCTGTGCACTTCCTAAAGCTACTATACTGACATCAGCTGCATTTCACCTAGAGGGCGGTCACGAGATAGTCCTCAATGAATAAGGGGGAATAAACAGCTAAAATAATTATTTACAACTGCTTCTAGTAAAAATCTTAAGAATTTTGAATGATCCTGTGTCAGTATTTATTTTTTAAACACCATGAGAAGTAGAAACCAAATGATTTACTCTGTGTCTTTTTTCTCTGTAGGTAAAATGTTTCTTCTAGAGAACAACACCATAGACACAGGAGAGGTGGACGTGGGGAGACGAGCCATACAAGATGTCCCACCAGGTCATTTACAAGTGTACATGAGCAAGCCATACCATTTTGCCATGCTGTGTCCAAAGTGTGAAATCTGTCACACAACACAGCCTACTCACCTGGCCAAAAAACAAATTTAAACTAAAGTACTCTAATCCAGCAGTCCTGCAGGAAATCCTTTATCACAGGCACAGTGTTGGGTTTTTGTTTCAACTGTCTGGTAATTTTGTGACACGTGTGCTGTGATGTCCATCTCATTTACATCAGTGAGAGACGACAACGTAGCAAATATACAAAGAGGAAGTATGAATGAAATTAAACAGTTCATTTTACAATGATTGTTCATATTTGTATATACATAGTATAGTATAGTAGAGTATAGCCCTGCATAGTATAGTATGTCATATCATGTAGTAACTAGAGCTACCATCATTAATAATGTGACATTAAAATAAAAAGCTACCCTAAAGCATGGTGAATTTAGTTGATATTCATCACATCCTTTTTGAGCCTTTCATCTTTTAAACATTCAATATTTGGCTGTTTGCAACATAATTTATTAAGAATTGTTGTATTTCTGAATCCACATTTTTAAAAAGAATGTAAAACAATGAGATAATATATGAAATGTGTTCCTGCATTGGGAGATCGATGACTTTTTTTATTTTGTTGTTGTGTGAGCATATTCATTTCCACATGGTTAAAAATCTGAACATGAATTGGGGATTGTTGAAATATTTAAATCACTGATTTTGACTTGTGCCGATTTGATTTGTTGTTGTTCTTTATTCAAGGAGTGTTTTGGAGATCCCAGCTGTACATAGACCAACCACAGTTCTTGAAGTTCAACATCTCCGTCCAGAGAGATGCTCTCGTTGGGGTGTATGGACGCAAAGGCCTGCCGCCCTCACACACACAGGTTGGCCACACAAACATGTGCACATACATGCTTGTACATGTATTTTTGTAGCTCAGACAAGTCGCAGGGTGTTCAGACTAGACTGTCAGCAAATCTAGTTCATGTGGCCGAAAGACATGCACTGCTTTACATGTCAGAGAAATTAGCCATGTCATGTCGCGATAGCAATATTAATACGTCTGATCACTTTCAGCAAAGCAAAGTGTGAACTGAATGCTGTTGGAGTGATTTACTGTGAAATGCTGTGAAAGAGATGGTTTAAAGTTTTAGCAGATCCTATTAAAAACCCTATTAAATACCTCAATACTAATCTAAACAGCACTCTCTCCCTCAAAGTCTTTGAATGCTGCATATTTGTCACACTGCATCATTATTGTGTTTTGTTTTTCTGTGGAAGGACCCTAATGCCACCCACTGTAATTCACAGCAGCTAGGGCAGCATCTGCTCTACCAAATAAAAACCCTGCCTTGAAAACAGGATTTAACAGCACAAATTTCAACAGAGTGTTTTCATCTGTGTCCCTAGAAATCTTATCAAATCACATCAGTGGCCACTGTGCCCCTAACACAGCGTTTCATAAGCTTGTCCTCCACCATTCACGGTCTTTCAGCCATTCTAGTTTTAACAAATACTTCAAGCGCTAAAAACAGGATTATGCCTCCCATCATTTCAAAACCCCAAATCCCTTTTGCAACATTGGAAGAGCATGTAGGTCAAGTGCTTTACAGCTTCTCAGCTGATAATGAAGCAGAAAAGTCCCTTACAAACCTAAACTATCCCTTTAATGACTATACTTACATCTGTGTGGGGTGAATCATGGCTTCTATCAAGAGACTAATCCACTTATCTGTAAGAGAAAGCTCCGAACAATGCCACCACTCGCACAGCTCAGTGTTAGCACTTTAGATAATAGGTGTGTGTGTGTGTGTGTGTGTGTGTGTGTGTGTGTGTGTGTGTGTGTGTGTGTGTGTGTGTGTGTGTGTCCTGTCATAACCTCATCCATAAGTTCCCATTATTTTTTCATGTGGATTTTAAGTCTTGTTATTCTTGTGTTACATATATTTTAGCTTGTTTTAGCATAGCATGATAACACCCATACTGCATATTGCTACTATAAAGGTCTGTCTACATTTGTGATGAGAAGTTTCAAGTGTTGTTCAAACAGAAGCAAAAACTAACTAGTAGACAGAATCAATCAACAATTATGAACAAGACTAAAGTCAACTTAAACCATAAAGTTACACCGTTAATTAAAGGGCTGTGTGACCAAAACCATCAGGATTTAAAGTGATGTTTTTATGTCTACAGCTAAGCTCATAGGATCAACCATTAGTGATTGAGATATCATATCATAGGGTTTTATGAGTTTTCTTGGTGCTAGATAAAAGGTATAGCAGTAGGGTTGGGCTCAGGGTACAGGGTTGAGCCTGGCATTGTGATTTTCCCCCGCCCCGAGCCAGGAGAGTCGATATTGTCCATTGCCAATGCAATTTCAGACATATGTCAAGAAATCTGCCCTCTTAAGGCTCAGGATTCAATGTATTTGAAAGATGTTTGAAAGCCCTCAATGGTTACACCTGCAGAGGCCAGTGCTTCTGGCATGCAGGTCTTCAAGCCATGCAAGCTCTTCTCCCCTCAAGCAACCTTGATTCCCTTGGTGGTTTAGACTGTGCTGGTAAATCAACTTGCACCAAGTTCAAATCTTTCCATTTCACTGAATGGTATGGTATCTGGACTGCACCAACATACCAACAGCCTCAGTTGAGCAGCAATGTAATAGGGGTCAGTGCATGGCAGCGAGAGCCCAACCCCTATCTTTATGTAGGTGTAGGGTCTTATATTTGAGCTGTGGGCTCTCACTTCACATTTCACACAAATCCCCAGATCATCCAGGTCCATTCTCTGAAATCCTTAGGAGGAACTGCAGCAAGAACTGAAAGGAATAAGCAGAACATTTGACAGATCTCGCGCTAATAGAGACCATCTGTTGAAGTCTGTCTTAACTGTCTTCATAACGAGACAATAATTACTGCGTACTTATTCCGTAATGTTGGAAATATTTTTGGGAGCCAAATGCCAAGGTATTAAATTGAAGGAGTGTCCCTTTTAAAGTTTGATCTATTTTGCAGCTGTGGGTCATCCACTAATCAGATTGTTCGGTGGTTCAATACCTGGTTCCACTAGTCTTTAGTTTGAAGGTTCCTCGGGCAAGATACTGAACCATAACACATCCTGTATTCAACATCAATTCAAACCATCCCTGGACCCCCCCCCTTGTAGCCTGACCCAAGCAGTTTATAAATTATGATGAGAGGAAATGGTCAACCTTGATGAACACCCTCTTTCTCACTTGATGGATAAGCAGAGATGCCCATTATTTTTTTTCTAGCTGTGTGGGATGAATAGAGTGCTGTCATAAATTTCACCCCTCATTGAAGGTAAATGGCTGTTGATAGAGATAACCCCAACTGGCCGAATCAAACACCACTTCTCCACAGAGAGCGATGACTGTGATTGCTCATCTCTGTCACCCTGTGTTTATCTCACTGAGACAAAGCCTGTTTGATCTGGTTCTGTTAGTTCAGATGAAATCAAAGCCATGATAATATTAAGCCATCATTAATGGAAATAGTTTGTAGACTGTGCACTCCCCTCTGCAGGGATTATTGACATTATTAGGACTAGTTTCCCTTATCATACATCTCTTGCAATTTAAAATGAGTCCTGTCTGTTCAAGATGTGGAGATTATGGTTCATGCTTGTCTTTCCTCTCGCCTGGACCGATCTGTTTCTCTCCATGCAGGAGTTTGCCTTATCTCGCCTGCAGCTGCTTCGGAATGCAGCAGCGAGACTCTTCTCTTCATTGCTTACCAGTAAAGTACAGAATTGATTCTTTCATTTGGGCCAAAAGGTTACACAGCACTTCTGAACTACTCCAAAAGAATTTACCTTTAATTTACCCTTGTATTCCAACATTCGACTCAGAAAATTCAAGTCGAATCAGAAAAAAATTAACAGAATCTCTAACTATTTGGGAATGCAATTCATCCTTGCTCTCACCGTTCCTTATTGGTCTTTATTGCTTCAAACACTGTGGGATCAATCTTGCTTTTTTTAAAACAGAACCACAGGACTCAACTACCTCGTCCTCTCTGTTTCTCACTGGCCAGGTTCGGTTTCCTACCTCTGTTACCTGAAATGTTAAAGAAGAGCAAGTCTGATTCTAGAACTAAGAAGAAGCAAGCAACATTCTTACATATACATAGAGTAACTTTTTAAACACCCCTATTCACAACCACACAGCAAGTGTACAGAAAATGGAGGAGGGCGTCAACTTCTTTGAGGTTATAACTTTACAGACTCTCCAACAGTACACAACAACAGTGATCTGGTTTGTAAAATGATCCCTTCCCTCTCAGTGTATTTTGGATTCTCAGTTTCCAGTTGTGTCGTTGGTCTGGAAGGAGGAGGCTCTGTGGAACTATGTTGCTCTGCTGGGTCACAAAATGACTTTGCTGTGATGGGGTTTTTATTGGTATATGGTGAGCTTACAGATACAGTGAATGGGTCTGGGAAGGTAGGTCATCCAGTGTTATATAGAAGATCAATGGCTGGGGAGGGAATAGCATGTCAATTGGTGGGGTATGGTTTACATGTGGATAGATAGTAGATATGTTCCCACTGCAGGAATTTGGTAATAGTGCTTGGTAGTTGAAGTGTTAAAGGAATGACCCAGTAATCAACAGTTCTTGTGTGCTGTTAGCCCACGGCGAGTCAGGAAACACCAAGCCCTGGGAATGACAAACTGATTTTGTGACTGTTGCTACATAATTCATTTGTCAACAGGGAGCTGAGCGTTGTTTGTTGTGTTAGCCTATATGGCAAATTATACATTGTTAGTGATGATGTGTGAAGGCAGAAGACTGGCCCTTGTTGTTGTCACCTCCAGCGTGAGGTAAACACCAATTAGCATCAAGCACCACCTAACAGTTTTTCAGGGCTGCACAGAAGTTCCAAAACCAGAGCAGGAATTTATTTTGGCCCTGAAACAGAGACGCACAACCCCGCAACGCTGCCCCGCCTTAAATGGCCCCGTAGTTTCTGCAGTGGTGACACACCTAGTAACCAACGACCACTCCATGTTAACAGATTTGTACCCCCAGAAGGATATGTATTCCTGTCCTAATCAAATCTACTTCACAGCAATCCTGAACGCTCAAATGAATTGAATTTGGAAATTAATCTGTACGAGTGGGAGAGGGTTCTGTCACCCTGTGGTTCTTTTACAGCCTGCCAAATGCTCTTTGGTAAAGAATATTCTTTGACAATGCTTGCATCCCCATGTATTTTGTCTTGTAGTATGACTTTGTGGAGCTACTGGATGGCAGTCGCCTCATTTCCAAAGACAAACGAGCGCTCAGTGACGTAGAATGGGGACACGCACGCCCAGCCAGCGCACACGAGGAGGAGTCCGGGGCCCGACACGCACGCTCGGTGAACGTGCACGAGGCCGGATTCATTCAGTATCTGGATACAGGGATCTGGCACCTGGCGTTTTACAATGACGGGCGCAACACAGAGCAAGTCTCTTACAATACCATCATCATAGGTGAGACACAGTCGTATCTTTGTAACAGCATTTACTAACTGTATTACTTTGTGGTGCATGCAAGCCATACAATATCACCCACTTCAATCTGACTGTGAGATACCAGATTGTTTGCACAGGAGTTCAGATAAAAACTATGTATTATATAATTCAAGACACTGCAAAGCACTGTGGGTATTGGAGTGTGTAATTATCAACAATATCACTTCTTCTAACCTTAGCTTTGCACTAAATGGCTTGACAGAATCTGGGTTTCAGACCATAATGTAAATTTGAATGATAATGTTATCAGTTTTAAACAGGTAAGTCATTTTTGGAGATAAGGGACTTCAATAAAGGCACACACAAATAATACATCTGCTAAACTTCATGACATGACTTGTGGTTCAAGTCATCTGCAAATATATCTGATAAGCTTCCTCTCACACAAGTTTGTACACTGAGAGACACAGAATAAAGTTATTGTAAAAAACTGGAATACCTGAGCTATGTGTGTTTGTGTATGTTAGTTAGAGCTGAAATCCAATGGTTTGTGATAGATAAAGCGGGAGAAAGGCTGCAGAGTGATTGGATGATAGAATGTGTTACCTATGGCAACCCAGAGGACTGGTCTCTCAGTGTTATCTATGTAGATTCTCAGTCATCCAGGTCATTGTCAAGGTTGAAAGAGTTCTGTAAGGCAACTGGACTTGAGATTTTTCAAGAGAACATTTCGCCTCTCATCCAAGAGACTTCTTCAGTTCTGAAACTGATGTAGGGGAATACTGGAATTTAACCTGCTGGTCGTTAACCACCTCGTCAGAGTGGTTTTGGCCATCTGACTCTGTGATGTGTGGTTCTGGCGGGAGTAGGTACGAAGTGAGTCTTCTGGGTATTGTTCTTAAAAGTGCCTTGGAAGTGGGTGACAGGTGGTGTCTTAACCCACCTCCTCTGTTGAGGGATGGTTTCTCCAGGTTGACAAATATGGCTTCCTTTACCCCTCTCTAAAACCATCTGCCCTCCCTGGCCAGAATATGTACTTTGTTGACTTCAAAGGAGTGTCCTTTGGCCTTGAGTTGTAAATGAACCGCTGAGTCCTGTCCTGAGGAGTTGGCCTTCCTGTGTTGGGTCATACGCTTGTGTTGTTTGGTCCAAACAACCGCTACACAAGCGAGGCGGTTAAGGACTCACATTAACATTCTCATGACTGTCAATACTTCCCCAGGTCATCCTAACAGCCCACTCAATGGGAGTGGCCTGTGACATGGTTGTTTTTCCCAAACCACTTTCCACACCCACAGTGTATGAATTCCAGTACTCCGCACCATCAGTTTCAGAACTGAAGGAGTCTCTTTGGAAGAGAGGCGAAACGTTTTCTTGAAAAATCTCAAGTCCAGTTGCCTTACAAAACTCTTTCAACCTCTTTCAATGTTGTGTGTCTGCGTATATGTGTGTCTTACTCCTCAAGGCAGTTCAGTGTGTTTGTCTGGAATGAATGTCATGGGAACAATATTTGCTTGAGCATCAAGGATAACAAAATTCAATAATTATATGAGAAAAAAGAAAGACTTTAATATAGAATGGCACAAATCAAAATAAATGAACAGATAAAAAACTACAAATGGCAAACAACAGTTAACGTGTGCGTGCACTCCCTTTTTCCATTCAGTGAGGTTTTAATCACTTGCTCCTCAGTTTGTGATATGCAATCGAGACATCCAGTATTGTGCAGCTACATAGGCTGCATCTCCCTCTCCTAATAGAAACTGTTGCTTTTCTCTATCATCGACCTCTGTGAAGTTTGGGAGTAACAAATTCAATTTCTGAAAGTATTCCACTCATATTATTTGTCACATTTTGTGAGGAAGTGTGTCTCTGTCTCTTCCTCACCTGTCATGCAGCGACTCTTTTCTCTGTCTGTTGTGTTGTCCTTAACTGTGGTCACTGAGTCTATGTTATTTTTGTCCCCCCCCCTCTTTCTCTCTCTCACTCACTCTCTACAAATCAGAGTCGATTATGGAGTGTCCTCAGAATTGTCATGGAAACGGTGATTGTCTCTCAGGAATATGCCACTGTTTCCCAGGATTTCTGGGGCCTGACTGCTCTCGAGGTGAATACACAAACACGCACGAATGCACGCACGTACAAACACAACCTCCCACCAATGGAGAGGCAGTAATTGCTGAGAGGTTGTTATCCCAGCAGTGAGTGTGACCTGCGCACTCTGAAGGCTGTGTTGTGTAACCATTCTTTTCTGCTGTACCTCTCCCCCGCCACCTCTTTTAACAAGGCAATACACTGACCTTTCACCATAAGAACCCCTTTTGCAGTGGGACTGCCTGTGTGTCGTCAGCTACAGTATTCTGCATAAACGATGGTTACATACCAGGTCTATCAATCAAGCAAAACTTTGCCAAAATATATCTCTTTTTAAACTTTAAAGGAGCAGTAGCTCTCAAATCCTGGACCCAGGCACATGTTAGAAAAGGTAGCATGAAATATTTAGAGAACTACAGACCTAAATTTTGGAACAATGTATTTTAGTACATGCAGTGGCCAAGTACTTAAGGTTCATCTTAATAGATTAGTGCCATTTCCCAGCATCCTTTTGAACCATGTGGTTGTTTGAATAAGTCAGAGTGGTGCACTTTTCTTTACCTCTGGTAGAAATGATGAATGTGCTGTAATACTTCTTTTAAAACTACATCTCATCGAACCCTCTCTGCCATATCTGGCTCTTCACTCCTTCTTGCAGTGTGACAGTTGGAACGAGTGTAAACACATTTGATTTCCAACATGGTGAGGCAGCATGTAAGAAGAACTAATTCAAAAGACCATAAATCTGCTCCATGTAAGCAGGATAAATGAGTACATCCTGGGCATACTGGGATAATTTGTCATTCCTGGACTTTGACAGGCATTAGTTAAATTTGTCAAATGCCCAAAATGTTATAAAATCATGCATTTTTCTATAACGAGCTTGCTGTTTGCACGGTTTAAACACTGCAGACTTGAAGAGGAACTTTGGGGCTCATGTTTGACTGTCAGTCATTAAAGCCCATGTGTTTGACTGATCCATTTTCCTGCATGTGTCCGGTCCAGCTTCCTGTCCGGTGCTGTGCAGCGGTAATGGCCAGTATGCCCGTGGGCGCTGCCAGTGCTACAGCGGGTGGAAGGGCACCGAGTGTGACGTGCCAGCCAACCAGTGTATCGACATCCACTGTGGAGGGCATGGCATCTGCATCGTAGGCGCCTGCATCTGCAATACTGGTTATAAGGGCGAAAACTGCGAGGAAGGTAAGAATGATGTCTTCTAAGGAAAGACACAACAAAGTTCACGTAGTTACTTATGTTACTGTCAGTAGTTAGCTCCTTTGCTCTGGCCATTTTGACACTGCTTGATATCATTTTCCATCACTGAGATGTTGTATTTTGGTAATTAAAGTAACCCTCTTAATGAGATGAACTGTAAATAGGAATATTCTGGAATTTTCTGTCATGACTTCCCCTGTATATACTGTGACGGGAATGAGGAACCTGATAGTGCCTGGGTTAGCTTCAGTGCACAGTACTGAAACACAAACTGATCGTTGTCACAGCTGAAGTCAGCCTGAAGGTGAGGCTGCTAACAGGTAGTTTGTTGAGACAGCATTGTCACTACATGATAAATTCATTTCCTATAATCTCTCTGTCAGACAGATAAACAAACCCACACAGTTACTGTCCAGTGGCTGACAGATAGTTGGCTAAAACAGCCTACAAGCTGTACACCACACTCATTTAATTTGAACTGATCAATACAAATCTACTATACGCTGATCCAACACACAGCTACAACATAGAGAGGGTGGCATTCATCTCTATAGGGATGCACACATTCATTTAGATTATCAGTTTGCAGTAACCAGAAATTTACAAAATATTAATATCAAGATTTTAATAATAAATAATAACTTGAATTTGTATAAAAGTACTTGAATTATAAATAATTAATAACTACAACCAAAATCAGCATGCCTATTGTTAGTACAATTTTAACTATTTGGAGCTCTGCTGCACTGTGCTATCTAGGCCCAGTTACAAGTCCTTTACTGTGTGCTGCTGCTTTTTACTGCGGTTGTTTACAAAATCCACTGGCAAGACTTTGTGCCATAGTTGCTGTTGATGAATTAAACTTGTTCACTTTTGTTAATCCTGGGGCTCACTCGTGTTGCGTCACTGCTGCTGAGCCGAGAGATTTCTGTGTGGCAGTCTGCTTTGAGCGGGTCTGCAGAAGAGAACTGTTTCTGCCTTTGTGGCAAAGGTGAAGAAAAGAGCAGGGTTGAAAAAAGCTGAGAGAGAGAGAAAGAGAGAGAGAGAGAGAGAGAGAGAGAGAGAGAGAGCAGGCCGCTGCAGCCAGGGAGAAGAAGCTGGAGAGAGCAGAGCTGAAAGAGGGTCGGGAGTGAGGGAGCTGAAGTTTTATTGGCATGGAGAGGTCATGGGTCGCATGCCTCACACTGACTCTTGCTAGCTGGTTGGGTCCAAGGGCGGATCTCACACTTAGGTGTGAAAAGGTGAAGGACCCTGGAAGGTTCAATTTTTTCCAGGAACATGTGCTCTCATCTCCTATTTTGTGAGCCAGAATCCCAGCAGCAGATACAAAGGCATGCATGTGCTGTCTCTGCATAAACACTTTTTTGCATCACAATTTAGATATACAAACACATAGAACAGGGCACAGCAGCCAGATTAGTTTCAGATTAGTTGGATTGCCTGGGTGTGTGTGTTAATCCCATTCTGTCAAAGATGCCCCAGCATTATTCATTTGAGTATAATTTTAAGAAATATCTCATAAAGATCAAACAGTGTCAACACTGATGCTGTTTTAATCCACATTTTGCATGTCTGAACACATATAATTAAACTGTATTTTTAACTGAAATGTTAGTGGAAAAAATAATCAAAATGTAGAATTTCCACTGAAAAATATCAATGCCAAATTAAATGTAATAATGTTCATTTTTCTGTGCAAGAAATCACTTCAAACGCTTGACTGAGAAACATGAGAATTACAGTTAATAATCTGCCACCAGATAAAAGATGCAGAAAGCTTCAGCTTCACCTCTCAGTTTGTCCATGTCAACATGCTCTCTCTCTCTCTTTTAGCTGGTATAAGAAAAACCAAGCAGTGATTTTAAAGCAGATGAAAGTTATAGAAAACTGCAAAGATGTGGTGGTACAAGCAGCCCCTTAGATGCAGTGTTAATATCATAAGTACTGCTTCAGTGTTGCCGCATTCACACTCTTTATCTTGGAGATATGTCGAATGGTTTTTGTAAAAGTGACATTTACGTCTTGGAGATCTTAACAGCTTCTAGTCTATAAAAGATATTTCTGAGTGTCAGCATCAGAGAGCCCTTCCTGCTATGGTTCTTTTTCAAAGACAGTTAAGTAATTTCATGTCATGCCAAGATTATGTTTACCCTTTGGCTACAGAAAGATAGGGGTAAAAAATATTGGCTGGAATGGGAATGTTACAAATCACAGCAGACATCATTTAGTTTCATTTTAATTTTCTCTTTGCTCTAAGTTTATCTTGTTTTTCACATTATTGGCATTAGGACTGTCCCTGAGTCAGGGTTTTCAAAGTTGATTCAGTCAGCATTTCTGACACATAGATAGAAACTATGAATAATATATTATTTGTTGGTTCAGACTGATTAATTTTTTTTGTTTCACTAAACAGTCAACATTAATGCTGATGTGTTTTCTTCATTGCACCTTATCTATAGATAGGCAGCTCAAAACCAAAATGTTTTGTCGTAACTTTTGTTTAAGAATAAGTTCACCTGTACATAAAAGAAAGAAGAATAAACAAAAAAATATATTCAATATGATATTTTTCTGGAGAAGTAAATATTAACATAAATATAAAAAGGAATAAAAAGGAATTGTAGAAAACATAAAATGTATAAATAAATAACAAAATATAACACTGATAATCCAGCATCTTTGAATACAGAATATTAATTTTATCAACTGCATCAAACCCATTCAGACTATATTTAGGATTAGGTGAATACTTTATAGTTATTATTCGCTAAGGGATATGCATCCATATTATCGAGTATGCCCAGCATTTTAAATTCAATACTTAATCAGTTGTCAGTTTCAGTCTGGTGCTGTTCATCTTGCATTAGTTATAACAAAATCTTGACTGAGAGAGATAATAAATGTTTATGTCCCTATGGTCCACACATGTTGGATGAAAATGTTCATTTGGTCCACCTGCATTCACCAATCAGCCACATCATCAAACGCACCTGTCTAATATTGCGTAGGTCCCCCTTTTGTTGCCAAAACTGGAGGTGTACTGTTGTATCTGCCACAAAGACAGCACCATGAACTTGGTCTACAACAGTGTTTAGGTCAGTGGTATATGTCAAAGTAACATCCACATGAATCCAGGACCCAAGGTTTCCCAGAACATTGTCCAGAGCATGTGCCCAAGAGGTTCTGACCCAGTCGTTGAGTCATCACAGTCTGAGTCTTGTCAAAGTCTCTCAGTTTCTCACGCATGTTCATTTTTTTCAGATTACAGAGCTGACTGTTCACTGTTCACTTCCTGACCTGGTTATCTTTTCTGAGCCACAGTTCATAAACAGCGTTGCCTGTTTATCATACGTTGGCATGTATTCAACACAATAAATAGTTTCGCATTTCATCATAACATTACTGTTAATTGCTGATATCAAACTTAACCTGACTGCTGTTTCCACAGTTCACTCTCATGGTGCCCCCCCCCTTTTGTGAATAGTGAGTAGTTTAGTAGTTAGTGCTGCTTCATACTGTCAACTTGCATCGTGAGCATAAAGGGGCTGGCTCTGGGTTAATATTGTCTGGCTGATGCAACTGCTGTTTTTTTCCCACAGGTACTGTGGTCTAACATGTCTGAAGAGCATCCGCTATCTCTATCTCTGGTCTTGACCCAGTCCAATTACCCCCACTCCAGCCCTTTTTCTCTTTCCCTCTAAGTGTCCATTGCCTTTCAAGCTATGAAACGTGCAGAGCATAAATCAAGCGAATGACAAACATTAGCATTAGTAGCTGATGCTACTTCAAAAGACTCCTCTCAGTTAAAGCTTAAAGTTAAAGCATAAGATGTTTTTTTTTTTTTTTTTTTGAGCCCTTAAAGCCCTTTTGTAAATAAGGAATTTCCAACATTGATCTGGGAACATACATTAGGTTAATAACGAACTGGAGGGTTTCAATGAGAACTTCCTCCATGGCAACATTAGCTCACAGTGTGTATCAGTGCCATGTTTACTATTACTAATGTAGCAGGAGACCACATTTTCTAGCCAGTCCAACATTGTGGCTTTGAAATACAAATGAAGTGAATCTTTGTGTTTCTTGTTTATTCTAACCCAGTACACTATGGTTCATTAGCCAGAAATATCACATTAGTTGAATAAATCAAATCAATGCTGAGTCATATCAAATCAGCTTTGTATTAGTGTGAGTAACATGTGGTTACAAATTCAGTGGTACTGTTTTTTGTCATGGACCCTGTCTGTCATTTTCAATCATCTGAGTACAGATTCACACAGAGCAATTTCAGGATTTCAGAAATCTCCAAATTTTCAGTACAGTCCTCTAAAATCATTTGATGAGCTGCCCAAAAACATCTGTAAATGTTTTTTTTTGTTTTGTTTTTGTTTTTTTAGTTTCTTTCAACTGATTGGTCATTGCATAATTTTATCTGGTTTGATTGTTGATTCATTAATCATGTGTTTGTATTAGAAAGTTCAAAATGAAAGAAACTATGTGTAAAAATCTCCATGTGTGCAGTTTGTGTGTAGACTGTGAGCCCAACCTCACGATGTTGTCCTGTGGTATAGGGCCCCTGCTCTGAATACACAACTGCAAACACATTAGCCTTTCAGTTTCAAATATTTGTGGCTGAACATGCACTTTTGATTGGGGCATTATTTTATTTTATTTTTTGGACTCTGGCTTGACCCCACTTGGACTTTGTCTTGACTGAGTCTTTGAGCAGCCTATTATTTATCTTATTCTGCTGCCGACGACTGGACCAGAATCAGTTTATGTATCATGAAATAAATGAACATAATATATTGTATACAGTCAGCATGTGTCCCATATGCACTGATTGCTGTATATTTATTTTCTCACTTTCTCCATCTCTCCCTGTCTCTAGTGGACTGCATAGACCCCAGCTGCTCAGCCCACGGTGTGTGTATTCATGGTGAGTGTCACTGTCAGCCAGGCTGGGGCGGAGCCAGCTGTGAGATCGCCAAGGCCATGTGTCCCGACCAGTGTTCAGGTCACGGGACCTACATCGCAGAGACCAGCACCTGCACCTGTGACCAGAACTGGACTGGGCCTGACTGCTCTTTAGGTGTGTGTCATCTTTATTCTATCAATTTATGCAGTGTAACAACCTGTTGTTTGTGGGACTGCTGTGTAAGCTATTAGTTGTCTCAGTGATGTTTCACAATTTCCAAAATATTCAACTTTTTGTTGGACGTTTTTCCCTGAAAAAAATCATTGGTGGATTGTTCAGGGGTTGGAGTCAGAGAGGTGTTAAACTGATCTTAAATAGTTCTAATGGCCACAAATTTCACTCTATACACATAATTTCTTACCAGATTGTTTGAAAATTTGTTTTCTTTCATACAATATGACTACTAAACAACCAAACTTAGACATTTTGCTAAGAGACATTTAATTACAGGAGTGCCATCCAACTCACTCATGGACAGCAGTACAAATTAAGGAGAAGACTTTCAGAGAGAAACTGAAACTGCCCTCTATTTAAAGTCACTAATTTTTCGTCTTTAAAAAAAGTCTTTAACCCCAGGAACATGAAACTTCACAAAAGTGTGAAATAAAGCCTTGTAGCACTGCAGTGCAAAAAGTGTGGCGATAGGAGTAATGGTTTTTGACAATTGTTTGTGACAGCTGTTTTCACTAACTCTGTGTTGGTTAGAACCACAGACCATAAAAAGCTGGATGTAGCTTCCATAACATCACAGATTGTTTGTGAGCTGCTTAAGTTTGGCAATTCACAGCCATCTTGGTTTTTTGAAACCGGACAACAACTTATTTGGAGCACCACTCCGAACATTATTTCACAGAGTGAAGGGTGGATCTGACTGCTGAGAAGGAGACTATGTGATGGAAACGCCCTGAAACACCCCCTGCTTTATCATCTTTGTTCCTCTAAATCGGACCATATTTTACAAATGAACATCATGTTGTATTGTAGAAGAGGTGAAACTCGAGATTGAGACCTCAGTATGAAAATGTTTACTGAAGTCATAAATCCAGTGAGAAGTAGGCTCATCTTCTCATAGACTTCTTTACAAACAACTAGAGGCGTCGCCCCCTGATGGTCATCAAGTAGAAGACAAGTTTAATGCACTCTGCATTGGCTTCATTTTTCAGACCAGGAAGCTACCTCCATTTTTTTATGGTCTACGATTAGCACCCTTACATCACCATGGCAACCTCTGAGTGCAGCTGGACACACACACCTGACTCAGAACAGCTGCTTCTATTTTCTGTTAAGACCTGCTACAAGCTGCTGCTTCTGGTCAACTAACCCTCACACTTCACATGCCATTATGTTGACTTGCAGTCATTCCTGTGAGACACAAACAGCATTTAGACTCCGGTTTAACAGATTTTCACAACATAACCCAGAATAAATTATGGTAATCATGATGTATATATATATATACTGCAATACACTGATTAAAAAACTACATTGAAGCATAATCTTCAAGCATTCTGTATTTAACAGTATAATTTCCAAGTTCCCTGAATGCCTTTACATACTATTTTATACATATTTATGCCAACAATGCAGATTAGGTTTTTTCATTTCCAGACCACACACATAAGCACACCCACCCTTACACCCTTAAATTGTTTTTCTCTGTAATTTAGACTCATGTCAATATATATGTTGAATAAAAAAATACATTTAGCCTACAAATTTCCAGCTTTTTGTATCTGATCCTGGAATTGTCTCTGAACATCTTCATCTACTCCTTCATACAAATGTATGGCAATAGTAAAGATGTGCTTTCAGCATTTCAACAGCAAGAGGAATTACAGAGCAGAACATAGTTAAGATATTGTTAGAGTTGTGAGCCTCTAGGAACAGGCATAAAAAAGACATAAATATGAATAAGAATGAATATGACAGTGAATTGTACAGAGCTGTTCCTGTAAACATACAGTACTTGATTTGATTTAACTGGTGATGGTGCTTTAGCTACATTCATATACTCTTCAACAGCCTGGTCACCCTGGTGGCAAAAACGTGGTCATCTTTACAAGATAGCCAGAAGTTTGGAGAAGTGAGGAGAGCCTCACCTGAGGAGCGCACGCTTCCATTTGTGAGGAGGTGCGAGGTCAGTGACATAGCTAGGGGCTATAAACCACATTAAAATTTCAACAAAATCAGTAGTGTCTCTGAATCAATTCTTAAAGTCACCTACGGACAGTGAAATAAAAGCATTGTGGTCTCCAGATGACTCGCGGTGCATTAGACCCCCTGCAGCTGTGGCTTGACAGTGGAAGGAGTCAGAGTGCAGCAGTCTGGACCACATGAGAAACAGTGCACAGTATATATAGGTAAAGTTCTGTGTTCAGGAGAGGAAATTACTCTACTTTTCCAGACAGTAACTTGGAATAAAACATGACTCATTCACTGAAAGAATTCAGAGTCACATAAAGGAACTTTCTATATATTCTTCAAGAGTTACGTATAACATCATTAAAGTGTTCCTATTTATATATTATATTATTGAGCTAAACCCAATGTCCATTACTGAAACCAAAGTGTTTTATGCACTTTCATGTAACAACATGTGGGTGCAAACCTCAGTCTCAGTGTCCAGGTACTGTGACTTGTAAACCCAGCCTAAACTCTTCAGTTTAGAAATGTTACACTTCCTAAATTGGTAAAAACACTGACGGAGAGTCTAAGCTAAGCAGCACTTACATTTTCTCCAACATGCATTTGGCAAAGCAAAGGTTTGCGCTGCATCTTTTCCTACAAAAAAAATTACAATAGGGCTAGTTAGTTGACTGTCTTTCTGTGTTTTTCTGACCTATGCCCCATTTGGCAAAAATGCACCACTTTTCTGTTCTGAAGAATAAAATCTGGTTAGGTCTGGGAACAACGTATTAACCATGTACACGATGTATTAAAGATGAGGGAATGACTGTGGTCATGGGAAAAGGAAACCAAAATTAACTGTCATGAGGAAATGGGATACAAACAGTGACCTCTGTTTTTACAGTCCTGGGCTTTGTTCACCAACTCACCCATATAACCTCCTCTTTAGAAGGGCTGTGTGGTTCTACACCAATTTCAAATTATTTCCATCTTGGCCTCAAACAGACAAGATTCATAATTCACATCACCATAAGAGGTCACTGGGCCGATATTTCAACCTATGACCATGTTGTCTTTTTTTTCTGGTGATGACATTCTGTTGTTATGTGGTGCTGAAGAGAGCGAGAGAGAGCTCGGAAGCCAAAAATGAGGTGAGAGAGAAAATAAAACTGGAGGAGGAGGAGGGCAGATCAGTAACAGATGGTTTCACATAAAAACAAAGACAAGGGGAAAGGAATGTGTGTGTGTGTGTGTGTGTGTGCTTGATCTCACTTCTATTTGTGCTGCCTCGGGCTGTTGCTGAGAATTGTCTTGTCAAAACCATCAAACACACATCCAATTAAGCATTGTCTCTGTGTAAACACGCACAGCAGATACACAAAAAACAGCGCACACACAGATTAGGGAAGGGCATTTTAAGCAAAAGTACTATTCAATAATCACTGGAAAATATTCAACCATTATTCGACTTCCACACCACATGCACACACACACATAAGGATGTTTCTCCTGTATGTGCAGTAGCATCTATACTATCACATCACGGTGCCACACATTCTACCAGCGTCTTGTAGTCACGGTTTCTTCTTCTTCTTCTTCTGCTACTGTTGTTGTCCAGTGATGGTTGGCAAACAGCCTTTAGGTGAATTATCACCACCTTCTGACAGTAGTAGCATATTACTTACGACCAGGCACCAGTTAAAACAAAGGAAAATTTATGTTTTTATGAGGCAGGTTTCACAATTTATCGACTGTTTGAAAACCATGACCCAATCCTGACACATCCTCAGATACAGGTGAATTAGGGACAGACCGTGGCCCCCCTTCTTTAATTGTTTTTCATCAAGTTGTTGGGACAGCTTATTATGGGTTCGAGGAGAATTACTGCTTTCTGTTCCAGAGCTGCTGGCCTGTGCTGCTTCTAGTCAATTAAGGGCAGATTGAACATTGCAAAAATGTAATATATTACATAACAATAGCACTATTGATATATACTGTATATGAAGCAGGATATAGTGTTAATAGATACACACAGATGCACATATACACACACAGGCAAGGCAGCATGTGGATTTCAAGTGCTCCTGATTGCAGTATCACTCAACTAAATGGCCTCTTTAACATTCTGGCAGCAGATATAATCACAGTAACGGTACTTTCAGACAGTGAGCGCTTGCTGCTTCCACTGCAATTGTTTCCAATTGAAACACAAATGGAAGATGCTGGTCGTGTTCAGGTGTGATCATTTGCAGAACCCAAACAGAGAAAATCAGTGCAGAGGCTAATTTTCATGGTATGTCAGTTCCCCTGAATTCTACACCCCCCTTCAGCAGCTAACAAACAATTTACCAAAAACTGGAAGAACATCTGCTTTGAGGTTTGATTATCCTATCTGGGCCAATAAAAACAGTTATGATTAGAATTAGTTAAAGTACAGCTTCCTCTATTCCAGGTGGCTCTGTTTGAATGTTCAATGAGATAAGAGTTGGTGGATAGAAGGACTGGATGAAGGTAGAAGCAGTTGCTGCAAAGATGTGCCCTGTTGCCACCTAATCAAAATACAGAACACCACCCTCCGGAGCATAGCAAATACATATTATGTGATGTGATAGTGCTAAAATCTTGGCAGCATCATGATGCATATTTACAGCACTATTTATTTAGCTTGTAATGGTATTGACGTTTGCAAAAGTATTAGTATTGATCCCCTCGCAAACCAGTAAATGATGTGAATGTACATTTTTCTTTCTTTTTTTCTGACAGAGGTGTGTGAAGTGGACTGTGGCAGCCACGGCGTGTGCTTTGGCGGTGTGTGTCGGTGCGAGGAGGGCTGGACTGGGACTGTGTGCGACCAGAAGGCCTGCCACCCGCTGTGCAGCAAGAACGGCGTGTGTAAGGAGGGGAAGTGTGAGTGTGACCAGGGATGGACTGGGGAGCACTGTAATATCGGTGAGTGGATTGTGTGCATGCATGCACAAACATACATACACACACACACACACACACACACAGGAAAAAGTGTATGAAGGGAAGGGGACTAAGATATCACTCAGTATGCACAAACATTTACATGGAATTTATCCAACCACATGCAAATATTACTACTACTTGTGACTGGCTTCCTAGTAAACTGAGCATTAGGTCTGGAAAGTCTGCACAGTATCTGTTTTGTGTGACAGCACTGGGAAGAATGTGTTTTGCATTATTCTGACCTTTGCATAGCCAGGTTGCACTGTAAAGATGACAGTGTTGCACTGTAATCCGGTATCAATCAGTTTCTGACTTGCTTCACGGTATGGAGAAGGTTCCAGTAGGACACAGCAGGGTCAGCACAGTGTGTAGGCCTTTCGGTGATAGGACTTGATAGAACACATGGCAGATACATTACATATTTTTGCTGCCAGATTAGAGGAAAACGTTGCTGCTAAGTATGTGGATTTCCAAGTTTGTGTTGGTTATTTTGGTTCCATTAAGGTTGAGCTACAATGTCATCACTATCGTGTAAATGAGATGCCAGTTGTAAAAGCTAGAATTGCCCTTTCAAATTAGTCAAGATTGGCCTCTCACTGTCATCAGCTCCATTTATTACCTGACATTAACCCATTAGGCTGTAAAATTACCAGCTCTGCTAAAAGCCCCATCTTCTCAGGTCATTTTGGTCCACACTCACTCCTAAGAAGCCTTTTTTCTTAAAGTGGAAACAGACATTCCAGCCCTCTCATGTTAAGCTGTTACTGTCGGCTGTCGCAAAGACCAGATCACAAAATGACCATAGCTATCAGCTTGGCTACTGTCCAGTGCACAAAATAAAGGTAAGAATCCCAGTTCCAACTGGAAACCCAGATACAGATGGCAGAAAAGATCAGGTTGTATCAGTTCGAATTTGAAATAATGCCATCAGGTTAAGGGGGGGCTGTTGCTCCTCAAGCAACAAGGTTCTTTCTTCTTTTACTGGGCAGAGTTTTCACATTTAGTCCAGCTGTTCCACCATCAGCCATTTCCATGACTTGGGCAAAACAAAAGCACTGTCCTCTTCCTGGTCCAGTTGCACAGCGTCACCTTCATTTGTTCTCTAAATGGAGCCTTTGTTTTCCAAGGATGTTTTTCATGATGATAGTTCTATTTCCATTACCTTGTGTAAACAGCATTTCATTCATAATCAAATTATACAAATGAAAGTCAATGCAAAAAACCTTCTACTGTCCATTCTCTGTTGCCACTTCAAGCAACACTGCCAGTGCAGTATGAATATTGCAGCAACCTGTTTCAAGATTGTTCTGCAAACGACTGCCTGTTTCTGGGTTGCTTCTCCAAAGTGGAGAAAAATAACATTTGATTACAGAAAATTTTAACAAGATGTACATGCATAAGGTTTCCTTCATGTTTTTCTTTGGCATTTTTGGCTGACTGTTAAATGCAGATCCTGAGCTCTGTTTTGGTCTCCACCAATGGTTTGCAGTCACTGGCTCGCTCATGATGAAGGATGATGACTCTTTGAAACTGAAAGTTCTTAAGTCATGGCTGTAACAGTGAACTGAGAGACACTAAAACAGTAGAGCTGGAAGAGCTGAGAAGAACTGTACAGTCAGGTGATTTGGGTTGTAATAATTATTTGATTAAAAAAATTATATGATCAGCTTTATGGGTTTGATTACAGACAAAAAATGAATTTGTTAAGAAACATTTTACATGCACAGTTTAGTTGAGCTATGGTTTTAGCTGGACTATATGATTAAATAGACTAATGTCCATTTCCTTGTATACATGCACGTTAATAAATTGAATTATTGATGGAAGTATGCCGGGCTTACGTCACCGACCAATCAACAAAGTTAGGCAAAGGCTAGCTGGTAGCATGTCGATAAGTAAAAACATGGAGGACTTTCGAGCTTTGTACACTGTACTTTGTATTCAAATGAGACTGACTCTATCCCTCATACTTGATATTGTCTACACATGTACATGCATCATACATTTGAATGTTAAAATACAGAACAAACCCGCCCAGTACAGAGTTCCTGCTCAGTGCTGATGACGAAACTCTACCTTTGCATATCCTACTCGGCAAGTACTGTGCTGACAGTGAGACTGTTTTAAAGTCAGTGCTGTTATGGTTAAACAGTGAAACAGATGCTGCTGCTGTCATACAGACACACACACAGCTACAGTATTGGTGGGAGAGAGGTGCAAATTGGCTGCATTTGTTGTCACTCGGGTGGGCATAACAACAGCGAGATGAGGAGAAATCCATTAAGAGTGCTCACCTTGTTTGTTTGGACGGATTGTATGGCTCGGGAGAGGATTCGTCACATTTACATTTCCAGTCTTGTGGAAACCGTGACCTCACTGTGCAATTCTCTTCATATTCATTAGGTAGAAATAGCCCAGCTTACATATATTTTTCCTGGAGCCACAACAATTCAGTGAATAACTACAAAATAGAAGTGTAGACAGCCTGATCATCGGCTGCTGTTTGAGGTGTCTCGGATGAATCTGATGGTGAAACCAACAGATCTTCTCTCTTTTTCTTTTTCTGTCTGTCTTTGCCTTTCTCTGTTTCATTGAACCTCTTTTTATTTTTACTTCCCTCTGTTGAATCACTCTGTGATGGAGATAGTGGATACAATTTTTTTTTAAACAATCTCTGCCTGTTTTCTGGACTAAATTCTCTGTATGTCTGTCTCTTTCTTTCTATCTTTCTTTCTTCTTCCTTCTTAAAGCTCACAATCCGGACATAAGAGTAAAAGGTACTGTAATCTTTTCTCTTCTTCTTCTCATCAGTGGCTATTTCTCTTCCTCCCCTCATCCTTTGCTTTTCTCTTCTACTGTGGACCTGTGACTGCATCAGTGATAGCTTATTCTGTTTCTTTGTTCATTCAGGATCTAAAGTAATTATGTTTTCTGATGACATGCACTTTTTGTGTTGTTTTCAGTGTCATACTAGTGTCCGGAGCCGAACGTGTAATGGTTTTGTTTTCCATTGCTTACTGAGTAGCAGATTTGGATCTTAGGAAAGTACAGTGGAATAAAAAATTGAAATTAGGGGAGTAAATATTTTGACTTGACAGCTGGCGTTGAATGTATTTCTGTATGTTGTCCGTGGAGCTTTACTTTTTCAGTTTTTGAATGCCTACTTAAGCTTCCAAAATATATTGAAAAAAAACTGCAAATTGTTCTTTACATTGAAAAATGACAACATTTATTGAGTATGTAGTTATGTTGCCCCAAGCTTAGATTTCATTTAATGATGAATTGGTTCTGGGTTCCTTCTCATATTGTGAGGTTTCTGTACAGATCAGGGTAGTGATCCAGTTTCTCTTGGTTGTCATACTATGTTGTATGTTGAAACTGTATTAAAAAGGGAAACTTAAACAAGCAGCACAAATCCTCTTGAAAAGATAAAACATATTTAATATCTGATTTTCTATTCTTTCCCTTGTGAATACTATGAGTTTGACATTGTAACATCTGACTTTCTAACTGGCTTAGGACTGTGTGATAGTCAAGACATATTTCTACTTCCAGCAGACGCACTCAGCACAAGCACTGACAGAAATAACAGGCAACTGAGAGTCTCTGACGTAGGCTACTGGCTCTGCTTTAAGCTTAATTTGCTGCAGCTGCTCCTGCTGTCTTTATGCACACTCTTATCCCTACATGTGTGTGAATGGGTTTAAGCAACCTTAATCTGACATGGACAATCTGCTTGTGTACAAGAAACATCAGTCGTGTGTCATTATAGACAGGTCATTTGTGTAATTGCAGGTATTTGCACAGTTGCAATTTGAATTTGAATGATTTTAAGCCTCATTCCTTGCATCATGGGGATATCTTAGATAAGGAGCTTAACAGTATTTACTTACTGTTGAGGCAATCCAGCAGCAGCAGCATTAGGCAATGACAAAAAAACGTGTTTCAGATTATAAAGAGGGCTTCCTTTACAGCATCTCTGAAATACAGTTGTAGTCATATTAGTTGGCAAACATAGCTGCAGTTATTGCTGTCCTTATTGTGACTAATTGCATCCTGCTAATAAAATTGGCAGATGACATGAGTGCCATATGTTTCTGCAGGACTTTTCTAAGATGATGTCTTTGTCAGCTGTTGAGGCAAGGACCCAAAGTTTTGGGATAGTGGGTGAAAACCTGAAGTTAAGGTTGAATGAGCAAGCACCACAGCTGAGTCTGGTGAACTGAGGAACTAATTAACGTCCCCAAATGTAATCTGCCTTAGGCATCACAGGGAGTCCTCCAGCATTGCCTCAACATAAGGATTTATCAAATGAAATATATCAAATGTTGAAACTGAAACTTTTTAAATTTTATTATTGTTTTCATTTTGAAACATATGCTCATTTTGAATTTGATGGCAGCAATGCATCAAAGAATGTTGGGCTGGGGGAACAAGAAACTGGAAAAGTTGTTTGCTGCTAAAAGAAACACCTGGTAAGTTAACTGGCAGCAGGTCAGTAACATGACCGTCAGAGAGCTGGGTCTTTCAGTAGTAAAGATGGGAAGGGGTGCATTACTCAGTGACAGAATGCACAGGCAACTACTGAAAAAAATTAAAAATAATGTTCCCCACTGTAAATTTGTGGGGATTTCACCATCTACAGTTCAATTTATAATATCATTAATAGACCTGATCTTCAGGCCCACTGCATTCAAATCAGACATGGTGGTGTTGTGGCTCAGAATACTTGTCCATGAACACAGTTTGTCTCTGCTGTCACAGATGTGAGTTCAAGCTCTACCATGCAAACAAGAAATCATATATAAACCAAATCCAGAACGATTGCTGCCTTCTCTGGACCTGAGCTTATTTAACAAGGACTGAAAACTGTCCTGTGCTCTGACCAATCAAAATGTGAAACCCTTTTGGGAATCAATGAAACTGTGTCTTCTGTGCTTAAGAGGAGACTGTCCGACTTATTATCAGTGCACAAGTCAACAGCCAGCATCTGTGAATGTGTGTGGGTGCACACCTGTCACCCAAATGATGAAAAGGAAAACAGGACAAAGAGAGCTGGATATCAGGGAAGAATGGAAAACACTTCTACGGGTCTCCTCAGTCCCCAAACACATCCAGAGTGTTGTTCAAAGAGTTACATTCATAATCAGCATATACAGTTGGGTTATTTTATGTAAAACAATCCAGTCTTTCAGTTTCAACATTTGCTGTGTTGTTTTTGTTCTATTTTCAATTAAATATTGTGCTTAAGTGATTATTTTAGATTATGATCAAATTCTGTTGTATTTGCACTTTTTTTGCCGTGGTTGCTTGATCCTGCCTCTTCTGTAATCCCTTCTTCAAAGCGCTCAGTGAACAGTATCAGTATCAGTATATATCCATTTACCACTCTCCTGCAACTTTGCTTTGACTGTAACTGTGTTGTTTTTCATCCAAATGCTTCTGTACTCACTGATAAGGTGCTAGATGATAGAAGTTTGAGAACAGGGAAAGTTGTTCTCCTTTGTGAAACCTTTAATTTTTTTTGAATTTCCCATCAGCTGCCTTTCTTCCCTCTTGTGCACTTTCAAATCTATATGAAGACAGAGGACAGGTTCCACTGCTGTGTCTATCTACATTACTGCACTCCTGTGATCATAGCTCTTCCTCCCTGTCCTCCTCCTCCTCCTCTGGCTGCCATTTCCATCTGTCTATCACAGAGAGTATATTTGGCGGTGCTGCTTTTGTTTCGATTTACTTTTTCTCCCTAATTTTCCTCCCTCTCTCCCTCGTGCCCTCTCCTATTCTCAGGATATAAAGGTAATCCATGCCAAAGACTTAATAAAGGCCTCACTGTCCCAAAAATACAACCACCATACACTTTGTCAACTATTATTTTCATCAAATCTGATTTCTTCCACTTCATCTTATTTTTCCTGTTCTTTCTTTCCTTTTTCCTGTTTGTCAGTCAACAACAACACTCAGTGTATCTGTTGGGGTTTTTTTGTATCGTCTGACTGTGTTACACTCCCGCTGTTATTTCTGCAGTTTTGTTAGTTGTGTTTGTTTTTCCTGGTTACATCATTAATGTCCCAGCCTCTGATTCTCACACACAAAACACAGATGATACAGATGAAGATGTGTGCACACACACACACACACACACACACACATACCCAAGGTGTGTGACTCCTGTTTTGTCTTGCATCCACCAGCCTGATATATCTGTTTGTGTTAAGTTAGCCAGCTGCTGTCTGTCCCCCCTCTCCACTTTCCTGTCTCTCTCTACTCTTTTTCTCTACTCCCTGTCCTCCTCTCTGTCTGTCCCCCTCTCTTCACCTCTCTCCCCCGTTGTTTGGAGGCTATGCTTGGTTCTGATACTCACTTCCTTATTGATCAGTCAATCTGATTGCCAGCCTCGCTGTCTTTTCTGTGATCAAGGAATGTCAACAGGCATAAAGTATAGCCATCGGAGGCATGCAGACCAAATCACCCTGTCCTCCCTATACTTTGTGCGCTGTGTATCTGTCTGTCTGTTGTGTTTTCACATGGATTTTAACCTGTGATTGTGTTCTTTTCTTCACTGACTGCAAGAACAAGACCAAAGGCATCTACATTTAGACTAAAGTCAGACTCCGCTTGGACAGATAAACATTTGAAGCTTTTGCTTTTCTGTTTTTCATCATATTATGCATTGATAACTCCCTCTTTCTTTGTTTCAGATGAGATACAAAGAAATATTATTTTTCATGACTTTTCAATTGAAGTCATGCAGCACACAGTAGCCAGTTTGGCTTTAAGACAACCGTAGTGGTTCATGTGAAACTACAACGTCAGTGCATTTCACCAAAGGCTGTCTGTGTGTCAGTGTGTGTCCCTCACACATGGGTTAATGTATTGATCTGTCTTCTACTGTATGTTTTCAGTCTGTCAGTCCATTTGTTGGAGTAAGGTTCATCACACAGGGCCATTATGCTTTTATATATACATCAGGATTTTACAAAGATGGGTTTTTGGACTGAAGCTGCTGACAACTAGCATTTCGGTTCACCTTCAAAGCTCTTGCTCATGCCAAAAAACAGGTACTTCCTTCCACGAGTCTTATGAGGAGATAAAAGCTTGTGAAACAACATTTAGACCTTGCTGGGACAGTAAATCTCTCCAGTGAAGCCCAGGATGTTTCAAACAATGTACTGTATATTGCCACCTTTTAAGTCGTGCTGTTTTCACAAATCACCACTAGAGTGTTGCAGATGATGATGATGATGATGATGAAATGAAATTTTTAAACTGGTCCCCAGAGCTAGGCTTCGCTCTCAGGATAGCCTAATGTAAAGGTCTGCAGGATTTAAGAGGATCTCCTGGCAGAAATTAAATATGACTTCATTATTATTTTGTGCTGCTTTTATTAGTTAATAATCACCTGAAACTAAGTATTGTTATGTTTTCCTTACCTTACAATGACTGCTTTATACCTGCATCAGGAGCTGGTCTTCTTTCATGGAGTCCATCATGTTGCCCTGTTTCTACAGTAGCTGAGAATAGACAGCCAAACACTGGCTCTTGAGAAGATTTTTTGTGTTCTATGATACTTGAAGGCCACTCCTTGGGAGAAGATGGGTATTCATTTCCATGCCAGATGCCGCTAAAACTTACACACCTGCCCCAAAAGTAAATGCATGTGGCTTTAAGCCCATAATGTTGGCCATTCTACGTCTAGCTGCCTCTCAACTCAGCGTGTGTTCAGACAGAAAGAAAAGTTCATTTCCATCTTGCATGATTTGAACAAATGATCCACGTGGGTTGTATTTGTCCCCCCAACCCACCCAATGTAGCCACTCTACAGACTGTTATCTACCAACAGGTGCAACAACTTTGCATTTGGAAGGGTTTTTGTTCAGCACAGCCACTGACTGAAGACAGAACTTCAGCTCTTTCCACAATCTCCTGTTTCCTCTCATCGCTGTGTGTTTAAGAAGCAGTTTTCTAAAGCTTCATGAATTTATCCCTCAAACTGAAATATTTCAAACTTGCATGGACGTGTCAGCCACCTGGGCAAATATGTGTCCAATAGCCTAATAGCATTGCTTTTGCATACAATGGCAAACAGTAATAATACACCACTTCTATACACACTTTTGTGCATATAATGTACTTACCACTGAGTTCATTATACCTGACACCTTGTCTCAACACAATTCAGCTGTATTTTTTAATTGCCCTTCTGCAGGGGTCAAATATAACAGGTAATGAATCACTTTAGTTTCATTTGCACAGCTGTCTATAAGGCTATATTATGTGCACAACTGCAGTATAAAGCATATTTTTGCATATTGGGCTGTGAATGCTGTTGAAATGTGTGCAGCAGTACAGTGTAGCCACTGTGCAGCTGAGAGGCTGCTCTCACACAGTGACTGCGGGCCATGTTTCACTTTAACCAAAACTGACAAATAAACCCATAATCAAATTCATTCACAATACATGAGTCATGCACAGTCTGCCCTTGATCCAATGGGTGTGAATTGTTTCTTGGTTTGTTTGGTTTTGTTTTTTAGTTCAGCGTGGTCAAGACGGATTTTATTCAGCAGTGGAGATTTATTGTCCAGTCGTGGTCTCTGTGCTGTTTCACAGGCTTTTGCAAGTTGAGAGGGAAACATTGCATTTTTGGCATGAAAATGATCCAATGTAAAATAGTAAAATAAAATTTTTTAAAAATAGCTGCATCGTTCAGAGCTCCAGTGCATCACCTACCTTCTGACATGTAAATTGAATGAAATATTTCACGTCCTGTTGGCTGTTAGCTGTGACCCGCACCACCCCCCGCCTCCCCCAACAACTCCTGCTGCGTTAACTTTTCTAACTGTGTGTTTTGTTCCCTTTGCCCAGAGGGTTGTCCGGGACTCTGCAACAACAACGGACGATGTACTTTGGAGGCCAGTGGCTGGCACTGCATCTGCCAGTCAGGATGGCGGGGGGCCGGCTGTCACGTTGCCATGGAAACCCTCTGCACCGATGGCAAGGACAACGAAGGAGGTATTTCTTTGATGGATTGATGAGCATGGGGTATGGGGGTAAAATAATGGATGTAGAGTGCAGGTTAACCAATAAGGAGTTTAGATGGTAGGAGTCCAGCAGCTGGTTGGGGAAGTGGAGTTCAGTTCAGTCTTAAAATTCCTGCATCGCTGTCCAAGGAGATCAGTTTAAGGATCACTTCAGTTTAAAGATTTAATACAGGTTTTATTTTTCCACATACTGGAGAAAGTCCCAGGGCGTCATATATGAAACAGTGCGTAGGATTTTAATCTAAAATTGTACATGCACACAAAAGCTGAAAATGACGTACGCCAAAATTAATGAGACTTTTAAAACTCTCACCTGCAGGCAATGTTCGTATAATGATGCCTCTCACATTTCGTTTTTTACGGTCTGGCTTCAGTTCACCGCCTGAAAATCTGTCAGAAACTTCCCCCATCTCCAAAATGTTCTTACTCACATTTGTATGCATTACTTGTGTAATGGCTGTTATTAATTTCAGTCATCAGAACACTGGGCTGGACTGATTTGTGTAAAACCACTGGGATAGCTTAAGTATCTATGACAAAAAATTACAGCAAGCAAGAGAGGACCTCTCTTCAGTGCTGAGATAGGAACATCAGTTTAGGATTTTCAGCTGTCTTCATTTTTTTTTCAAATCCAGACCCAGTGTTCAATTCAATTCAAGGGATCCAAGTAAATGAGTTTTTAAACTGTGGTTCTACTGCTGATGGCCTATAAGGAATGTGAAGCATGAATGTGTGCTGTCCAGCGGCTGGTTAAGGCACATTCCACATGACCGCAACATCCACGCTTAGATCATAGTAAGACCCCTCTCTGCCCTCTCTCTGCCCTGCCTCTCACGCTAATTTTCACCAATAACAGGCCAAAACACATTAGCTCAAAAGAAATGTACTGAAATCAAATAAAATCAATGAGAATGTTTCTCGTAGTCCATGTTGAGTTCATCAACAACATTATACGCAATATAATACATCTTGGACCACATGGAGAAGGGTGTTATTTTCGGGCTGGATATCTCTCTTCAGCATCCATGTTGACTCCCACTCGGTTCAATCTGGTCATGTGACATAGTTACATACCTTAAAAAACTAAAATCCTTCACAAAGATCACTAAATTTCAACAATTTCTTGTTTTTATGGTTATACACTTTTAAACAACTTATATTTAAGTATAAATAGAATATATTAGTATGAATATATCTCATATAAAAATGAACATTTCCATACAACTGTCTCTGAGACAGTTCCATGCAATGTACCTGCAGTTGGTGTTCCCCAGCAACTAACGCTGAACATGTAGTATCCACCTGGATGTGACTGTGGAGCTGAAGGACTGTTGAACAGTATTTGTAATTAGGTCTTACTGTATGTGTGGAGTAAATGAGCTTCAGTGTTCAAAAGCCTCTGCTCCAGCCTTTAAATAGAACCACAGAAAAAGGAAGCAGTGGAGTTTCAAACAGGAAATACTGAAAACTTGAATAAGTCATGTCATTTCTTCATGAGAGGATTTATTGATCTGTATTTTATTCATCTTTCTGTAAGCATCATCTCTGAGCGAACCACAATGTTAAAGCAGGAACCCTGAAGCCTGAACAGTTAGATGAGAGCAGTGAGTTAACTGGAACGGGAGGAGAGGGAAGAAGATGAGAAAGAAAAGAACATAAGGCAGAAGAGTTGGGGGGGCTTACTCTCTCGGTCTGTGTGTGTATGCGTGTGGATGGCTGCATTTAATGTCAATCCCTGGTGCCTGTTCCCCAGATGTACAAATGGCTTTTATAAACTAACAGAGACAAATGGCAGCCAGGATTTTATTACCTTACATACCTCCCTCTATCCCCCCATATCTCCATCTGTCTCTCCTCCTCTCTGGCTCCTGTCCTTTACTTATCCCTCCCTCCCTAATCCCTCTTTTTTCCTCAGTCCAGCAATGCTTCTCAGCATTTCCATCTCACTCTTCTTTGACTCTTTATTTGAGTCTTTATTCCTCTTGGCTGACCCCTTGTTTCTTATAAACTCTGTTTATATCAAACTAATTTGCAACAGCAAATATATTTTGGAGGAAATGCAATTGTGACAGGACTATATTTTCTATTAAGGTAATGAGGATATGTTGTTAATTTATGTATTTGCGAGGTGGCAAATAATTTGATTCTGATCACATGACTGACAACATATTTGTTCTGGGGATAGTGATCACTTTTATGACTAATCAGTCATCAGTGTGTGTTCCATGTACTGATCCTGTCTCTTAGAAATGACATTTCAAAAGCAGACACATTTTGTAGGAAACCTCATCACTAGCCAAATTATGTTCAGTAGACAATAATTTTTCTATTGAATAAATGAATAGATATATGTTGTCTGTGAAGATTTTACTGATATGTTCACTATCAATTAGGATTGCTGTCGCAGTTCAGTTGTATAAAAAGTCGTCGTTCAGTGACAGGGTTGCATGGACACTGTCCATCTCTATGAGACACTGTAGACATTAAGATTACTGTCAGGTTGTCAGTCAGTTCCCCTGTAATCACTGTAACTTTTTAAAATCTGTGTGAATCTTATCTATGAAGACTCACTTCTCGTGTTGTGATTGGTCGCACTGACAAAACATTCCTGTATTAGTTACTGATCACATTGAAGGTAAGATGAACATTTTCTGAGTGACAATGACTGCAGTTCAGCTGAAAAGATTTTGATATTTAAAAACCAGACTAAATGGTAAAAAAAAAAAAAGTCAGCCTGTTAACTTGTTTTAACAGCACTACAGTTACTTTATTTAAATTGACTACATGTTGAAATATATTATCAGTATCAAGTAATAAAATAAAATAATAAAATATAGATTCTATAAATGTACACATTATCAGGCTTTCCCTGTTTTCAGACTAAATGTTGCAATCATAGGTTTATAATCCAACTCAGGTTTTATTTTCTGCTGCCAACATCAAGTTATAGCTGAATAACAATATTTCAATGGTAAATGTAATGAACAGTAGGATTACAATTTATAGGAAATTCATGTAACCAAATACATTAACATAACAATAAAATAAGATGCTTGTTTTCACTGGAAACATTTTGTAACTCAGACTTTCACTCTTCTAACTTTGTGTTTGTGTGTTTCAGACGGTCTGGCTGACTGTATGGATCCAGACTGCTGTTTGCAGCCCTCCTGTCAGAACCAGTTATACTGCAAAGGGTCACCTGACCCAGGGGAGGTTCTCAGCCAGTCCCTGTCCTCACTGGCTCCTCAGCAGGTAAGGCACTCCAATTAGAAAAGAAATCAAAATCAGAATGTTTACTTGCATCATTATAGTGTTAAGATACCGGGGAGGGGTAACAGGAAGCAGCATCTGTCTATCTACTTATTTCCTTTTATTTCAGGCTACAAGTGTTTATCCAGGGCTGTAAATGGTCTTAGAAATGGTCTGCATTGCCATAAACTGGCAACAATGTCAGTGTAGTTTTGAATGGAATCATTTGAAAATTAAACTTTTTTTCTCACTTGCCTCAGGCTGCAAGATCTTTCTACCAGCGCATTCACTTCCTCGTTGGTCCTGAATCCACTCATGTGATCGCTGGAGAAAGTCCATTCAATAGAAGGTAATTGTGTGTGTGTCTGGTTTGCTGGACTCTGGTCCTGATTCACGACTGATCAGACAGATGTGTTGTAAAAGTCTAATCCATTTTGCAGTAAGAAGTGTTACAAGTGTTTGCTTTGCTTTCACATACAACTGGTTTGGTTTAGGTTTAAACTGGGGATTTTGATACAACTTGAGTGATTGAGATAATGTGTGAAATGTTATCATAACCATCAGGAATGATGTCTGAAACTACAAGATATAGATATATACTTCATAATTATGTAAAGCTTACCATACAGGAAAATGTGCAGTGCGAAAAGGATTTCCACATACAGAGTGGGGAACCATGACCTGAGAGGAAGAGGCACATTTATGTCCTGTCCTTCATCTTCTTCTTTGCTTTCTGCCTGGCTGGATAGAGCAGAAAAAGTGGGAACGACACACAAATTATAATGTAGAAACTTAGGGCTGCTATTTTCCTTGGTAATAGCCATTTCTGCCCACATCTGCCTCAGACATGGTATTCATTAAGTATGATAAGAGAAAAGGAGAAGGTGGCAGTCTCCAAAATACACAGTGAAAAGTTGGGCTACTGACTGATGATGGCAATTCTATTCGGCCATTTTTCTGCTTTTGTCACATTTTTATGTTAGCCTGAATATTTCATAAGAGCAGAGGGCCACAGCCCTGCGATAAAAAATCTCCTGTATTTCCATAATGGAATGGACCTGCAACCTTCTCATAAAAAATGCTTTATTAGTTGACCTTAGAACAGTGTTGAGTTTGTGTGTGTGGTGGGTGGGTGAGTGCATTGGAGGGCTCAAAAATGGTTCTTTTACACTTAAAGGAAAAAGAAGTGCTTTAATTTCCCCTTCAGATAACAGTAACTTTCGGGCCTAAATAGTTGCAGAAGGACCCATGGCAAATCATGTGTGCTCACATGCACAGATTTGCAGGCTAAACAAAAATGGTCAAAATATAGGTAACATCATCGGTGTGATCCACAGAATGTCATAGCACTTGGTTCAGGTTTAGGGAAAGATCCTCCCATGGCTTAATAGAGAATAGGTTCACATACATGTTTACATTTAATCAAAACCATCATCTTTCACTGACCTTAAGTGCTTTGTTGCCCAAATCACAGATGCAATTGTGGATGTGAACCCTGATCTGTGCTTTGGCAGATGCACTTTTTATGCCTGCCAGACTGCTGCCTTTAATAAATGTAGTTCTTTATTTACTGAAAAAATACTCTGCCTCTGCACAAAATCCAGCCACTGATCATCTTTCCAACAAAACACATTTTTGGTTAGGTAAAAAGGTATAAATGTAAAGTCTAGGAAATAGTGTTGTAAAGACACACATGCATATGTGTATATGTAAATGCAAGGACCTACCTACAACCTGGCTGATTATCAGACATAGCTGAAGATCATGTTTTTTTTTTCCTTTCTGACTTTGTTGTGAAAAGAGGTGGTCAGAGAAAGTGATGACAGTTGCAATTTAGGTGCAAAAATTCAACCTGAGCATAAAGCATAAACTCATCTGTCCCAATCAGCAAGTGGGTTCATGTGGAACCAAGAAGGAGAAGGATAATGGTCTTGCATTCAACAGACATTGGGATTGTTTGGGACTGACTCAGACATTCTTCAACCAGCACTGTTATTATTTGCATGGTTGGACTGATAAATGAGTCCAGTCAGTTTTAAATTACATCTGATTTAATCAGTCAAGTCTTTGTCTAATCAGATGAGAGTTCCTCCTCCATACATTTGTTTTATCTTTATAATGTTTTTATCATCATTTTCATATTAGATCTTTACCCACAGAAATAATCCCACTGTGATTTGGGAATTCTTTACCCCACAGGCTGAAATAAATTCTTCTTCACTCCATTTCATTAGCATCTTCATTCATTTGTTTGCTGTTTCAGAGATCAGTGAACTAAAACTAAATAATAGTTCTGAGGATGTTTCTTCCTCGTGGGTGCAATGAATAATTTCACTTTCATGATCTGGTCAGATTTGAATTTCTTTTGCCCCAGTGGTTAGGACTGATGTCAACACTGTCTTGAACTGTTAGATGACCTAATGGGGATAAACACAAAACTCTGGAAAGATGAACTTGCATGTTAGCACCCATTTTAGGCTTATTTTTGATGCAACTTGCCTAAAAACATGGGAGGTATGTGCTAACAGACGACACATGACAAACTGCATTCTGCCTAGATTGATTAGATATTGTGTTAAATGTATAAAAACTGCAGGGAAAAGTGCATGTCTATTTTGCAGTTTGAGATTTTAAAAAACAGCAGTCATTGAATTGTCTTGTAGAAATAAACAGATAGATCTACAATGGAAATGAAATATTGGTCAGACTGTCTCAAATGTGTTGCATTTATAGTTTGCTCTGCTTTCACCTTCAGTCCGTTTTGTCCCAGACCAGATCCAAGTGGTTTCAATCTGGAGAGTGTGCTGCTCTTCATCATATGAACACACTGTGTAGTTCTGCTCTTCTAATGTTCTGGCTCATGATCTGAACCAGTCTGTCTCTCTTTGTTACTTTGTCTTTTTCTCACCATTCTGACACCAGCGTACAGCACTGCTAGCTGCAGTATTGTAGTTACACAGCACTGCCTTTGTACAGACAGGGTGTAAATGTTGGAGCACCTTTAGGAAATGTTGGCATTAATTTTCAAGGCTTCATTGATTTTCACTGCTGCATGAAAGCGTTAGGTTAACCAACTTCTTCATACCTGTTTTCTGTAATTTTTGGAAACCTTAACTTGTTTATTTTTTTATTTAAAAGCTTAGGCAGTTTTCTGCTTACCTCTGTGTATTTAAGGTCATCCACTGGATTTGATAGACATATAATCCCTCCAGCAACTTCTGGGTCTAATCCTAGGTCTCTTCCCTATTGGCTGTGCCTGCTACACCTCCAAAGGGAGCAGTAACTTCCAAAGGGAGGTGTAGCAGGAAGCATTCTAACCAGCTTTACTCAGAGCTCCCTTTGGATGTCCTAACTCTGCACCCTGAGCCCAGCCACCCTACAGAGGAAATATATTTCAGCTGCTTGTATCGGGGATCTCATTCTTTCAGCCACTACTCAAAGTTCATGTCCATATGTGAGGGTTGAAATGTAGACCAACTGGTAAATCAAAAGGTTTGTCTTCTGGCTCACCTCCTTCTGCACCGCAACAGTCTGATGAAACTCTTGCATTACCACGGACGCCGCTCTGATCTGCCTACCCATTTCACCCTCACTGTGGAACAAGCCCCTAAGATACTTGAACTCATTCATTGGAGGCAGCAACCCACTCCCAACCTGGTGGGAGCTGCGAACTCAACACCTCCAAGTCTGAGGACAGAAAATGGTGAACCAGAAAGGCTCTGGTGTGCTCAGTTTATTGCAGTAAAAAAATCACCTCTCTCTCCCATCTTTCTCTTTCCTCAGCTTGGTGTCCATCATTCGTGGTCAGGTGTTGACAGCAGATGGAACCCCTCTGATCGGAGTCAATGTGACGTTTGTTCACTACCCTGAACATGGATACACTGTGACACGCAAGGATGGCATGTGTGTATTTACTTTTTATATTTATACACAGCTACCTGTTTTCTACATACCTCGTACTCCTCCTTGAAATTCTCATGAACCTTCCTGTATCAAATATCTATCAATGTAGTATATACTATATATACTATATAAAGGAACTAGGAGTGGAAGAAGTGTAAATGCATATTGGACAAGGATGTAAACGATCACTACAGAATGCACAGTCAAATACAGACACACATTGTATCCACAGAAATGCAGAGAACAAACACATGCTCCCACACACCTTGAAACATATGGATATGTAAGAATATGAGGGGCTGTATGGACAGCTGCAGGGACATGCATGCAAATTCAGAGAGGCACAAACACACATGCAGAATGACACTGACATTCATGTCACTTCACATTTCCATATGAATCTACACAACATATTTACGTGGCTGTTATTGATGTGCTGCAGGTTCGACCTTCTGGCGAATGGTGGAGCATCTCTGACACTGAGCTTTGAGCGTGCTCCATTCATTACTCAGTACAGGACTGTGTGGGTGCCATGGAACGTGTTCTATGTGATGGACACACTGGTCATGAAGAAGGTGAGTGTTGTCAGTGCTGTCTGTCCATATGTTTGTCATCATATGGTCATGGACTCACGATTGGCAGCTTTAAATGATCCAGTCACTTTAAACACAATGTTGAAGCTTTCATTTTTGATTTATTAGTTTTACGTTGACATATCAACTTCATTTCTATGTGGAGCAGGATGACATTCTTAGCTGTGGTTGTTCAAGACATGTATACAATTCAGAGAGAAAAAAACAAACACATTGCACTCATCAAAACAACCATTCTTATTATTTTCTATTTACAGCCCCCAGTGGTGGCTGCACACACACTGAGGCACTTCACAGCACCACACGTCACCCTGCTGTCATATTTGTATGAAAAATACTAAACACATTTCCACAACACTTTATTAGTCGGACTAGTTAGCTCGACTAACACAGGACTTTTAAAATGCATGTAAACACCTCAGTCCAGCTGAATCTGAACTTCTCATAGTCAGACTAACATGCCCAGATAATGAGTTTGGGAATCAGAGGAGTCAAACAGTAACAGTGGTGTTTTCTGTCTTCATATAACAGCATAAGTAAGAAGGATAGAGTCTGTTTCATTTGAATACAAAGTACAGTGTACAGCTGGAAAGTCCTCCATGTTTTTTGGCTCCACATGCTACCAGTTAGCTGCTAGCTATGTTTGTTGACTGGTCAGTGACGTGAGCCCGGTGCACTTCCATCAATAATTCAATTTATTGACGTGCATGTCTAGGAAACGGATGTTAGCCCAATTAAACTGTAGAGTCGAGCTACAAGGATAAACTAAACTGTGCATGTCAACGTAGTGACTCTTTTTTCTTTGTGCTGCTTTGTGTGTGGACCTAGCACAGCGATGGTGTGTTTTCAGCTTTTGACTGACCTTCCCTCCCTGGCAGACTAATGTGACTGTAAAGTGAAAAAGGAACTTGGTGTTTCACAGTCAATGAACTGATGACTCCGTGAATGAAAAGACTAACTGGCGCATGTTATGTCCGGTTGTTTCAGGAGGAGAATGACATTCCCAGCTGTGACCTGAGCGGCTTCGTTAGACCCAGTCCTGTCATTGTCGCTTCTCCTTTGTCTACGTTTTATCGAAGTACGCCTGAGGATGGCCCCATCATACCTGAGACACAGGTAAGAAATACCACAGAGGTGTTTTAGCAACTTTACACAAATAACCAATCACAATATTTACACTTTTATTAAAATTAAGATCTTGCACTGTGGTCATTGTGTTCGTTAAGTTTTCAGGGAGATTTAAATACATACCTCTGTTTAGATTCAATGTTACTTAACAATTTGCCCATCACAAATAAATGTCCATAAGTCCACTTAAAGATCAGAGCAAAAGAAATTCCCTTTATCACTCCAGTGTTGTCTGTGATTCAATTACTAATAGAAAATTCAGCATACGTTTGATGAAGGCAGTTTGCCAGAATGTAAACAAATGTAGGTTAAAAATCAGAGCATTATGGGAATTAATTCACACAACAAATAATTAAACAGATAATTCCAAATTCCAAAGGGTCAACATACTTTTTCTTGCCACTGTGTATTTTGGGGGCTAATCATGCCCTCATGCCCTCAAAAGTATAGACATTCACAATGTGCTTTAACTAACAGACAATTGTAATCTGTCATGTCTTTACTAAAAGTCCCCTTTAAACAGTCACAGTGTTGGTGGACAAAGTGTCCAGTCAGAGATATGGTTGAAGGTCTGAAGTCTTCAAACTCTGCCTCTTTCTCAGAGGCTATGTTGATCAGATTCAGAAGTGCCTCAAAGCATCTGAGCACAGCCTGGTCCAAGCCTGGCTTTCCCTTCCTGAGTTGTTCGATGGTTTGCCGAGACTTCAATGAGTCCAACTGACAGCCTCCTTGAACACTTCCCACACCCATGTTTTTGCATTCAGGAGATGCTTCAGGAGACCCCTGGAACAAACAAATCTAAATGGAAAGGCTTTCTTCTTCAACTTGATGGTTTTTGTTTCCAGTTGGTGTCCACCACCGGGCTCTCAGATTTCTGTCACAACAGACAGCCTAGGACTTTGTGACTGCAGCTGCAAACAGCTGCCTCCACAGGGGAGGCTTTTCTCTGGAGGTGGCAGACGACGACACTGCTGACAGGGACCTCTTTTTAAATCACACTGTTCTTCCAATCCAAAGAAAATGACTGGGAAATGTTTTGAAGGGCCAATGAAAATGCAAATAATTCCTTTTCTTTTTTTTTTTTACAATCGCTGTAGTACTCCCATTAGTAACATCAACGCTGATTTACAACTGTCACAGTTCTGTACACACACTCATTTAACAGGTCTTGTCCTGGACAGATACAGATAGAGGGATTGCCACACGCATGCACATGCTCATGCACACAAACACACAGAAAAAGAGAGAGAAGGGAAGAGAGAGAGAGAGAGAGAGGGAGAGAGGGAGTGCGTTACCACAGCCCTGGAGTGGTTGTTTTTATAGGAAACAAGTGGGTTATGCACGCACGCGCACACACACACACACACACACAGATGGACACACATGGTGCTCCACCCTATGTGCTGCTTCTAATTGCCTAAAGGCCTAATAGCACGTTTCTCTTGGGGGGCAACTCAGGCTCATCATGAAGGAATGTTGTAATTGCTTACACATTACACCATGTTATCTTTCTGCGGTGTGTGTGTGTGTATTGTGTGTCAGAGAAAGGGAAAGAAAGAGAGGAAGAAAGAGGAAACCTGGCAGTGTGCGTGCAAGAGAGATTGAGAGTGGAATACAAAGAGAAGCAGTAGTGTGTGTTTGGATTTTTATCATCACATTGTGTTAAACAGTCCACAGAGGAAATGAAACAGATGACAGAACTCAATGCGTGTTTTTTATTTTTTTACAACCCTGAACCAGCGCTCCATAATTATTTTTTATTTGACGAGTGTGCGTATATTAGCCTGTCGACTGGCGACAGGGACAGAGTGTGGGCTGGAAAGAAAGTGTATGCGCTGTGTGTGCAGATCAGAAGTAAGTGAATGGAAAGCTGCTACTTAGCTTTTGGTGCAGCTGAGTCCATTAGAGAGGAGGGCAGTGAAAAGGGCAGTCTTAAAGGGGATGTAATGGATCTGTAATGAACACTAAATGCCTGGCTAATGAAAAGGCAATGGTGCAGTTGAAAAAGGAATACCAGAAGAATCAAAATGGATCATTCCCCCAGGACCTTTTTTAAAAAGAAAACATTTACTGTATATACAGTATGTGTATGTGTATTTACTTTGTTGTTCAAGCAATGCTAGAATTACCATATGAGAATACAACTTTTTGTTGCAATTTTCAAAAAATAAAAAACAGCTTCTGTCTAAGTGTCAAGTAATTAGTTGGACCTCCTCTTACACTTGAACAATAGCAGGACCCCAACTTGATCAGGAATGCTCTTTTTCACTTTTTCAGAAGGGAAACAGGTTGAAATGACTAAGATATGCAGAATGAGAATCAATGTAAAAGCTAGTGGTGGCCTAAGACTTTTTCACAGTCCTGTATACAGTATATGAAATAAAACTACTGGCTGATATTTTATTGTTAGAGTATTTTACTGCCTGATAATTGTATCTGCACCAACCCCAACACTCCACAATTGGTCTGGCTCTAAAATTTAGAACTATTTACTTAAGATGTTTTGTGTATTGTTTGTGATGTATTTAAATCATATTAGCTAGTTCTACTTCAGAAATGTCATTGAATTGAGTTGGAAAGTAGCCATGGTCATATGTACAACTGTTGTGACACTGGAAGGTTTTATGTTTCTCTCTCTTCTGAGCATTCACTGCAACCACTACTAGAAGTGACTAGTGTGCAGTGCATTCCCTTTAATAGTGATGCTTCAGATGCCATTCAGGACAGTGAAATATGGCCATGTGCTGATGTGTTTTCTGTTATTTTATCTCCCTGCAGGTTCTGCAAGAAAAAACCTCAATACCAGGCAGTGATCTAAAACTGATCTACCTGAGCTCCAGAGCAGCAGGATATAAACCAGTCCTCAAAGTCACCATGACACAGTCATCCATACCTTTCAACCTGATGAAGGTGAGACATGTATTATATGATATCATTTGAATTTCCTCCAAGCCACTTTGATATGGTACTGCAGATCAGGGCAGAATGCCCACTATTACCAGCCTTAGTCAACTGGGCTGTCTCACTGGATGCAGACTGGAGATATAAGCTTGCCACTGACTGCATGCCTCATGTGGCATTCTCCTCCCCTTCCACTTCCAGCCTGTTACCATTTTCAAACAACGGACTGCAACAACAATCTCTGACCTGGCAAACAAAGCACTGAAACTGGCACATTTTGACAAAGGTTTGGATCGTGTGGTATTTTCTTTGTGGGGAATCACCTCCCCATGTGCAAATATTCCACTAAAACAAGTTCAAAAACATGTGCAAAAGGAAACAAAGAAGGATGAGTATTTTATGCTCCATAGCAGAATGATAAAGGCTGT
Organism: Psettodes erumei; assembly: GCA_016785225.1. Lineage (NCBI taxonomy): Eukaryota > Metazoa > Chordata > Actinopteri > Pleuronectiformes > Psettodidae > Psettodes > Psettodes erumei. Next base: position 538,360 of record JAFBJZ010000902.1, on the reverse strand, counting down.
AGCCAGACCATTGTCCACAGCTTTGTGGTAGCACTGTGGACAATGGTCTGGCTTTGCAAGACAAGTGCAATCCTAACCTGAACTAAGATTACAGTAGTGACCTTTATGTCTGGCTCTGTATCTCCAGGTTCACCTGATGGTGGCAGTGGTGGGTCGCCTCTTCCAAAAATGGTTCCCTGCCCAACCAAATCTAGCCTACACCTTTATTTGGGACAAGACAGATGCCTATGGCCAACGCGTCTATGGACTGTCTGAGGCAGTTGGTGAGTTTGTTGCTAATAGCAAAGCTGAACAGAACCAGCTTAAAAAAAAAAAAGATGTACTGGCTTGGCATCTTTGAGTCTTTGTGGAACACTATTGCAGTGTCAAGGAGCGATGGCATGATCAACTTTCATTTTCAAATTCAACCTTGAAGGACATAGAGCTTATCCAAGTACAGAGGAGTCATGACTGTGTGCCATCAACCAAGAGTCAAATTCTCAGATCCACCCGAAATGTGATGGGGAGCCAAGCTGAACTGCAGTAATGTGAGATCTGCGTGAGTTTTTGTGGAAAAGCTCACAGCAGAGCTCTGTGGATGAGAATATTAGGTTTCCTTTTACAACACAGAATAGGAATGCACACCCAACTGTAGCTTTTCTGGAAGGTTTTACAATTAACTCTTTTAACACTGTGCTGTGCTGGATCCACTTTTTTCCCATTCTTATTCTTGTGAACAGAAGAGTCACTGTAGGCAGTGATTCCATACAGTATTTGAAGCTTCAAATCAATAGTGAAGTTAGGACAGTATGTCTGAATCATCATGTTAACACGTAAAAGTTAAGGTTAAAGTAAACCTCCACAGAGCTGAGTCGTGAGTGAAGATACTCATATGTGATCCCCATGCACACCATCAACAACAACATAATGTTGTGTATTTAGTTAGTTGAAGTCTGAAAGTGAGCATGTTTTGAAAGAAAAGTTGAATCTATGATAGTATTATTCAGTGAGATGAAGTTCACACAACAATTACACTGCATTAAATCATCACATGCGAACTGGTCTATACAGTAACTGTGGAGAGGGGGGCTCCTCCGGTGCTGACTCTTCCTGAACACATATAAAGCTGGAGACAGCCACAGCTCAATAGATTTAGCAGAAAGGCTTTGACAGGGAAATGGCTTGGACATAATGTGCGTGCTAACCCCTCTGACACCTTTATGAGGGACAAGTCCGGCAGACGTACTCTTCACTGAGTTATTACTTATGGTAACCCAGCATAATGAGTTGACCATAAAGACGATTTATTGCTGTGTTTTTCTACACTTCAGAAATTGCTGCTCGTAAGTCAGAAGATGATAGCATTAGCACAAGAATATTGGCAGTGTATGTCTGGCAACATCTGAAATCAAATGTGAGGCACAGATGTCATCAGGAATCAACTGCATTTTGCATCTGTTTGTGCTCACCTAAGATTTCCATTAACTTGGTATGCAAGTAAATAAGATGTAAATTGGGTTTTTTCCATGTGTGAAAACAGGTGAAAAGCTTGTCTTCACAAAGTCTTTTTGGTCAGCTTTTGTCTGTTTGTTATTGTAATGCTCATTTTCACCACAAAAGTCTGAAGTGTACCACTATCCCAGTCTAAACTAAAACCATTCACGTTTTTAATTTTGATCAAACACAGGACTTTCACTCAAGAGATTAGGGTTTGGATCCTGTTTTATTTTTTCGACTTAGTTTATTTATTATTTTCAAAAACATCTCTCTTCTTTTTTACATTAAATAAAAAGCACATCAGAGGAGATTGTTGTCTGATTATCAAAGAAAAGAAGAAGTGGGACACACAAATGCATTAAAGCACAATATCTGTACAAAAAGCATTCACACTTACTCAGTTAAATCTCCCCCTTTCTAAAGACTGTCAGACAGTTTTAGTCCATGTGTTCAGGACATCATGGGCTTAGATCTGATTACATGTAAATAATGATTTCCAAAACTAGCATTTAGGAGCTAAAGAGCCAGATATACCTCCCAGGAGGTGGTGGAGTCCAAAAACAGAGAAAAAAGAGAGGGAACACTGGACCTCCATTCATCAGGTGGACACAGACACCACTCCAACTTAACTGCTGGATGTGGAAATAAAAAGAAAACTTGTTGCTTGTTGGCTGAGTTAAATATACCTATTGTAAATATAACTATTGTATATCTAATTTATTATTTCTCAGGGTCTAATTAAATTAAAATATAGTCATAGCATCTATAACCTCTAGTCTATGTGGCACTATTACTTATCTTTCTTTTCATCCCCCTCCTCCATATCATCACCCTATTAAAATAATGGCCTACGTCATTTTTTTTTCCAGTTTTTGGCAGAACACAAAAAACTTTACCAAAAGCATTATCAAGAGATGATTTAGGTCAAAAACTCATTTTTGCCAAAAAATAACTGAGGGCATTATTTCAATAGGGTGATGATGTGTGTGTGCAAGGAACAAATTTGAAGCATGTGTATGTGTTGGGCCATTCCTGAGCCAGGAGTCAGTGGACGTTAGGAAAGCAGACAGAAGTGGGGTTATCGCCACATTTCACTGTGTGTTCAAACAAGACTGAATCCCACAAACTTTCCTGTTTGGTTTGGTCTGAACTAAGCAGAGGAACAGAGGTGAATAACTGAACTTGCCCTGCTCCCTGTATTCAACAGTGTCGGTGGGGTTTGAATACGAGTCCTGCCTGGACCTGATCCTGTGGGAGAAGAGAACAGCTGTTTTACAAGGCTACGAGCTGGATGCTTCCAACATGGGAGGGTGGACCCTGGATAAACATCACATCCTGGACGTGCAAAACAGTAGGTGTCAGAACATGAGGAAAGATTAGAGTTTAGCTCAGAGTTTATATGTGACAGTTAGGGTTGAGAGTTGCAATGTGCACTGAAATGTGAATATGATCAAAGTAGAACACATACATATTCTCTTTTTGTTCCTCATATCATGCACCACCACTTCAGACCTTCCTTTATCCCTCTTCCATGTCTCCCTATTTCCCTCAATTTTCTTCCTTGTTTTTGCCTTGCAGTGCATTGTGAAATTAACATCTTTAAATTATGCCTTTCCTTGAATATGTTATCAGAAAAGTTTCATGAACAACAGTTGTGTAATCTTTATTAGGTTTGTGGCAAGTGTTGAATTTGGAACCAATATTGTGACAGTAGTTCTATCCATACTATAGAAGACTGTAGATGTAATTATACAAAAATAAAAACAACAATTACATTATTTATATAGGAATATGCACCATGTGCACGTTGCTTGTTGATTTTAAATATTGCAATGAAACCTCAGGGTTAAAAAATGTTGACTCAATATAATACTTTCCAGTCTAAACTTGCATCAAATGATAGTTTTTTCCAAAGTGGGAAATTGGAATTTCTGGATTCCAGACAGTTGTCAAACGTGTTGTGATGTATCTTAATGCTGATGATCATTACTCACTCATAACTTACTTTTTCTTGGCCACAAAAAATCTCAGTGTTAAATGAAAAAGAAAACACTGATAAAAAAAATTGTGATTTTCATATTTTTTGCAAACATACACTATTGAATGGCAAACTGTTCTTGATCAAGATATTCATAGCCGTTCCTTCATTACAACATGGGCACAGATAAATAAAAATAAAATCCACACAGAAATCACCTGAACATGTTTATTGAGCTGTCAGATAATTGGTATAGCTGTACTGAGATGAAACACATCAGAGCTGGAGTTGATATTGACATTTCATTGCTCAACACACCATATATGACTTGGAACGTTGTGACTAAAGCCGATACCCCAGCCTCCCCCAGCACCTGACCTTTAGTTGCAGTCTGTGCAACTGTGCTCATATTTAGATGTGTACTGATGGAGACTCTTCCTTTGATAGCTCGGTCATGGTTAGAGACACGCCAGCTCCTAAGTAGCAACACAGCTTTTGCAATCAGCCTTTTTTACCAGACACCATGCCAGGCTCCAAGAGCTCCGGCCTGGCTTGAATGGATACATCCTCCACCACGCTAATGTCTGCATCACGGGGTTCTGGAAAAGTCCTCCACCTCAAAAGAGCCCTTGAGCATAGCTGCCTTATGATTCTGTGTCGGTCTCTATTTATCTCCGGTCTGGGGATGTAACTGAGCAACCTCTGCCCACACCCTCCCTCTCAGCCCCTTGCCAGCTTTTTACCTCCACCAAGAAGGGTACGTTTCAGGGTTTGTTTGTTTCTTGGTTGGATTTTTAGCTTTTCTATTGAGAAAACGTATGGACAGAGTCTAAATAAATGTGCTTGACAAAAAAATGAATACAGTTAGTTAATGAGAAGTTCATCTTTTTCCCAGCTGCTGGACACAATCCATTCAATTCTGAAACTGTGATACAAACATCCATGTAATATCACAATAACAGAGCACCCCCCCAGGAAAAAAGAGGTAAAAGCCAATTTGTGATTGAAGAACTGTTCCTTACCATGTGGAGCCCACCTTTCAGGAACTGATTTACTGTATATAAGAGTAGTTACATACCTTTTTTTCCATTTTCCATATTTAAAGGCACTTTGACTTTATAACCCCCCAGCCACCCCCACCCCTTACTCCTGCTCTCCTCCCTCCCTTCTTTGCTGTCCTCTATCTGTCACCTCATCCATCACATTACTATTCATCCCTTTCTGCCTGTGGTCCTCTTGGGCTTTCAACACCTTGTCACCTGATTTTGTGTGTGTGTGTGTGTGTGTCTGTGTGTGTATGTGTGTGTGTTTAAAACACACATGTGATTTGTGATTTTCTGTCTGTCTGCATACTGGTCTCTGTGGGTGAGATTTTCTGTCTTGAAGGGACAGTGCAGCAACACAGTGTGTTTCTCCCTTTGAGACTAAAACACACAAAGAGAGAGAGGGAGAGGGAGAGAGAGAGCAGCAAACACAGTGGTTTCTTTGTAGTTAGTCATGTAGCTGGGGTAATGATGTGGATAGGATAGTGTGCTGGATTTGGATTAACATGCCTGTGCAGATACAGCCTGGCAGTGAGATGCTCTTCAGTGATTTCATTGTTTCTTGTTTTGTGCTTTCATGGTGTGACAGGGAAGAATGACTACTTTTGAACTGAGTGAATATCTTGTATTCAAATTTGACTTTCATCCTCATATGAGATATATTAGATTAGATTAGATTACTGTGTGGAGTTCTCCCCGGTCTAGTGTAGGTTTCCTCCCACAGTCTAAAAGACATGCTTGGGTGAATTGCAACATAAAATTGGCCTGTAGGTATGAATGATGAATATTTAAAGGAGCAGATGAAGTAACACAACACAACCAAATAACAACATGATATAACAAAAGTCTCATATAATTTCCAATATTGGTTTTAGAATTTTACGTGTTTGTTCGGCAACCCAGATTTTTAAAATGTGAATGGCTTCAACTTTTTTTGTGCATTACTATGTTCAGTGTTCAAGCGATCAGAAAAGTATGACATGTAAACTATTGTGCCCCCAACCTGGGTGTTTTTTATCACAATTATTGTGGGTAAGAGACAGAGACAATGTGTAAAATGAACAGGATTTAAAAAAGAGGGAGGAAATATACATGAAAAGAGAAGAGAGACATATGCTGGATTTGTGTGAGTCCACATCTTTACACACACGACTGCTGTTGTGTGATCTGTGAGCACTGAATAGCAAGCTGAACTGCTGAACAGCTAAGATAAGACTGGATGAAAAAGAGAGAGTGAGTGTGTGTGTGTGTGTGTATGTCTGTGTGTGTGTGGGTGTGCATCGAGGTGTTTCAGGGGCAGAGCGTAGTCGATCTGCTTCCCTGTGCATCCACTGTGAGGATGTTTTCCAGTCAGGGTGTGTGTGATTTCCATCCAAGTGTACTTGAGAGTCTTTCAAGCTCATGTTTGTCGATGAATTCACGTATCAGTGTGTGAGCAGAGAGACAGACACCGGAGCATTAAAAGTGCAGCACGACATCTTGCAGCCATAGCCTGGGCGCTGAGAAAGAGTTACTTTTCATCCTGAACATCCAAATGACTGGGCTTAAAACAGCTTCTTCCTTCTGTTCGTTATCATGACACATATTCTAAATGTAAGAGTTTGTTGTTGAGTGTTCTGACAACAGCCTACAAATGAAACAGCTTTAAGAAGTTGAAAAAGATTTTGAACGATTACACTAAAAAAAAACATATCCATGCAATCAAAGATTTTCCAAACTAACCAGTAAGTAAGCTGCAGGTAACTGTTACAGTAGTGCACCTGCTGTAAAAGAACCGAGGAAGGGCAATATTAGTTTTATCCCTCTAATAAAATGTCTGCTGTATGAATTTCTCTCACCCTGCAAAAATAAGTGACAGGTATGCAGAGACCCATTTATTATGCTCAGTCAACTTGAGCCCAGTCTTCTTCTCCAGTTGTGATAGCCTGCAGCATGAGGAAAATGATAGAGAGAGAGAAGAGAGGAGTATGCTTTATATTCTCATCACATGTGAGCATTTGGTCAGGGCCTCTTGGCATTACTTTGCAAATTTAGACCACAGGTGACAGGGGGTTAACTGGAAGTAAAATAACTGTCGAAATATAAACAAAATGTCTGAAGACTGAACTGCTAGGAGAACGAGACACTGTATGACTGAATTGGTTGCCTGTAGCCTCCGATTAAGCTAAAGTTAGCTACTTATTACAATATGTCGTGATATTATTTAAATTAAGTGACCTTAATTAGTATTGTGGAGAATGTTCCCCCATTCCATTTTCCAGCAGAGATCATCATCACCCACTGTTAGAGTTACAGTTTAACACTGACATGGGTTTAAATAGGAATCATTCTATTCAGAGACCTCAGTGGCATATGTCCATGTGTTAAAATATTTTCCAGGAACCTAGGTAGTAGGTTGGTAAATCTTTGACCTCCATGGCTGGATGTTGGGTGAACTTCTTTTTGTTCCCAAAGGGATTAGTGTTCTCTTTCTAAAGTAAATGGTTGACTTAATGTCAGTAATTTATTTTCATTTTCTCCATCAACCACCTTTTTGTCAAACATTGCAGTAATAAACATTCACTCACATCACAAGAATTAGCTGAATAGTAATTAACACAACATATTAATGTCATAATGTGCATCATTGTTGTCAGTGTTAAAAGTGTTAAAAATTCAGAGATTACCATCAAAAGCTAATCCTAATTAAACTGCAATACATAAAAGAGAAACATAAAAAACTTTTCAGAACATTTCATTTCAAATTAATTTCATCAGCAGAGATGAAGGAAAAGGCAACCTCTGGCACCAAATGAAAGAAAAAGGAATTCCTCATCTGAAAGATGTAGTTTGTTCATCCTCAGCCATGACGAGCGACTTTCTTAAATTTTGCAGGAGTGTGTTTCGCTGATTGGCTGAAGGGCATTCTTCACACTGACTAACAGGGCCAACAACCTGCAGCAACAATTCTACTAGCTTCATACATTATACATGTGAATGTTATTTGACTGCCTTTAACGCTCATTTATTCTGTGTGTGTGGCACAACCTGTGTGACTGCATGCAGATGTAGGGCCCATAATCAGATCCATCCTCAAGGAGTAAAGTAGTCGTTAGCATAATGTGTGGAACAAACAGCGGGTTTGTGTGTGTCTCTCAGCTGTTGCCTGGGCACTGTTAGACCGTATTTGGCTGACCACACCTGATGCATCTGCGGCACTGTTGGCTGTAGTCTGCTCTTATCAGCAGCTGCTGAGTGCATTCAGCTTGTTAAATCAGCAGCAGCCTAACTAATGATTCCGAGATCACCGCTTTGCTGCGTTTTCCCCCTCTATTTCTCTTCCACCTCATCTTTTCTTCTTCCTCGAGCAGAAGACTGTGTGTAGAAAACACATTCCTCAGTTTTGTATCCAAGCAGTTGATAGGGTGAACTGATGGTTGGCTGGTTTGTTTCCTCTTTACCTTTGACAAGTATGGTTTGTTTGTTGGGGTTGATCCAGATCAGTATCCAGATTGTGAGATGGGGCACATTTTGAGTCATATCTGCATAAATGCATAAAGATTTGACATAAGAAAATTTGAAGGACACTATCACAAGGCTGTCAAGAAAATATCACAAACTGATCAAGATACATATAATAACTAATAGAGGTTGAGTCTTCCAACCATTTGTATAATTGTAGCTGATTCAGTGGAGTGGTAACGGATTTTAGTTATCTCTGGTAGTTACAAAGATAGACCCAGATGAGATGATTGTCAGTATATAGGTATTTCCTCTTCTGTTTATTTTTTTCTGAGCCATATTAGCAGCATTACTCAACATTTCATTATGGGTGTTAGTGATGTGTCCATGGCAGGTTTGGAGAAGTGTTCAGTCTCTCACAGTGCTTTCTAGTTGTGTGAGTTTTTCGATTGCATTGTGTTAAAGTGAAACTTTTGTTGAAGATGTTAGGCAAAACAACGAGGTCTTACCAGTCTGACCTTGTTGCTGCCGCATCTTTGAGATAAGATTGATGTTTTCAGGGCCCTTAGGGGATGTGGTACGAATGCAAACATCTTGGTTTGGAGATTGAGAGTTTTGAGATCAAGGTCAAATGTACTCACTTATACACACACACATACACACACACACACACAGGGCTGTGAGAAAGCCTTAGTGCCCTCTCTTTTAACACAGCAGGGGAATTTGATGTTCCTCACTCTCAGTATACTGCGTGCACACACATTTTTTTCCCCAGTCAGGCAAGTAGTCAGTTGCCTGTATAGACTGCAGCGCAGCATGGGTGGAAACCCTGCTGGCTCGGCCTATGTTGATCAATCCACACCTACTAATGGAGGGAGAGATGAAAGAGAGACAGAAGGAGCAGGGGATAGAATCAAGAAGAAGAAGAGGGATATAGCTGGACAGGAAGGGAACTGACTGATATGGGATTTAAGCACTGATAGTAATATGCCATGCTGGGTTTAAAGAACCTACAAATTGACTACATTCACAGCTAAAAGTTCAAGAAACAAACAAAAAAAAACAGAACACAGAACTGTCGACCTTTCAGAAAATCCTGAAACCTGCACCATGTAATACAAAATAGGTCTTCTACCATTAAAACATATTGATGCATAAATCATATAGCAGAATATGTCAAGAAATGGACAAATCTTTCAAAGATATGGCAGAGTATTGATGGTGCCTGTGCCTGTTTTAAATAGCACCTCTTGAAGGTGGGGCTGAAAGCCCCTGTTATCACCTCCTCCTGGCTGCATCACGCTGCTTCCCCATCTCTGTCACCGTCAAGTCTGTCAAGTGCTTGTGGTTTGTTGCTTCTTATCCATATTTTTCTTTCACTCGGCATTATGACTTGTGTCTTTTTTCATTATACCTTATCTACAAAAAGTGGAACTGTATCATTCACTCCCCTGCACATGTATTCTCTCAGCTGCCCCACACCGTACTCTCTTTTGTGTCTTTTACCTTTAAACTCATCTGGGATGGGAAAAGAGAGGTGGTCATAGCTGGAGGAGGTTCCTTTATTAGCAGATTACTAACATTTATCAAAGGTGATTATTAATAATTTAAAAATTATATAAAATATTATAATTACTGATGATGGGGCAAGGAACAATAACCAAACAGTAAATGCAGTCTAGATTAAAAGGGGTTCACTCAACATATATATATATATGGAAGTGAAGGGGATTGTCCAGTTCGCTCTTGTAACTCACTGTTATTCACTAAAATCTCTGCCCGGACCCAAACCTCTTACTTGAGCATCAGCCTGGTGTAGCTGCAGCGCGGCCCTTCCATAAACACTGGCAGTGCCGTGTTGTCATTTGCCGGGTGAGCAGTGGGAAACAGCGGAGTGGATTCAGGTGAAGAAAACGAGTGATCCGTCAGTATCACTGCCCAGCTCCACGGAGTGTCTCTCTGGCCAGGCTGCTGACAGTGCAGTCAGCCATGTCTCTAGTCAGCCTGTCTCTACTTCCATCACAGTTAGCTTGGTGACTCAGTCATTTTGAGACACACTGTTGCTCCGGCACTGTAACACAGCTAACACAGCATTCTGTGATGGGACTGTGCTGGTGCATGGAGAACACACTGTCAGTTCAGAAGATTGTGATTAACATGGGTGCCCTCTGATGTTACTTAAATTAAGCAAATGAAAGATGGTGCAGCACTAACACAGCAACCCTTGTTGATAGTAACATGAATTGTGTGTGTGCTTACGTGTGGTAACACAGTAACCAGCCGACATGTTAAGGAAAGTCACACATGAATACATCATTTAATCTGAGTGCACTACTATACTAGCTAGATAGATAGATAGATAGGCGATAGGCCAGTTTCCAATATGGCAACAGAGATTTAATAATTCAACTCACCACAGGAGGTTCCTTTTTCATGTCTTACTTTGAAGAATGAGAGCATCCCTTTCACATTACATTAACACATTAACCTTCTCACATGTCAGCCCCCCACCCCTCTTCCTCCTGCTCACACCTCATGTTGTCTTTTTTCATCTTTCTATAATGTACTTGGGCTTCTTTCCCTTTTTCACTTGAATTCCAGGTGCTTTCCAGCACATCCCACAGATCCTGAATCAGACTGAGATCTGTGGAAGGCCAGGTCAACACCTTGAACTCTGTCGTGTTTCTTAAACCATTCCAGAACATTTTCAATGTCAGGTTACGATATCTTGCTGAAAGAGGTGACTGCCATCAGGGAATAGTGCTGTCATAAAGAGGGGTACTTGCTACTGATTCAGTTATGGATTCTCTCTCTGACATTTCAGTTTCCAAATCCTCATTAACCTATCAATGTAAAAAATTAAATGAATTCTGCAAATAAAAAAAGACAACCCAAAGCTGCTGGGAATTGGCTTCAAACTTGATCAAAAATGAGGGATGTTACACAAAGATAATAACGACACCACTGCCATGTTCTGTAATGAATGGGAATTTGTAGAATATTAATTTAGTAACTTAGTTATACGAAGGCCAGGGAAAAACAAAGAAGAAATCCTCTTGTGTTGCAAGTACTGAGTCCTGAGTATTCAGGATAAAGTCAAAAACTAATGACATTGCAATCCAAATTAGATCTCAGAAGGACTCAGGGTGCATTGGAGAGATCAGGAGCAAAGTGGATAGAGGAAAGAGAAAAGAACACTTTGTGTTTCAGCAATCTGGAGAAGAGAAGACGGGAAAATGAGGCCGTTTCAAGTTTACTGATAAATGGAGTAAAATGTAAGAAACCTTTGAAAAGGAGGTTTTCATGTTGAAGACATCTTCATTCTTCCATACTTTTTTTAATTAAACACTGATGTCATTGAACAAATCATTGAACATATCCCTCTGCTCTGATGGGCTCATGGCTGATTCCTATGAATTCTTTTTGGAAAGATGTATCTTTAATCGGTTGTTGAAAACAGTCCAAGACAGAGAGACGGGAACTAATGCCAAGCATGAAGCAAGGTCTAATTACACTTGGTCCCAAGGGTAAGACAGTTACTCGACAGTTTAAGACCAATTACACTTTTCAACACTGACTATAAATTATTTATTGCAGCTGGAATGAAAACAGGCCTGTCCCAAATAATAAATGAAAGACAATCTGTTTTTCTTGGTGGAAGATCTATCTACAATAACATAAAATTGGTTCTAGATTTCATTGAGTCATTAGTCACAGGATTATTATTTATTTCTGGATTTCTATAAAGCCTTTGACTTCAGAGGAACATCTTTTGAGTTTAGGAATTTTATTGGTGTGTTATCCAATTAATTAATTAATTGCTCAAAATGTACAGGGTATTAGACAAGGTTGCAGCAGCTCTACTTTATTATTGCCAATGGTTGCAATGGTCGCTGAATTGATGAAGAATAATATGGGACTGAAAACACATGACAGTTAGTCAATGTGCTGACAAACCATTGTCTTTAAAAGATGCAAAACAAAGTACCACAGTACTGGACTCCATTAATCATGTATTTAAAGCAGCAGGTATGAAACACTGACAAATGTGCCTCACATAATAAACCATCACTATTTTTTTTAACATAAAGCTTTAAGTACCACTTTAATTAGGAATAAAGAAGTGGGGGAGAAAGAAAATTTACCCATTTCTGACCCACAAAATACTACCACTAACTAATACTAATAGTAACACGAATTATAATAATACTATTATATTATGTAGTTGATTAACCACACAAAACCAGACATGATAAAAGGAAAGCAACAATAGAATCAAACAGAAACAAGATTAGTGAAATTACTTAAAAATAAATTAGTACATGGCTACATTACATATTATTAAAAGAGTAGATAAGTAAAATTAAAAAATAAGAAGATGGACAACATCACATGTTGAAATAAATTACATATTTTATTATATATTTTTTATACAAAAACTCTGTATTGTAAAATACACCTGATGGGCCCAGCAGTTAATTTGAATTCAGCCTAGGGCAGTTACATTGTTTTCGTTTAATTTGAACAGGACAATGTACTGTACAACAAAAGATAAGTAATAGCAGTAGAGAATCATGCATTTTACCTTATAATCTGATACAGGATTTTTCAGGATAAATACAGTTTCATTGTTTTACGGTCTTCATACAGCTAATTTCACACGTACATGCACACACAAGCACAGCATCCTTTTCATCATCCTCTGGGACACCTGTGGTGAAAGACAGAGAAATACCCACAAATATGTGTGTGTCCAGTGTCACACACACTCACTCACACATGCACCTGCCTCCTCATCAGCACTGTTACGAAGCCTTTCCACTGCAGCCTTGGGATAATGAGGGTAGGGTGGTGGAGAAGCATTTTAAATGCTGTTTGTGACTCATCTGTGCAGTGAAAAAGAATGGAAGTGAGCACAAATGCTAACAAATGAGATTACCCAATGATCGGATGTTCCATATTTACCTATTTGTCATGTAAAAAGATCTAATAGTTCAGTTGAATAAAGGCAAACTTTTAACATTAGGCATTTAATATCAAGTTAATGATAGTTGATGTCTTTTGTTAGCAAACTGAGCTCATGGTAGAAAAGCTGGAGATTAAGGCAGGTAATTACACAGCACTCTCACTTTCAAACGTGCCACGTGTTGGTGCATTATGAATGACTCTCATTCTAACAGATCCATGTTTTCAGTCACAACACAAAGTAGAATTAGTCTGGCTGTATTATCTCTCCACTTATATTCTTCTCTCATATTTACATCTTCTTTCCACCAGGTATATTGTACAAAGGCAATGGTGAGAACATCTTCATTTCCCAGCAGCCCCCTGTCATCAGCAGCATCATGGGTGAGTATAGATTCAAACTGAGCACTGAGTACCTTGCACATTCATAATCAGCACTGGTCACGTCTGCTTGTTGCAGGAATAGTTGGTAATTTAATTTTGATTTGCTCCAGGGAAGTGTGAGTCAGGAATCTCATGGGACCCAGGAAGAAAACATTTTGTGTTGTTATGTGCTGCTCGTTCCCCAGCATCTATAAAACTATAGAAATTATGAGAAACATTTATGAAGCACTGTGACAAGAGTCTTTTAGATAGTCAAAAAATGTTTCAACCTTCAAATCGGAACAGATAAAAGATATTTTTTAACCATTTCACAACTTACTTAAAGAACTTGCCAATGAGTAAACACATTTGAATGAATATACATTTCTGACCTTTAGGATTTTACTTAATTGGTTCAGTATTTTTTCTATTTTTCTTGTTTCTTGTTTACTAATGCAAATACATATATTTTATTTATATATATATATGTGTGTGTGTGTGTGTGTGTGTGTGTGTGTGTATATATATATATATATATATATATATATATATAAACATCGGAAGACAGTGGTAGTGATAGATGTAGCAATCCCCAGCGATAGCAACATCAGAAAGAAGTTCTTTCTTCGAGCTTCTCGTGTTCTACAAGAAGCTCGAGAAATACCAAGGGCTGAAAGATGAGATAGAGAAAATGTGGGGTGTGAAGGCAACTGTGGTACCAATAGTGATCGGGGCACTAGGGGCGGTGACCCCCAAGCTGGAAGGATGGCTCCAACAGATACCAGGAACAACATCAGAGATCTCCGTCCAAAAGAGCGCAATGCTAGGAACAGCTAAGATCCTGCACAGAACCCTCAGACTCCCAGGCCTCTGGTAGAGGACCCGAGTCTGAAGGAGACACTGCCCAGGTGGGCGAGAGGGAGATTTTTATATATATTTGATAGGTTCACAATATTGTTGCTTCAAGTATTCACCAAGACTGTAATATGATGCCACAGAATTCTTGTGGGAAGAATGTGCACTTCATAATTTGACAAATTTTTTTGAGGTTTTAGACAGTCTCTAGTGGCCATTACAGGAACTGCAAGTTTTCCATCCAATTTGGAATGCCCACTTTCTTATGTATTGCCATCCTTGGTACCTCTAATCCTACTGCCGGCCAGTCTGTTCTGTGGAAACAGCAGAAACAACTGCTGTAGTCAGTGAAATATGGATTTCGACCTCCTCTCCCTAGGAAATGGGCGTCGCCGCAGCATCTCCTGCCCCAGCTGCAACGGGCAGGCGGAGGGCAACAAGCTGCTGGCACCTCTGGCTCTGGCCTGTGGAGCAGATGGCAGTATCTTTGTCGGAGACTTCAACTACATCAGGAGGATCTTCCCCTCTGGGAATGTTACCAGTGTCATGGAGCTGAGGTAAAAGGGGGAAGGGAGGGAGGATGGCTGCCACTGTTGAATCTGGAATTTGAACCTACTCTAGAGACAAAATCTCTTACTATCACAGAGATTTCACTCAGAAAACTGACGATCCATTTTAAAGAAATATTAACCAAACCATTTCATCAAGGTTCCTCAGGGTTATTGTTAACACATTAATGTAGGTGGATTTGAATAAAACAAGAGCTAAAATATATGGAAAAAAACTGACTGACATGAGAGTCCTTCGTTTTTAATTAAAAACACTCATCCAGTTCATCTCTCTGCTGCATCTTTTCTGGGCATGTTTCCTTCCTGTTCAGCTCCACATCACTGGTCATGGAGGACTTTTAAGCAGTGCTTGAAAGCCTAAAGAAAGAGGATTACATGCATTGTCAGATTGGACACCCAACCACTACAGTGGTTGAAGTGCTTATTCTCTCTGAATTTAGAAACATGATTCTGGTACTGTATTCTGGTGGATCCTAAGCATCTGAAATCGTCCCCCTATTGATTTCGATGAAGCATGGTTCAAAATAAATGTTTTTCAACTTCTTACTGCTTTTGTTTTACAGTAAGTTTTTCTTCTGGTGGTTTTCACTATAATATCTATAATGAAACAACCTGTCTACTAACTCTAGTTTCTTCTCCGTTTCCTTTCCTTGCTTGCACTAACTACACAAGAAACAAAGATTTCAGACATAGGTAAGAGTGACTAATCATTCAAATCTTAACCTTATTTAAATTTCACTGTCAACATATGCTGCTTACGCATCGGGATCTTGTCTGCCCATCCTTCTCTCTCTCTCTCTGTTAAAAAAAAAATCACTGTTCATTCCACACAGCTTTCAGACCTGAGCATATTCTCCTGTACCCAAAGTCACCTTACATCAAGGAGACAGAAACTACATTTACAGATTGGTCAAGCTATGGCTGTAGTTGGACTGTGTGATTTAATTGGAGTACTGTTCTCCTCCCAGTATAGATGCACATCCATAAATCCATTTATTGATTGAAGTATGTCCAGTTGACCTTTTACATCAAAGACCAAACCATCAGCAAACAAGTTAGCTCGCAGCAAACTGGTAGCATGTGGAGCCATAGAAACATAGACGACTCTACAGCTCTGTACATTTCTTACGTGCTGTATGCTGTACTGTGTATCTGTATTCATGGTGTTGCTGCTGCAGCATGCAGCTGTTCTCTTCTTCTGTTACACATTTTGTTTGACTCCTCTGATTCCCAACCTCATTATCTGGGTGTGTTAGCCTGACTATTAGAAGTTTGATTTGCCAAGTTATCTATTGAAGTTAGTGAGCTAACTAGCTGGCCCCATCCCATCTCATCTCCTCTCATTAGAGGATGCTCTGATCGTACCACTGGACCACTTATATGACACTGTCCAGGTATCTACCAGGCTCCTCCGACTCCATCAGTGCTACCAGCGCAATATCATGTGAATTTATGCTGAAGTGCTTGGGCTCAAAGTTAACACAGTCACTGGCATAAGGACTATCAGAGAGTAGCTGACATGACAATGTTGGTGAACAGTTTCTACACAGGTTTTGAAAAAATGAAATTGATCCCAAGGATCATCTGATGAGCTGTTGCAAATTGTAGCCCCCCACACACTTAAAAGATGTAGATATTTACATTTTTTGTTGCCATGATCACATTTTTTACTCACCACAATAACCAGTAAAATCTGACAAAAAGAATCACCCATTCACCTTCTAATCGTTAATGTTCCAATGTGACTCTTCAACAATCAGATGAGAGGCAGAGAGATACAGCCGTGATGTCTCCCTCAGTGTGCTTCTTCTTCCCTCTCTAATCTTGACAAGCGTTCACAGGAAATCCAGTCTATTCTTCTGTTGTCAGCTCACATGAACAGCGCAGTCATCAGTTATCAGCAGCAGCCCCCAGCAAGGAGAAATGTGTGTGTGTGTGTGTGTGTGTGTTTCTTTTCTTCCTTATTTCTCTCTGTTTTATTATTATTTAGTCTCTTTGTCCCTTTCACTCCAAGCCCCATACTCAGTGTCCTCTTTAATCCAAGAACATTTATAGTTAACGCAGACAAAATTTCACACAAGCATGACAAACAAAATATGACATAAATAGATAAAGCACCTGCCATTGTAGCTCTGCTACTTGGTAGTTGGTATATGTGAAAAGTTGAAAATATGAAAACAGCTGCCAGTTGTGGCTGGAGACAAGGTCTTCTCTTCCATCACACCTACTCACTTGATCCACTTTTAGTTGTGCAGCTTGAAGTAAAACATTAGCTGCACGACTTACTTCCTTACTTCTATTTCTACTTTTTCTCATGTAAAGGACCTGAACACTTTTTTTCCAGAGTGGAGCTCGGCAGCTTTTTCTTATGATTTGCACAGATGAAGATGAAGAGTGTCACTTTACAAAGATGAAGATGACAGGTGTGCCAGTGGTGCAATTTATACGCTGAGAGTTAGGTTGTAATTGGAAATTTGACCTTGTCTAGCTAGAAAATGGAGTTGTCAGCCTGCTATTTGCTCTGGATTCCTTTTGTCTGTCTCATTCACACATGTATATAGTCTCTCTTCTTCTGCTGCCCACTTGTTAGTGTGTGGGAGGTTGTCAGCCATTCAGATATGTATTTATGTATCTATGCCCACTCTGTGATTTAGGCTGATACGCAGTGATCTGTTGCTCATGTTGTCTCATTCGCACCTTTTCAACATCATTCCATCTTAAACTGAGACTTCACCCAGTTGGTTGCCTTCTCTATCTCCTCATATGTACACAGAGAGCAGCACCATTCCTGCAGATTAGATGAATTTCTTTGAGGGCAACCAAATGTATTTTACAATTACACTTCACTTTTTAAAGTAAAGCACAACTTCCTCTCAGGAGGACTTGTCACCGAGTTGTTTTTTTTTATACCTTTGGCTATTCCTGCATGTGCACTATTTCATTTCCTCCTCTATGGCCTGAGTTCTTTCTTCTTCTCTTAGCTTTTTGGTTTATCTCTGTTAACAGCCATACTTTCCTTTCTTCTTTGCCTCCTGTTGTTTTAGTCTTCATTAATTTCCTTCCCACTTCTCCCTTTTTCTTTTTTTCTTCTTCTTTTGTGGTTCTCCTTGCTTCTTTATATTTTCTATTCTTTTAATCTGTCCTTGCATATTTAGATGATCAAGTGCAATCAACATGTCAAGTTTGTCCTCGGGTTGTGTTTCTTCTTTAAACTGAACACACACACACACACACACACTGAGGCATGTCTCTAATAGGCGATGTCATCAGAAACGTCCTCACAGGTTGTTTTGTGGGCACAAGCGACCATAAAGCTGAGAAAGTGAACCTCATTAAAAGTTGAAACTGATAAAAGTTGCCAGGATATCATTGAGTTTAATGAACAGAATGGATCTTACAGACAGGTGGAACCAACAGACCGCCTTCACAGTATAACAGAACCAGCGGGTCAGATGATTCACTGGCTCTAATTAAAATCATCCTTACAGCACTTTGTGTCTGTGTTGGTTTCCACTGTTGTGTCTGAAACCATGGATTATGTCAGTGGTGTTGAAAATGTTTATATCATATTGGGGCTTCTCTGCTTTAAGTAAAGGTTAGATGAAAACTAAAGGGCTTGTTTATCGGCACATCTGGGACTCACCAGTACGGAAAAACACAAAGCTGTCTCACACTGTGACACACTGTGTGTATTTTTAGTGTTAATTAACAGTCTGTGATCATCTGCTGATTATCACCAAGCACTGACACTTATGGCCAGAGGAGAGTGCACATCTATATATCCATGCCTGTGGCTGTGTGTGTGTGTGTGTGTGTGTGTGTGTGTGTGTGTGTGTGTGTGTGTCTGTGTTTGTGTGATGGATTTTACATGACAGTGTGGCAGGCATCATTAACAGCATGTCGCAGACAAGTGATGGCCCGTTGCACCCAAGTGCCTGTGTTCTGACTGACAACACAGAGGCACTGGCTTACTTTCTCACTTACATACAGTAGATCACACTTAATGCTTTAATCTGGTGAAAAGATGAGAAACCCAACCACACGCAGATACACACACACACACGTCATGTTGTACTACATTGGCAGTAAATTAACAGCAGTTTCTTAGGTTTCACTGCATCACTCTTCCTTTTATTCATTACCTCTTAATCCTCATCAGTCCCCTTCATTTCCCCATGATAATGCTGCTGAAACCAAACTGTAAATCTGCTCTGTTGGTGACAGATTCAGTGTACATGACACTGATGTAATTAAAGGTACAGCATGAATAAACAATTTCCCTGTTGTTTCTATCTCTCTGTCTCCCTTTTTCACCTACCTGTCTTTTGCTGTCCACCATCATCCTCGCAGCAACAATCCCGCTCACCGTTACTACCTGGCCACGGACCCCGTGACAGGGCAGCTGTATGCGTCGGACACCAACTCCCGACGAATCTACCGACCCAAGATGCTCAGTGGAGCCCGTGACCTCATCAGTAAGTGTGCCCTTCATTTCCCCAGTAAAACATTGTGCTGGTTGAAACAAAAGCATTGGGTTATTCATTTTAATGCCGTATACTGCACGTGAAATTCTCTGAATCTAGCAGTGGAAAGACACTGGACAGGGACTGTTGCAATGAATGAATGGTGTGTGTGTGTGTGTGTGTGTGTGTGTGTGTGTGTGTAGGTAATGGCGAAGTAGTGGCTGGGACAGGTGAACAGTGTCCTCCATTTGATGAAGCACGATGTGGAGATGGAAGAAAAGCTACTGAGGCGCAGTTGCTGGGACCTAAAGGTACACAGACACACACACACAAGATATTAATACAGATAGCAGGTTATTATTTCAGCCTGTTTTGTAGCCTTTGACACAAAGAGAAGAGACACACACAGTTTGAGCTTAACATTCAGTTAAAATCTTGGCCTGTATTTATGAAAGTGTATATCAGGAGAGGAAGTGATGAATTTTGTCAAGCTGCAGAGCCGTGCAGACTAGGCAAATGGTATGAGCATGTGCGCAGGTTGGGAAGTGTGGTGCATAGAATCTGTAACTGTTCCCTCCACCAAGCTGCACTGAATCATTTTCTGTTTTCCAACTGTCAATAAGGGAATACAGCTGCCACAGTATTGATATGGATGTACCATATTGGTCACCACGCCCAAAGTCTCAGTCCATGTTGAAACATTGTCAGAATTTGATGTTGTTAAATTCTTTTTATCATGCACATATTTTGATTTGCACGGCTGCTGTTTTTCACCTTTCATCTAATACTTTGTAGAACGTCAGTATATTAATGCTGGCTGACTTTTTAGTACAATCAGACTCGATTATTTATGTTATTTTCTTTACAGTGTTCTTAATTATTGTCTGCTGCAGCCCCATCATAACCCCACTGGAGAATGACTTTCATTTCCCCTTCACCATGCTTTAGTTGATGAATCAATAATCCACGGGATGACGGTGTATTTAACCTGCGAGTGACTTCTTTGGTTCTGTCTCCTGCAGGGATTGCAGTAGATAAAAATGGCATCATCTACTTTGTGGACGGAACTATGATCAGGAAAGTGGATCGCAATGGAATCATCTCCACAGTGCTGGGCAGTAACGACCTGACCTCTGCACGACCTCTGACCTGTGATACCAGCATGCACATAAGACAGGTAACAAACAAAGAGTACTTAAAATGTCAGCTTTGATTGCCTTCCTGTACATTAATAATATAATAATAATAAAAACAAAAAGAAGACAAATATAGCACTCTTCATACAAGTGAAGTACTGTACGATGGAGAAATTACATACACCATGTGCTTCACATGAAAATAGACAAGAAACTAGAAATCATTCCAAGAGTGCAGACCAAAGCTGAAATTTTCCCCAAAACCAGTATTGTATCTGGATCAATTTTTTGGTCTGACTGGCCAGGAGTCAAACCGGGGACCTGCTGCTCAGGAGCTTAAGCCCATGTGGTATGTACACTAACAATTCAGATATCAGATTGCCCCACTTACTTTAAATCTTTATGCATTTATGGAGAAATGATTCAGTGGTGAAGAAAATTTCCTGGATCTGGATACTGAGGCAGATAACTCCCAACATTCAATGGTTTCTAAGTTTAACTGCAAGCATCCTCAAGAAAAAATGAAAATTAGTTAGCTGAATAATGTTTGAATTTATTCTCCTAATGAAAGAACAAGCAAACAAGCAAAAAACAAAACCACAACCTCTTTGGTGGAGGTAATGAGTTGCACTTGTGTTTGGTTCAGAGCAGACAGGGTTGTAAAACAGACAAAACAGAGTGAGAACAATTCTCTGTGGCTAAGATTCAACTGAAATGTGGTCCCTCAGGAAAACAGAGCCCTTCACATCTCAACAAAGCATTTTCATTTTCAGAGTGACACTGTGCAGCCTTCCACACACCAGATGGAGTTGTGTGCATGAGGTCTGAGGGCTAAGTTTTGTGGGCAGAGCAGAGCAGGCAAACTTTTCCTGCAGACCCATCTCAACTCTGACCCGGTGTGTTTCTCTGCAGCGTTTAGCTCAGTTTGACTCACAGCATTTATGTGGTTGACCTCTTGGGTTCACTCGTGGAAACAAATGAACCGGCAGCCCACACACTCTCAGGTTTCCCGGCTCCTTCTCTACATTTATGTTATTCTATTTGTATAACTCAGCGCATACAAAATGCTTGTTAATGCACTTCATGCTTTACATGTAGTTATTTTAATGAGCTGGGATTGTATTACTCCTTGCAGACTGCCTTTTTTGTTTTAGTGCTTCATAATATACCAGTGTTGAAACCATGGGAACTTCCAGTAGAGCTGTAAGTACTGAATGTATTTATAACCTGGATGATATAGAAATTCACAAAACAACAGATAGTATGAAAATAGACATTTTTATATAGTTTGTCAAAGTGGAAACAATTTTTGTTTCAGGGATTTGATTTGAGGTTTCCATACTTTACAATGAGACAGATTTTTTCATGTAAACCATCACCCACAGTAACATTACTGTTTTTATTTTTAACTGATATTTGTATGTATAAATGTGAGACTTCATTCTGAGCAAATATCACAGTGTGAACAAACAAGTGGAGAAACATGAGAGCTGTGAGAGTCTTTGGCAATTACATTGCATCATGATGTCATCATATTGCCCTGGGTGAGGTGGTGCATAGTATAGGAAACTCTCCATACTCTAGACACTGGTGGTGGTGATGATGATGATGGAAAAAGAGAATGCTGAAAATCTGGATGTGATGAAGAGTGGACTCTGATGAGCTGGACTTGGCACTGATAGAGGACTGGAGATGAGCATTTCACACTCAAGTGACCGCTGACTGTGGCAGCAATGAAATGATTGGGTAATTGAGACTTTGACAGAATCTGATTGGTTTCCCAAAATGCCCATAATCAGCTGACTGAATGAAGACAGTCTACTTGACTGAAGTGATCTTCATGAGGTCCAGTTGAACTGGCTGTCAGCAGGGTTTAGATACATGGCCGCTCTTCCTGCTTTCCTCACTTGACCCACGTGATGCTGAACTCTGAAACCATGAAAAGATTTTTATGTTTCTATAGACATTACATTTAATGACCTGCCCTTATCTAACAATACCATTAATCCCTGAGAACTAATTCATTCAACTCAGAGTTTACTCAGACAAACAAAGTTGGCAGGGTTCATCCGGAAATACCCTGTATACTCGGATAGCAAAATCCACTATCAACTGTAACTAATTATACAGACAGAGTTGTGTAGCATGTGAAATGAAAGGCTCTCTCTCTCTCTCTCTCTCTCTCTGTTTTCATCCAGGTTCGTTTAGAATGGCCCACCGATCTGGCCATCAATCCCATGGATAACTCCATCTATGTCCTGGACAACAACGTTGTGCTGCAGATCACTGAAAATAGACAGGTACTGTGTATACCTACATTAACCGTGTGCATGCTTCACAAATGTTCTGCAACATGTGCTGTTTTTGGATCTTATGTCCACACAGAAATTCTTTTTTTAAATAAATCTGACAGGTTTGCATTACATAAGTCAACCATATCAAGCAATAAAATATGCCATAATTAGCAAGGGTGAAACAAAAAGTACACCATGTTATTGTTCATGCATGTGTTCAGGTTCGTATCGTGGCAGGCCGGCCCATGCACTGCCAAGTACCTGGTATAGAATACACCATGGGGAAGAGAGCGGTCCAGACCATGCTTGAAGGAGCCACAGCCATCGCCTTGTCCTACAGTGGTGTCCTCTACATCGCAGAGACGGACGAAAAGAAAATCCACCGCATTCGACAGGTAGCCTCGTGGTCCTTTTGTCGGATTGACAGGTGTCCGGACAAAGAACTACAACTTTCCCTCTGGGTCAGAAGTAGTGGCATAAAAGTGAAGATTCTAATAGACAGTTCTTTAATTGGCAATTAATGAAATATCTCTTCTTCAGATCTCATTAGATCATTAGTGATGCAACAGCTTAGATCCATTTTAAGAGCTGGAGAATTAGATGGTAGTTTTTGTGTTTGACTGGTACACATTTGTCTGGTTTGGTTCTTCAGCCTGATTCCTAAAAGCTGTTCAGTGGAAGGTGCCTCCACCAAGGGGATTGTTTTGCGACAATTTTAAGATAAGATCTGCAAGTGATTCACATGCCCTATTATTATAAAGATCACCGATTGTCAAACTACTGCATAGAAATGTGCACCACCTAGTTTCCTTAGAAGTAGTCATCCATGAGCACTATGCCATAGATTCTTTCATATTGCTATGCAACTTCTTCTAGACATAGTGTACAGAATGTAGACATGGGTGGGGCACAGCTGTACTGTCTAATAAAAGGGAACATCCTCTCTGATGAGATGTGGCAGATTGCTGCTCAGCACTGACCCAGGATGGTTTGTGCTGACTTGATCTTGAGAAATGCCTGCATAGCAAATGCCCCATGATACGACTCTGTGTCGGTTGTTGTCTACTTCTTTAAAATGTCTGTCTTTGGCTTTCACACTCCACTAGGTGTCAACTGACGGGGAAATTACCCATCTAGCTGGAGCGCCATCTGACTGCGACTGCAAGGTATGACACCAAAGCTGTTTCATATATATATATATATCATTATATTACATCATTATATACATTATACACCATTGTCAGTCCTCCACATCCTTCTTTTAAATCCCCATTTTATATCCTGATCTTGATTCACATGTCATAGTTCATCAGCTTGTCATACCCACTTAAACTAAGAATAAATGTGTAGCAGACAAAGGGTGATACAGTACAGTGGTACCATGTCTACAGGTAGTATCAAGAGTGTATTGAAAGTATTGCAAAATAACATAAATTCATGATTTTCTTTTCCTGTTTAAGTTCTCTCATCTACCCTCCACAAGACATGCCAAGTTTTTTAATGCAGTGCAACACCTGTCTCTCACTTCCTTTCTCTCTTTGTTTGCTATCTCTTCCTCTCCCAACTTCCTGCTTCCCCCCTGTGCTGCAGAATGATGCCAACTGTGACTGCTATCAAACAGGTGATGGCTACGCTAAAGACGCCAGGCTTAATTGTCCTTCCTCTTTGGTGGTGTCTCCAGAAGGGACACTGTACGTGGCCGATCTGGGAAACATTCGGATTCGTGCCATTCGACGTAACCAACCACCCACTGGTATGTGTAGAAAGTACAATTATTGTTCATGCCAATGTTGTTCCACCCCTCTCTCTGTATTTGGAAGGGTGAAAATTGGACTCACTGATGAGTTTGTGGGGTTGAAGAGGTTAACAGCTACTTACAACAGTACACTTCAGACCAAACACAAATGTGCTTGGTCTGACAAGATAAATGACCAGTTTTTCACCAAGAAGAAGCTTTTGGCTTCGCTTTGCTGCAGTATACATAAGCTAACCAGCAGAACTACCCCAGATATTTTCCATACCCACTGTAGACTTGATCAGACAAAGTTAAGAATAGACTATTTCTGTATATACCGTATTCCTGTAATGTGTTGGGTAGTTTTCTGGACCCAACAGTAGGGTCAAAGGAGTCTGAAGGGGCAACAGTGACAGTTATTGTAATATGCTGTGATTATACTGTTTAACAGAGAAAAGAAGGTTGATATCAATCGTAGTAAGAATATGATTTTAAAAAGTCTGAGGTCTGTTTGTTTTCTTGTCTTCAGGCTCTCTGGCTTCAGGGCCCAGTTCCTATGAAGTGGCTTCTCCAGCCACTCAGGAGCTCTACGTGTTTGACGGCAATGGAACTCATCAGTTCACCATGAGCCTGGTCACTGGAGACTACAAATACAACTTTAGCTACAGGTGGGTGTGTGGAAACGAGCACGAGCAGTAAAACAAGACTGGGACATATTTTTGTAAAGAAGATAACTGAATTTGCAAGGGATCTCTTGCAGATCTCTTGCAAATTCGTAATTTATATCAAAGTTTAAGATCAAAAGGGATCTCTTGCATGTTGCTTTTTCTCCTCATTTATTAATCCTTAAAAAAACATTTTATTTCTGCAGCCTCTTTGTTTTTCTCATTTTCAAAGTTAACCAGAATTTTCACACACCGACACACAAACACACACGCACATATTTCCTCAACTCAGCAATGAAGAGGACGTGACTGCAGTGACAGACAGTAGCGGGAACACCCTGCGGATCCGCAGAGATACCAACAGGATGCCTGTACGCGTGGTTGCCCCTGACAACCAGGTGAGATAAGCAAGGATGCAGGCAGTTTTAGCATGCGGCTCCAACAAATTGGGTTTTGGAAAGCCATTTATTTATCTGAACTTTACTGTAAGTGCTTTAACCAAATTCATAGCCATGCAAGCATTTTGATTTGAAAGGCTTGGACAAAGAGTCTTATTTTGTGAATTCAGTATCAGAGCAAAGCAAACATCTGCTATGTGAATAAGAACCCCCCTCCCATGGCTCTGTGTGCATTTTTCTGCATCCAGGTTATCTGGCTGACCATCGGTACCAACGGAGGCCTAAAGACTCTCACAGCTCAGGGTCAGGAACTGGTCTTGTTCAGTTACCATGGCAACAGCGGCTTGCTGGCTACCAAGAGCATCCAGATAGGCTGGACTACCTTCTATGAGTGAGCATTGTTACTGTGCTAATATCTGAGCACATGTGTACTGCTTCATGCTGGTGGATGGGTTTTAACCCCTTAATGCCTATTGTCGCGATTTAGCATCAAACCACTTCTGCTCCAAAACAGCCAAAATAGCGTCTGTATTAGTATTGCTTTGTTACATTAATAAAAGAATCTTCATACCTGAGATGGGAACAGGTATTTTTTTTTACCTTTATTGCCTGTTGTCCCTAATTTGCATAATAGATAATAGATTTATATCTATTTTATATCTATTTTATGTGCTATACTCAAATTAACACTCTCAACTCAATTTAGCACCTACTTGAAAGCAAAAACACACACCAACATTATTTTTTTGATAATTGGAAATAAATTCAGATGTTAAGGGGTTAAATTTTTGAAAGCCAGAAAATCACATTTGCTCAGAATGGTGTTCTCACAGTCAGAAATTAATTTCCAACTTTTCTGACTGAAGAGCATCACCTGACATGATTTTCTCCTGCTCAAAACCAGCAAAATCTGACGGTGTCAAGCTGAACTGCCAAAATTATAACATCCACTCCTTCATTTCACCACTCTTTCTACAAGTTTATGTTCACACATATCCTGTTTGTGCACCCAGTGGGCATCAAACCACTTGTCCCTTGAGGAGAGACATTAACATTACATGGAAAGTGTAGTTTCACGACAGCAGAAATTCAATGCATTTAAAATCTGCTTCAACTAATTAAATTTCAGTCTACGTGCTGCTGGATTGTACCTGCTTTAAAAGGCTGCACATGTGTGTGTGTGTGTGTGCGTGCATGCGTGTGTTTTTACCAGTATCCATTAAGCACATTACAGTAATGGCAGCTAATGTCCCTTTTATTCCTCCCTCCCTGCATCCTCACCATCCTTGAAGCTATGACAGCGAGGGTCGTCTAACCAATGTGACCTTCCCCACGGGCGTGGTGACCAATCTCCACGGCGACATGTCATCAGGGGCTGTTGCCGTGGACATCGAGACGTCAGGGAGGGATGAGGACGTTTCCATAACAACCAACCTATCGTCGGTAGACTCCTTCTACACTTTAGTGCAGGGTAAGGCACTTACATGAGCATGTGCATGCGCGTTTGTGACCGGGTAAGAGAATGTGTTGTTGTCCTAACAGCCAGCACAAACATGCCAAATCATTACATCCATATGTCTCTGTATGTATTGACCTGCACTGAACAGTATTGATAGATCATGATAACTAATTCCATCATCCTTGAATGAATTTGTACTTTGACACAGTAGTTTGTGAAGTCATAGTTTATGAAGAGTATGAAGCAAAGACACACATGGCTCAGTGCATTCAAAAATGTATGTTGCTCTCACCCTTCTTCTTTTGGGTCTATTTTGAGGATAAAATGGGTTGTCCATTAGCAAATCTGCTATTGTTCCTCAGTGCTAAATAGCCTGAGCCTCACAGCTGTGCATGTGTGTATGTGTGATGATACTGACCTATGCTTCAATGTAGCAGCATGGGAGCAGTGAAAAAGGCATTGTTTTCATTGGTTTTGGTAGCTCTATGCTGAAACTGTAATAAGTGTGTACAGTTCTCTCAGCATAATCCAGTTAAAATCCCAACTACAACGTGTATTCCTTTCAGGCAGATATGAGAAACTGGCCACAGCCAGCTCTGTGTGTGTGTGTGTGTGTGTGTGTGTAATGTAGATTCAGGTATTTTAACAGGTGTGATAGGTGCTTGCAGCTCTTTCAAGCACAACTGTGAAAAATAATGAATTTTTGAAATATATTTTAAAATGCCTGAATGTAGATGTAGACACTTCTGAACACAAGCTACTGCCTATCATGTTCAACAACCATTGACTCTTTCACGGTAAAAGTCATTGTTTTTGTTCACTTTTACATGAAAAGTGCTTCCATTCCTGTAGATTGTGTCAGAGTAAATCACACAGGTCTGAGATGAGGGTGTGTGTTGTGGATGGATCTGTCAGTGCACCCCCTCTCTGTTGATGAGAGATTCCAGGGAAACTCTTCCTCCTTCAGACACTGGGCGAAACAATCATTTGGCGATGATGTCCTTGTTAAATCGGAACTAACGAGCCGATTGGAGCGAGGCCCCGAGTGGCCCGCAGTGATTTGTTTCAGAGCGAGCTCCGTGTACCCAGAGTGAGAGGGAAAAGAGCAGAGCGCTATCGATTGGAGTGTAAGAAGTTATTCAAAGCTGCTGCAAGTGCAGCATTCCTCTCCATCAATTCATGTGCATTATTTATTGTTACACCTCCTCGCTGTCATCTCAACTGCACAATGTGCCGGTGTGCAATTGGTGTAGCTAATGTGAAATCACATAAGGTGGAGGTAAACTAATAAAGCTGCTGTATTTCATGCAGTTGCTGATTGCTGTGTGAAAGCAGGGGAAGGTGTTGGGGGCTTAACAGTGATAATTTACAAGCACAAATGTTGCATTACCGTGGGCCGGCTCTAATAAGCTGCGTGTGCTGTCTCTCCTCCTTCATTACACATAGTTTGTGCTGGAACACTGATGTGCATGGGCTGGAGTGAAGGATCAGCCCCGCCCAGCACCCACCTAATAATATAATATATCAAATATATCAAATCACAGCCACAATGACAAAATAACACTGCAGCTGCTGTTGGCAGAAATCTTTTTGGACAGAAATCCCTGTGAACAAGAAGCACTGCTCATGAAGAAAAAAATAATAATCTTAATGTAGAATCTAAAATTTAAAAAAAAAACAATCTACCATCAAGTCAACTTTTCTGATAACCATTACCTTGATTGGTGACTGAGAATCTTCGCGCGCAAAATCTTTTGGAGTTGCTCTCAAATCAAACAAACCTAATCACCAAAGACAATCAATTACGAACTGTGCAGGAATAAAATGTGTAATAAAAGGACACACAACATTCCATCATTGTGTAAAATTCTTGATTAATGTGTAATTGCACCATGGGTCCGAGAGGACTGTAATTTCAACTGTGCTGTATGTCCTGTATGTGTAGCACAATTGACAATTTTTCCTTTCTCATGTACCCTTGAAAAATGATGGTGGCAAGGTCAACATGAAAAGTTTTTTTAGGGAATACTGTGATCAGTTTTAAAAGAGAGAGAGTGAATCAGTCAAAAAGGAATCATTTCAATCAGGGTGTATCAGAAGGAAGGGGGAAGAAAAATGTCTGGAAAACTCCTTGCTCTCTTACTCTTTCTCATATACACACACACACACACACACACACACACACACAGCCATTAGTCCTGCAAGAGGTCAAGGGGAATCTAATTAAAAGAGGCTGAGGGGAGTTAATACCTGCTCTGTGCTCCATTAGCAGGTTCAAACAGTGCCTGTGGAAATTAATTGTACTGATTCTCCTCACATACAGTACATCCCTTTATGTCCTCCCCCGCTTCCTCTCCTTGTCCTCTCTTTGTCTTTCTTGCACTGCCCTTTACCCCCTCTTCCTGAGAGTGTTGTCACAATGTGTTTTTGAATAAAAGCCTCGGAACGTGGCGTCTTGAAATCACTGTGATCGTAAGTGTCTCTGTGTTTCTGTCTTGCAGACCAGCTGCGTAACAGCTACCAGGTGGGTAACGACCATTCACTGAGGGTCACCTACGCCAACGGGATGGACACACACTACCAGACAGAGCCCCACATACTGGCTGGTATGCAGCTTTCAGCACATTACCCTGAACCTGTTCTGTTCCAGAGAAAAAGAATCTGTTGTTGTTGTTAAATGACTCTACTTGAGTGTGTGCTGTCCACACAGTGAATGCTTCTGAATTACAATTTGCTCAGTACCCTATTATACCCACTATTTCCATGTGACTGGTTCTTCTTCAGATGCCTTTTCTGTGCAGGTAAACACCACCTGATGGTTTATGAAAAGGATCATTGTGTAGGATCAGTGTCACATTTTCACATGTTCTGCTCTGACTCCACTGCTTGTGTTTTCAGCACACAGTTAACATTTAATTTCTGCTGCAAGAATCAGAAAATATCTCAATAATAAAGCATAGGCCTAGAATATCAAGTGTGAATGGCTTTCCTAAGATATAGCAGTGTTTTACCTTTGTATTATGTGTACTTTTGCATTGTTGCTGGCCATTTTCTCAACATCTCAAAAGTATTTACGGCTCAAGCCTGTGGTAATGTTTCTACACTCTAGATAGCCATTGCTTTGCTTTCATCACAGTATAACAGTATAAAAATCAGCTGAAAGAGACTTCAGATGTCTTACATATAATGAAGGGGGTCTGTCATAATGAACCTACTTTTATTTAAACCAACATCTTGTTATTATTGCATTAATTTAGTGCAGACTGTTCAGATTTACGAGCCTGGATTTGTAGCTGAACTACAGCAGCAGATTAACTTTCACAACAATAAATACATAAGTGACTCTTAGAGTCACTGATGAACAACAACTTTCATGTCTCTACAAGGTGATTTTTAAGATAAGAAAGGACTTTATTCAACCCTTTGGGAAAGTCTAGTTAAAACTTGATATCATGTATGATAAATAAAAAGAAGAACTGAATGAAATGAAATGAAAACCCAGTGCACAGTGCCTGCTCTGCTTCCTGAAGTCAACATCCAGCTCTTTAGTCTGCGATATTGAAGTGATAGTTCAGGTTATGTGAAGAGGTGCTGTATGAGGTTCTGATGTGTGGTCAGTTTATTAGCTGCAGCAGAGTTTGGTCACTGTGCTCCCACTGTGGAGAATCAGAGAGGAGACTGACACACACACTGAAGCATGAGCTGCTGTGCACATGGTCAGTGAAAAATGTATTTTAACACCCTACGTTTTCTCAACTGGTGAACTTCTGGATTCCTATGCATTAGTGCACCATATCAGCTGTTTGCTGCTGAAGAAAAGGGCTGTTTGATGGCAAGCTAAAGGGGTGAATATATTCAAAATACAGTACACTAAAACTGAGACTTATATTTTTTAGGTAGGTATTTAAAATACATTTTTTGCTGGCCACCTCAAACAGGTGGTTGAGCTCACACCAGTCCACAAAGCTATCCATCATCCCCCATTCCCCTTAATAGCCAGGTGTTCTTGCACTTTGGCCCTTGCAGATGTCATGGTTGAGACCAGCACATATTAATTTGCTGCAGCTTTTTGCTTTGCCTCTGCTGGTTTAGATATTCTCAGTGCAAAATAGAATCAGTGTTCATGTCCTTTTCATTTTCATCTGTAGGTGCTGCTAATCCAACGGTAGCCCGGCGCAACATGACACTTCCAGGAGAGAATGGCCAAAACCTGGTGGAGTGGAGATTCAGGAAGGAGCAGACGCGAGGAAAAGTCATCGTCTTTGGGAGAAAGCTCAGGGTGAGAGAACTCAGAACAACAGAAAGTCTCACTGCGACATGAGTGTTCTTTAACTGATAATGGGATTTGGCTCAGTCCCTGTGCTCCATTGGATAGGAACCAGTTAAATCAGTCATACATGTGATTTAGAAATGAAGGTAACACGTAAAGTACTCCTCCCTTTTCTTGCTAAATTTACAGGGTCACACAAATACAATACACATTTAAAATTAAGTTTGTTTTGTTCTCACAGCACAAGCTCCTTATCCTTTTTTATGTTATTGGTGGTGGTTACATAAATAAGTCAAGATAAAAGTCATTTAAATGAGGCACAGTCACTGCTATCTCTACCCTTCTGTTAAATTTAGAAAGGCAAACAAGCCACACAAAGTGTGCATCACTGGTGTCTGGTTTTAACCGTTCAGTTTCTAAATGTTCCACACATTCCTTCCAATCAGAATCCAGAATTTTCAGCCGCCATAGTATGAGTTATCAACAATTATAACTCCTATGAAGAATGTTATTTGACTCATGTCAGTTTGTCATTTATTTTTTGTGAATCTACCAGCATGGGGTTATGGGTGTTCACTGGAGACAAAAACATTAGTTAACTGGAACCTGTGCCTGCAAATTTATAATGTTGCATTATAAATCATTTATTGACTAATTTAATAATTATTTGTAATTAATTGCATTGACATGTGGTGCAGCAGGTTAAATGAAAAACCCACATGTATGTGATGTATGCAGAGTGACGACCAGTGCAAGGTGTCGCCCAGTGTCAGCCCGGATTGGCTCCAGCACCCATAATCTTTAAAGAAGTGGTAGAGCTCATGAACACTGCACATGCATAAATTACATAATAACATATTCTTATCTGAATATGTGAAAACAATATTATTAGTAGACTATCTCCCCATTATCTCTACCCAGAAGGTGACAGGGGGTTACAGATTATATCTATTACACAGGGTTAGCATATACATTTCATTAATTTCTAAATTTTTACTAGCTTGGTTTATCATGTTTTGCCTCCCCATTATTATTTGTCTAAATTTTGTTTTTGTTGTTTTACTTCCCTGATTTCCAAACACGGTCACTTATATATTAATTTCCCTTAATACGGCATTTCATCCACATGCATTTGACCTGTCAAGTTACATGTTTTTTGCAAATCTTTGTCACTAGAGGGCACTGTGACCTTCAGTAATAATTCCTGCTGAGGGCCACAGGCAGGTCAGACATGCACATTGATGAATGACACTGATGAATGACTTTGGAGAAGGATGAAAAAATGATGCAGCAAGGACTGTTTTAAGAGTTTATATGTGTAAAAGGGGTTCTTCTTTACTCTATAACTATAGTTTTACAGTCATACAGCCCAAAATGCTTTATTCTTCAAACAATTTGACGAATAGTTTAATCACATCATCAATACTGAATATTCTTTTGATTTTTTTTTTGATAGGCTCATTGAGAAGCTCCAGTATACAGTACCCTGTGATGAGGCAAAAATGAGCTGTAGACTCAGCAGACTGAAGATGTAACACTTTGTAACAAATTAAACAAGTTAAACCAAGTTAAACCAACACCCAAACTTGGAGCAGGTCACGTTCAGTATTCAGTATTTCCTTGATCGAAAATGAAAAGGAATCAACCGAAGCAAATACTAAACACTGGCAAGCAAAAACCAGCTGGACTGGTAAGGCAGCAAAGCACAGGTGCTGATTTGGTACATGTGAGGAAAGGTGTTTAGCCCTGTTGGTCAGTGCTGCTGCTGTCTCAGGTGCCTTGGGTTTGTGAAGCTCCAGCTCTGAATTGCACCTGGCTGCTTGAGCCTCACATACTCACCTGCAAGTCTAGCATCTGTACTCTTGGCATCTGCAACTTGTTGGTTGAAAAAGTAGTGTAAGTAAAGCAGGGCTAAGACACACATGGTGAAATATGAAGCATGAGATTCTCACACTAAGCTGACATTCTCATTAATCTCATTAGAGATTCTGCATGCCTTGGTGTTATCCCAGTGGTGTCGTGTTTCATCCAGCTGGCTACTAGCCATCATCCCAATATCCTCCTTTTTTGCCCCCTTTACCTACCTCACTGTGTTCAAACAGTGCTAATTTACAAATGAATGAGTGTCTGAATAAAAAGGTGAGAAAAAAATGAAGTTTGAACATTTTCCAGCAAGACTCTCTCTTTAATGAGACAGGTATCTAAAACGATTGATCGGATAGTTCGTAGCATTCCTCCTTGCTTCCGGGATCCACGATGCGATTTGAGCCCCGGACCTGGCTCTGATCTACAAAGGCCATCTGTATTCATAAATTGGAGCTTGAACAAACAGCATATGATTTAGAAAGCAATAAAGAGTGGCTAGCTGTAATGCTGGAGTGTTTAGAGTAGAGTAAACTTTAAACTTTAATTATACCAGAGGGAAATTACCGAAAGAGTGGCGTTGTCGGCAGGATTATGAGTCTTGGATCACGCCTTTGCTTTCTGTCACATGCTGAGGAACAGATTGTTGAGCTCCTGGGTTTCTTTGTTGGTACCTGTTTAACCAGGTTACTGATCCTTCTTACTGAAGCATTATTACTGTTGTTGTATTCCAAAAGAACAAATGTTAACACGCTAAGCTTTTACAACTCATAATGTCACAATGAGTCCTCTTTACTGTTACTCTATTCTATCTTAAATTTTAAACTGTTATAGTAGTTGTTCCTTTAAATATAATCAAACAGGTTTGCAAGTTCAAAATCAAACAGTGTTGTTGATGGTGAGAAGGTGATTGGTGGGTCTGTGTGCAGATAGCCATATTTGATGGATGGTCCTTTAAGTTTTTGGTAAACCCTCCTCCTTTGCCCCCCAGATAATATAAGATATAATGGGCAGATGTTCATGTTCCCCAGAGGATCAGCTCTTTACATGTTGGACAATCCAAAAAGCTTTCCTCTGTGGCCATACTCTGGACGAAATGTATACAGAATATCTCATTACACAACACAGATTACATGACTGGCACAGTAAATCCATACTCCCAGGAAGATAAAGGTTTTGCTTTTAATGATCTAATAACCTTTCCCCCTTGGACCACCTTCAGGGCCAACTTAATCATTTTATCTTCTGCAACCGCTCTGGCTCGAAGAATAAAGTTGTGGTGCTTTCATATTATGAGATGTAATGAACACTGCAGTGTGTGCAGGCATGTTCAGACCCTGAAGGGAGCATAGCAGAGATTAAGCATACCTGCATGTCATACAATCCCTTTCAGAGACTGAACTTGTTGAGAATGTTTGAGCTGATCGAAGATTTATGTGAGAATATTCATTGGTTTTTGTGTGTCTTTTAGGTGAATGGTCGGAACCTGCTCTCTGTGGATTACGATCGCTCGCTGCGAACAGAGAAAATTTATGATGACCACAGGAAGTTTCTGCTGAAGATCATCTATGACACCCAAGGCCATCCCACACTCTGGGTTCCGAGCAGCAAGCTACTGTCAGTTAACTTGACATACTCCAGGTAAGCCCTTCTGCACCGGGGTGTTTATTATTTTAGGATGTCTCCTTACACACTTGCCTCAGCTACAGACTGGATAGGCCAGTGGCACTGGGCCACAGAAGTAAGGTCCAATAATATCTCAAAAAGGGCCAGTCACAGTGTTTCCACTCTGTCCATGACTTTGTTCTTTGTTTGACTTTGTTTTGTGCACTTGTTCACCACCTCCTGAGTTGTACGGAATTACTTCTTGGTTAACGGGAGGAGACATTTGGCCATTGTGGACAAAACAAAACGCCTCTCACATCCAGTATTGTGATCAACATGATTTTTTGTGACGCAAATGCAAACCAGCTGTACCTTCTAGTACCAGCTATAAGTAGTAATGATACAAAACAAAATAAAAGAGCTGTAGCAGGGGTGTCCATGGTTTTCATGGTAAAAAAGTAGCACAGTCTTCAGTCCTATCTATCAGGAGGACTGAGTTTTAATCACTTTGTGCTGTACACCTTCTTCTAGAGTAAGGAGATTTTATGACCATTGAATTTGGCCCAGCAGTAAATATCACTCCTAATGGGGATAGTGATGCACAATTAAGTCTTATAGTGGAGATCACAGAGGTGATGAATCTATATTGGAAGCACCTCCAATATCTCGTCCAGTACAACACCAGCGCTAACTGGCCTGTCGTGAACATGATTGAATTAACACCCATATGACAGTGTCAGCAAATCCTGAACAGTATGTATATAAAATGTGACTTCACTGTGCAGGTGTGTGGTTATATGTAGAGCCAAATAAACCAACTGTTCTTCTGGGATGGCACCTCATCTGGGAAAGGTCTGGACTTTTTTCAAAAACTTATAGAACTCTGATGAAGAGAGCAGCTGGTGGGAACTCTCACTCATTTTATTAGGTACACCTGTAAAATGGAATATGATCCAATGCAACACCTGTGCTGTGGATTCAACTGTCACAAAGCTTATAGATTTAAAGTTTTTGTTGTCACTGTCAGAAATGAATGTGTGACAGATCTGCTTCAATACTTTGAAAGGAGGTACACCAGTGTGTGTGTGTGTATGTACAGTACCGGGCAGGTGACAGGCCTCCAGAGGGGTCCAACAACAGAGAAGTGGGAGTACGACAGTCAGGGAAGGATCATCTCCCGAGTCTTCACTGATGGAAAGATGTGGAGCTACACTTACCTGGATAAGGTACAGTGGTCTTTTATTTGAGATTAAGAGCATGAATCACTGTATCATCACTGTGTAAGTAGTATCTTTAACCTGAAGGCCGTAATAAACCATTATTCAATTTATGAAGGAGGCCAACACAGGGGTTTATGTGTATGGATCAAGATCAACACACACATGCACAGATGCCAGGAGCCAGGATTTGTATTAGGGCCAGACCTAATATAGACATTCATCCAATAAATGCTGATTAAAAGATGTGCAGCCAGCTGTGCTCCATACATTCATTTAATGTTGACTGATTTAACATGGAGCATAAGGGTTGATTATTTTTGGCGTAAAAAGCTACATGTTTACTACAAACAGCCACTCATCATCTTCTGTGAGGTTAATATATATGCTCAGTTCTCATAATAGTGCTTCTATGTCAATTTAGAAAACAGCAGGGTCTGAAAAGACGTTCCACCACATAATGTCAATATGTTCCCCCTTCTCTTTAACAGTCCATGGTGTTGCTGCTGCACAGCCAGCACCAGTACATCTTTGACTTCGACTCAGGGGACCGTCTTTCAGCAGTCACCATGCCCAGCGTGGCTCGACACACCATGCAGACCATCAGGTCCATCGGCTACTACAGGAACATCTACACCCCCCCAGAGAGTAACGCCTCCGTCACTGTGGACTACTCTGAGGATGGACAGGTGTGTGCATGAGTTTGTGTTAAATTTCATCTTTTATACCACTGGAAAAAAGACTGTTTACATCTACATTATACTGTTGTAGGACTGTAAGGAACTGTTTATTTTTGACCATGGTCCAATTCTGACAGGTCAGCGTAATGCTATGCTGGAGTCTGGACAGCCATGATGAATCTTTTGTGCACTAGTTGATATTGTTTAAGCCTGATCAGTGACACATTAATGTAATTGTCATTTTTATTCTCTTAAACTGTTCATCTCTTTCTCTTTCTGTCTAGCTCCTCCGAGTTGCCCATCTCGGCACCGGCCGCCATATACTTTACAAATATCGCAGACAGGTATTTCATTATTGTTTTTACATTGTTAACATTAATGCATTACAAAAGAATCAAATCAAGTTTGGGTTTTCCTAAAGCCCTAGCCTGAAGCCGTGGTTTACTCATGCCCAATCATGGTAGTTTCAAAAGTCCACTCAAAGTCCATCATAAAGATGAAACGGTGCACAATATATTCCACAAAACAGCGATAATTCCATAGTGATATGGTTCCTGCTAGAAAACTAACATGACAAGACTGTAACGTTGATTAGTCTTGCGTCCAGTGAAAGCCAGAACAGAACAGCATATCCAAGCAACCAAAAAGCAAGCTGTTTTCATCAAACAAAACCACAAAACACAATCCTGCCCCATACATTCCAGCCCCAAATAGTTCTCTAAGCTGAATATGAATTTCTAATAACATTAACAGTAAATATGAGGCAGTTTCAGTCTTATGGACAATTTTGAGCCGTCTTCTGTCCATCTTCATGATCTCAAGATCTGCCACGGGGAGTTCTGTCAGGTAATCAGGCTTCTCAGGCCTGTTATCAGGTGACTGGGTGAGAAAGCCCAGTCCCAAGAGCCAGGCTTTGTTCTGCTCAAAGGACTGCCTTTGACCTTTTGATGCACAATCAGCAGGATTTAAGTGACATGCCTCCATGGATGTACCGCAGACACTTCCAGAATCTCCAACACTCTATTGGCAGTGAAAGTGCAGAACCTTGTCATCACATTGTTGATATACCTTAGGACAGCCATGCTATACTTCCAAAACACTGAGTCTACATGCCTCAGCTCCCTCCTCAGCATCCTGTCCATGCGCCCTGAGATAGTAGCTGCTGTTAATTCCGAGCGTGGGATAGTGGCAGGCTTGAGAGGGGCAACTCTGGCCTTTCCCATCACAAAGGCACATTGAACTTGGCAAAGGCTATTGTGTAGGACCAAATCAGCCACCAAGCCATAGCCTTCTTCACTAGGATCACAGAAATGATGCAGCTGGGCAGATGTAGGTTTCCCCGAAACATTCTTGCTTTACACATCTGTCCACTCCTAATTCATGAAGCAACTACAGCCAATTAAATCACTGCTGGGCAAAATGATCTGGGACCATATCATCCCAGCTGCACTTTAGCCTACAAAGCTCTTGCAAGATTTTCTGAGCTTGCAGAGAAGCACTGGTGCCAGAACTGCCAAAAGAACATAAATGGAGCTCAACATGGAGAGCATGTTTTTTTCTGGTGGATCTTGAATGACAATTCTGACTCTAAACTGGTCAGACTCGACACACCACTGTACCCCCAGTGCTCTCTCCATGGGGAGTGAATTTTGATACAGGTCCAGATCTTTCACTTCTTTTGCCCTTTTCTCCTCTGGTATGTCTGCCAACACCACTCGACTGTTACTCATCCACTCTGTCAAATTGAAGCCACCCATTTCACAAACAGCTTTCAGATTGTGGCACAACACAGCCTCTTCCTCAGAGCTGACTGACTTGAGGCAGTCATCCATGTAGAAGTTACATAATATTGTGTTAACCAGTGCTGCATCAAACAGGTCCCTGTCATCTTCAGCACATAGTCTGAGGGCATAGCTAGCACAACTTGGTGATGAAGTGGCACCAAACAGGTGTACAACCATCCTATATTCCTCTAGAACCTTGTCGACTTCACCTTCTGGCCACCACAAGAATCTAAATAAGTCAGCATCCTCAGACGGGACTTTTACCTGGTGAAACAAAATTTAAAACTTTGATTTATTTTCTTTTGTTCGTTGATTGGTAATTATTATTTTCATTTCAGTCTATCCACATATAAATAGCCACAAACAGTAATAACAAAGTAATAAAGAGCTTTATTTTTCCCTGACTAGGATTTCTGTAATTGAAAGCCAAGCCATGTTGGTGAGGCCTGATGTGATATGTGGTGAGTGAACTGATGGTGTAGCTGATCCTGGATCAACAGAATCTAATACGCGCCTTGCACTGCTTCATTTGTCACATCAGAACAAGCTGGCAGAGATCCTCTATGACTCGACCCGGGTCAGCTTCACCTATGACGAGACCGCCGGCGTGCTCAAAACTGTCAACCTGCAGAGTGAGGGATTCATCTGCTCCATCCGGTACCGCCAGATCGGCCCACTGGTGGACCGGCAGATATTCCGCTTCAGTGAGGATGGGATGGTGAATGCGCGCTTTGACTACACCTACGACAACAGCTTCAGGGTGACCAGCATGCAGGCTGTGATCAACGAGACGCCACTGCCAATCGACCTGTATCAGTTTGATGATATATCTGGGAAGGTGGAGCAGTTTGGGAAGTTTGGAGTCATCTATTACGACATCAATCAGGTAAGACAGGACTGGCTGCATTATTTAAATTGTGCTTCAGTGATGGCCAAGTAAGAAAAAAGTTCCTCATTAACCTTGACATGGTGGATCACTTCTGTAGTTAGATATTAATCAGTCTTTTAAAGAGACTAACAGAGACTGGTATGTTTACTTTGGCACCACCCACAGCCCTCCACCTACTGACTGGTGTACAGTTAAAACAAAGTGGCATGCCAGTGAAAACCATCACTGTGTGAATTTACAGTGTAGCACTCCTCCTCCAGACAGACTGCACTTGGCACTAACTCATTTGGGGTAGGAGCTATGGATAGAAGATTGAATAACAATATTTTCTACATTACTGATAGTATGATATCTGATATGACACAGGGATGTATCTGACAGTATTAAAGTACTATTTCTTAGGCCACCATTAGATTTGTTGTTTTAGCAACGCTATAATGACCTCATTTCTCCATCTCTTTATTAGAATATGACCAGAAAATACAGGAAATATGTATGAAGTATTAAAGTGTGACCTTCCCTTTCCAGTGAACAATAGCAGAGCAAATTCAATGAGAAAATGAGAAAATGAGAAAATTCAAGAAAAAATAAAAAGCATTTTGGTGAAACCAGGTGACTTCTGTGCAGCAACATAGGAGCAAGGAAACTCAAATTGAAAACTTAATACCTAGAAATACCTAGAAATACCTAGTTTCACTATCACTAGACTATTGGTGGACTCTCTTGTACCACTGAAGCCAAACATTTCTCAGATGAGAACTGACACTCCTGACACAGAGGCAATGAAAAAAGTTCTGAAGTAACTAATTTAAGTCCACGTTTAACTTTCAGTGTGATCTTCAGAGTGACTCAGAGATGTTTGATAATCACAAGATCTGACTGAATTCCTTAAACACAACTGCTTGCCTGTGTTTGTTTCTGCAAAGAAACAAACAATTTTTCTTGTCTAAGCAGCCTGACCAGCAGTGTTTTCTGTCCGTGTAGGGAAAAAAAAGGATAGTAGATTTTCAGAACTTGTCTCCCCCTGTCTCAGATCATCTCAACGGCAGTGATGACCTACACCAAACACTTTGACCAGCACGGCCGCATCAAGGAGATCCAGTATGAGATCTTCAGATCCCTCATGTACTGGATCACCATTCAGTACGACAACATGGGCCGCGTCACCAAGCGTGAGATCAAGATCGGACCCTTCGCCAACACAACCAAATATGGTTATGAGTATGACGTTGATGGGCAGCTTCAGACAGTCTCCCTCAATGAGAAGATGATGTGGAGGTAGGATTATACATTTAGAATGATAAGAGTTCCATCTTTTGACATTGCCACGTGCTAATGGCATTACTTTCCATCACTCCAGGTATAACTATGATCTGAACGGGAACCTGCATTTGCTGAACCCCGGGAACAGCGGTCGGTTGACCCCCCTACGCTACGACCTGAGGGACAGGATCACCCGTCTGGGAGATGTTCAGTACAGGCTGGATGAAGATGGCTTCCTGAGACAGAGAGGAGCTGAGATCTTTGAATACAACTCTAAAGGTACAGAGGAACGTATTGTATTGCACTAATTGTCCAAACCCCAGAACTCATGTCTGCATCCTGATGCAGGCCACGCTGGAACATGTAAGCGCTCGTCAGTCACAACCATGATCGCAACAACAGCCCGCTGACCTTCAGTTGTTGAGCAAGGTGGACAAGAGTGATAATAGTTATTTATTTGTACCATCAAGTCCTTTTAAAAACTGCCTGTAAAACATAGGAACAGGTGGCGCAGCACAAGAGATCCCTCTATTTTTCATTCTTGTATTCTTTGCTCCCTCTGAGGTCAGTATCGTCAGGCCAGCTTGTGATTGGTCAACAGCATGAACTTGTCAGAGGTCACCAAAGTTGAACTTGACACAAAAGACCTGCACAGATTTACTTCACCTCTTGTGATTCCAATGAAATGAATCATGAAAAATTAAACTATGCTGCTGTGACAAAGCATTTGTCCTGAAAAATAGTTTGACACCACCGTGTGTGCAATATTTATGTGAATATGCCACATCAGAATTTTTCACATGCTAAGTTTTTGTTTGCAGAAAGTGTAACAGTTCCATTCAAATGTATACTCCCACAAGACTGTCAAAGTCTGCAGTTTTCAACTTGTACACGTAACAGCTTTGTTGTCTTCTTGTTGTCATTCTTCACACCCTCACTCTTCATCTTCATCACTTGTAATCCAGGTCTTCTAGTGCGTGTCTACAGTAAAGCAGCCAGCTGGACCATCCAGTACCGTTATGACGGCCTGGGTCGGCGGGTGGCGTCCAGGAACAGTCTGGGCCAGCACCTGCAGTTTTTCTATGCCGACCTGAACTACCCCACCAGGATCACCCACGTCTACAACCACTCCAGCTCTGAGATCACTTCCTTTTACTATGACTTGCAGGTAGCTGTACTGGAAGAGTCATTGCTCCCTTGTTAACATGCTGTATTTGTTGACATCAGATGAGGAAAGTGGGTAAAATGATGCGATTTCTTTCTCCAGCTAGTTGAATTTGAGCGTGTCTACCTGTCTCCTGAGTCACTCTTACATTCCTTTGTGTGTGTAATTGAAATATTTATTCTTGTGCAGGGCCATGTGTTTGCTATGGAGATCAGCAGTGGAGAAGAGTTTTATATTGCATGTGATAACACTGGGACACCACTGGCTGTTTTCAGCAACAATGGACTGCTGCTTAAACAGGTGTGTATGCGAGCGTGTCCTCCATCTTTCTAATGGAGCAAAGGAAGAAAACGCTCGTGCATCTGCTGAAATTGTAGTCATGAAATGGTTTTGTATCTCCCCGTGTGATCACACCTCACTGTTTGTGTGTGTGCAGGTGCAGTACACAGCGTACGGCGAGGTCTACTTTGATTCCAACCCTGACTTTGTGCTGGTCATTGGTTTCCACGGGGGCCTGTACGATCCTCTGACTCGGCTGCTGCATTTCGGAGACAGAGACTACGACATCCCCGCTGGGAGGTAGGCGGACCTTGGCTTCTCATTTTCAGCGCGAGTGCAATGTGTGACTCTGTGTGACTCCCGCTATGACAGCGTCACATCTGACCAGGGTGTGTTTGTTATGAAGGTGGACCACTCCTGACATCAGCACGTGGACACGTGTGGGAAAAGACCCCCAGCCCTTCAACCTCTACATGTTCCGAGGAAACAACCCGATCAGCAAGATTCATCAGGTCAAAGAATATGTCACAGGTAATGAGGCAACCAAAGGATGTCAACAGGACTACTTTTTAGGTCCAGATGGCCCGTCAGAGGAAAAAGAGGAGTTTTCAGT
Source organism: Psettodes erumei (assembly GCA_016785225.1). Lineage (NCBI taxonomy): Eukaryota > Metazoa > Chordata > Actinopteri > Pleuronectiformes > Psettodidae > Psettodes > Psettodes erumei. The sequence goes on along the minus strand of JAFBJZ010000902.1, from coordinate 495,892 downwards.
GTTTCCAGTGTGTATGTGTGGGCCAGGGTTTCTATATTCTGGGTCCCATGACATAGGCATGCTGCAACAGGAGACATGCTGCAACAGGAGACAAAAAGTTTGATTTTCAATCAACAATGTATTAAAAGAACAACAGATATTTGTTTGGAATTATTATAAGGAATACATGAATCCACACTATTTATTATTACTGTGCATTATTTTTGTGCATCCATTAAGTGCAAATCATCAAAGCAATATACAATATATTCCCACCTCCACTTCTTTGATTTTTCTTTAATTTTTCCCTGCACCCTCTGTTCTCTGTCTACACAGATGTCAATATCTGGCTGGTGACGTTTGGCTTCCATCTCCACAATGCCATCCCAGGATTCCCCATCCCTAAGTTTGACCTGACGCAGCCATCGCTGGAGATGATGAAGAGCCAGCTGTGGGATGACCTGCCTGTATGTATCCCAAGTCCTCTGACTGTAGCAGACCTGAACTCTGTCAACAGTGATGTAAATCTATCAGTAACAGCTAGTCCATTTATTGTTTTGCCACTCAGAAAGACAATTTTAAAATTAAAAACCAAAAGACATTCAGAAACTCAAGATCAAAGTGACAAACTGAAAACTCAGAAGGCAACAAGCAGTCAACATGAGAAAATGATAGTAAAAAATTGAGGGCTGTCAAGTTGTCAACAAGACAGAACGAAAACCATGAAATGGAGTGAGAACAATGAGAAAGGAAATGAGGGGAGACATCAGGCGAAGCCAATCTTCATGCCTTCTTCAGTTAAAAGCTGCCTCCACCACTCCATTCTCTTTTCTCCCGCTCACTCAGTTATCAGAAAGTTACACCTTCACAGCCAGAGGGTGAGAGACTGGGTTGAAATCCTGTGAAAATAAAGACACCGGTATTAACGCTGCCTAATGTAGACAGAAATAGAGGTGGAAGTTATTTTTCTTCTAGTTTTGGGGAAATGTTCAGCCTTGCTTGTTCTCTCTTACAGTCTTTATTATGTGGAAAAGACAGAGGGCTGCTGATGGACCCAGCCAACACACAGAAAGCTTACAGCAGTTACACTTTTTTGCACTGCAAAAATGTAGCTTCAACTGTTTTTTGTGTCCATATGATATAGTAAATATGACGTCTTGGTAGCACTTTAGTACAGTACAGTATTCTTCTGCAGCTGTTTCCTTCCTACTATCTTCTGCTTTATTTCAGAATAAATAAAGACACACACACTAACTCACAGCCAAACATGTCATTTTCACCAACCTGTAACAGGGAAGGGAAAACAAAATGTAATATACGTATAGAACAATAAAATACACTGGTAGTATTAAATTGCTGTATATACAGCAATTTAGCACTGTTCACTGTATGTGCTCAAGAACTAACATTACATTATAGGTCTGTTCATTACCTTTAACTTATTACAGTAGCAGCATCAATGCAAAGACAGCCCTTATTGTAACAATGGTTTGGGACCACATACCTACTGATGTGGGTGACATTTTTTAATGTGATGGCTTTGTTTCTCAAAACAATGTGTTGTCGCCAATTTTGAATTGGATGGATAAATGATCAACCGGCATAAACGTACTGTAACCTGAAAGAGAGGTGCTGACCTCCATGCTCTGCACAGTGTTAATTTTGTTGTTTTGTCTCACTGTCTGGCAGAGTAACACAAACCCATGCTGCAAAACTCACAAAACATTGTGATGCTGCAAGTTTTAATTCCAAACAATCTCTGTGAGATATGAGATTGATATGAGATTTAGGTGACCCATACATACTGTCTATATTACCACGCAGTGTTTGTTTTTCTTTCAAATACATTTATTGTATTGTAGTGATGTCTTCAGCAGTCAATGTGACCTCCTCGTCCTCTTGTCCACAGTCCATCTCGGGTGTGCAGCAGGAGGTGACGCGTCAGTCTCGGGCCTTCCTCTCTTTCGAGCGCATGCCAGAGATTCAGCTCAGCCGCCGACGGTCGGACCACTCCAAACCATGGCTGTGGTTTGCCACCGTCAAGTCCCTCATTGGCAAGGGAGTGATGCTCGCTGTGATCCAAGGCCGCGTGATGACCAACGCCCTCAACATCGCCAATGAGGACTGCATCAAAGTGGCGGCTGTCTTAAACAACGCCTTTTACCTTGAAGACCTGCATTACACCGTGGAGGGGCGGGACACGCACTACTTCATCAAGACCAGCCTGCCCGAGAACGACCTCAGCGCGCTGCGGCTCACCTCCGGCAGGAAATCCCTGGAAAATGGGGTGAACGTCACGGTTTCTCAGTCCACGACGGTGATGAACGGGAGAACGCGGCGCTTCGCCGACGTGGAGCTGCAGTATGGCGCCCTGGCGCTCCACGTGCGCTATGGCACGACGCTGGATGAAGAGAAGGCGCGAATCCTGGAGCACGCGAGGCAGAGGGCGTTGTCGGGCGCCTGGGCCGCGAGCAGCAGCGGGTGAGGGACGGGGAGGAAGGAGTGCGGCTGTGGACGGAAGGGGAGAAAAGGCAGCTGCTGAGCAGCGGCAAGGTTTTGGGTTATGACGGCTACTACGTCCTGTCCATAGAGCAGTATCCCGAGCTAGCTGACAGCGCTAACAACATCCAGTTCCTACGCCAGAGTGAGATAGGAAGGAGGTAACAGAGCTCAGACTTCAGCAGATCGCCCCCACCCCCGCCCCATCCCCCGTGATTGCCCAGGACTAACAAAAAGTTCAGTTTTAACAGCAGATGGCTGTCACAGACTGAACTGCCTTGAGACTCCAGGTCAGCCACTGAAGAGACCCCGTCTGCAAATTACTTTTTTCAGGAGCCTTGTGAAAGGTTCTTTCGACCAATGCCTTTTCTCTCTTTCTTTCACCCTGCCGCCAGCCTTCAAACAGCCCACACGCATGCACCCCTCCCCCCTCCCCCCTCCCTCCGTTAGGCAGGGCTGACCCGGGTGCTGTAACCATGCACTACCCAGCTGTGGAACAGTGGGATGCTGACTCTTTCAAACAGCCATTTCAGCTGCGCCCGCAAGCATTTAGAGACAGTTGTAAACTGCCCTGTTACAGGTAGCACATCTGTGCGGGTCCAGATGTGTTGCTCTAGGATGGCACACCTCTGTGAACTACATCTGCCGGGTCTATGGTTCCCATGGCTGCAGCCATTGGATGGAACTGTTGCAGAACTGTTGTGGACTTTCTCTAAGAGAGACAGGCACAAAAAAGGACTTTGATTTGTATGAAGGTTAAAAAAAAAAGTGATTTTCTGTTTGGATATTTTTTCTTTGTTTTTATATATAAACTTGCATTTGCTTCAAACAAAAAGGGGATAGAAAATGAACAAAAAAAGTGTTTACATACTATTACCTATACCACTATTACTGCTATTGCTACACCGCCACTATCGGAACGGACCATGATTTGAGCTGAACAGAAACCAGGAACTTTTGCGTTGTGCTTTCGTTTCTTTCTTACTGATATCTCTGATCCGTTCGGTCAGTTCTAAAAACCACTCCTCCTCATTCCCTGTGCTGCGAGACAAGACGAGGTCTGTGTGATCAAACCCGGCGGCACCGGTGCCGGTTCTGATTCTGCACGGAAGTACACTCTGTGGACTCAGTGGGCTCACTGGTCCCATCAAACACTGCTCCACTGTCAGAGCGGGAATCCTCCACTTCTGTAAAATGTGACTCAGACTCATAACGCATAGACCGTGTGCTTTTATCGGTCAAAGGTAGTAATATTGCTTGCAATAGAAACATGTTGTCATGGCTTTTTGGGTTGGGAGGGGTGGGGGGGTCAGGGTTACTGTGAGTAGTAACAAACAGTTGCTTCTCTCCTCATTTTTGCTTGTTTCTCCTTAAAGGGACAGTGCATCGTCATCAGTGACATTGACGAGTTAACAGTAATAGCTGAAAAATTGAAGTGGATGTTTTCTCATTGATTGTGGGTCTCTGTACTCTTGTAGAGGAGTTTTCTTTGTGTCTGTGTGTGTTTACAAAAGGTGGGAGGCAACTTTAATCATTCGAAAAGGAAAGAGCAGGAACTTTACACTGAGAGTTTAACATCGTATGCTACCAATCTTTTTTCAGAGAGAATTAAGAGTTGACAATGTTTTATGGGTTTATCTTTTTTATTTTGAAGGTTGAGAAATTCCACTTATCCGTACATCAATATTAGTCTCAGAGAAAGTAATTTATGTACAGTGTTTCTACGGTAAAGAATAAAAATCTTTGAAACTATTGTTGTTTTTTGCTGTCTTGTACACCTGCATATCATTTTCTCTCCAGGCTAAAAAGCAAACACAAATTGATGTTATTGCGTGAGGAACAGAACAGTGTCAAGCAATATCTCATTTTCTCTATACTTTCATGCTTTAGGTGGTTGAAATATGTTTTGCTGCAGACCCTGTGTACAGCGGTATATTGCTCAGCTTCTCCAAAGCACACAGACAATCGATTGCAGGAAGTAAACTAATACATCTGTACCTCATGCAACCCCACATTAAATGACCCTTCACCAACCACAGCCTCAGTCACAGCACAGGTTATCAACTCCATAAGTCAGCCCAGGTTGTTAAGTAAAAGCGGCGACATATGACCGATCACAAACCTGGATGAGCCTACAGGCAGCAGAGTCGCAGCAAACTGTAATATTAAATAAATACGAGCAAGTTGAACAGAATCCAGGCTGAAAGCAGCAGCGACAGTTACAAACAGGCGCGGCTACAAATCGCAGACTGTGTGAGTGTGTAACTTAGGTTAATAACATCGCTGCCATATCATCAGGACACAAGTAGATCTGCTTGTAAATACACATGTTCATTTCAACAAACTAATGTGTTGCCCAGATGCATTCTCACGGGTTCGAAAGGGACAGGAAGCCCCCCTGCCTGAGAGAGCCACACCAAGCTCCATACACTCTGTGAATGCTGAGGCCAGTGCTTTTTCTACGTGTCCATCTGTTATCTCACATAATCTGCTCCAGAGCACGTCATGTTACATTGTCCCCACCAAAGCCCAAACCACACAGAACATCTGTGCAGACACCTGAAGATGTCAGGTCACAGACACTTTCTGACCAATCAGAGAGAGCATCCAGATAAACTGCTCCAATCCAGGTGTGCAGAGCTTGTAGAGACTTACCCAAGATGAGAAGATGGAACTGCTGCCAAAGAGGCTACTACGAAGTACCGGATTATACGTCTGAATATTTCTGTAAATGAGTGTGCAAACGATGAGCAAAAATAAGGCAAGTAACAAGTAGTTACAATAAATGAACATGCTTTGTCACCAGGATAGAAATCTAATCTAAAAACAGGGTTTTCAGTGATAATTTCAAGAGAACCTGCTGGCTCTTTGGATTTAACTGTGCTTGCTTTTGACACATCACACACTGCAGTCACACCCCCCGAACGCATTACCCTCAATCCAAGGTGTAACCAACAGTTGCGTTACGACAGCTTAAAACACAGAGATTGTTTACAATCACACATTGTCTCAACAACCAAAATAGACACTTGCAGAACCCAACTGTAAAACCATCAATAAAACCAAAGCAGGGAGCATGTTAAAAGATGAGGACGATATTAAATGTGGAATAACAGAGCCATTTACAAAGCTGCTGCATTAACCCTTCTAATCTGCAGACGAGCTATCATCATGTCATTTCATAAAAACTGTTACATGGCATCTTTGAAGGATTGCAGCTCCCACAGATCTTCGTCAGATGTGCTGCTGAGGCCTCATGGGAGCTGGAGCTGCTGCGTTCTTCGAAACAGAATAATTGTTTTATCTTTGTTGAAATGGGGGGTTGTGTGTACAGCAGTAGATAGAGGATCCTAAGGCTTTCTTTCAACTCGTAAGTACAAAATAGATCTTGATGTTTGAGCGGGGTCAATCAACCTAATTTGTGCTGACTTCATGTAAATGACCTGTAAGTTGCAGGGGCTGATATAACAGAGCAACCATGAAGGTTGAAAATGACTTCATCTTCACTGATATTATTTACAGTGTATTTGTAAAGGCCGTGTGTGTGTGTGTGTGTGTGTGTGTGCATGTGTGTGCAGCAAATATGGTTGTGTGTGGTTACTTGTTGTTGTAGTGCTGCATCTTTCCTCCTCATGGTTGGGAGGGTGTCTCCTCACATACCGTACGTTACGTTTTTCATTTTAGGGTGCTTTTAAAGACTGCTCCTCATCCATCCACTCTCCATGTTTCTGCTGTTATTATATCAACGGGTTGAGTTGTGAGTCGTCTTTTTCTGACTTCTGCTTTGTTAATGAATGAGCTCATTTGTGCTCCTTCATTGGATTTCTTGTTTCTTTTTCTCTGGTTATTCATTCTGGTTCTCCCCTTTCCCCTGGAGCTCTCGGGGATGTAACAGTGTACACACGATCAGGAACATGACAGAGTTCAAGGTGTTGACTCCAAATTCTCCAGATCTCAACCTGATCCAGGATCTGTGGGATGTGCTGGTAAAACAAGTCTGAACCATGGAGGCCCCACCTTACAACTTACAGTTCTTACAGGATTTGATGCTGATATCTTGGTGCCAGATACCACAGGACCCCTTCAGAGGTCTTGTGGAATGTTAACGTGGAACCTTGTTTTGCCCTGTGCAGAGAGCTATGAGATGACCTGATTGACAAGACTAAAGAGTTTAAAATCCACTCATTACAGCATTTTCAAAGTCCCTGTGCATTCCTAAACCCAAAAAAAGGAAAAAAAAAAAAACCTGAACTGCGAAAGCCACATAAACAGTCCTTCTACCACAGTCAGCCAAAAGGGCAAAGCCTCAGATTAAAAGATCTTGAATATCTGGCTAAATCAAAATATCAAAAGACCCCAAAGTCAAGGTATCCTTGAGTTTTCCTTTGGACAAAGCAGGGGGCAGGAAGACATAAAAAAACAAGGCATCAAAGTCCCTTTCAATCTCGTCAGTCCTCCTCTGCTTCTCCGCCTCATTCAGCAGCTCCCCAAGGTGAGCGCCTGCATTTTCACTCTGTCGTGCTGCTCAGCATTCCAGGGTGGTTAATGGAATTAAAATCAATGACAATCTCCGTCGTCTTGGGCTTGAACTGCCTGCCAAAACACAAAAAAACAACACGCATAAGAATTCACCGGTATGAAGACACACACACACACACACACACACACACACACACAGAAACCACCAAATAAAAGCACACAAGGACCAAAGTCACCTTTTCATCATCTTTCAAGTCATACTTTCATCTGTCCCCTGATAAATTTTCACAAGGTCCAGACAAGTTGTCAAAAGAAAAAAAAAAAGTGTGTGTGAGAGAAAGAGAACAAGGCCAAGAGGAGAAAAAGGCAAACTCCTTCAATCACAGTTTGATTATTAGTTGGTATTTCAATGTCATACCAAATTTTAAAACATTTCCCCAACTGATGATTTTGGATTTGCTTCGTGTAGACTTGTAAAGTGTAGAAATGACGTCATTGTACACAACAACTAGTTTGCTAAATGTTCAGCCTGTACCTCCTTTACTTTCTCAGATATGGATGCCTTTAAAAAGGGACTGTGGCACTAATAAACGTAGGGCTGACACAAATGTGTTGAAGTTTCACACTGAGTATTTTTTATTGTGTATTTTCTTTATGACAGGAGCTTTTATTTTGAAAAGTAGAAAAACAGATCTTATGAAGCAGTCGTTGAGAGACCATTTGTGGCTTTGGCTAATTGGCTAGCTCCACTTAGCTTTTGTACATTGTTTAGCTAGATTTCAGACCAGGTCTTGTGTGGGAATGACATCTGTCTCACAGAAGTAGCTGTAGAGATGTTAGGCTACTGAATTGGCCTACAGTTGCATATTGGCCACTGTCTCTCTCTCTCACAAGCACAACAGACTCATCTGTCATAGCTGAACTGGCCATCTGGAGCACCGAGAGAAATCCCGCCACATCGGTGGCTCATCAAAAACATCCAAAAAGTTTTTACCGTCCTTGATGGTCTGAATTCTGCAGAACACCGGCAGCTTCCGTTTTAGCCCTGCATGTTCCCGCGATGGGAATGCACTTCTCAGCAGGGAGCACGTTCACTAGCCAATCACAGCAGTCAGCACTCATCGACCACACTGTCCCAGATGAGGCGCCATGCCAAAAGGATACACTGTAAGACTTGTAGAGCAAGCCACTACAAGACTTATATCCACTGATATACTGTAACTGATGGGACCAGCATCACTGCTGGCACTGGGGGGTGAGAGAAATTAAAGAATGATGAGTGTGATCATCTCCCTGCAGATTGACATGTTCAACACAAAGTGCTTGAACATGCTTCAAGATAATCTCCTTCATTAAATCAAAGGGCCATGGACAGGGACTATCTACTTCTTTCTCAGGGCGATGAAAAGGCATGAAAAGGTGGGACCTCAACATAAAGAAACTGTATTGTTCTTGTATTATACTCTGCAGTAGTTTACAAATGAGATAAACTCGAGAGCACTCTGAGAGCGCAGACCTTGGCCGAGGTTGATCACTTCCCCCCAGGAGTAACTGGATCTGGATCAGTCTGTGTTCTGGCCGGCTGGGAGTTAAACTTCAGTCTGCTTCGAACCACGCCTCCATGTTTTCCTGCTCACGTATGTTTCTTGACCCACCATGACACAACCCACAGCATCAGAGACAGACTGGGAGCTGAGCAGAAGGCCTCTGGCTTGGCTCGCAGCACTCCGGCTGCCCTTCAAAACGTCTAATCTCCACCCGCCTCCTGCAGGTTTTGACTGCTACTGTTCTCTGCGCTGGATCAGAGAGAAATCCTTTCAAAATCAGTGTCAGAGTCAAACAGGGTTGTGTCGCTCCGAGCTCATACACCATTCATCTGTAGCTTCGTCGTTGCCCACTGCGTTTTGACTTGATCATTAAGTTGAGCTACAATGGAGGTACAGAAAGATTTTCAGTTATCTGAAACATCAGATACATGACGATATAACTGACATGAATACAAAATATAAATTCTCTGAGCCCTTTTAAAAAGCATTCTGAATGAGATAAATGACTATCAAGTTGTACACTGAATGAAAGATAGGAAGAATTTGATGAAACAACTAACGACACCATCACAAAACACCAGTGGCTGAGAATCAGGGGAAATGTTCCTGTAGGAGTGAAGTTTTCCCAGGTGTGCCACCTCACCTGCACTGTACGCCTGCCATGCTGAGCAACCTTCTGGAGGCAGTCATCTCCAGCGTGTCGTGGTACTTGTCAGAAAGATAGATGACTTCTTTAATACCTGGACAGAGGGAGGGATAGTGAATGGCGAGAAGGCAGGAGTGTCAATAAAGAACGTTAGTTGTCTTCCCAGCAGACACCTGTGCGAGTGCGTGACCGTTAACAGTGGGGAGAACAAGACACCGTTTAACTGCCACACGTATCCTGCATGGCTACATCTGTCCTTCCATCTGTCCGTCCATCCATCCATCTATATGTTTGGCCTGGAGGTGAATATTTCAGTAAACCCCAGGCTGGAACCATAAAGTTTAAATGTGTCCTTTTATTAATAGTGCAACTATAACCAGCAGTGCTGATAAAGCAAAACATGAGCTATCTGTTCATTCTGCCATTCATTATATACCTCCATGTGTATATTAGTATACAAAGGTTTCATGGAGATTCATTTTTTCAGATCTCAGGCTGTTTCCCCTCATTTCTCCTGTGCTGCCTTTAAAGGAGGTGAGAGCATTGCATGTGATTGGTCAGTGACTGCAGCTCATCCCAACTCCACCTGCTGTTTCAGAGCCTCTCTGCCATGTAACGCCCGGCTGGAGCTGCTCCTGGTGTGTGTGCCTATCACACCCATTCATGTTTGCACCTGGAGGTGTGGTATGATTAACACGCCCTAGTTTACATCCCCATGGCCTTTTTTTTATACATTCAGACATCATGGACAAAGCCAGCTTATGTGCACTTTATCACAGGCAGAGGATGTGAGTGGAGTAGGCGGTCACCAGTGATAAAATATATATACATAGTCATAGTAAGAAGCAAGTTCAGAAAATTGCTTTTTAGGGCAATTGATACCCTGTTGATATCTGCAATATGCAACATATACTTTATGTTTACATATCCTGTAATTTACTGGCATTTTATGAATGTCCTTGTAAATATGGGTCTTATCTGACACTTAATGTGGCAAATTGAACTGTAACGGTGCGTGCACTAGGGTTCATATAAAATATATTTCAGCCTACCATAGAGCCTGTGAAAAAGACTGCACATACCAGAGAACTGTCTTACTATTTTTCTGATGTACCTGATGAGCTCACAAGCTACTATACTTAGTTTAAAGTTACTTCAGAGTATATGATAACTTTTCAAATAGGGCTTCTGTTGGGGAATTGTGCTACCCCTGCTGCATCTCAGTAAGCTGGCCCATGCTAACAGAAATGGTTCTTTAAAGTTCGCTGGCTTAGCTTAGTGACGATATCAAATAGCTTTCCTGCTGTTTTGTGCCACCCCTGCTTAAACTGTCAAGTTAACGTCAGGTTAACTTGAGGTCGAATAGGGACATGGTCAATTGTACCTTTTGTCTGTCTAAGCTTTGAGGGGTTACGTGCTCCATGCAGACTCCATTGAAATGAACTCCTGTTGATGACCTCGTAAATAGTTTCAGTTCCAAAGTTATGACTGTCATTGATTCCATCGCCCCAATTATGACCAAATCAGGAAGGAGGAAGTCATCCTGGAGAAATGCCACACTGGTAAAAGCTCAAAAAAAGAGTCTGCAGACAGGCAGAATGCAAGTGGCAAAAAAACAAAACAAACTCCAGGTTTACTACGACATCTACAAAGAAAGTCTTTGCAAGTATAACCAGGAACTAAAAAAGGCACGGCAATCCTATTTCTCAGAGATGACAATAGAAACTGTAATAATGCCTGCACACTGTTTTCTGTTGTAGACAGACTGACAAATCCAGCAGCATCTGTCCCACCTGAACTGCTGTCCAAAAACTCACGCAATGACTTTGCAGCTTTTTTCACAGATAAAATATCAAAGATAAGACAAAGAATCTGTAGCTCCAGCTCAACTCAGCTCAGGCAAAGTGATTGACACTTGTGTCTTGTTGTCCACCAGTTCATCTGGTCAATTTTAACCTTCTAGATTATACAACGCAAACAGAAACTATTAAACAGCTAAAGACCACAACATGCTGCCTAGATCATCTGCCCACAAGCTTCTTTAAAAATGTTTTTAACTGCATAGCTTCAGATGTATCGCAGATAGTGAATACCTCTCTTCAGTCAGGCCAGTTTGCACAGGCATTGCAAACTGCAGTAATTAAACTTCTTCAAATCTTGATGCTTCAGCAATAGCTAACTACAGGCCCATAACAAACCTTCCATTTCTGGGAAAGATCGTTGAAAAGGTAGTCCTTCAACAAATTCATACTTTTTTGGTGCAGAACAATCTCTGCACCTGCAAAGTCTGTGCTCACCTCCATGTTATTAAAAACCACAAGTCAAGCCTGAAATCTTGGTGTAATCATCGACTCAGATCTGGATTTTAAGAACCACTTAAAAGCCATTACTAAGTCTTCCTACTACCATCTGAAGAATATCGCTCAGATCAAGGGTTTTCTGTCTAAACAAGACACAGAAAAATTGTTCATGCATTTATTTTCAGCAGGTTGGATTATAGTAATGGTGTATTTACAGGTCTGAACAAAAAAAATCAATCAGGCAGGTGCAGCTGGTCCAGAATGCTGCTGCCGCAGAATGAGTCCTGACTAACACCAAAAATTGGACCACATCACACCTAAGGTCCCCCAATTGGGGGACCCTAAGACTCACCGGAACAAAAGACATACAACACTTTGCTAATTTTGATTTACTGTAGAATTTTAGCTTCATCTGCATCATTTCAAAGAGATATTCACTGAAAAAGTGTGTTTATTTTTAGGCAGAAATGAAATCCTTGTAGATGCAGAGATATACTCTTCATTTTGGGTATGTCATTTTCGTGCAGAAAGGGGCTAGAGCTTATGAGGTTAAATTACTACACTGCTTCCTGTGAGTCAAAGGATAGATTTTTCGAAATCTTACTTTTAGTCTATAAAGCACTGAATGGTCTTGGACCAAAATTCATCTTAGACTTGTTAGTTCCCTATGAAGCATCCAGTCCCCTGAGATCATCAGGGACAGGTTTACTGTGTGTTCCCAGGATCAGAACCAAACAAAGTGAAGCAGCATTCAGTTGTTCTGCTCTTCACCTGTGGAACACACTTCCATCAGCGTATTTAAATCTGGCCTGAAAACCTTATTATTTCCTGCTGCTTACCTATGATTATTCTAAATGCACTTTAATTGGAATTCATTTTATCTTTTATTATGATCATATTTTCATTTTAATGTCTTGCTTTTATTGATTGTAATGTTGATTTTAATGTCTCTCGTTATTGTCTTGTTTTAATATGATTTTAATTTTAATGTATTGCCTTTTTCTATGATTTTCTTCATGTATTTTAATGCTTCTCTCTGTAAAGCACTTTGAGTTGCCCTGTGTTTGATTAGTGCCATACAAATAAACTTGTCTTGCCATAAAAGAGTTAAGAGAGTTGACGTTTGTTTACAGTGTCGATGTAATGTTAGGCGTTCTTTAAACAAGGTCGAATAGGGACGAGCTTTGAGGGGTTAGGTGCTTCATGCAGACTCCATTGAAATGAACCAAATTGTTTATTTACGTGCTTGAAAGCCTGTTGCAGGCAGACATTTCGTTGATATGGAGTGTTTAAGGCTTTTTTTTTTAGAGACATAATGTCTGTGCACCTGTTAACGTTACTGTTTACCACCTTTAGATGCGCAATGACGTGTGAACATCAGTGTCATGATGCTTAAGCTCTAATAGCACACTTAAGGAGCATATTGCGCTAAGAATTATGTTCAACATCAAATCATGTACCGCCCACACGTCACGGAGACAAAGAGATGTTGCAGCAAGCAACATCGGTGACTCATCTGTTCCAACAACTACGGATGAGTTGGACCCTCATGTGTATTAGACAGGTTCAGAGATGAGGCTCAAATGTGAGGGATCCTTTTCTTAGAAACATCTGATTATTCTACTTGAAATTACAGGGGCAGTTTCTACCATCTGCTGCAACCACACAGATCTTTGGTGACAAAGGCAAACTTACAAACTTAAGACAAAGACATTGGTTAAACTTACTTCATTGCTACAAAATGACACCTCATTGTCAGATGAAGACATCACCGAAGTTTATGAGTCCATCAGGGGATGTCAAAGAACTTGGGCACACAAAGATGTTCTCTGAACTACTGGCAGACTTGAAGGAATTGGAACAGAATGGGATTGTAGTATCAGATGGCACAGCAGTCCTTGTATTGCATTGCTGGAGATAATGAGGATTCTCATAGCATTGGTGGCTTAACTGAAAATTTGAGTCACTCACAATATTTCTCTTGGTATTGCCTAATAACACTATCTCAATTTTATACCACTTCCATCTCACATGAAGGATAGATACAAAAAAATGCCTTTTTTTCCCCATTCTTGTGTTAATTGAGTTTTTGCACTTTTTCATACTGAGAAATGGATGATTCAGAGCAAAACATTGCCATTATCAAGGTGTTGCCAGACCTCCCAGCCTCAAGTCTAGATATTCTGTAGGAGACACTACAATTGTAGAGTTTCATTACTGAGACCAATTCAAACCATGGACATGGTCAGGTGGGACCAGGATATCACTCAGTGGTAAAGCAGTTACAAGTTTGAACTGAAAATGTCAAGTGGTCTTAAGCACAGAGGATAACGAAGTGAAAACAGAGCTCAGTGCAGCTTTTGATGACACATATGGCTTCTGAAAATGGAACATGAAATTCATGACATTTACTGAGACACCAGAAAGCCAAAAGGAGAAAAAAAAGACAAAATGAAGGTACTCCATGAACAGATGGGGTGAAAATTCTGATGAGGTGCACCTACTATTCCCGATGTAAAGAGATAAACAAGGGGACAGATTTGAAATCCCTCTTGGAGAAGTGGCCTTTTCTGTTCCAGGAGAAAGGTATGACAGTCAACTTCCAAGAGCTCACTGGGGTATCACTTAAAGACTTCCCTCAGAAACAGGGAAAACGGCTTTTGATCTTCATGAGAACCACTTGTACAGACAAGAGTAAATGAGTTTTGCAGGTTGGGAGGACAGTTGGTGGACTACTCGGAAGATGTCAAGGATATGATGCTCCTTCTTCTCACCTATTTTGAGGAAAAAGAGAAGAAACTCCCACTATGTTGAAGAAGCTTTTCTGACAAAAAACATACAAGTGGAAAGCCTGCCTGTGACACCCTGCATTATTGTATGTGGTAGTGAGCCAAAACTAATTTCTAGCTAATAACTTATTACACTTGTATTAAGGAGAAAATATCACTGGATGGCAAATAACCACACCTCGCACCTTTTAAGACCACTTTTGTATGGTTAATTTTCTACCTGTATTTTCTTTGCAGAACCCTCCTGCTCTGAGTGTGGACCAAATCCCAAGTCCAAGTTTGATGTTTGGAAGCTAATCCTGCCACAGTACCTACTATCCTGTGGATTTGGCTTCCACACTTGAGTTCCTTTAGAGGCATTTTTCCTTGCTTAGAACAAATCACTGCATATAGTGGCTGATTGTGAATTCTTTTGTTCACAAATTGAACCCATAAACCCAGAGAAGGGGACAAAAGTTGAAACAAAGAAAAACAGAAGCAGCTCTCAGTGTGCCAAAGAGTCTCACCCTCATCCCAGATCTCTGACCAGCAGTGTGGAGAGACATGTTAAAGATGGCCTTATTCATCTGAACTGTGAACTTATGAACTAATAACATGAACTGTTCATCAACATCAACTTTGTGTGCCATCAGCAGATTTGCTTGTGGAGGCAAAGTAAATAAGCTTGATACTTTGGTATAAATTAAACTTTAGTATGACCGTTTAGGTGAACATTAATGAGGGTTCATATACCTTTTCTTTTGCCACTGCAGCTGCCTTTTGCCCTGCTGGCTCCATCACCATAACAACACACTGACCATGACATCACAATGACCAGAGGTAGCATGGGAATCAAAGAGCATCCCCCAACTAATCCAGCATTTTATGCATATATGAGACTCTTGTTGATTTCTCTGATCATATGTGAAGAACCTAGGACAAGTTAATCTGTTAAAACTATCTTAGTTCAAAAGGTTTGGACAACCAACATTGTCTGTGGAGGAGAAATGGCTCACATCATGCCTCCACAGAAAAGAGAGGGGACGATGATGAGATGTTAAAGTTACACTACAGAAGTCCTCTGAGCACCAGCAAGGAAGAGGCTCTACAGTGAAATTTCACAGGTAAACATAGGATGAAATGAATAATACATGTTATTGTTGCTGTGGTAGATCAATTTTGGAATGACTGCAAAGTGCAGTCTCCCCCTTGTGGTGATTCAAAATATATCAACATGGGATTTTAAAATACAACATATACTATCCTATAAAATATAGGTGAACTCGAGAGCACTTTCACGTCATTCGTGTGAAGTTATTAGTGACCATCGATTGATCAACCTATTATGAGTGTTAATAAAATTCTATATTGTTCCATTTATATTTACACAGTAGCAAAATAAGCTGTGGAGAGTGACTCAGAGCTAAAAAGCTCCTCTGCAGAGGATCCTTCCCCTGTGAGTGACAAGAGCGGGGACAACAAATGCAACAAACGTATGGATTGTGGATTGTTACATTCACCACGGGGTGAGAGCAGCGCATGAGCAGTCCGGGAAGAAGTTGGGACTCAATGCTAAAGTTGAGTGGTTAGCAAAGAGACATGCACTGGAGCGGTGTCCTTCCCTGCTTTTACCAAGAGTCATCCTCACAGAGTCCCCCTGACATTCTGGTGGTGCACTCTGGCAGCAAGACCTGGGACTGACCAGAACATTCCCCAGAACGTTGCTTCTAAAATGAAGAGTGAACTGACACAGCTCTGTGAAGAGTTTTGCGAAATTATCATTCTATATTCCTGCATCACTGAGTGGGAAATGTGGAGATGCAAAAAGCCCCTGAAGATCAACAATGCAAGGAAGATGATAACTCGCCCATGAGGAAGGCTGTTGGAAACATTGGTGCTGAAGTCATTGAACATCCATTTCTGAGGTTCTTCAACAAAAAGGACTAATTCTGCCAGATGGAGTTCACGTCACCAAGGAAGGAAATGGAATCTTTCTGTCGGCAATCCATCGTGCTCTCAAGAAGATCCTTCTGGAATGTTTTCCACAAGCCCACTCCTCACTACTCCTGTCTGATTAGGTCTGTATAAAATCTGTTTAAATTTTCGTTCCATTTAATTTTTTCCCAAATTCTGTTTTTTTCTTTTTAATTTCTATCAATTCTGTGTTTTACACTTTAACCACATTTTGTCACTTGAAAAATGTCTTTCTTATTCAATAAGAGAATATCCCAAATTTAATGAATACTGATCAATTTGATCAAAAATACAACATTGCCCAATTTTTTTATTCACAAAAAAGGGTTTCAGTTAATAAGAACATTCAGTCATTTTTGTACAATAATGTGCTTCAAATCTAAGTTAACAGTCTGCCGATGTGTGTGGGGATCACACTGGATACTTTCAGTTTCCATCGATTTAGCTGTGTTTATGTTTGTGGGTCTCTGGTCTGTGAAGAACACACACACAGACTTAAACGTAAGCCCCACTAGCCAAAATATGGTCGACTCACCATAGTTTTTTCCCTCTGTTCTTTTGGTTCAGACACTGTGAATAACACTTAGATCGGTAAGGAAAAGACAATTTTTATAAACCGCAGCCGCATTTCAGCAAATTCCATGATAGTCCATGTTTTACAGTAGATTCCGTTTTCATTGTCACATTCTGTGATTCCATCCGTGTTTTCTGTATTTCATAATAGTAACACCAATAAAACCAAATGCCAAAACACCAGAGCCACAGATGATCGCACAGTGCTGTGTGTTCCTTCTGAACAATTCAACTTTAATTTCATCAGTCCACAAAACTTAATCTTAAACTTTTGTAATTTGTATATTAAAAGACTGATACTTGGCATTCATGTATCCTTACAATATTGCCACGAAGAATATTGAAATCCTATGGTGTAAACATTTTTTCCCCAACCCATACAGCACAAGGCACTCCAGTGCTTAGACACTTTTGGTTTGACAGTGGAATATACTTTCATTAAGTTATTTGTTTAAGAAGGCAGACAGCTGGGAACCATTGTTAACTAATGCAAAATCGACGCACAATCCAGATAAAAAGTCTATTTTAATCACAGCAAAAATTCACCATATTGGCAGCCATGTCGGCAATCAGTGAATTTTTACTCTCTAAAACTGTTGCCGGTATTGGTCTCAAAAGGCCCATATCAGTAAGGCCCTTGTTATTTCACATGAAACATTTCTGTACTTCTGTGTACTACTGAATTGTTTCATCAGTGTTGATCTCTGATCCAACCACACATACACATCTGGCAAAGAAGTTTATCCTGGCTCAACTTTTGCTCTAACGCAACTCACTATCATCTGACAGAGCCAATCAAATACCAGTGTTAAATGGGTTGTCAGTCTCCAGAGCAAAACCACAAATGTAGGGTCTATTTAAACTGCCATATCTCAGTCATTTTTCATGTTATCCACACAAATAACACATTTATGTCTTCGGCCAAGTCTTCTGATACTCACTGTGAAAAATATCAATAATAAAGAGCTACAGTTTTTGAGTCAATGCAATTGGTTGTTGCACTCTGCCTTTCTGCCTGTGCATCGCCATGGCAACCTCTGAGCGATCAGTTGATTAGACACTTTCTCGGCAGCAGCACAGTGTAGCTTCAGCTATTGCACAAGGCAGAAATCCCACCCCAACTTCTTCACAAATTTACCTTATTAGAACTTATATTTAAAAAATTTACTTATATTACTAAAATATTACTAAAATTGGCATGCTGATTCCAAAATTGCAGTCAGTTTTTTTCTAGCACGTGAAGTTTTTTTTTTCCACAGCTTACCCTCCAGATAAGCAAATTTCCACTGATTAGCTGTAGTAAGACTTGCCAGCTGATTACGATTGGACTCATCTCCAGCTACATGGAAACTTGTATGTGCAGTCACAATTGAGACAGTGTGGTGAGGTGTGTGCAGCTCCCAATAGGTCAACACTATCAATATCTGCAAACAGAAAGCTAGCATTGTAGGAATTAAGAGGATTTGTGCTGGCTTTTCTCTTAACCTTGTAACCATGGACATACCGTTATAAGTTCTATTTTGTTTTATGCTGTTTTTTGTAGTTTTCAAAGCTTGTAACTATTCCATCTTAGTGTTTTATTTACATAGGTATATATTTCCTTTGTTCCAGATCACGCCTGCTCCTGCTACTTCTCGTCGTAAATGCCTAAACAACCCTGACTCCTTTTCCTATATTTGTAGTAGTTTCACCATTCCAAGTCAGAGGGCAAACATCAGTGCATTTGTCAAACAAGCATATTTTGTATATTTTTGTATATTTGAGTAAAGTAAGTAAAACTCTGTAATCAAGACAAGCCATGGGCCCCTCACAAAGTGTGCAAGCAGTGTGTCAAGAGTTTACGTATGTGGACCAAAGGAACATGTGAAAAGTTGGCATTTGGTATCCCCATGGTCTGGCGAGAGCAAAACGATCATTGCACAGACCGTTACTTGTGTTTAGTGAAAACATCAGGATTTAACATGAAAAATAAAAGTAAAATAGAACATCTTAATCTACTGTCAGCTATAAGACCAATGCCTCAATTAGCTGAAATTCCAGTGCCAGTTTTCAAACAACTACCTCCTCTAGAAGATCTGAGTGATGTTGAAGAACGCAGTGAGAGCAATGATGCAGATTTTGAAATTCACGAGGATTCAGTACGTAGGGGATTTGATCAGCAGGAGTTGAATGATTTGGTACGTGATTTGGGTCTATCAAAAAAAGCTTCAGAAATCCAAGCATCAAGACTGAATGAGAAAAACTTACTGGAACAAGGAGTGAAGGTGTCATACTTTCAAACCAGAAAAAGTACATTTCTGCAGTACTTTTGAAGTGACAGCGGCTTTGTGTTTTGCCGTAACATTCCTGGTTTACTGAAGGAATTAGAGTTTTCAATCTAAAATCCAAATGAATGGCGAATGTTTACTGAGCTCAAAGCGGAGCTTGAAGTGTGTCCTTCTATAAAATGGCAATTTATTTGGTGTAGTCCATATTGGGCATTCTGTCTGTGTTCGTGAAGAACATGGAGATGTAAAGAGAGTCACTGAGTTATTGCAATATGACAAACACAATTGGATCATCTGTGTTGACCTTAAAATGGTGTGCTCCCTTCTTGGTCAGCAACGTGGGTACACAAAGTATCCCTGCTTTCTCGGTATGTGGGATAGCAGAGCTCGAGAGAAGCATTGGGTTGAGATGAATTGGCCTCTAAGATCTGATCTTAAACCTGGAGATCCCAACATTCTACATGAGCCACTTGTTGACAGGTAGAAAATAATATTCCCACCTCTGCACATAAAACTAGGTCTCATGAAGCAATTTATAAAAGCATTGCCAACTGATGGCATCTGTTTCAAGTACATCATCTTGCAATTTCCTGGACTGTCAATTGAAAAAAAAAAAAATCAAGGCTGGTGTGTGGGATGGTCCACAAATTCGGCAGCTCATCAAAGATGAACAGTTCACCGGGACTATGTCAGACCTTGAGAAGAATGCTTGGTTATCATTCAAAGACGTTATCAAGAACTTTCTTGGAAATACACATGCAAGTAATTACACAAACTGTTCAGAAACTATCGGAGAGCTACAAAGTGCTTGGTTGCAACATGAGTATTAAACTACATTATCTGCATTGCTATCTTGCCAGCTTTCTTGAAAATCTTAGAGATGAGCAAGGTGAACGATTTCACCAAGATTTGAAGGTTATGGAAGTACGTTATCAGGGTAGATGGGATGTACATATGATGGCTGACTATTGTCGGAGCACCAAACATGATAGTCCTCAAGTTGAACAGTCTAGAAAGAGCTATAAATGTAAATTTTTACCTTAACTACTTGCACACAATTATAATTACAACAGCCATATCCTTATAAAAACATAATAGTGTTAAATAAACATTGCAGTCATGCCTGTTTCTTTCATATTTCATTGTATGTCAGTATTTGAAATTTTTTATAAAACAAGCACGTATCTTTTAAGTACAGTATTTTTCATATTTTTTAAGAAAACAGGGATCCTATAGTTCAGAAACTTGATGTGATAGAGAAAAACTGAGATCAGTTTTGGATTCCGCACCCAAAAATTAGTTAAAAACAGCTGTCAGACCTAACTTAACAAAAATTGCGTTCCCCAGTATTATTTTTATTAGTCCACTGCTTAACTCCTTCTACACACGTAATTGTTGACACTCAATTAGGACATTATCAGATGCACTTAAATTCCACTGCAATATCTTCAGAAAAGTAGCGAATTTTCTTAGTTATTAAAAATTTTTCAGGTGCATTACTGTATAAGGCCTAAGTATCTATTCATCATGGTAGATTTCCCGTGGTTTTAGGAGTCTGTTCACACTGATATATATTTTAAAAAATACATTAATTTGATAGGAAGGTGACAATATTAAAGAATAATAGTAAAAGCTTGGTTGTTGTTCAATGATGTGACTTAACTGGCCTACTGTCTCAGTATACATGCACGTCAATAGATCCATTTATTAACTGAAGTATGCCAAAAGTACCTTTTACATCACAGACCAAACAATCAACAAACATAGCTAGCAGCTAACTGGTAGCATGTGGAGCCATAAAAACATGGAGGACTTTCCAGCTCTGTACACTGTACTTTGTATTCAAATGAGATTGACTCCCTTGTACTTATGGTGTTATCTGAAGACAGAAAACACCACTGTTACTGCTGTTAGCCTGTTGTTACCAGCTTCATCTTCTGTTACGCATTTTGTTTGACTTGCGGGACGAGAACTGGATCCGATTCCCGACAGCATTACCTCTGTGTGTTAGCTCGACTATGAGAAGTTTGACTTCAGCCAGGCAGTGTTAACATGCATCTTAAAAATCTGGTGTACACTACCAATCAAAAGTTTGGACATACTGAAGACATCAAAACTATGAAGCAAGATATATGGAATTATGTAGCAAACCAAAAACTATTTTATATTTTAGATTCCTCAAAGTAGCCACCCTTTGCTTTGATGACAGCTTTGCAAACCCTTGGCTTTCTCTCAATGAGCTTCATGAGGTAGTCACCTGAAATGGTTTAGGAGGTGTTCGAAAAAGTAGATTTTACATTTCTTGAAATGTCTTATATCATGAGATTAAGCCAAATTCATGGAAAACTTGGACATAAGTTTTTAATTGCGCACTGTACAATGTAGGAATCACTGGGAACAAAATAAACCATGACCTTGAATATAACATCACCTGCTTGTGGACGTGTCATTTTTAGTGTCTGACATGATCACTGTTCTATCCTGCTCCTGAAAATGTACTTTTTCCAAACGTACAGTAAATATGCATAGCTCTCAGTCCACTAGATTCACTCTGTCTGCATATGATTCAGAGTTGTGGGTCTGACACAGTTTTGAGGACTTCATTGGATAAAGGTCCATTTATCTATTTGCTATTCTGCTGGAACCAATCCCAGGGGTCACCGGTTGAGGGCGGGGTACTCTCTGGACAGGTTGGCAATTAAAAGCTATTTCATTCATTTCAAAATGTAGCCTGGTGGGAGGTATTCAAGTGGATTGCCAAGAAGAAAAATATTTTACAGCTTACTTGAAAAATGAATGCCAATTCCTGTTTTACAAATAGAATTGCCTTACAAGCATGCCCACATTTCCCAGATCCTTCCCAAGCACACCGATGTTTGTTTTCCCAGCAGTCGTTGTTCTTTGTTGTTATTTCAAATACGAAGAAACTGCCCATACAAAAATATGCAGGCAGCAACATCTGTTATTATCACTGATTATATTCATTCTAAAAGGTTTTTTTTTGGTTTTTTTGGGGGGGGATACAGTTGGCACAAAATATGGGTACATTGTTTTCATTATAAGCAGTAAATCTGAAAATAAACCATAATATAAAATATTATCATTGACCTTCAAAACTCAGTGTCCATCTACCAATGTTTCCAACTGCCCGGAGTATGAGAGCGTGTGTTTTCAGCACCCACCTGCCTGGATGATGAGCTTGGCACACTCGTTGCAGGGGAACAAAGCCACGTACATGGTGCAGCCTTTCACATCAGCGCTGTTCTTGTTCATGATGGCATTCAGCTCTGCATGGCATACTGTGGGAGAGAGGATCAAAACAGTCCAACATCAATATAAGACTCTGCGCTGCATTCTGGTGTGAAGGCTTTGAGCACATAAACCCATTTCCCTTGACTGTATTTGTGGGAGTGGGGGTGGTTTAGTATCTCCAGCATATACTAACAAGTATACTGCTTTGATTTCCATGGATGGATTTTTCAGCACATTTATTGTCTGGAAACAAAATTGAGAATCCAGACTGGGCAGATTGTTGTCAAGTTTTTTGGAGAATATTCATGCTCTCAAAAAGATGAGCACTTTCCCTCTTGTAAACTCTGCTTCCCTCTGGCATCACCATCAGGTCACAATTTTTACTTACATACAAAAAAAATATACCACCCTAAAGGGCTGGTTGCAATAAAAACACATTCATGTTCTCTGCTCCATAAATTTTATGTTACAATCCTCTGTCTCAGTCCATTCAACAAAAAAACAAGAAGAAGAGATATCATCTTTTTTACTTCTTTCTCAACTCCTAGTGTCTACATTACCCACAATGCTGCTCAACTAATAGAAGTGTGATTAGCCATTTTTCAATGAGTTCTGGAGCTTTGGGTGTAGCGGAGCCTTGTGTTAGAAGTGTAATCCCTGGAAACTTGCAGCCAATACAAGTCATGGCAGAGAGGAGTATGGTGCAGAGCATGGCAGTGTTTCCTGTATATCGTCTCTGGTTGGGCTGCCCATCTGGGTAGATTAAGACTCAATCAGCTAAAAAAAAAAGAAAAAAATCAACTGGTATGTTCAAACTAATGTTGACATTTGCCTTCTTCAAGTGTTAGTTATTACGCAAAAAATATGTTTTTGTGAATACACTGATTTTCTGTGGAATTTCCACTTGACTTAATGAGAGAGCGAGAGAGAGTGAGATCCGTGGGGGCAGATTGCTTCAAAAGAGAAACTAAGGGAAAAAAAGTAGAATGTCAAAGCATCTGATCAACAGAGAGAGTTGAAGAGTTCTTCAATATTTATCCTGCACCACCCTCTACTGGCACAGTTTAGACACCAAGAGAATTCAGCTGCACAACCAAAAAAAATGCCTCACGCCTAACATTCAACTATGTTCATTCCAGAAAGCCTCCCACGAGTTGTGTTCTGTGGTAGATGAAACCGGGGTTAGGGTTAGGGAGTGCTTTCTTATTTTGCTGTTGTTGCTTCACACTGTTGACAGTCCAAGATGAAAGTAAAACTGAAAAGAGTGTATGTATGTGCCTTCTCACCATAAGGGTATTTGGTGTCAAGTCGGTTGTCAGCAGACCGCGACCATGGCAGAAGGTTATCATCACAGCCATTGGGCATACCATTGTAACCAATGCCCACAATCTTGTTCTCCTGATTCACTATACAGGCCCCGACCTGCAGAGGGAGAGAGGTGCCACAGTTTGGGTTTAGCTGTATTTCTTATCCTGACGTAATGGACACTAACAGGGTCCCTTTAAAATCTGCATGCTTTGTGGTCCTCCAGAAATACTTTGAGATATAAAGGAAGTGCTGGTTTTTGTTTGAGCTGGGTTTATCTCCCTGTTCTGGGCCCTGCTAGGCCTCTCCCCTGTGCTGCACAACTAACCTGAGTCTTCACTTTGTGCCACCATGGGAGTGTAGATTATGGAATTTGAATGCACCTCGATTAGGATCTACTGTATAAGGTGTCCTGTGTCCTGTATAGGAATGAGTCCTCGAAGATCTTCCCACTTTACAATATAAACTTCATGTTTCTAAGATAAACAGATAAGTATAAGAGCAGCATTATTATATGTTAATCCTCTCCTACATTTACAGCACATCTGTTTTCCATGATGCCATAGGTGATTCATCAACACAAACATTTGGTTCAACTCCAGTGAGAAACATCTCTGTCAACTGATTGCACCCACACACACCTGTGAGCTGGGGTCTTTGCTCCTCTGCGCTGACAGAAAGGCGACAGCCATGAAGTAGTCGGGCCATTCCAGGTAGTCGTCTCTCTTCTTGGTCTCGTTGCTGGAGAGGAACAGGGAGAGGATGTAAGAGCAAACGCTTTCCAGCTCATTTCTGAGTAGTCACTTTTTCACATCTGTCCAGGTTCCCACACGTGAATTCAACCTGATGTGTCCACACACGGTGTACTGCTAATGATTTGGAACAAGGCTCCCCCACAGAAGCTTTATGTGCACACTCCTCAATGAATGCTTGAATCTCCCTACAGTCTCATTTCTGTTTCTTCTTTTCAAAGAACTACATGTTGGCTTCATTTCAGCCGTCTGCCCAGCGGCTCTTTGGCTTCTGACTTGAACCGACTGTTCTGAAAATAAAACTCAGCACTGAGTCATCTAAGACAGCCTCAGGCAGCATAACTGTTCAGTATGTTTGGATCGTGGAACTACCTGTTGTAGACCCAACCCATGCACACTTGGGTTTTCCATTTTATCAAACTTAACATCATTACTCCAAACATTTCAGAGGGAAATTTGCACTTTTTTGTAAGATCTGACATAAAAGACATTTTCAGCATACGATACATGAGACAATGGGCACTGTTAAAGCCAGTGAGCAGGGGTGCACAGTAACAAAGTACATTTATTTGAGTGCTGCACTTTTTTAAATTTGCGACTTTAGCTCCATTAAAAGACAAAGATCCTACTTGTCACAGGTTCTTGTTAGTCCGTTCTTTTCTCTGAAGCATTTTGACCACACTAAGATTTGTCTCCGAGATGGACAGTATCATAACAAACTGATGATGTGCTGTACATTTGTTTAACATTGGGGAAAGCGTCCTCAGTCTGCTGAGTCGTGAGTGCGCTCTCAGTATGATGAGCTTTTCTTTGAGAACTGGCAAAACTTCATTTAGGTCAATGTAGTTCGGGGTCACCTCGTTACCCTTGTCTGAAACATTTCATGTATGTATTGGGGAAAACCACGTATTTGACGCCAAAAATAGAAGTCTATTAAACTGCCTGAAGGATGTGCGTACTATTTTTGCGGATGTTTCCAACCCAGTTGTTTTCTCCGCAAATGAGGACGACTTACCCGCTCACAGGAGCAGGCCTCGGCGGCTGACTTTTCTCCATGCTTTCCCACCAACACAGGAGCTTTCTCCGCGTTTCTCTGCGTTTCTCCGGGCCGAGGCTCGTGTCAGCTGCGCCACAGTTCCACCGCGAACCCGGAACACGACGTCACCGTGACGTGGCAGAACAACTCTCCCGCGCGAACGCTGTCTTTTTTTTTCCTCCTCCAAACTTTATTTTCAATCAAACAACTGGTCAGTGCAAGCGTCACGGCAGCGTACCAAGTATATAACTACAAAACAATGAAATAAATGCATTAATGTTTCATCATTCAGCAGAGTGGAGCTGAGGCTGAAGCTTGTTTTATTTTTATACCTTTAGACCTTTGTCTTTTTTTTAATTTAAACTAGGACTCACCGGGGATGTAACAATCTCATCACAGACATGACCATTTCAAGCCTGTAACTGTAACACACGGATGTATAACAAGATGTTGATGATCTTGATTTTGAGCTTGTAGAGTGATGTTTAGAAATACAAAGCTTGTAAGGCAACTTTTGTAAAGCTGTAAAATAAATATACGTGTGTCGTGGTGAAGCTTTTGTTCATTCTGATCAAAAACCATGAAAACCTCAAAACTTCCAATCATTTGTGTACGTTGTGTAGTTGTTAATACTCAACGTTTAATGTATGGAAGATGTTCAATGTACGCAAGAATCCTACATCCCATAGAAAAAGGTTTTAAAAAGAAAAAGTTTAATCCATACAAGGCTTTTCCCCCCATCTTTTTCTGTTTCTGACAGTTCCATAAATGCCAGGGGTCTACGAGAGCTCCTTAAAAGACAAGTGCATTTTTTTATATTGTAAATGTGGTCATTTTCATTTGGTCCAGGAAACTCATGCTGATTCAACAGATAAATCTGTGTGGAACAAATTCGTAGGGTAGCAAAGTGTTGGCTTTTCAGTGGCAGTCATGGCTCGCTCACATTTAGAGGTCAGACACTGCACAGAGAGGAAGACATGATGGTTTATTCTGATTAATATTCATGCTGCCAACATTAAGATTAGTGTTTAGAATTGTTCCAAGATATTGAGTCAAGCGTCTGCTATCTCTTACACTGAAGATGGGGACTTTGTCACGACAGCTGGGTGCAGGCCCTTTTGCATTGTTCCCTTTTCTGTGGCACCTGCTTCTATCAATGTGCATCTCCTCATCTGTGGTCACTTTTTTTTAATCATTCTCCAAACATGCGTTTTGTGATCACAGTTCACACATCAACCTGGTATCTGATGACATGATTTGAAAATATCCTTGGGTGAATCCTGCGTGTAGAGGAGACCGATGACAGCGTGGAGGGCAAACACAGCGCAAATCTGTTGTACTCTCATCAGCCGAGGCCTTCATCCCCGAACATCCATTACAATGGTGACAGCATGTCTTCCTCAGGAAAACTTCACTTTTGACTTGAGTTAATATCATCTACAGGAGTTTCTCAGCCTGCATAAAAGTACAGGCAGACAAAGCAAGCTGATAGCTAGATAATGGTGATTAATTAAGTTTGACAGTGCCAAGACTGTAGTGCCATCATTTATTTGCAGGATTCAGTGTTCTTCAGCAGGCTGGAGGTGCTCTTCAGCCTAGAGATTTCAGACACACACACACACACCACAAGTTATAAAATGATTTGTGTCCCCATTATGTTCTTATTCACAAGTACAAAAAAATATTATATGAACTACAATAAAATACTGTATTAGATGTTGAACCTACACCACTACTCTCTCTCTTGCTGCTCTCATCAAGCCAGTATGCCTACTAGAACTACATGTTAACATTCCTTGATAATCAACAGGAGTATGGAGAGTTCCTCTTAGGTAGAGTTGGAAGTGTCCTCATGGGTGGTTAAACTGGTGGAGATCAGTTTCCAGTACGACACATCATCAGTTGTCCACCACGGGGTCATAGGGTGTTTGGCCTTTTATCACAATACACCCTCACACGAGGCTGGCCCAATGCAGGCTGATCAGACCTGGGTGTGGGACACCCTGGAGGCTCCATGACCAGCCCATACTGTCTCTTTCCGCTTCAGCCAGAGCCAGTGGCTGCTTCTTATGGTGGCAGCTGCAAGCTCCTTGATGGTCTTCCGCTGAGCCTGCCCTCTGACTCCAACTTTCATCAGTAGCCTCGCGGCGGAACTAGCAACAAAGCCCCTGCAGCCCACCTCTACTGGACACACAAACACTTTCCAGCCCAGGCAATATGTCGAAACAAGACCAATGAATGAAATTCCCTTGCTGGAAAGAAATCTCTTTAAAAAAAAAAAAATGTAGTCTTGTTAAAAAGCCAAAACGCATCCTGACACTGACTTGGAAGACATTGCATGGTCAGCCACACTTGGCACAGCTTCAGAAAAAAAGACTGGGAAAGTTTAACAACTAACACAGAAATCGAAGTCAAGGAGCACACCTTTCTCACACTGCCAGAAAACTGGCAACTCAATTTACCACTTCAGTGACTGTTCCCAGGGCTTGTAATTAATTTAATTCATTTTCTTTTAGTAATGAAGAATCAACTGTAACTAAGTACTTACATGTTGGTAATGCTCTCCAGTCTGCTCTTGATGTCTTCCTGGACAAAGAAACAGGACACACAACAACATTTGTTTTTAGCTCCCAAACAAACATGTGGCAGTTTAGACTGAAGAAAGGTTTAGTGCTGCACCATCCAATGGTTTCACAGTAAAAACAGTCATTAAATCCAGTTACGACATTTGAGTCAGACCCTCTGCTTTCTAATGCCACCCACTAACATTGCTGGAATTGACTGTCTCCCTAAACTTAAACAATGGACACAGTAACACTGTAAACAGGGCAACACTCACATCTACATCTAGTCATCAACAAGATTTTTTAATGGGGGGAAACTGGAGGGCATTCTTATTTAAATGCATCAGACACAACAATCCCCTGAAACACCTGCATCGCAGAGTGTGAAAACAATAACACGACCGGGATAAATCACTGAAGAGCTGAGAGTCGTTATGAAAGAGAGGATGAGTCCTTCGCTCTGTCTCACCTTCGAAGCATCAGGCGTGGAGCTGGAAGAACAGGAGGAGGTGGGCGAAGGACAAGGCGGCGGGGCATTTATCTAAGAATAGAGCAGCCATCACAAACGGTCATTTTATGTGGAAATAAGATAAGCAAAGGATTAATGTGAAAACTCTCTAATCACATGTGAACCACCTGTGAACGCTTCAATTTCATTTCATAAAGAGCTTCCTACTGGGAACAGAATCAAGACAATGATTGGCCTCGCATGGTTCCAACTGTGTTGCAGGAATATTTGTAGTGTGCCTGGGTGTGCTTTGAATCTTTCAGGCTCAGTGGGAGGGGGGCACAGTCATCAGTCCAGGCTGCTGCTGTTGCTGCTAGCGTAATTAAAAGGCGAATGTTTTCTTAATACCAATCAGTCCTGGTTTGAATGTCACAGCCGCTCTGATCTTCGAACAGATACTTCCAGCATGATAATGCTCCGTGTCGCAAAGCAGAAGTTGTCTCAGTCTGTGTGGAACACGTTGAGGATGTGGTAGAACAGGAGATCGGTAACATGAATGTGACACGATGTGATGATGTCAACATGGAGCAGAACCTCAGAGGAAACGTTCCAACATCTTCTGGAATCCATGACAAGAAGAAATGAAGCTGTTTGAGAGCAAAAGGAGGGACTACGCAGTATTACTATGGTGTTCCTAATAAAGTGCTCAGGGAGTGTACATATGGTGCAGAAAGCAAGCATCCAGTTTAGTTTTCTGGCACATTTACAGTCCATGTGGGATCATGCAGACATCTGCATAGGGATCTGAACCCTCGCAGACTTGGTCATGTGACAGAATTTACGTCAGACGGATGCTGAAAGGTGGAACTGCTACTCCATTGGACATGGAAGAGAAATGTGGCAGCTCTCGTCTTACCTGTTTGTTGCTCAGCTCCAGTTTAGTTTCCAGTAACAGAACTCTGCTCATCAGATCTTCCCAGCTCTCTCTGCGTACGGGGATGACTTGTCCCGCATCCTGGAAGAAAACGAGTTAAATACAAAGGGTGGAATTCATACAAAAAGTCAGTTCAGGTGCAAAGTGTTTTATCACATTTGATTTGTTATCTGTCAGTGCAACAAAGGAAAATATGAAATAAAAAGGCAGAGCTTGTCTTTTCAACCTTGTCAATGTTTCTCAGTCTCTCGACGTCCTCCAGGCGTTTCTCCAGGATGCTGAGCCGGTCTAATCCAGACAGAAGGCTCTGTATCTGAGATTCCATTGCTGAGAGCCTCACCTTCACCTCCGACAACTGAATGAGAGAGAGAACACTTAAAAGCCGTTTTACATCTGCATGTGTTCGACCTTCTCCGGAAAGACCCAGAAGTCCTTCAGAAATTTTAGCACACAGCACAAACTAAGCTGCTAAAGGTCGCTAATGATAAATGCAGATGCATAGAAGCTGACACTCAGATTTTTCTAAGTAACAGACTGAGAATTTGTAGCATTTTAAAACCACGTACCAAGAGTTTCTACTCTAGATCTAAATCTAATCTACAAAACTGCACGATGTAGCACATACTGTTTTAATCTCAGGGGATGTAAGGAAATATTCGTATGTGTTCTCTTTATAAACGGTCAAATACACAGAAAGATAATCTCTTCCATATCCAATCTATGCAAGTGAAAATGACCACCTTTATCTTTATCCTTTAGGATCCATCTATTTGAAACTATTGGTTTAAACTTTTATTATACTGAATTTGGCAGTTATTGCCTCTTACAGGCTTTGTCTTAGTTTGTGTAATGACGTCAGCGTTTACGTGAACAGTGTGCTCCTGCTCCTCTTCCCCTTCTGTCAGCCGTATGACTCCGTGATCAGGAGGACTGGAGGAGTCCGCTTCATCATGAGGGGGGCAGGGTTGTGGGTGGGAGGAGAAAACTCCTGTGTGGCACCAGTTTGTTGGAACAGTGGAAGGATTTTCTACATGATTCACAACAAATGGTCTTGTGGAGCTCTGAAACACAAAATAACAAAATGACATATTATTATTGCTCTTATATCAGGGCACATCATTCACCTGTGAACTCATCACACCCTACACTCCTACCACACACCCTCACAGACAATAGACAACTGATCTTTCAAATGACATAAGTCAAAATGGGGAAAATATAGTTTTGGTTGAATTATTTACAACTGGATATAGATTTCCACATGCTGGAAACTGTTAAGAGCCAAAGCTGTACACCACTTACTGTGTTCTCTGGATAATACTATACAGTACTGTGTACCTTTAAAAGGTGGTATAGCACTTTACACTACACTACTTACGTCAGTCGGAGATGAATGATGAACTTCTCCTCTGCTGTCCTTATGTAAGGCCGGCCATTTGACTCTGGGCTTTAACACACAAACACAAACACAATCAATTCTATTGACTAGTTTACTGAACTGATGTTTGTTAAATATAATTTTTTTCTGACGTCTGGTTTCCTTGAACCTTCACTGATGTCATGGCACAATGGCAGCAGTCACATGATTTGTTTTCTGTTGAGGAGACGTAATCACTGTCAAGCTTTATGGCTGCACCAGCTACAAACAGTCAGTCAGCAACAGAAGGGTACGGGCCTTGCCTGAAACCTTCTTCTTGCCTTCAGACCCTTCAGGTCAAAGAAAACTAAACCTTCACACTTCACTGATGACTGTTTTTACCCAACTTCCAGGCTCAGAAATAAAACTGCTGTGCTCTTCACCGCACATCACTCACCTGTCTCCGTCCCCTACCCTCAGCCCTCTGGTAGGCTCACATTAGGTAAGACCCACCCTCTCTTGAGATTGACAACCAATCTGTGACCACGATATTACTCATAAAAAGATTTAAATTTAAATTGACTCTCTGCTGAACCCTGATGTCCGATGTGATTGCTCCCTACTGTACTCCATTAGTTTGGTGTCGTCAGACAGAACTGATCAATGAAGCAGTTTAGTGATTTTAATGATCCAAACTCTGTGACTGCTCTACAGTAAAAGGCAGAAATGTTACAAATGATGCAATCTGGATGTAACACACGCATAGATAAATGTAAAGAAAACTAAATCATTGCAAAACCCTGTACCTTCTTCAGTTGGTTGTGTTTCTGCACGACCAAATTAATGATGTCACAGACGACAAAGATTTTCTTTTGAGAGAAACCCCACTGGAGGAACTGCTGCTTGGTCAGGATGGGCTTATAGTGGAAGATATCCCGTAGTACCTAGACATACAAAGCACACACACACACACACACACACACACACACGACTGAATGGACCGCCAAAGGCTACAAGAGGAAAACGAGTAAAAGAAAAGAACATCTCAAATTGCGCATACAGTGTGTGTCAGTGTACCTTATAAAGAGTGTCAGTGAATCGGAGGTCAGTTTTGCCAGTCAGCTCCATTCCGGCTGCCATCAGTTGCTCAGCAAAAGGTGGAGAGAAGGAGGTGAGGGTGAAGCTCAGTATTGGAAGAACAGCAGAGGGATCTCCTTTGGAGAGGCTTGTTTAGAAACAAATTATGTACAAGAATGAGAACAAATCTGCAGGTCTCTGTGCTGTTTCTACACAGGAATGCAAAATTGAAAAACAAGTAAACATCTAGATTTTGATGTTGGCCTTGTAAAGAGACAGTCAATGCAATAAATCCACCCCGGCAATAAAAAAAAGGGGAGGGAATGAATGTCAACCGGCAAGGCCTTTTGTAATCAAGGTGAACAGAGACTGGACCTGTGTGCAACAGCTGTTTACACTGTGTTACACTGGGACAATAATGATGGCTTGTGGTAAACATGCAACATTACAGAAGGCAATTTCACAAGTCATAGGAGTCTTTAGGATTCTTGTTATTAACTCTGCCTAAGAGGTTATGTTTTGGGTCTCTCTGTTTGTTAGCAGGATTACATGGAAAATAATGGGAGGGAATTTTACATTTTTATTCTTTTATTTTTTATTTTTACCAGGGGTGTCTCTTGGTCTAACTCTGAATTCAAACTTTGGCAGAGGTCCGGATCACTGTAACGATCCAAGAAATTTGTGAAGCGTTCTTCATCATTGCAAGACAGGGCAGAACTTCACAGTTTGATTCATATCTCCGTAAACTGATAAAGATTTTAAACATGAAAAATTGGGGGACACTATTTCAATGCTCTCAAGAAAATATCACAAACTGATCCAAATCTGGACATCTTCTGGATTCAGGGACAAGGTGGACAATAACAGTGACGCACACACATGACATTATTGTGCAGTAACTAATAGAGGTAGAGGCCATCCACAATCGAATTGTAGCTAACACAGTGTAGATTCAGTAGAGGGTAAACAGTTTGTTGTCATCTCCAATAGTTATGGAGATTGATTCAGATAAACATGGTAATCAGTATAAGACGTTTGTTTGTGTCTTAGCCATTTTAAGAGTATTACTAAACATAAACCATGGGATTGTCGTGTATATGTTAGTGATGTGTCTTTTAAACTGTGCTTTCCACTGATTACTCAAACATTGTGGTGTTAGGGCTTCTGGCCCTGACAATAGTTACTGGTTGACGGAAGTAGTAAAGCTTTAGATACTTTGGGTGTGAGTGTGTGTTTATTTTCTTTCATCGTTATGTTGAGTTTAATGGCCTACCCGTTGTAGTCGACACATCCCGGGTATTTAATCACCCGCAGGAGACTTTCTAGTTTACGGAGAGAACCTTGAACATCTCCAGTTGACATCATCCTCAGCTGTAAGCAAGAGACAAGTAGCCACATCAACGGCTGTTCCATTGGTTATGTCACTAAATGTTAGCATGTTATATGTTTTAACCGGCTTTACAGTTCACTACAAACACGCTACAAACCTGTTTGTTCTGGAAACATAAACCAGTGTGATTACAAATTGGAAGAACAACAATCCTTAGTACTTTTCCATAAAGTGGACTCTTCCGCCAACTTCACATCCAGTTGCCTAACAGAACTCTTCAACCCTTCCCTCTGCTTTCGTCTCTGCCGGGTGTTCAACAACAAAAAATGTGATTGGCTTAGGCACACACGCCCCGCCTTTTACTCTTCTTCTTCTCCGGCTGCTGCTGCTGCGGCTACAACTTCTTCTTCTGTGGTTCTGGCTGTTTAGACGCTACTGGACGTATTACTGCCCTGCAAAGGATGAAAACAATATCAGGCTTTATTGATCATTTCATTTTCTTGGATATAAAAACAGCATATATATACAGTCAAGCCCGAAATTATTCATAATTATCAAAATTATAAAATTTTGACTTAAAATTACTTTTATTCAACTAGCAAGTTTTTTTTTCTTTTTTTGGAAATGACAGACACTCTCAGAAGATAATAAGACAATGTACAAGAGGCATCATTGTGGGAAAAAATATTTCTTAGCTTTTATTTATATTTGAACAAAAAGTGGCATATCCAAAATTATTCATACCCTTTGTAAACTGTCACAGTCTATGGGAAAATCCAAAGTTAGTACCATTAGTGGTTAGTACCATTCCAAATAGTCCAAGCTGTTCTAAAGCATCTAATTACTCTGATTTGTTGGGAACAGCTGTTTTAATCAACTCAACAGGTGAAAAACAGCAGCTCTCTGCAGTTAGTTTGTGGACAGTCATGGCTAAGACAAAAGCTCACTGAGGACCTGCAGCTGTTCACAAGTAAGGAAAGGATTATAAGGCCATATCTAAATGTTTTCAAGTTCAAGAGCTGAGATCCTTCAACATGTGTAGCAAGATGTTGGAGATCTTTTATTAGTCTGTTGTCGCCAGCACCATTTTCTTTGCTGCTGTGTGTTGGGGCAGCAGCATCAGAGCAAGCAACACCAACAGGCTTGATAAAATCATCAAGAAGGCTGGCTCTGTTCGTGGTCTCAGTCTGGACTCTTTTGAGACCATGGTGGAGAGGAGAATGCTGAATAAACTGTTATCCATCATGGAGAATGATCAGCACCCTCTCCATCAAACAGTACACAGACAGTGTACCTTCCTCCTAGAGTACCTTCTCACACAGGCTGCTCCAGCTCCGCTGTCGAAAGGACAGATACAGGAAGTCTTTCCTGCCACATGCCATCACACTTTACAACAGCAACCAAACTCTGGCCATATGCACCTTACGTTTTTCTTACGCACCCTGTAAACTGCACCTTACCTGTTCACTGTACCTTATATTTATTTGTGCTAAAATAAATACCTCTTTTGTACATTCTTGACAGACATGGTTATATTTTAGATTCATGTATATATTTTGCTTAGACTTATGTATATATTTCAGATTCCTGTATAGTGCTTTTATAGGCTGTCTCTTTATATCTAATGTGTAATGCTGCTGCTACCCTAAAATTTCCCAACTTGGGATCAATAAAGTATATCTATCTATCTAAGTTCCAGTGGCTACAGTGCAAAGTATTATTAAAAAATACAAGACGTTCTGCACAGTGGAAAATTTCAGAGGATGTGGTCAGAAGCCGAAAGTGACACCTGTGCTGGCCAGGAGGATAGTGAGAGAGGTGAAAAAGAATCCAAGGATCACCACCAAGGCCATCCTGGTGAATCTAGGCTCTGCTGGTGGCAAGGTCTCAAGTCAGACAGTCCAACAGACACTGCACACTGCTGGGTTCCATAGGCACATAAAAGCCTGCTTGGCCTTTGCAAATGATCATCTGGACAAACAAGAAGATTTCTGGTCTTCTGTTTTATGGTCAGATGAAATAAAAATGTAATTGTTTGGCCACAATGATTTATCCTTCATTTGGTGTAAAAAAAAGGAGAAACCTTGAACTCTAAGAATACCATCCCCACTGTCAAACATGGTGGTGGGAATGTAATGTTTTGGGGGTATTTTACAGCCAATGGACCAGGGAACCTCATCACAGTAAAAAACACCATGAAAAAAGAGCAATACATAAAGATTCTCAACAACAACATCAAGCAGTCTGCAAAGAAACTTGGCCTTGGGTACCAGCGGACATTTCAACATGGCAACGACCCAAAACACACAGCAAAAGTGGTGAAGAAATGGTTAGGGGACAAAAACATTAACGTTTTGCAGTGGTCCAGCCAGAGTCCTGACTTGAATCTAATTGAGAATCTGTGGCAGGAACTAAAGATCAGGGTGATGGCAAAGAGACCCTCCAACCTTGAAAGAGTTGGAGCTCATCGCTAAAGATGAATGGGCAAAAATACCAATGGGGACATGCAAAGAGCTGGTCAGCAATTATAGGAAGTGTCTAAATTGCTCTAATAGCCAATAAAAGCTTTTCCATTGATTATTTGGGAAGGGTATGAATAATTTTGGACATTTTTTGTTCAAATGTAAATAAAAGCTGAGAAATCATTTTTCCCACAATGATGCCTCTTGTACATCATCTTATTATCTTCTGGGAGATGCCTGTGTCATTTCCAAACAAGAAAAAACTTGCTGGTTGAATAAAAGTAACTTTAAGTCAAAATTTGCCAGGGGTATGAATCATTTCGGGCTCGACTGTCTGTGTATGTGTGTGTGTGTGTGTATATATATATATATATAATTATCTCATGTTAAAATGAGACTGGACTGTGGAGTTTGGAGGTTTTGGGGTTTTTTTTATAACTTTTACCACCAGCCCTCACCTGTGATGTTCTCTTCGTAAAAACTTCCTTAATCAAATTAAAAGCTCTGGCCTAAATCATAAAGTTGAATTAATAATTCCCTATTCCAAAAGAATCATATGCCAAGTCAAAAAAATTATAAATAAACATATTTCTGATATTTTAATGATATGTAAAGTTGAGTTGTAAGTCATTTATGTAGCCCAAGAATGGTTTGGGCAGTTTTAATTTAGGTGTGTCTTATACTTGTGGGGATTTATTATTCAAAATAATGTTAATTCACTGAATTGCAAGAGAACAAGACACATAGGGCACATTCCTCTGGGTTTGGCTCACATAGGTATATAGTAATATACTTCATATTATTATTATATTACTTGAAGTAATATACTTCAGAAATGGAAACCATGATGGAGGAAATGCAACGGTTAGGGACGAGAGAAGAAAAACTGAAGAACTTATGTAAACAGGGCACAAGATACTTCATCAGCTTGATGTGTGAAAGAGGACTGATGAAAAAAGTTTAGCAGTCCAGACAATGTAGGAGCTGACTGACTCTGGAAAATACAAATAATGCAATACTGCTTTGATGATATCATAGAAGAAGAAGGATTCAAATTAGAAGCATTAGAAATGGAACTGTCACAGCATGATTCCATTGTGATGGAAACGTATATGAATCGTATTTGCTTCCACGCAGCATCATAAATCAACAAACAAATAAACAAAAAACAAAGCAAAGCAAAACAAAGCGACACATCCCGTCCCGGAATCCCCAGGATCCCATACTGATTAAAAATGCCCAAAAACATATCGACACACGTCATTCTACTAACGTCGTGACGTCATGACGTCGCCTATTTTCAGACTGATTTGTACTTTTGTTGTTGTTGTTGTTGTTGTATAGTTGAGTAATTTGCCAAGTGCAGCGTATATTCGCATAGAATATAGCGCGTCTGACTCATCTTTGCGAAATAGTCCATCTCTTCTTTCAGTCTGTGTTAGTGTGGTGACGAGGGACGGAGAGGGGGAGGGGCGGAGGTGACAGGAGGAGGCTGAAAACAACACATGATAATTGTGTGTCACAGCCTTAGACCGCGGTAGGAAGGAGCAGCTGCTCTGTTTCAATTTACATTGGGCGAAATGAAATGACATCTGGCCACGTTTGACACCTGGGTAGCCACACTTCCAGGCGTGCTTGTGTGCAGGTCGGGTTGGCAGAGGAACACTAAACTCAGGTAGGTAGGTCGGGTTACGGCGCTGTATCGTGTTCGGTAGAAAAATGCTGCACCGTGTTTGTAAAAGAAATGCGGTCAGTGTCTATTTATAGAGCAGAACAGTTAAATTGGTCTGGCGGACTCTGACTTCGTCAACTTAAACTAGCTCAGTAAGCTAACTCGGGTTATTGTCAAAACAGATACTGAGTGAAAACTAGCTCAACCAATGGCGTTCCGTCTTGACGGCTGACGTGTTATGTATGGCCAACGGCATTAAAGGGAAGGCGGGACTACAGGTCAAACTAACTTCCTGTTTGCTGGAACTTCCAATGCTGATGTTTATGATACTGTAATGGCTTTGTTTACGCAACACAGATGACGTTAGACAGCCTGAGAGGTCAAGGACGGCCAGGCAGAATGAACAGTGCATTACTGCACACCCCTATGAGTCTCATGTTGCATGTGTCCTGCGAAACTGATTGTAAAGTTCACCGGAGTTGTGACAATGACCTGATGAACCTGTCAGCGGGGCAGGCTGTGTGCACACTGGATGTCAGTGGTTTGTGTATAGACTCGAGTGCAGTCATCTCATTTGTCAGATGTTTCAACGCTGCCTGACATATAATTGTGCGATCTTAATTGATACGGGATAATAAAGTGAATATGATCAGAAACTTGATGGACTGAGACAGTTCACATTGTCCATAGTTTTTGAGGAAGGAGGAATCAGTTACAGTCAGCTCCCAAAACAATCAATTAGCAACGAAATGTGAACTTACATACATGCATTTACAGTACAAACAGTAGAACAAGTGGTTGATTTTTTTTAAATGATCATTTACACATTTCAGCTGTAAGAACACATCATTAGTGAGAAAGCAAGCATCTAATGCCAGGATGCTGCATGCACCAGCATGTCCTCAAACGTGTCTGTCCACCTTATTCCACTTTGTTTCTTTAAGTGTTTCATCACTTAGTTAAAGTTAATAAGCCAATCTTTTTACCAGAACATTATGCAGGGACATATGCGAGGAGGGTGTTTTAATTTAGAAAACCCTATCAAGTGAAGTCAGATGAATATGAGATCCTTTTACATGCATCAGTTCATGAACAGGGTTACTGCATGTAAACTCACTGCTGTACAAGCCCTGGTCTAACTGTGCAGATGGCATACTCTTTGATCATGAGCAGTACTTTTGCTGGGAGGTATGAATGAGAAAAATGACTTATTACCATACAAATGGGCTCAGACTCTGCAGTAATAGAGTAATACAGAATATTAATATATATGCCATCATCTATCTTGTGTTACTGTGCTACCATATAGATGGGTCAGGCACTGTGGAGGCTACCTCCCAGACAACAGCAGCAGCTTCAGGAAGAGCTCGCCGGCCGACTGGCTGACGGAGGAGGAGGAGGAGGAGGAGGAGGAGGAAAAAGAGATCAAGGTAGTCCTTAAGTTTAAATAGCCCTTTTATTTGAGGATTTTTCAGTTTGTGGGTAACTGCTGCTATCAGAATTGGTTGATATGAATGCTTTTCATTTTAGACAAATCATGAGCTTGGTGTCAGGAAAGGAAAAACAGATTTTGGGTTCCAGTTCATATCAGCAATGAAAGTACCTGCTAAAATCAGTCAACCTAAATGTGTTTAGTTATGAGAAGTAAACTCCACGGGATTTGAAAAATCCCTGTTTATATTTGAGGTGTGACTATGCACGTCTGATGTGAATGCAATGAAGGATTTGTTAAAGTGATTTATTGATTATAAAATAATTCCAATGACATTTTAACGTGAAATACTGTGTTATTTGTCAAAAATACAACCACTCTTGGTGGAGGATGTTTAAAGGACTTATTACTGATCACATACAAGGTTTTGGACAGTAAATGAAATGAGATCCACCTGGTGTCTTGTGGTTTTCAGCCACTGTAAAATCACTGCTGTCAGAAGAAAGTCACAAAATGAACTGGAAACAACATAGCACAGGTGAAAAGCGAGTCATCAGATTACTGAAGTACAGTAGATGAAACCACACAGGGTGTTTATTTATCACTTTATTTTTAATCCGCATTATAAGTAAGGCTGATGGAAAGAGCATGCAAACACCTCTGCCTTGATCCTGTTTCTTTAACATTGATCCCATACACTGACTCAGAGAAGCCGCAGTGTTTTACACAGAAGAGACTGACCATGAGTTTCATTTAGCTACATCTCATGAGCACCTTCTTTCATACATATACAGAATAATAAGGTACTAATATTTTCAATTTTTCTGAGTGAAATGATGACAATAACTAGGTCAGTCTTTCACCACAATGAAAGCGAGGATAGTCTTCAGCTGTCCTGTAGTAAGCATCACAGAACTAATTATTCTTTTTTTTCACGGAGAGATGGAGGTCCCCAGAGAAGAGCTCCTCAGCACTGTTATGGCCCTGACATCTACCATCTGCTGAGAACACGCAGGGGAGGTATGAACACATGCTAATGACATAGCGGTCATGTTCATAGTCAGGAAATTGAATCTGCTGGTTTCCTGTACAGGAGCATGAATGCACCATTGGTTTTGTGACAGTCAGTGCAACGTTGAAACTAATAAGTGCAGACCTGTGGCACCAGAGATCAGACTCACATCCAGACTCCTGTCTGTGGTTTAGACACAACAAAAACCCTCTGGTTAAGGTCAGTGAAAGATGGTGGTTCTGATTCAGTGTAAATAAACAGGACTTGTCTGAAGTCACTGTGAACTTTTTCTGTATTAAACCGGGCTGAACCAAGTCCTCTGAGAGTCTGAACAGAACCATGAAACAGATCAAGAAATCATAATGCTGGAGTCACTACAAGTCTGAAGGTAAATTCCTGTCCATGCACACACATCAGTGCATTGAACTCCAGGACTATTTCACTAAGTGCTGTGACACTGAAATACAGTAGTTTAAAAGTCATGCTGACTGTCATTAAAATGGCAATTTGTGCCCATGCACAAGAAATCAGTCCATCAATTTGTGTGACTGTGATACGAGGTTGGGGCTCAGCTACCTCCAGCTCTCTGTATCAGAACTCCACTCACTCTGGTTATGTGTTTTGACTATTGCCGGTTGTTACGTGATTTTTGATACCCGTCTCTGTTCTGTTCTGTTCTGGTGGTGTGTCCATACAGTCAGCATGAGCAGGAACAAAAGGAGTTGGTTTCCTCCCTACAGAGGAGACCATTCATTATCATTAAACAACTGATAAAGGTCAACAGAGATAAAGTTCATGAATGCACATAGGATCAGTCTGTTTTAGATTGGGTCCAAAATATCGGACATGTGAAGACCATTACTCCGCACTGCTGTCCAAATCACTTAAGGGTTGAGCCACTTGCACATTACAGTCAGCGATCATCCATCTACTATTTGGCTTCCAGCAACAATCCATAAGGAATTGCATGTCTTGATTACAATATGAGTCACGTAGAAGTGATAGAAAATAAACCTGTGTAATGTGCTTGCTTTCTCTCTTGGTGTCCTTTTTGCTTTTCCATGTTGCCTGTAGGTAAAGAGCAGCATGGTTTTATAGACCTGGAGATGCTGCCGCCTGAGTTAGGAATCACTATACTGTCATACCTGAATGCTACTGACCTGTGCCTGGCCGGCTGTGTGTGGCAGGACCTGGGAAATGATGAGTACCTGTGGCAGGGGTAAGGCATGAGCAGGCATTAGCACAAACTCATCCTTCTCAGCAGTGACAGCAGATGTGCTGTGTAATCTGCTGTGATTTGCACTAATATACAAGATTCTAGACCATTTTTATTCTATTTTTCTACCTCAGTTTTTTTATGTCATTGTATTCTACTGTATTTTAATGTACCGGATTGATTGCTGCTATGACTACATAATTTCCCTTC
This sequence comes from Psettodes erumei, assembly GCA_016785225.1. NCBI lineage: Eukaryota > Metazoa > Chordata > Actinopteri > Pleuronectiformes > Psettodidae > Psettodes > Psettodes erumei. The sequence continues at coordinate 454,801 of JAFBJZ010000902.1, read as the reverse complement.
AGGGATGAATAAAGTAATCTATCTATCTATCTATCTATCTGTCTATCTATCTATCTATCTATCCAAGATAAACACACATAGAGGGTACAAAAATGAATTGAAAATAAGTGATGTGTTCTTTGTCAGTTGATTTCTGTGTTGTTTTTACCACATGTACAGTACATGGTGTACGGTATTACTCTTGTGCTGTTTTTTGGTATTTGTTTCTTTGCTGTAACCCATGTGTGTTGATCCACCAGACTGTGCAAGTCCACATGGGGACACTGCTCCATCTACAATAGAAGACTCCCTGCTGGTTTCTCATACAGAAGACTGTACCTACAGCTAGATGAAGGCAGCCTGACGTTCAATGCTAACCCACAGGAGGTAACACATGCCGACACATCCTGGATCTCTGGTCCTGTAGATTCACACATAAGATTAAGACCTAATCTCAGATGTATGACTCTCTCTTTCTGTGTGTGTGTGTGTGTGTGTGTGTGTGTGTGTAGGGTATCAGTTATTTTATGTCTAAAGGTATACTACTGGATCATCCAACAGAGCTGGCTAAATTCATTTTCTACACCAGAAGGCTCAACTGGAAGATGCTGAGGATTTACCTGGACGAGAGGTGAACACACAAATACACATGAAACTCAATACTATACTTCCACATGTGTCCGCTCTGATGAAAGGTTTACATTTTTATATTGGAACCGTGTCTGCATTGTGGTAATCTGTATCTGCTTTGAGATTAAAGATGCTGTCCATTTACTAATGTCCTTTTCATTTGATAAGGAATGCCATATCTTATAATTTAGCAACTGTCTTCATTTGTGTGTAAATAGAAAATGTTTGTGTGTGTTTCTGCAGGCGGGATGTCCTGGACGAGTTGGTGACCCTCCATAACTTCAGTAACCAGTTCCTGCCCAACGCTCTGCGGGATTTCTTCAGACACATCCACGCACCAGAGGAGCGGGGCGAGTACCTGGAAACGCTCATCACCAAGTTCAGCCACAGGTTCTGTACCTGCAACCCGGGTCTTGTCCGAGAGCTGGGCCTCAGTCCAGGTAAGTGCACACGCACACACCAAGAGAACAGATTGTTATACTAAAGATTGTTGTACTAAATGTTTTGTAGTTGTGGTCCTGAAGAGAGAGAAAGAGAGAGAGAAAATCGCTTAAACCATGTTCTTGTACACAACTGGATGTGACCTGAAGGGGGCGCTAGAGGAAAGCTCATGGAGTGGCCCACAAGAAAGAGGCTTTATCTTCTGGAAAAAAACCCAATAAATTCAATAAATTTCAAGGTGTCCTGATTACATTTTAATATTGCCGGTGGACAGGTGGAAAGTTTGACAGGATGGCGATGCTACAAAAGAGGTCAGGGATCATTAAAATCTTCAGAAACGTCCTCTTTGGACCATTAATATCCAATCTTATCCCGACCCCAGCCACATGTAATCATTCTTAAAACCCTGCAGCTAGAAGGCCAAAAGCTGCTGTGATGGTACGATTCGATTTTTAAAGCTACTACTCTTCTGGTCTGTTTGCCCGACCACAAAATGAGGGAAACCATCAAGGTTTAGTTTCAAGTAATCCCTGGCTTCAGTATTGTCAATGGAGCGTGCATTTATCAACGGAGGGCTTTGTCAGTGTCAGCAGACCATACCGAGCCCAATCCCTGAGTCTGTCACTGTGAAATCCTTCGACCTGCTCCCATGATTAGTTGCACTACCAGGATTAGAGTAATGGTTCTGAGCCCAAGGCTACAGATGGACGGATGGCTGCATTTTCATTTCACCGCTTCTCTGCCCTTCCTCAACCCTCTCTGGAAAGTAGCACTGTACACATTTGTCTGTCCTCTTCATCATATTTTGAAGTCCTATGTATTATACACTTCTTACACCCTTCTCCCTCTCTTTATGGTAGTTCATCTTGCAGTATGATTTTGGATCAAGGAGTTTTCGAGCATTGTTCTGTAGTGTGAAGCTGAGGTCACACGTTAGCAAGCGCGGTCCGTGTGAAACCTGCCTGAAGTTCATGAAAGGGTCGCGGACTCTTTCCCTGTCCTGTTTAGAGGGAGAAGCAGAAACAGCCCTGTTTGATCTCTGTGCAGATGCTGTGTACGTGCTGTGCTACAGTCTGATCCTGCTGTCCATCGACCTGACCAGCCCCCACGTCAAAAACAAAATGTCAAAGAGGGAGTTTATCAGGAACACTCGCCGAGCGGCGCACAATGTCTCGGACGACTTCGTGGGTCACCTCTATGACAACATATACCTGATTGGCCACGTGGCTGCGTAGCCACGTCCACCAGCTGTCCAGCATAAACCCTCACACTGCACTGACGAGCGGGATTCGGTGACCCAGATCCTCTATGTGTCTGGAACGCATGGAACATTGTGGAAAATGGCTTTGACCAACTTTCCTGTCCTTCAAGCAACATACTAACGAATTAGTCTCACTAACAGGTTAGTAGAAAAACAACTGTGAGGCTGTGCTACCAAATATTAGTAATATTGTTAAGAGTTTAATGAAAGGTGAGAAGAAGGAGGTGGAACCATGAAGACAAGCTCTCGCACTGCACTGAAAGATGGGGACTACTGATTCACTGATACTTTTTTATTGGACAGGTGCTGCTTGTCATTCATAAGTAGGACAAAGACTGGCCTGCCCATTCTTGTTGGAAGGGACACACAGGACCAAGTCTAGCATAAGATCACTCACTCACTAGTGAAGTATTTACCAGTGTAACTACTGGCAAATCAGCTGACCCTGACCCACTGTCCAATGGAGACAACCAGAATGTCCAAGTGTCATAAGGAAGAACTTTTTTGTATTCTTACTCTGAATCTCTTTGTCTCTCTTGTACTATGAGTGCGACCTTTTCATGGGTGGTGGGTGAATGTGAGATCGGATCATAAAATCGCCACCTTAGTTTGCCTGTGCTGCTCTGCTTGCGGACAGGTTTCATTCACAAAAATGTTAACGAAGGGTGAAAAGAAGACGTTCATACCGCAGAGCTTCAGGTACTGCTGTCAGAAATCGACAAACCTAAAGATAAGGAATTTAGGTGTCAGTAGATGTGAAAAAATGAGAAAAGAGAGCCGTAATCAGAGCAGAGCTTCACTATGACGGAAATAAAGAGCGAATATTTGACAGGAAAGTAGCTGCTGAGATGTTCTCAGGCAAAGCAGACATGTAATATGAGAGATATAGGGATATCGCTTGCAGCAGGAGATGGTCTACTTCTGTGCCAAACATAGCAATAAAAAGGATCCAATATAAAATACCCATCAGGCAGTTGGCAAGCCATGATGATGATGTGGTCACCAGAAAATACATTTTTCATTATTTTATTTGGATTTGGTGTAAGATTACAACTTCAAATTCGTTAAGATTTTGACATTTACATCTCAATTCCGCTTCCACAATGAGGTTTCTACTTAAGACTGGTGAATGCTACAAATATTCATACAATCTGTGTGGCCAGTTGTCTGCACACTAAAATTCAACTTACATGTAAATCCTAAAAACTACATAAATTCTAAAGGAAAAATAAAATAAAATAAATTTGATTGTCACAAAGACAAGTGAAATACACATCCAGTATTTTCAGTCAGGACCTGCCTATAATTGAGGTATCATAATCCAAGCGATGGCTGAAGTCAAGTGCAGAGAAAGATCATGTCAAGTGAAAGGATTCAGGATTTTGGCTCTTGAATTGTCACGGAGGCACAAATTTACTGGCTGAGTCTGTGGACGACAGTGCAGTATGTGAGGTTTGTGAAGGTCATGTGTGTTTTAAAAATAATACAGCTATAATATTTCATTTGCACAAAGCACATGTATGGTTCTAAAGTCACTGAAGGTTTAGCTTTAGTCGCCCAAGTCACAGGCTTCCACTGTTTTAAGAAATCTCTGAAAGAACAGCTCGCAAAACACATCGCCACTGCTGCCATGACATAATAGCATAATCCATCAATTTAAATTAGACATGCAGTTTTCTAATGACTTCATAACACCACGACCACTACAGCTGTAATCCTGTCATAAGTAGGGTCATTTCTTCCAGAAATTAATGAGAAGAGATTATTCCACAGATTAAACACCCCACCCTTCTGCTTCATTTTGCCTTCCGTTTTTGCTGGCTAACAAAGCACAGTCGTGGAAAACCAGAGTCGTCCACACTGATTTAGCCGTGTGGCAAAGTAATAGGTAAAATGCAGGTCTCGTTTAAAAAAGCAGTGTCTGAGCTGACTTTAATGGCTTCTTGAGGCGGTGGAAGCCTGTTACATCTGGAGGACAACAGCGCAGCAGAGAAGGAACGGATCCCTCTGTGGACTTTGTAGACACAGTAGACTGTGCGTATGAAAACTTGAATCAGAACATGTTGGCACATTCAAATACATGAAATACTTTCAGCTGTTGCTATTTTAAAAGTCGAGTCAGTCTAACAATGACGCCCCTCCGATCTGAATGTGGCATGTATCCACAGCTGAGTGTCGCACTGGTCACTTTACTATATGTAGCCATAGCAACAGATGGGACGAAGGACGGCAGGAAGGCAGTTTTGTATTTAAACCTGATTATGGGGGTTTATATCGTCATCTCGATAGCTAGTTGCAATATTAACGCATATTTATTTATTTTTAAATTTAGTTTGTTAAGTTCTGTTAAATTGTAAAACTGACTATGAATGATTGAAGATTTATATTTGCTGATGATGCACACTAAGTTAGAATTAGGACTTGTTCTCTTTAAATTATGAAGGAAGCTCTCATTCTGTGATATATGTATTTTCTTTATGATGACAACATTGGATTTTCAACACCTAATTTTGCTGACATGTTTGACAGGTGACAGATTTGCTTCTTCTTCCCTCCTGTAGCTGGTCATCCTCCCCAGATGAAGATGATTCAGGGACGTGTTTGCGTTCACGTCAGTTTGTGTGATTAATAACCGTGACGTTTTGAAAAGAACAAAGTAGTTAGACATTTAAAGAGACTAAGCTAAATGTCTCAGAAGTGATTCTGGTACAGAAGGTCCATCCATTACTGTCAATATGAAACTCATTTGTTGATGGCTAAATGCTGAAATAATATTAAATAAATCATAATATTATTGAATTCACCTTGAGTTAATGATATTAATTAAAATAAAATGAATCGCGATAAAGACTTAAAGGATTCAGATTTAAAATGTAAAGTGACAGTACAGTCAGATCAGGACACTAGCAGAAGCAGAGTTAATGACTAATGAACAGCCACACAGGTCATTTGTCCCTTCACTCTGATATGACCTACAGAATATTTTCCATGAATCAGCATACTTACCAGCAGCAGGAAGTATGCTGCAAATAAGCTCTTATCTAAGCTTAAAAATAACTAACCCTTCCATGGTGTGTCGGTGCTACGCTAAAGGCCTGCATAGGTTAAGCTACAAAACAAGCTGGGTTTGGTTTAGATTTAGGTTAAATTCAGTACTTACAGTTACAGTTACATTAATAAATACTGTCATAATAACTACAGCCTTGAGAGGGCTTTGTCATCCGAACATCAATGTGTCATTTTGCTGAAACAACTCATGCTGTCTTACACAACACCACTAGAGGTCCCTCATATTAACCTATCACATGTAGAATAAAAAGTAACTATGGGTTGTAATAAACTGCTTGCACAAACAACAAATTCACTGCTGAAATGTTCTTCGGAAATAGAAATAGGCGGCTCTTCTCTATTTCAGTTCAGTGTGCGCGTGAGAGAGAGAGAAAGCGTGTGCATGTTTGAGATCAAACAGGCAAAAGATTGAATCCTCTCCAGACACAATATGACCTTTGACACTTGACCTGCGTGTGTGTTTGTGAATATGACCTATCCCTGGTGTTTATGTACTGCAAATGAAAAGAGTGCAGAGGGTAGCTATATGTGACCTATCAGTACACACATACACACACACACACACACACTCACACTCCCATAGAGGTAAAAGTTCCCACAATGTGACACTTAATTTTAATGTACAATACATTCCACTATACGTATATCTGCAGTAGAACCATCACTAACAGCAGTGGTAGGAGCTTACATTAATTAAGTTGTATTTGAAACCAGTCTAAAAACCTTTTAATGATTTATTTTGTTGCCTGTGATTTGGAGCTATTTTTTCATGATGAAACTTGCTCAACTTGAGAAGCAGGGCTGAGTGCTGGCATGACTGTTATTAATTAATCAGATATGCTCATAGTGTCCCAAACCAATGTCTATTGTCTAGCAGTGCAAAAAATTTAGACATGAAGTCTCTAAAGACATGAAATGAAAAAGTCTCGCAAATTTGATAAGTGACTTAAATAATTAAATCAAATCATCAGCACCACTGAGAAAGGTAAGTCAATTCACTGCTGTGTATCCACTGGGAACACACTGCTTGATTACTTGACTGTGTGTATGTGTGTGAGCATCTCGATCGGGGACGTGCCGGCAATGAATTAATGGAGCAAATGAATGTACAACAGATGTGAAACCCAACAACAAAAAAAATGTCATCTAGAGATTTATCAAGAACTATCTTTTTTTCAGAAATTAGACCTGAATTGAACCCAGTGATGATTAAAGCACATTTGTGATAAAATGAGGTGTGTAATAATATATATTAATATTTTATGAGCATATCAGAGATGCTATGCACCTCGGCCATTATTAAGCATGTGGTGAGACATTCAGATATTCATCTGCTGCAGTGTTCCCAGGATGTAGATCAGTGTTGGACAACAGGTCACAGCTTGTCAGATTGGTGGTTAAATGTGTGAGGCTCCTGAGTTAATATGCAATTTTATGTTTTATAATTTTAGAGCAAAAAGGAGGAAAATAATGAATTTCACCACTCAGTACTCTGCTGCTGCTGCCGATGTTGACCTAAGTTGGGTCTCTGCAGGAGGAGGATGATGATGATGAAGGGGCTGGCATTTATTTAGTCCAGCTCAGACTGGTGGGCCCGGGTCATTGTCTGGTGGTGTCCCAGTCCAGAGAGCCTCACTTAAGCCTGATGGAGATGATGGATGGCCTCCTGAGCCCCAGAGCCTCTGCACTTCATCAGTATGAGCAGCCGCCGCTGCTAACGCTGCAGTGCACGCACGCACACACACACTTCAGGCTTGTTCACACAGTGCTGCTTCTAAGACCTAACCTTAACCCGAAACTAAAGGTACTGCTGCTACTGTAACTATGGTTACTACCAACACTCATCTATTACCTGCAATTAATGCTGCTGCTTCTCGTAATAATACATACTGTGTATACACGTAGCTTTGTTATTATTACACATTATTGCTTTCTTATAAAAACTTTGTGAGGGGTTTGTCATTGTGCTGTAAAAAGAAATAGTGACAGCCTTGCCTTAAAAAAAATTTAAAATGGAGTCTTTATTTAATAGCTATATACATTTACACAGTACTTACAGTTACATTTAACAGGTTTACAAAATAAATAAAAATGACTGAAATAAAGAGACAAAATTAAGAACATAAGACAAATATGCATTTCATTGTACAAACATGACAAATAAAATCGGTGCCCTAAGTAAAATCACATCTAAATAACATTCATACTAATACATTCTTACAAAAAAATGAAAAAGTAAATAAAATAGTTGACCATTCTTTTAGATATCAAATATGCTGGGCTGAATTTTCTGACAATACTACAGAATTATATTATTATATATTATTATTATATTATTAAATTATATCACTTCTCAAAGAACCTATTTGGACACAGTCACATGACAGAATATTTCCATTTGATTAATTGAAGCAATCATAAAAATCTTTGGTTTAAATATTTAATTTCAGTGAGTAGCCAAAACAAACGAGAGAGGGATTTAACACATAATGGATGTTTAAAGGGATTAGAACAAATCTATACATTGACTTTTTCATGATAATTCAAGTATCTTTTCCATATGTCTGATTTGCTCCACACATGGCCTCAGATGAAGTTTCACTAGATTATACTTTGCAAATGCTGATGTTATTTGTAAAGATTTACTGTGTAAATCAGGACATGGTGGGACTGTCCCTGGTTCTATCAGGTCCTGTGTCTTGGCAAATGGATCTTTCGATGTTTTGGAGAGCGCTCCAGTAAAATGCAACTTTTAAAGGACATAGCCACATGAAGCAGAGATGGAGAATCCATCAAAACCTCAAATGAGAAAAGGAGGATTAAGACAGAGAATGAAAGAGAGGATATTAGCCCATATCCAGTGACACAAGAGAAAACAGTATTTACAGAGAGCAGAATGAACTGATTTCACCCTGATGCCCGTTGAGAGCCAGGAATGACTGCTAGTTGTTTTATATGGATATTGACAGCAGCTCAATATGTGTGTGCGTGTGTGATTTTAAAGTTGAGAGCTCAGTCAACTCATGATCACGTCACATCACACAACCAATCTACAACAGTAAAGCTGTGTTTTCATAAAGAGTGGGTAAGTGGTATGTCACATAATGTGTAAAAAAAAAAGAATAAAAATTCCAGATGTGTACGATGAGTTTAGCACTGAAATTTGATTTTAATAATATGTCATTTTAGCAAATGTAAATGAAAATAGTCAAAATGAGGTTTGAGAATCTGATCATATGATTATTTCTTAAACTGAATATGGTGCGACCTATTTGGATTCACTTTGTTTGAGGAGACAAGAATGTGTAAAAGAGCAAAAACTCTCTGTAGGCCTCTGTGATAAAGTTATGGCCTCAATCATTTTGAAATGGAAGAAGTTTGGTTCTACCAGAACTTTTCCTACTGTTGGCCGTCCTGTCAAAGTGAGTAACCACACAAGAAGGGCCTTAGTCAGTGAGGTGACCAGTTAATGGTCACTCTGACAGAGCTTCAGAGCTTCCTCTGCTGACAACCAGTTGCAAGCATGTCCATCTCAGCAGCACTCCATCCTCTATGGCAGAGTGTTTAGATGGAAGCAACTTTAAGAAAAATACATATTGAGTTTGCAAAGCAACATTAAAAAGCCTCAAACCATGAGGAAAATGATTGTCTGACAAATTTAGACCTCCTTGGCCAGAACAACATTATGACACTATGTCTTGTGAATACAAAGGACTGCTCATCACCAATACCTTCAGCAGTGAAGTCTGGTGGTGGCAGCATCATGCTGCGACGGGGCATCTCAGCAGCAGGATCATTGGGACTGGGCAGAACTGAGGGAAGGATGAGTGTAGCTAAATACAGAGAGGTCCTTTAAGAAAACCTGCTGTGGTGATGGTTCACCTTTCAAGACAACAATGACCATACCGCAATGACAACAGTGGAATGGACAAGTCACTGAGTGTCCCTGTGTTGCCCATCTAAAGTCTAGACTTAAACCCCATAGAACATCTTTGGAGAGACTGGAGATCAGTGGTGATTCCTGGAATCTCACAGACATTCACAAAAGAAACATGGAAGTTGTAGTCATGTGACTGCATGTGTGTGCTATTTTTTCCGCTGATAAACAAAAACTGAAAAAATGTGGCTGAAGTCATTCCTGGGAAGTGATAACTTCAGCATGACATGTACCTGTGTGAGCTGGAAATAAAGGTTTGTCATTAGTTTCAAATGGGGCTAGTTCCTGCTACAAGCTAACAATACTGTCATTTGTACAAAGGTGGAGGGGACAGTCAGAGTGTGGTCATGAGAAATGTCATTGTTTTGTACATTCTCTGACCATGCAGATGTTATTAGTATTATTAGTAGTAATTAACAGTATTATTACAATACCTTCCCAGTCAGCTCACTCTCATTGGTTACTGCAGGTTTCTGCTCATTATTCCATTACCATCCACATCATGATTCAATACTGGGGAGACTCCGGTCCACTTGGTAACATTAAAGATTTTTTTTTTTTTTTAAACGAGGGATTTCAGTTTTTGATTTTTAATAATTTTAACAACAATAATAACAACATCCTCAGCTGAAAATCAGTGGGAGTGAAAGAACATGATATGGCTTATAATCACCAAAATATTACACAAATATCACATTTCTTTAATGTGCAATGTTCCAAATTGCATATATAAAACATTTTACTTTTTAGAAATGGAAAGTTAAATTTAAAAGAAATCAAATTGTGATGACCCCTTCCTTTTCTGCTCCTCCTGTCTCAAACATGCTCCTCCTCTTACAGGAAGTGGCAGCAGCATGGAGATGATCAGCTCTGGACAGTTTACTGAGCTGACTGCCTCAGTTTGACTCTCTGTTTCTCAGCTCCCATCATGTACTCCTGGGTTTTGGTTTGCTCTTTTGTTACAGCAGTTGTCTGTTTTTTATTTTTTGGTTCATGCAATTTTATTAATCACTGTTTGTGGGCCTTGTAATTTTGGTCATAAATAGTCAACACTTGATTGGCAACTTACTTTTTTCACCAGGATTTTGGGCTGGCTTGTGACATTATCCTCTGTTGGCTACCTTCTCTGCTACAGCCTTATTTGGTCTCCAATGAACAGAAGCTTATGGTGGCTGACATCAGCTCATTTGTGTTGTACTTGTGTTACTCTGTTTCTGCATTTGCCATTTCTTTACTTCTAGGTTTTAGCAAATGAACTAAAGAAACACTGTGGCATCCAGCCATTTGCCCTGGTTGGCAAGCAAGGTGGATCAGCACTTTATAATTGTAAAACAGACCTGTTGTGTGTTTGTCAAGTCAAATGCATACTAGAATAATGTTATATAAAATTTCCCGTTGGGTTATAAGACATTTCTCACAGACTTTAAACACACCTTTGGCCTCGTAACTGCTGTTTCTGTCAGTGTGAGCTAAATCAAAGCTGGAGCCCCCGAAACAGAGCAATCAAAACCACAGAAACCACCTCCTCCAAACACAGGAGGATTTACACCATTTCTGCTTTCTGTCTCTCTGCCTGCTGCTCAGTCATTACATGGCCCCGCTGTCAGCCGACTGCATGGCAGGGCTTTCACTGCATCTACTCTTTAATAAATATACTTGTCACTTTATATTGCTCATATTATATTGTCATTATGATTAGTAACCCAACCTTTGTTAGTAAAGATGTTAAATGTGACTCTATTTGTTGTTCAGGGAGCTTATGATTAAAAAAAACAACTTTCAAAGCAAGCTCGATGAAACTGCCTGTAAAGGACAGCATGCAGATTCTGATAAAGAGGCTTAGTCTATATATTTGTAATCATCACTGTTAACTTACAATTAACAAAAAATAATGATATAAAATACTGACCAATACTTCTTTATTAGTACCCAATTAAGTACAACCTTCAAAAAGTTCCTGCAGATATGCAATAAATTACAACATGTTAGTGAGAAGATAAAGAGAAACAGATCATTTCAGAAGTGTTGCTTCATTATATCAATCACCTTGACTTATTAACCATCTCAGGTTTCTGCATGTGTTCATTCTCTCAAGGTTAAAACGTGTTCCTTTGATTGGCTGGATCCACATTTTGAGCCAAACCCCAGCAGACCCTATGCATTTCTTAGATCTACGTGAGTTTACTTTAGAATTGTCAAGTTTTACAGGTGAAGGGTAATATCTGTGGATATGTTCTTCACCACAGCACATTTTCATTCTGTGATGATGATGATGAAAACCTCATATTTTCAAATGTGAGATGTGTTTCAGAATTTCTAATGATGTAGATGAAAAAAACAATACTGCTGGCTCGAGACGACAGCTTCAACATTGATTCTAATGTCGAGTCAATCTTATGCAGATTCTACAATGTGTTCCCATTATTTTTTTATTCCTTCTCTACTTACTGGTATGTGTGTGACTATTGCTGAACAGAAGGCATGGGAAGAAAGAAAATGAAATTATTATTTAAATTCTCAGACTGATGGGGGCAGTGCCCGCGACTCTGCTTTAAAGGTAAACACCAACTTTGCATATAAAATGCATATACAATGCAATACATCAAAATGACCAGGCTTTCTAAACTGTTATATGTGTCAGTGAAGCACTGTGTGAATGTGTGTAAAGTGCTTTGAGTGGTTGATGAAAGAAGAGAAATGTCTGAAAGTCTATTTACAATCCACCATGACTGGTGGATTGTCCTCCAACACTCACTGTTTTCTGCATGGAGAACACTGGTGTAAATAACAGATGGAAAATAATTGTTTGGGACAAGTCATTAGTGTGATTTGACTGTTGCACCATTATATTGTTATTTTTACCTTAACTACTTTCAGGCTCAAAGTTCATTTGATCCAGAAAATGAACTTTTCTTTGTCTGTCACTACTGACCCTTATTCATATTTGTTCATATTAACAATGCAGTCTGTAGTCTATTTCAAATTACTGCCTGTTTTCAAAACATGTTGACCTTTTGAGATGAAGAGCACTGTTTTTTTTCTGTAAGCGTATGTGAATTTCTCTGTCAAACATCTCCAACTATAGGCTTTGGATGTCTCAAACCAGCGTCTGGACTGCAGTTGACCAGGGCATTTAACATGAAGATTCTTCTATTATTTAGCATTTGAAGTATGCTAAGTAAAATAAGTTTAAATAACTAAGATCATGGCAAACCTAAGCCGTTCCAGGTGCAGAATTAAGCCAGTAGCTCATGTTGATCAATATTTCTAATTTATGGTCTATGGTTTTTATGGTTTTGGTCTATTACTGTGTCAGCGGTGGCTTATAAACTCATATGAGGTGCTATGATAAGCCATGAAAATGTAAAGTTTCAGTACTGCTATACAGTTACATGCTGTTTCTGTCCATTGTGGACAGATTTCTTTTAGTCCTAGGAACTAAATTTTTTCTCCCATTGATTTTTCACTGTACTCTTTATCAAAAAACTATGGAGCCCATGTTCAAACGTGTGTGTTTTCCAGTGAGTCAGCACATTAGAAAATGAAGAAGGAAATATAAACTCACCAAGATAAAGCAAAATGAGATTTGAGATATATTTTCTTATTTTCTCGGGGGAAGAAAAGGGGGGAATTTAATGTAATTTGGAGACAAACTATAATGGCATAGTTTACCTTGATATGAATTCTCAGATTTTTAAAAAAATGTTTGGCCTAATTTTTTGGGGTGTTTTTTAAGTTTTGTTTTAGTTTTCAGTGTTTACTGTTTTTCAATTAATTTATTCATTTCTTTCTTTCTTTCTTTTTCTTTTTTTCCACAAATATATCTTATATTGGAGTCCCACTGAGAAGGATCAAATATATAAAATATTATTGCTTTCAATAGGATCATAAGACCTGGGGGAAAACATGGGCAGCAGAGAACATAAATGAAGCTTTTTGGTTAATTCAGTCAGCGTGGACTACAACAAACAAAGTCAAAAATGGCGGGTGGGGGGACAGCATTTAAACCATTTGCTTGATAAAAGCATTAATGGTGGAACTGTTGTGTCAAGCAGCATATTTCCCATTCAAATATACTGACATTGGAAATGGAAATGGAAAACAAGTTCAATAAAACTCCACAAACTAGCTGACTCCAATATATGCATAAAAGTGACAGGAACATTGCTGAGGTGGATGTGTAGTATTTCTTTCAAGCTTAATGCATCCAGATGAAGTGTATCTAATGACCCCCAGGCACTGAGCTGAACCATGCACATACGGCACGACACTCATCAAATCATCAAACAGGGAACCAGACTTTTCACCTCACTTTCCTTCAAAAAAAAGTTTCTCGACAAAGTGCGTTTTTTCTTCAAAAAGCTTTTAATTTTACGATATGATAAAGTTTTAGTGCTGGAGAGAAGATACAGGACAACCTTTTATTATAACAAAGTTCAGCACAACTACATCCTCAAAATAAATAAATACAATATTTAAAAAATTAATTACACCACTGACGCCAAAATTGGACATTTAGGGAAACCGGCCCATAGGGGGTGCTGTGTGTTTATTCGGGAATTCTGGTGATTACGCAACAAATAATCGTCAACAAGCTTCTACGATGGAAAAATACCTTCCTTCTCACGTTAGCTCTTCAGTGTCATCCATTATGAAAGGCACAAACTCGGAGGGTCCTGTCCTGCATGTACAATGGCTACAAGCCAAAAAATTCCATTAGTATTCCATTAGTAATTAAACAAACATGTTACACATGCACACATGTAACAATTTTTGATCTTGCTTTCCTATTTTAAACATAATAAAGAAAGTTCCTGAGCTGCAGGTGTTCTCTTGTTTACATCAGCTAAACAGGAAGGGGCTTGGCCAGGAGGTTTACAATCTTGACAAGTGGGGAAAAGTTTATGGATGGCTGTCAGTCTCAACCGTATATGTTCTGCTGTACAAGATTATTGTTTATTATTGTCATATTTCTTATTATAAGTGTCTGTCCAGTGGAGATAACATTACATAGTGTTCACATTCTCAGGCTGCCTCTCTCTGTCAGAGACACAGAAAAATTATGGCCTTGCTGTCTCTCTCTCCTGCTTCACTCTTAACTGTCACTTTTCCACATCCCTTTATTTTCAGTGCAGCTTTGGTCTCATGTGCTCTCTCCTCCTCTCTCCCTTCCCTTGACTCCTGCTTCACTATGGATGTTCTTTAGGTCTTCTGTTGACTTACTATTCCTTTCCTTTTTCCTACACTGATAGACACACATCTATCTCAATTATTGATTTAAAGGTGGTGAATTAGCATATATATATATTACATAATCCACAAAAAGTAATAACGTGCATATGGAGAATGTGCTGATTATGCTGAGATCTAAATGGCATGTATTTCTGCTGGGATTTAATGATATTTGACCTTGTGGACATTTTTTTATTTCATATTTTGCTTGTTTGGTAATTGTATTTTTCTTTTTTACTCAAATCCCAGTGTGACAGACCTGTAGGAGACAAAACCTGTCCACACCACTGGCATTTTTTCCTATTTTGTTTGGGAGTCTTTTATGCAGCTTTTAACCACACTGCTGTCCAGGCGTTCTGCTCTTGGCTGAAGAATGCTGCCTGTGTCTCAACTCTTGTCACATGATGTGCAACACTCAGCAGCATCTTGCAGAGTGCTGCAGCCCAGGGAGAGACACTCGCAATGATGATTTATTAGCTCAGAAGACACACAAAGGCACGATCACTGTTAGATCACGTTTGCTCCATGTCTCCGCGTGTCTGTCTGTTGCTAGATTTACTGCTGCCAGTGCAGCTCCAGGACAGCAGAGAACTGCTAGCTTATGTTTTCATTACAGACAGGAAGGAAGGAGGAAATTGAACGAGGTGAGCACTGAGCATTATGTGAATGAAAAAAAGTCATTCTGTGAGGCTCAGATGTAGAAACATGCTGGAGGAGACAGCAGCTGATAGTGTCTGATGATCTTTTCTAAAAAAAAAAAAAAAAGTACTTTTCCATCTTTGTTCTCAGATGTTTGTTTTAAACATGCCTCAATTTCAAACCCAATCCAAATTCAAAAATCCAAATCAAATACCAAAGTGGAAAATTAGAATCACACCACAGGACGGCAAAGTGTACATGCAGGACATTCAGCAAAGCTCCAAAGTGAAAAATGACTAAAACCAAACACAGCAAAACACTAAAAATAACCATAGCAGAAAATCACTGCACTTTGAGTTCATGCATCACAAGGGCTTCAGGCCAGAGGAGGTGCTAAATGGGATAAGTCCCTAGTTTCCACTTGGGAGAAGCTGTTCTGGCAGATCAATTTCACACAACTCTTTTCCATCACACAAATAGTGAGTTGTGGCATCAGAGCTGATGTGACTCCACAAGGCTGAAGCCAACCAACCAAAATTCAGTTTTAAACCGCTTCTCCATGTGGTGGCCTGGAGCCAATCCCAATGACATTGGGTGAGTGGCAGGGTACACCCTGGACAGATTGCCAGCCTATCACGATGTACACTTCACATTCCCACCTGTGGGCAATTTTGTCTCACCGCTTTTAACCTGCATTTCTCTAGACTGACTACACAGGTACAAGAAGAACGTGGAACAATCCCAACCTGCAGGTTCGAACCCTATGCTAACAACTTTGCCAGCGTGCCACCACCATAATACATAAATTCTCCACATCCAGCACCGCTTCCGACTGTGATAAAACTGCATCTCCAGCCATACCTTGTGCACATATCTGTGCCATGGAATGCATTTAGCATTGTATGCTACATTCGCATAAATACCAAAGCACAGCATCATGTCCATATTAACATATGCCTAACGCACAGCACAATGTTAAAAGCTAATCAATTAGCTGTTCCTGACCAAACTGTTTGTAGTTAGCAGCTTTCTTAGCTTGATATATGCTACAGATGAGAAAATGTCATGCGCGTGTGTGTCAGCTCCAGCCATCTGTTAACCAGCTGTGGAATGATGTCTCACTCTGTCGCTCCCTCTCTCTGACCCCTCCCCTTACAGAGGGCGAGGTGAGCTGAGCTAAGTGGTGCCGAAATGCTTTATGGGTAAAAAAAGAAAAAGAAAAAACTCTCTGAGGAGCTTAGTTCACTAACAGCTTATTAAGCACTCTGGGGTTACACTGATACATTGTGCTCAGTAACAGTGTATTTGTAGTATTTACTTTGTGTACCTCCTGGCTGGAGATCAGTCACAATCAAAATTGCTGTTGTGAGGAAGCAGAAACTCCCTTACTCGTCACTGAGCCTCTTTGCTAAGAAAGGTGGGCTGTACATTGTCTGTGGGGATTGAGGAGGCTAATGCTCATGTTTTTGTTGGTGTTGCATTTGTGTTGTGATTATGCTTTTTCCACTCTCTCTCTGTTTGAGTTCTATGTATTTTAATGGAGAGCAACAGCAGCCTTTCACCAGTTGCCACTTGGTTCATTAGGTTGAATCAAGTAAACAAGGAAGGGGGGTTAGTGAGTTATTATTGGCTTAAGCTTGGCTCTGTTTGGTATTTGTATAATTCATTGTATGCTTAATTTAAAATACTTTAATCAGTAACCATCTGCACTTGGTAAAGGGAAATATGAATGAGGTCATGGCAAATATGTTTGAAGTACCCGCATGCCCTTTTCCCTCGTAGGCACCCTGGTTATATAAACCATGCAGGAGAGCCGTGCATAGGGTCAGAGGAAGGGGCTTTCTTTTGTTTGAAGAGCAACACAACTGGTTGAAGCTCGGTGGATAGCTTGATGTTTTTTTCTTCATGGTTTGTTTTGAGGACTCAAAATAAAAGTGATATGATACAGTTATGGTTTGAAGCTTCCCAACACTGCATTTTGTTTTATATTGACAAACTCAAGCACAAAAAAATCCTCTCCCTCTCTTTCCTGCCTTGCCAGGTTTTTACCGCACCAAGGCTACGTAGTTAAATTTTTCCCAGAGCAATATTTAAAGCATCCAATCACTTTTCACTTCTTAGGGTGTGTGTGTGGCAGGGGTATGGGTGGGGGTGTATTTTTATAACCACTTCAGACAGGTAGAAGTTCTAAGGGAAAGCTATGACTGATGACAGTGGATATTGTTGCTATAAACAATACTTTCATATGAACATGGATCACATGACTACTCGTATTTTAAACGGATTGCTATAGCAGTGATGAATCCGCAGAGAATGATTACGCTGCTCTGCAGTTCCCCTGCATTTTTTCACTGTAGCATGCAGCTGTTTTAAGTGAAAAGCTTCAAAAACCTATGGTGTGCCACCTGCTCTGAACCAAGCAACAGACAGCAATGTCACAACAAGCCAGAGTTACATTAAAAAAATTAATATTGGGCTGGTATAAATACAACTACAAATGATAATGTTAATATATGTCTGCTGGACCTGCAAAGAGGTAACTGTTTGCTTGCAAGTTGAATTATTATCAACTTAAAAGTTGATATATATCAGTGTTGTGTTAGCTGCTTGCTGCCACTTCCCAGTGGCCAAAGAAAATCAGTTATTACAGGTTTAATGGAAATTTGAACTGTTGGAAAATAGCACAGGCCAAGTTGTTGCAAACCAAGACATGTGAAAGGCCTTACCATCAAAATTATTCCAGAGAAAATGTCAACATGTCAGTAAATGTAAGGGCACCTGCTGGGAGAGAAACCTTTTGTGCACATAACGTTAGAGGAATTGTAAGATGTGTTTGTCCGGTGTGCTGAATTCTGCGATACCTTTTTTTAAACAGCTGTAAAAGCTGCGTGTTAATAATCTGCTGCTTGCTGTTTTGTAATCAGTGATTGGATGATGAAACACATTTGGTTGGTATTTGTCCCTACCTGCCAACACTCGGCACCCGGCATTTCTCCCCGGGGGGGTCTCTCTCTATTTCCAGGTCATTTCCCAGAGCCCTCCCATTTTATTCTTTTTCCAGGGTAATTTTCAAGACTTTCAAACTTTATCATAAATAAATCCAATATACATGGATCCATACGTTTTGTGTGTTTTTGATGATGTATAAATCACAAGCTATGTACAATTTCAACCCATCTGTTAATGTATCCTTGCGAGACACAATCCAAGTGGTCTGTGTGCAGCTGCTGCCATTTACAGAATGAATTGCTTGCTAACTTAACTTTTCTCAAACCTGGATCTAAATAAATATCGTTATTTGTTTCTTATATAATTATATATAATAAGCATATTGTCCACACCCACAGAAAAAACTTCCCATATTTTGAAACCTTGTCCCTACCCTAGTATACAACCCATGAGAGCAGACCAGCAGTACTCGATCTTCATCATTATGATAACAAGAATCTGAGCCATAGTAGCGTACCAGTGGCATAATAAGAACAATAAATATGGTTAAGGTTAGCTGAAGTTATTTTGTTGGATTTAAGGCACAAAATCAACTTGGTTAGGTTTGGGAAAAGACAGCGGATCAGGTTGAAACAAGAGCTTCATTTAGGAGAGAGGACCTTTGTTTAAAATAATAAATGTGCAGGTTAAGGTTGAGGTCAGCATTAAATGATGCAGGATAAAAGCAACAGAACTGACTGGCTGGGCTGAAAGGAGAAACAAACAGAAAGTGAAAGTCCTGTTTCATAGATCCATCCATCCACCCTGACCTTTTGCAGACATGGACTTTGTCACTCTCACTTTGTCAGCTGACTTCCCCCTTTGCTCCCATCACAATTACTACAGCCGCTGGTAACTCTGGGTCAGAATAAGCTGCTTGAACACATGATCCATGGTGTTTTGATTTTTTGGTGAGGATGACAGTCTCAGGAAGGATGAATGGAGCCAAATATAGAGGCGCAGAAAGAGCACATTAATTGAAACTGGGGCAGTTTCATCATTTATATGGCCAGGACAATGCAGGAGTGGCCTCGGAACAAGTCTCTTTGGCCCAGTCAAAGTCCACACTTAAACTATATACAATATCTGTGGAGAGACCTGAAGATGGCAGTTCACAGATGCTTCCCTTCCAGTCTGACGGAGAAGATCCACCAGGAAGAATGGGATAAACTGCCCAAATCCTGCTGTGTAAGTTTGTAGAGGTTTACCCAAGAAGACTGTAAGCTGGAACTGCTGCCAAAGAGGCTCCTACAAAGTCCTGAAGTAAGGGACTTTTTAATGAATACATTTGTAAGTGAGATGGGGTTTTTTTCAATTTTAATAAATTTGCGATAAACATGTTTACACTATGTTGTTGTGGGTTGAGTGCAAATTGCTGAGCAGAAATTTCATCCATCTAAAATTAAATCTGCACCAAAAAGAAGAGCCAATTCTCAAAATTTACAATGCAAATAAATAGCTCAGAGAACCAACAGAGGTCATTTGAATTGTGTATTCCTTTAAATTAGGTCAGTTGTCATGTACAGTAAATGGGTGGCTCTAAAAAGAGGGTTGTGTCATGGAGTTAAGATGAATACTCAGAGAGCAGGTCAAGAGAGAAAATTACTATTTTCATTTCTATGGCAGTTCTTTTGTGCTATTGGGACCAATCAAAACCCAATCAAGGGACATGCAAGTAAAGCTGGACCAAACCCGGAACTGAACCACACTGACAGTCTGGACCCAAGACCCAGTATGGCTCGGGTCTGACTTCAAGACCTCAAGATTTGTTGCATGTATGGGTAAGTTCTGAAGTTCTGTAGCACCCCTTCGAGATTTGCATTAAACTTCTGCAGAGAAGTGCAAGGTAGTAAAATCCCTTACTTAAATTTACTCAGTAACAAAGCCCTGCAGACGTATTAAAGAACATACTGTATAAAAGCTTGTACTGAAGCTGTCATGTATTTAGCTTGATGGAAATAGTTTGTTACCTTAGAGACCACAGGTCAACTGTTTCACATAACAATATGTCCACCTATTATTATAGACGTATTATTCAGATCGGCGTGTTATTAATAATGTTGATGGGAAAATAGTTCAGTGGTCCAAAGATTATAAATGGAATATAAATTCTCCAACTTGCTCTGTTTCTGAGAATAAAATACAAATACGATCATGCAGCAGCAGCAGTTTCAGGCACAAGCTGGAGCCAGACTTTGCTGTGTTTCACCAAGCCCTGCTCAGGTCGAACTTTGCTCAAATCACTCTCCAGTTCCTGAATGAATAATACGCACACTAATCTGGCTTCCAGGTTAAGGCAACCCATGTCCTTCTCCAAGGCATGACTCATTTGAGTGTCAAGGTGCACCTGGAGCTTTCATTGGAGCGGCCTTAGATACTGTTCACACACAATGCATCGTCAGAGCAATGCTGAAGTAACTGCGAGCGAATGAGGAACTAGTTCATTCTTCTCTACCCTCAGCCGAATCAACGCAAAGCCATAAGTCATATTCCTCCACTTCTTCTTCTGTATTGTGAAATGGTTGTGCAGAAAATAGTGTACACCTGGTATGTCTCAGTCTTAAATACCAGTTTTATCTAAATATACCTTTCTAAGGCATCCCATTTAACTCATTGTCAATCACATTCACTGGTTCCATTTTGCTCCAGTGCAGCAGCGCATTAACAGTGTGGTACTTTTACACCACAGAACATTTTTGTATAAAGTACCGATTTACACTGCAGCTGACTGCACACACTTATAATTCATTGTTGTGTGACCATCCCATTCAAATGTAGCAATGCCTCCCAGACATCATATTGAAACTCCACTTACATGCGACTGCGTGTGGACCTTTTGGACACAAAGAATAAATTCATAACAGTCATTGCTGAAGCATTTGTGCTGAAATATTTCTATGTTGTTTATTTCTGTGGAAAAGTCAGCAGAGCGTGGTGCACGGCGGTGTATGGCGGGGCCATACCGGGAGTGGTTCTGCATTAGCTATGTTTGGGGACTAATACGAATCTCTGGAGTTGTTGACGGTTTGGGAAGCCGTGGTTTACCCCGACACATTTTCCTCTCCGTACCTCTTCCTTAAGCCAAACACTTCCAGCACCAGCATGTTGACCTCTTTTTTAGAACAGACGACGCAGTGTAAGAACGAACCACACACACACACACACACACACACACACACGGTCCTTGATGGATCGCGTGTTTCCGCGCCATTGGTGATCTGCTCTTGCACAATTTTTTTCTCGGCGCGTGCGCGATACCGTCTGTTTTTCACCTGCACGACCGCGCGCGTTTGCGTGCACGTGTCTCTGCATACGTGTTTACGGAGTTTAATTTGCGATGGGCTTTGGACTATAGGCTCCCATTCATCATTTTTACAATCATCAGTAGGTGAAGCTCGTCAGACACACACGCACCAGAGGTCAGCCACTTAACTCGCTTTAATCACAGGCGTTATTAACATCTCGTGGAAATCAACACTGAGACATAAACTTGCTGTCGCGTTCATATTTCACTCTCTAATTATCACCCAGCTTCACGTCCCGATGTTATCACTGCGCAAATTCTTTTTAAACAATAAATGACCGTGGGGTTAATATATATCGCCTCTTTCCGTCTCGTTTTTAACATTTAAATTAACATGTACACTTTAAACATTTTTACAGTTTCAGTGGCACCTTCACCCTCTTCTCTTAATTTGACTTATTATTTATTTATTTATTTAATATATTATTTGTATAATTTATTTTTATTTTATAACAATTTACATTTTTTTTATTATTATATGATAAACGATCACGCCCAATACGTGAAACATTTTCCAGTAATAAAGGATATAATAAGGACATCGAATATGTTTTTGCATTTTATCATAAGGAACCAATTTCAATTATACATTTCAAGCAGAAACTCAGCAAATTAAATGGGCCTCGATAAATTATTTTCTTATTATTTTTATATAGAGTTTCTATGTAAAAAGCGTATTTGCTCATTATTTCTAATATTCGAACATGCAAAATAATTTAAGTCAACATGTAACGAAATAAATAGTTATTTAAAAAAATTCTGTCAAGTCCCCGGCCTTCGTTATTAGAATTATTATTATTACTGTTATTAATGTTGTTGTTGTTGTTGTTGTTGTTGTTAATATTGTTATTACGTGCATTTTATCTACTTGTATTGGTCATAGGGAGCAGCTGAAAGCCGGTCTGACAGAATGACGATAAAGCATCAGTTAAATGCCTCGGATTCATATACAGTTTTCTGAATTTAGGCTAGTTATTTCGCTTGTTTTGTAATTTAACATGTTTTATAGTAAATAATAAATCACATCAAATAATCGCCTGGAAGTGATACCCTTTGTCTGACAGATCCGGGGTAAATGCGCAGCGCTTTATAAAACCTGCAGCAGACAAACAGAAGAAAAACTGCAGTACAGGTAGCTAAAGTTTACTGACAGGGGATTTATATACGCATTAACTGCTTTGTAGAATAAAATCGGAAACATAATGTTATATCCATTATGAGCGATATTTTCTTGATTTACAGATTAACTTTATTGACTTTGTAGTCGCCGTTCAATCTCCGCTTACTCGCCTTCAAATAAACAGATGATCTTCATAGTTAAACCCAAAACGTATCAATGAATAAGACAATATTGTTTTTTATTATTATTATTATTATTATTATTATTATTATTATTGTTGTTGTTGTTGTTGTTGTAATATGATTTACACATCACGCACATTTGTACGCCATCACGCGCAGCTGTTGTTTTCTGAATGTTTGTGGAGCGCTGCAAATGCGTGGGCTCGTGGCCCGTATATACACTCGGCTAATTATATGTAGTCTAAATACACACACACACACACACACACACACACACACACACACACACACACACACACACACACACACACACACATAGTGTCCAGCTTTGGGATGATCCATAAAGCCAGGCTGCTGTTTCCTCTGCCAGATAAACAGGATTCAGCGCTCTCCGTGGAGCGCAGCGCGCTCACAAGCCCCGTTTAAAACCCTAATCGGAGCCATTTAGTTATTAAGCCACTTTTAACTCTCCCTCTCTCTCCTCTCCTCCCTCCCTCCTCTCTGACTCAAAGCTGAAAACTGCGTTGAAATGGATGAATCGGAGGTTTAATAGTATGTTTGAGTCATTAGGGAACATTAGAAGCGCAAAATGTTCACATGATAGTCAAGTGAAATGCAGCAGTGTTAGCAGGTGAAGCCCAGTAGCAGGAGCCCTTCACACACACAGGCACACACACACACACACACACACACACAGGTATATGTATATGTATTTTAAAATTGTGATGCTGTTTCCATTTCTCTGCTGTAGGAAATGAATTGTAGCATGTTCTTGCCTGTGTTGGAGTGCAGTGCTGGCTGCTGGGGTTCGCTGTGAGACCTACCTTCAGTCCTGTCCTGCAGTGTCAGACTGGAGCCAGAGCAGAGCTGCATGCTGAGAGCCCCTGGAACAAGACTGACAGACCACGGACACACACTCAGCTTTTCAACCACAAAACACCGTCACAAAGATCACTTTCTTTCTTGAAGGACTGAGTGTATACACAAACATCCAGCAGTCCAAGTTTTGCCCCATGACTTACTGTAGCATGACATTCTGGTCTCATGTTTATAGTAGTTACTCCTCCACAAGTCAGTCATTTTTCAGTTCTGCATACACAGAACCCTTTTTTTTTTTTTTAAAACTTGAGATAAAAACATCCATCTCTCACAAAGATAGTTTCTGCATGGCCAAATGTAGATCCAGCAGTGACATGTGATATAAATGAACCAGCACATCTTTCATGTTTTGAATTCAATTTTTGATCCTTTTTTAGGATATCTTTAGGTGTATTGCTCCACTGTGAGGATGTTTTCACAGATAGTGAAGAATTTGATTTCATTGAATTTGATTTTCAATTTCACAGAAAATGAATCCAGACATAATGCTTCCCTCTGTATACAAATATCTTCAACATTTTGTTGAAAACTGCCAAAATATATTCTTAGTAGTCAGGGTTTTAAAAAAAAAAAAACAATTATTAAAAAGATGATGCATGCTCCTCTTTGACGTATTCAAGAAGGATTTAGCTCAGATATAAGATATGCACGCAATTACCAATGTATTAGATATACCTGTAAAATCTAATCCAATCCTAATCCAATACAACAGCTCAGCCATAAATCATGCATAATGCAGTCCAGCTCAAAACTACCACTATAAACCAATGTAATTTAAATTTAACACCTCTCAGAAGGTTTCGACAAAACTGGCCCTGAATATTAGGCAGAGCTGTAGGTATACCTACTACTCTGCTGGTTGACTTCATAGCTAATAGCCTCTTCCTCCCTGGGAATTACAGTGAGTGTGTGTTTTGTCATTTATTATAAGAAATTGGAATTATGGCTGGATGAGTGTTTGTGTGTGGAAAGATTTTTGCTCTGTTGCTCCTTATTCTGTTTTCGTGCTGACTCTTTCCCTCACTTTCTCTCGTGCCATGTGTGGTTGTATCAACATTCATGTGTGTAAGTGTGTAAGGGATATCCTCTTGGCCTTGGGGGAAAAATTCAGTGCGCCACAAACTGACAGAAAGCAGACTGCAGCATGGATCTTCCTCTTTCTGAATTCCTGATCACAGGAACTACACATACACATATACACACAAAAGCTTTTTTAGCTGCAAGCTCACAAACAATGGCAGACAAGCTGTGGGACATATCCCGGTTTAGCACTACACAACAGGCTCAATGTGAAGTGCAAGGCTGAAAAGCTCAGAGAAAAGATATTAAAGAAAATCCAGAAATCTTCAAATGTAGCTGTGGATCTGGCTGACAACAGAGAGGAGGAGCAGAGCAGCAGACTGGCTTCGCGACCACAGCTCCCAGTGAGACCAGTACAAACGCCAGTCCACTTTCACAGCACCAGCGGTAGGCAGGAGACAACGAGAGACTTTTTTCCCCCACCCAATATTATTACAGAGATATCGATTAAAGAAAGCAAAGCTACTACAATCTGCTAGTTACTGCTGTAATGTCAGGGTTGAATTCTACTCTCACATTGTCTGTTGGCTGAAAAGTAAAAAATTGAAATTCAATTCAATACCATCAGTAAAAAGCAGCTAATTTACTTGTTCATTCAGTTTTGTTTTCATTTAGTTTTGTTGATGCTTATTTGTGTGATATATATATTTTTTTCTAAGTTTGTTCACTTGGTTTACCTCGGTAGATACTGACTACTGACAGTGTATGACCACTATGCATAATACTATTTAAAGATATGCATTCAATACAATGTGTAATTAAAAGCACAGACATGTATGTACAGTATGACTCTGTCTTCAATGGTTCTGGGTTGACTTAAAGTTTAGTGAGTCACTACAGTAACCTTATAAAACTGCATACACAACTTGACTATAACATTACAAAATGATCTAAATATCATTCATGGGCAGGTGTCTTGTCTTCTATTTATGTCTGTGTATTGTTGACCTATGTCTGATACATGATTCTTGTGCAGTGAGACACAAACAAGTGTAGGAGAGTCAAAATGTTAATAGTATCCTCTAATGCTAATACAGTATTTTTTAGCTTACTTTTCTGACAATGAATGATAATATATTATGTATTAAATATTATGATATTATGATATTTCTTAATTAAAGCTATTCAGTCTTGAGCCACATGACCTGGTTGCTATTTTCTCCTTTTGTAAACCCACGGCCTTCATTTTTGTCATTGCTTCCTAAATGACAGTGTCAAACTAATGTGATTGCATGTGATGATAGAAAATGAAAGAGCATTTACACAACTCATGCAGAGTTCAAGGACGTAATGGGATAAGGGAAGACAAATTTTCTTTACTGATTATTTTAGATGCTGTTGTTGGTCAGTGTACAGTGTCCTCCCTGACCAACAGGGGGCAGAACATCTTCCTCAATCCGTTAGATGGCGTTTGGTAACTAGTGCAAGAATACTGCTGCTGCCATTACCATCCCCTACAGCAGTAGTGAGTCCGACAGCACCCACTTCTGCCACTCCTTCTACTGGTGCAAGGACAAACTGTGCATCTGGTACTGCTACTAGTTCTAATTCTGCCCCGATGCAACTTCTTATCTGCTTGTAGTGCTAGAGTACTCTACTAGAGTGCTACAGCAGTGCAAGTCACTACTACTGCTAATATGACTATTCATGGTACTACTAGTACTGTTACTTTTCAGTATCACCGAGATGTCAAAGGAGACTATGTTATGTAAGTGGAATGTAGTAGCACCAGTATAAGATATCTTAGTTACCTGAGTTATCCTTGTCAGAACACCTCCTTTAAATCACCTATAAAACAAACATGGACAGGCTTTTTTCACCTACATAACATTGCAAAACCCGAGACATCCTGTCTCAAAAAGATGCAGAAGCACCATGCATTGCTCTTGGGCTGGATTATTGTACTTTGTTATTATTAGGCTGCCCCAGTAGGTCTCTGAAGACACTTCAGGTGATCCAAAATACTGACAGGAGCTGGAGAAGAAAAGAGATCACGTGTTAGCTTCTCTGCAGTGGCTATTTGTAAAACCAAGAATAGTATTTAAATCCTCCTCCTCATCAATCAAGCTCTTAATGGTCAGACAGCATCATATCTTGAAGTGCTCATTGTTCTTTATTATCCCAATAGACCACTGCATTCTCAAAATGCAGGTCTACTTGTAGGTCCAAGTCTGCAAGAGCAGAGACTTCAGCTGGTGGGCTCTGTCAAGGAGAGTTGAGATTTCACCAAACGCAAAGTACATATATAACCAATCACTAAGTAATGAA
Source organism: Psettodes erumei (assembly GCA_016785225.1). Lineage (NCBI taxonomy): Eukaryota > Metazoa > Chordata > Actinopteri > Pleuronectiformes > Psettodidae > Psettodes > Psettodes erumei. The sequence continues at coordinate 427,792 of JAFBJZ010000902.1, read as the reverse complement.
TGATAGAAGCACAATGCAAGGTTATGTTTTTGTGATTGTTTGAATAGAATTATTAATGAAATTGTGTAACAGACGAATGAACAAATGAATGATATGATTTTATAATGATAAATTAATCAATGCTGTGATTGATTTAATAGTTTAGTAATGGAAGTAATCTTTTATTACTTAAACCATGATTCCATGTAAGTGATTCGATGATTGTTAACAATGTAATAATAAGAGTTAAACCTTCACGAGTGTGTGAACCAGGAGGGCCTCAGCTAAAATGAGGAAGTGTTAAAAGTGTTGCCTAACCTGATGAAAGTACCAGAGAAACTGTGTGTGAGAGGCAAGAGATGTGGTTGCCTAGAGAAATGGAAAGATGTGGATAGTCAAACAATATAAAGGGCTGAGCTGCGAAAGTATCGCCACTCATTCATGCTCATTCGCTCATTCTACGTGGATAGCCATTGAGAAAAGAGGTTTCCAGAGGATCATCACCATCATCCATCTTGAAGAAGATAGAAGGCAGTCATGAGTAACAAGAGCGTGGAATAAAGACAGAAGAAGATTTCACCGACCAAGAACTCATGATCTCAAAATTGGACTGAAAAGCCTATCTTACATCTTCTACTGATCATCAGAGTTTCCGGACACTAAGGAACTTGGCCAAGCTTTGGACGGGGCTGCCGATTACCAAAAACTGTGTCTGGTTCCTGAGTAGGATTGGAAACAGGAAGATAGCTACCGCTGCGCAATCGACCACTCTCTCTCTCTTACTCCCAAACTTATTAATCCTCAATGTAACAGCAATAATTTTTATGGTATTGAATGGTGATTACAGATTTATTATGTTCAATATTTTCGATTAAATTATAATGAATTTATGCTGTATGCTTTGCCCCTGCTAAGATGTATATAAAATAAATATATACAATTAATGGATTTAAAGTAAAGTATTCATTGTCATTTTTAAATACTCTTTGCTAATTTAAAAAGTAGATTGGACATTATGTTACCTAGAAATAGTATTCTCACAGGTTGCCCTAATCCCCAAGAATTTAAAGAAGAAGAATCCTTAAGCCCTAACAAGGTCTTTAAACAATTTCCTAGCAATTTATCAAGAAACATAACACCCGAAACATAGGAAGGGAGCTGCCATTAACAGCTGTAACTGAGGCTGCGCTACACTCAACCTGTTCAGAACTGTTCGGGGTGTGGTTCATACTTAATGGAAGCAGGGTGGGTGTCTGGATGTAGGCAGTAAGGAGCTAGGCAAGTCTCTTTACAATAATCCAGTGAATATTCTTCCTCTCTCTTAAATTCTTCGAAAGTTAACGAGTGGAATCCCTTATCGTAGATATTAAACATAGGGGCTGGTCAGACTTTAGTTGTTAATTAACCTACGAAGAGGAGAAGAGTCTTTTAATAGATTAAACGCTGGATCAGGATTAATATCCACCTGTATTGGGGAAGTTAAGACCTGTGGTTTCGACAGCTCCTCTCCTATGAAACCAGCTGCCAGTTTGGGTTCAGGGGACAGACAGTCTCCACATTTAAGTTTAGGCTTCAACTGTTCCTGACTGCCTCAGGGAGACCCTGAACCATCCCTTTGTTTTGCTCCTATAGACCTCGACTGCTGGGAGACACGAGGACTTCCCATGATGTACTGAGCTCCTCTCTCCTCCTCTTCCTGTCCATGTACACATTCACATGCCATGAATACATGTTACTAAAGTGGCTTCTTCTCTCTCCCATAGTTTTCTTCTGCAGGTAGAGTCAGGATCTGTCACTGCAAGCCACAATATTATTATGAGTTCTATAATTACTGTTATTATTAGCTTATCATTATTCTTGATTCACTGTGTTTTTATAATCAGAACTTTTCCTGTCAGGTTGTCTTATCAAGGAAAAGCAGTTAGAAAAACAGGCAGCGAATGGAAATATCCTCCTGAATGTTCCACAGCAGCAGAACTGCAAGTCACTCAGTTACAGTATTCTTGCTTTCCTGAGAGTGAGTGCAACACTTAAACAACACAACACATAAAATCCACATACATGTAAAGGAAAAATGAGTGATTTCTAAATGCTCTCAAACAAGCACAATACAAGATTGAATTACAATAGCATAATAAGTTACCTTCTTCTATAGTGATGACTACTTTTCCAGTGCTAACACTAATTCTACTTTTAGTACCACAACAACTGTTGTATCACTGCTACTGCTGCTTTTACTGCTGTAAGAAGCATCATTATCACTACTGTTCCTAAACACTGTTGATATTCAGTGTGCAAATCCTTTGCATACGAGCATCACTGTTATACCAGGGATCTTCAACATCTCAATAATTGGCCCAAGAGTTGCCGCCACAGGTGGCTTGGTTTTTAGGATGCAGATGGAGGCTAATTTTAGCTGACAGTTTACTCCAGCAAATAAAATCAGCAAGTCTATTAATCCTCATGCATCATTCATCACAAGTCTGTCAGGAGTCTGGCACGCAGGCTTGGGGCTGCTTGTTGGATCAAGCATTAACCTGGGGGTGATCGTGTGTCAGATATCTGAAATGGCATTAACCCCTGGCTAAAAACACGAGATAACACAGTTTCATCTCAGGAAAGCGTGTCAAACCAAACCAGTCAAAGAACCAAATATCTCCCCTGCTTCTTTAAAGGTTCACAGTTGACCTGAATTCATCTTCACAATGCAGCAATTTCCGGACCATAACAGAGGCTCCATGAAATGATATGGCAGTTCCTGTAAACCTTGTGCTCTCAGCACTTCTGAGACCGCAGGATGAAAATGGTTGGCTGAATGATGCCCTCTTTTTACATATTGCAGTCACTGCGTCTAGCAGTGATTCCTGTCCCATCTCCAAAATCAAAAAATAACCCAACAAGCTGAAGTGAAGATAATGTAAGTCTGAATAGTATAATGTATGTCTCTACCCTAAACCTACCAAAGGCTCTGCACTAAATCAACAAAACCTACAATCTTTTTAATGTGGGTTCTAGGTCCAAGTCTGATCAAACAGGGATTTTATGTGGGGGCCTCTGACTCGAAGACATTTGAGAGGGCCTGTGTTAATGAAACAGTTCCAAACTGCAGAACTTAAGTTTAAATACATCTTTAAGAATCAGGGAGATTTCGAAAGCACCAGCATTATGTTTCTGTTTGAAGTTGCCTGACACACAGACTACACATACAAGCAAAAACACATGACTGAGGCTGCCATGGTGGTTTTATAACTTGGGACACGCACACACACACACACACACACACACACACACACACACACACGCATAGTTTCAGGGGCAGGTTAGTAGCAGTGTTCTGGTTTAATGGGGTACTTACCTGAACCAGTCACACAATAAATCCTGCGGTACAAAAGGCACCACAGGGTATTCAGCTGGAGACACTAACCGCAGCATCACTTCATGTCACACCACATCAGTTCTTCCTGCACTCATATTTACAATTAGGACAACGTCAGCGGACAAATCTATGTCTCCTCACTACATTATCCTCCCTGTCCAAAAATAGGCTTACATCATTTTTCATATTAAGAAGAAGAAACTCAAAGGAAAATACAGTTGCGTGTTGATCTTGTCAGCTAGTTTTACAACTAGTCTTAGTCCTGAAACAAAAACTGATTTTAGGCTAAAAGGAAATTAAAAATGAAAATAACCTTTAAAATGACACCTCCTGAAATGATGGAGGATAAAACAATGAAATCTGGACAGATGCAATAACATTAGCGTCCAGTGCATCCTAACAATGGCAATATGTCAGTCAGAAAATAACCATACAAAGGAAAACGCTTGTACAACAGCCCCCTGCAATAAATCTTTGTAATGTTCTGTTTAGACAGGACTGTGGCACAGAGATTTTATTCTGTTTATTATGTTGTCGGCCTCAGTGGTAGTGTTGTACTATACCGTGCTGTAGTCATACAGTCAGCGTTTGGAGTAGTTTGCATACTACCATTAAAAGGCATTTTTAGGGTGTTTAGGGTTAGGGTTATTATTGTGTCTCAATGAGCTTTTTCACACTACATTTAAATTAAATGAGTACATGTTGCATATTTATATTTTCAAGTTGATTCTCTCACTAAAGTCTGTCTGACTATTTGTACATAAGAGCGGCAGACAGAAGCTGATAAAAAATTTGGGTCACTTTTCTTTTATCAGTATGCCTCAACGCTTAAGGAAGAGCAACAATTTGCTCAATGTTGGACAGACATGGAGACTGACCCACCAGCTAACGATCACCATGAAGAAAATTTTGAATAAAAGGACAACTGTGCACAAAATACATAAAATACATCACCTGAGAGAAATCATTAAGTAACCTAATTGCCAAAACATAGCACACAAAAATAGTTAAAAAAAATTAATAGGAAGTTTGATTATTCAAAATGTTAAGAATTACTATCAGCAATGAACATATTCTGTTTTCCATGGTGGTCATCAATATGCCACCCACAGTGTTACTGGGGTTAGAGTTGAAGGCGTTCTGTGTGGTGTCTTGCAGGGGTCCCTGATCCTGTAACTCCTCCCCCCGTGTTACCTGATCTCTGGCACCTGGTGGCAGCTCTTTAAAAACCCCTGCCAGGCTTGTCTCAATCTCTCTCTCATTGCAGCCAACACCTGCAGCACCTCTCTTCCCAGCCACCACGCTGTGTTCTTTTGATTATCTTTGATAGATAGATAGCACTTTATTATCACTGTACAAGATATACAACAAGATTTTAGCAGTAGAGAGTGGTGTTACAAAAGAAAAAAAAAGTTAGGAATATGTTAAAATGTATAAAAAACATCAAGATATTAAATTTTCGTTAAGTTGGATGGCAGTAAACTTTGATTTGACCTTGTTTGATTCCTCCATGTTGCTTCACCTGAGTCAGGGTTGTAACAATAGTGACACTCATCTGATCTGAATGCATTTTATTTTTGTATTTTGTACGGCTGGCGCCCAACCTATGTGAACCTGGCGGACAAAGACACAGAGAGACAATCAGTCAGCATTTGAACATCTCCCAGGGTACATCTGTGGCTTTATGGCCCACTGCGCATACACTCATGCACAAATGCATACACAGAGAGGGGATGCATCCATTACAGCTTGGCCAAATTCAGTTAACCTTTTGTTTCTAGGGCCAGAGACACAGGGCCAGTGCCAGGGACCAACCAGGACACAACAAACAAACGCATACAAGCACACAAAACACACACTATGGCAGGCCTGTAGTACACATTAATTGAATTAACGATGGTCCAGAACCGAGTCTGGACATCATCACTGAAGCATCTGGTCAGCACTGCTCCTCCCTGCTGGTGTCTCTCTACATCTCTCTCTTATTTGTCCTCTTGTTTACCCAGGGCTACATTCTCCAGATAAGAACTTTAGCTCATGTTAATGAACTCTCCATCTTTTAAACTTGCAGATAATAATGAAGAGAAATTAAACTCATCAAACTTTTTTACAACATTATTTGGGTTCAATTTGTTTTGTTAGCTGTGTGAACAAGACAAAGCTACATAAGTCTAATGTAATAATAACTGACATCTCATGGGATTTAGTTTGCTATGTTACCAAGCAGGACAACCTGGCAACTCCGCTAATCCCTAAGTGCTCAGATGTCTACTAATGCTCCCCAACAAGTTAAATCAAATAAAATCAAACATGTAAATAAAAATGTACAAATTCACGTGAAGTAAATAATTGAGTTGTCTGGTAACTCGACCATAAAGCCCAGATCAGTGGGGTGTTTGTCCTTCTGGAAGTTTCTCCCGTCTCCACTCAGCATCTCTGGAGCTTAGATAACATGACCAGCAGGTTCCTGGTCACCTCTCTTTCTCAGCTCCAGATAATGTGTGTTGTGACTTGAACTGAATGGAAAGTTAGAACAAAACTTCCTTGAGGCTGGCTGGAAGATGCAAAATGGAGACTCAGGAAGAAAGCAGAAGCATGAGCAAACACCAGCTATTCTATGAGGAAACTGAACAGATGAGCTTACAGAGGATGAGGGGATCACAGAGGCTTCAGTACACAAGGGAGGCATGGGTAACTGGGAACAGGGGAAACACATCAGGGTGGGACAGACTCAGAATCACAAGAAAAAACATAGATACATTTAGTAAAATAACAAAATACACAACAGATAACCGATTAACAATATAATAAAGCAGGAAACACATAATCCATAGATTCAATCAAAGTTGCTTAGGGGAAAAATCATGACAGAGGGTCTTCTTCACCACTGGTGTCCACCAATGGGTTCTCAGGGTGCTGCCACAACCTTCTGTTTATAGCTCTGTTCCTCTCTTCTTCTACTGCTGCAGATGTGATGATCTGACCACACAGTTGCTCCCCAAACTGCCATGCCCCTGAGGGTGTCTCCATCATGGCTCATGAGAGCATTGAAAGTGTACTCCAACACAGTCGTAGGTACCCCCACATTCACCTGGGGACAACCCCCCCAGGATTTTGGTTCCAGAACCAGTGCTGTTCACGAAGATGAGACCTCCAGCCAGTGAGGTGACTTGACATCACTCTGTGCTGCAAGGAAAGTCCCCTCCCTTACCTGCCACTTGGTTTACATAGGTGGTTACTGTAGGTGGTGGGCCCATAGGGTGGGGACCCACCTGCCAGACACACACTGGCAAGCTCCCCTCCCATACTGACTCTAAGTGGGGGCCCTGGTTTTCATGATCTGGGCAAGGTGAAGCATCTGCATGACAATCCACTAATGTGGTGATTCTCATAGCAACATTTTATTTTCAAAGCATCAAATTTATGGATAAAATAAACTAATATATATACTATTATATGCTTAACTAACACACAATAGACTGGTTGAATAGTGGGTTCTTTCAATCATGACCACATGAAGTACACTGTATACTGCATACTGTGTACCCACACAGTGGCAGAAAGACCACACTCTGTATATAAAGTAGTTTCTACATTGTAGGTCCATTTACAAAGTAGAAGCTACATAGTCATGTAGTGAAAAGGGGCTCATCACTGCCATGCACTGAGATGAGGTATGCAGCATGAGTTGCGACTAAGCCCACTGCAGCCCAGTTGTTTAAGAGAGAGTTTCCATTGATCCAGAGGTAGATGTTTGATAGCTTTATGAATATGGTCTGTGACTTATGAATGTGATAGGGGCTAAATATGGAGAGGATAGAATCTGAGGCTGCTAGCCAACCGTAATATTTACATATTAACAATAAGGCTTAATATGGAGGAACATTCAGTGTGTGTGTGTGTGTTTGGGGTCAATGTATTTATATGTAGAGGGGCTTTGTGCCAAACGTGGGTGCCAAAGTAAGAAAGTAGTGCGCAAGTTTAAGACCAAGTATGTTCCTTTCACTTGCTTGCACTTCCTTTGTCTCTCCCTCTCTCTTTCACACACACATACACTGCTGTGCCCGGTGGCAGCTAAAAGTGTTTAAGTGTATATTTGTCTCAGTGCCAGTTTCCTTCCATTAGAGAGACAAAGCAGCTGGCAAAGCTGCATTACCTGTAGTGTGGTGAACACAGTCATCCACAGCCTTTTGAAACATGTGGCATGGTCAAACACTCAACCATAACCCTGTGTAACTTGTATTATAGCAAAAAACCTTAATCTTGAGCCATTAATAACATGCACAATGCTAAAACTGGAGGTGAGGGAACAGTTGGTCCCAGTGTTGCACCTATGACGAGCAGGAAACACCAACATGTCTGCTGGTAAGGTGTGCTGTGTTGTTGTTACTTCTCGTTTGCACTTGATAATAAGTGGCAAGACAGAACATACAGTAGCATTACAGCAGTGGCATCACTGTTAATGGTCTTCTTCTTTCCTTCTATACTATGGAGACTTCACTATCTATACCATTTAAACACTGATTATTCACAAATCTCGAAGCTGCAACAATGTAAATACATGTGGGGACTTCTCTCTGTTCTACAACACAGATACTTCTTAAGTTCACTCACTACATTGCTGTGTGTGTGTTTGTATGTGTGTGTGTGTGTGTGTGTGTGTGTGTGTGTGTGTGTGTGTGCTTATGTGCACACACAAATATGTTTGCGTGTATACATTGGATAAGAAATGCTATCTTAACTAACTCTTTCCACAATGAGGTCACTGAAATGAGAGTCCTGTGTGTGTGTGTGTGTGTGTGTGTGTGTGTGTGTTGTTAGTGCGCAGTGGAATAACTTAACACCATCCAGACTGTTGGACCTGCAGTCTGGTTCCCATGGTATTAGTAGTAGTGGTGCAGTGCAGGAGATATGAGTGTTTGTGTGTGTGTGTGTGACAGAGAGAGGTGCCAGTGTTATCAGCAGAGTAGTAGGAAGGTTATGTTACACTAACAGGAATGTCTCTCATCAGTCCTGACACAGTCCAGCTGTCTCTCTTTCCCCCTGTCTGTCCTTCTCTCTCTCTCTCTCTCTAACACATACACACACATGAACATACAAACACACTTTTCCACATCTTAAGTGGAATTCAACGGAGTGTCAGAGCACAGTGGTCTGGCACATTGTATGTATGTGACCAAAGTGTCAAGCATCGCAAAATCACAGCTGATAGGAAATGTAAAATACTCTCGAGTCCCCCAAATGATTTATGACACCATTACGATACTCATTCTCAACATGGGATCCCCGTTTTAGACTCTCACAGCCAATCAAATTATATACAGAAGGATCATATGGTTGTAGGAATCTATGTTTTGGCACAAATGATGGAATGACAATTTAGAGTTGACCAGATTTCCTAACATCTTACAACAATAAGATTCAGTGTTGTATTTTCTATTGTTGTTTTACAATGCTTGATGCAGTTATATTTGCGACAATAATCATGACGCACATGCCCATGTAAGCAAAAATACTCTCATAATTTTTGTTTTGTTCACATGTATTGATGGAGTAATCATTAACATGTCTGGTACTGAATCTTTGAGGTGCAATTGTGAGGGACCCAAATCATCCCAGTGGCATGGGTATTCCCAGGGAAGCGGAAATACATTTGTTCCTCAGTCATTTTGCAGATGATTAATGTCAAAAATGAATTTGGGGCATCCTCATTGTGTAAGTTGTGTAAGACAGGCTTCACAGAGTGTGTTGTTGCAGGGTTGTTGTATTGGTGGAAACAATGCATGTTTTTGCACATTGCATTAACATATCCTTACCTGATATCTGCCTATTTGGTTGTTGTAACTGTACACTATAAAATATACAGGAATTTAATTGAAACAATTATAATCTTTTCTCTTTAACGTAATTTTAATATGTAAGTTTTGTAATTTCAAGTTATTTCAACCTAGAATGTTTCATTTTAGAACATATAGAGTTGTTCCAACTTGACTTGAAACTGGTAAGAGTCCATTCAGCTCATTAAAAGCATGTTATCAGACTTCCCAGCATGCATTCAAACTCCTGTTGTCTTACTGACTCTGGTGCAGACTTCTGGTGCAGCTTTAAGTTCTTTATGTCAAATGAAGAATTGACTTTTTATACTGACAAAATGAGAAAGTAATGGCTTGCTGTGTGACTCAGCACTCTATTCAAATGCCTTCTGTGTATAAAACTTTAGCTGACCGGAGAGTTCTTTTGTTTTGAATCACTACAACATTACCTTAAATTACCTTTTTCAAATTCAGTCAACTTAAAAATACAAGGGAAAGGACAGCCTAAAAATTCAAAGTTGAAACAACATGTTACATTTTACAGTGTACCTCCTGCCCATACTGTCTACAAAGTGAACTTTCCTAATATGGCTTCACTGTAAGAAATAGGAGACAAAATCTAGTAGGCAGTAATTTAAAAATGTACAAAGTTAGAGTAATAAGTAAGTAAAAAGTTAGAATATGCGCTATCATCAAATGAGATAACAACCACAAATTATCTTAGAATTCTTTATGACCTACAATAACTGTTAACTGTTATAAGTGTAATCAATTTACAAAGCAATGGTTTAGAAAAGCTGGTCAGCACATTCTCCATATAAGAATGTTATCATCAAGATCTATGAATCAAAAACACTTTTTTATCCAACTTGAGAATAAATATGTAAATGATATTGCAACATTTTTAACCACTCCAAATCCTCTCGGGGGTATAGGGACCAGTTTGCTAAGTGTATGCATGTGTGTGTCCGGTTGGGTAGGAGGTGGTGGGGCACACTTACCTGTTTTAGATCCATGAAGATGATGGCATCCATCAAACCAAACACAGGAAGCTGATTTGGCTTAACAGCATAATCACTGGCGCCAGACGTGGCACCATTGGCGTGCGTCTGTGTCTCTGAATGTGGGTGTGTGGAAACTCCAGTCAGCAAACAAGCACCAACAGTGACAAAAATCTCAAAAAAGCGCTTATTTCACTTTTTCATTTCAATTTTTAAAATACTATGCTAATCAAATATATGGCATGATGTAGACACCAAATCTAAGTAGAGGAGAGCAGTAAATAATTTGATCATTGCTTGGGTAACCATTCACTACAGCATTTAAAGAAAACTGATTTCCTTAATAAAACTAAAAACTATATGTCTAAGTTGATGAACTCTCAAAGTCATGTCTGTTTGAAATAGCTTTTTTAACGGCTTTATCCTTAGGTGAATTTCACTGTTCTAAGAAAATCCCCTTAAAATAGAACCTTCTAAGGGGTTGTACTTTTTTTTTATATCTATTCCATTACCAAAGAAATATTTTCACCACATAAGTTGTGATCATTTATTTATCTTGCAGCTGGTATGTTTCTCTGGTGTTTTTCACACTGTGATTCTAACAAAATCAGTGACACTTTGGCAAATTCTGTTCTATCTCACTATCCAGATTTACATCGTTAAAATGTTTGTACAATAGACAATACATTAATAATCTGAAATAACCTATTAAATCAATCAGTCAGACATAGAATATGAAGTCTTGGTAGTCAGTGTTTAAAAGTGCCATTAAGATGTTGCTCCTAGCAACCACCTTGTTAGGACGGGTCATGTGACCTGTTCTCATCCATTATCTAATAACAGGCAAGATAACAGGCTTGTTTAGACTACAGAGACAAAGAGAGAGAGGAATGGACCCTGTGTGTGTGTTGGTGTGTGTGTGTGCGCCTTTGATTTTGATAATTTGCTGTGGCTCCAGTCTGACACCTTTAAATGGTTGTCATCAGAAACCATATGTTACACACACACACACACACACACACACACACACACACACACAGCAGTGTTTAGCTGTAATAGGCCTCTCAGCAGTCATCTGTCTACAGCTAAATCCTCTTCACTTTAAATGGCCTGGGACCCCAAACAGCCAGGAATTACCTTTGTCTCTATCTTTTTGTCTCGCTAACAGAATGGAAACAAGAATAATGGGTTCACTAAAGTGAAATTACTAAATGAGACAATGATTTATGTATTAATTAACACATTAATTAGCCTATAATTATCTTTACTCAAATAATAAACAGACTATTATTGAAATCATGCTGTTAGAAAATTAGTAACTGAAAGAATGAAAGAGACCCTTTCTTCTGTGTATCCTAACGAACACGTGATATTTTGAAATAAAAATGGATAAAAACTCAATGATTGGCTTTGTTAGTGCCAGAGCTACTGTAATGCAAACTAGCAGGACAAAAACCAAATTTAACACCAGAGAGACGAGAAAGATTTTGTGAAGAAGCATTTTACAACCTTCCACCTACATCGAGATGAAGATCAAAAAAGTTCATCCTCTAAGGAGCATGAATGTGTGGTTTAATAGCAATCAGATGAAATTTTATTATTCTGGCTGGATATTGGTAACAAAATCAATGTATCTATTCAATGGTGCATGGTCACATGACCAGTCAGCTGCTGAGATGCATTGAATATGAAAAAGTTGACATAACTTGTTAAAATGTCATGTTTTTTTACATAAAAAATGAAACCAGGATAAAACATTTCAGAACTCTTCCCACATTTATCATGACTTATAGCCTATATAACTGGAGTGGAAAAACAAAGTGAAAGCACTTAGGAAGGAAAACAAAATATCAAAAACTTACAATGACCTGGCTCGATAAGTGTGCATACTTTAAAACTAATACTTGAGGAACTTTTCTCTTCTTCTGGTGGAGCCATTCTTTTGTTGATTTGGACATGTGCTTTTAGTCGTTTTCGTGATGAAAGGTACAATTCCTTTTCATTTTAAGCTTTCTACCAGATGCTTGAAGGTTTTGTGCAAAAAACCACTGGAGTTATTCACATTTCTCTGACCACTTTGTGCCTTATCTTTTCATCAGTTTAGGAGGAATCTCCTGTTGTTAGTAATTTCACTGATGTGCTCTATCATCTCCACTTTATGATGTGGTATATCTAATGCCTCGGAAATTGGTTTCTACATCTCTCCTGATCAATACCAAAATACCATAACAATAAGATCCAGGTTATGTTATGAAAATAACAGAGTGTACAGAGATGTGATTATCTGTATCTGTGTCTGTTTTTGTATTCCAACAGAAGACTGGAAGTGGGTGTGGTTTGTACTGGATGTCATGATATTCATTGGTAATGTAATTGTCGTACGTTCAGCACTTCAAATTGTGATAATATTGGCATGTAATTAATTGTGAGATGTATTTCCACATCATCATACTGTATTTCCCATCTGTCTCTCTTTGACTTTTTATTTCAACTTTTTTAGTTTAAGTCTCCTTCAGCAGTCCTTTAGCCATCCCATCCAGTTTCTGCACAGTATCTGCCAAACTATCTGCATCACAGAGTTTCAAAACTTTAAAATCATATAGGACTAAAAAAAGAGAGTGAGTATATTTGCCAGGGGTTGTGTGTTTGTACATACGAGTAAGTGTGTGTTTGTGTGTGTTTGTAGAGGGTCACAGAGGCCATTTAGGGTCAAAGTGTTAAAACAGGCAGACAGAAAGTTTGTGATCTTTGACCCTGGCTTGTGCCTAAGTCAAAAAGTTTAGATCCTTCCTGTTGAACACACACACACACACACACACACACACACACTTGCATACAAACACACCTCCCATGTTAATGGTTATGTCGTGTGGTCTTGTTCTGGGTTGTGTCTTTGGTATAAATAGATTCACCTTTGCCCCAAGCCACAGAAAATCGAAGGACCTAATCACAGCACGCACATGCACACGCACACACACGCATGCATATACACACACACACACACACACACACACACACACACACACACACACACACACACACACACACACACACACACACACACACACACACACACACACACACACACACACACACACACACACACACACACACACATAAGATATCCAGCAGGATGAACACATGTTGTCTGTACCTTTATTTGTGGTTATTTGGTGGTTATCTTGTCACATTGGCCCTTTTTATCATTTTGTCCTGTAGATATTCATGATTACCAAAAGCATTTCACCTGAACACAGGTACTGAATGACCCCTTGTAGGCATTGTTTTTGACTTTGGTCAATTGAAACTGAATTTTGATTTAAATTTTGTTACAATTTAGGTTGACCAAGTTTTTAGTTAGGTCATTTGCCTTGATAAACTGTACAATGAGGATGGGGGAAAGCACAAACTATGAGACACAATGTTAATGACATGTTTTCACTGTGTGTGAGAGTGCATCACAGGAGTTCCCCCAGCAGTCTAGACCTATAGCAGAATAACTAAGTGAGGGTACAGGGTTTACTGGTGTCAACCCGAATCAGAAGATTTATCAAAAAGAGTTTAAGAAGTTTTAAGCCTAACCTGAAATGTGAAGAGTGTGTCTGCCTCCTAAACCGAGTTTGGGAGCTGGTTCCACTGAAGAGGAACCTAATAGCTGAATGCTCTCACTCCCATTCTTCTTTTACAGACTATAGGAACTATGAGTGAACCTAATAACTTCAGATTTATCTGAATTTAGAGGTAAAAAAGCACAAACAAGTCATTCTGCCTGTTATGTCTTGTTTGACTACCTGATTAGTTTGCTCTGGCTTCATAGATAAATAGAGCTAGGTATCATCTGCATAACAGTTTAATTTTAAATAAGACTTTCTGATAGGAAGCATATATAGGATGAAAAACATGAGTCCAAGCACAGAACCCTGTTGAACACCATGAAAAACATTTGTGTACATGGGTACATGTACATGAACCAACTGGAAATCAAATGTCAAATGCAAGTCACATGCAGTACTACAATCGAACAGGAAAAGTGTAGAAATGAGTCCATTATCTGAGGCCATGAGAAGATCATGGATTACATGCACTAATGCTGTCTCTGTGGTTTTCAGTCCTAATTGAAAATCTTCAAGCATACCATTCCAAATTCCATTGCAAATAATCACAAATTGAGATTGTTAAATCTTTTGCAAGGAAGTTCAATGGGAGGTTGTATATAAATCCATACTTTGTAAGAACTAATATGTATGGCCTGTTATTAAAGATTATCTGATCAGATATTAGATAATATACTAATATGCAAGTATTTATAAAATGCAAAACATCCTTGATCAGCCTTGTAGGAATTGTGTCTCAAAGACAAGTTAATGGTTTAGATAAAGAAACTGTTGAAATTTGCTCAGAGAGACCTACAGTAGAGAAGCTATATAAATCAGGATTTACACTTGATTCTTATTCTGCACTGTAACTGTAACATCTGTTTTTCTCTGAATTTACCAATTTTATTTGTAGAAGAAGCTCATAAAGTCATTATTATTATTATTATTATGGATGAATAAAGTAATTTTGATTCTGATTCTATTCATTGAGCGTGTAAAAGACGGCTAAAATAGCTATGGCTCTCTGTGAGCTTGGCTACAATGGAGGTCATGGCATTACAGACAGTGTTCTTATATGTCAGTGGACTATCTTTCCACGCTAGATATGGTCCATTTCACACCTGACATGAATTAAGCAATAAGCAGAGATTTGATGATTTCTTAAACTAACTTACTTAAATTAACTGCAATCATTTCTGAAGATAAATGCAATAGAAACCATTCTGCAATGTTATACAATAACAATGATGCTATATATCATCATAATATAGGCCAACTCAGAGCCCTGTTTGACTTTACATCTTCCTCACCCATGCTCCAATCTTACACCAAGTTTCAAGAAAATGGGTCCTTTAATTTTTGTTTAATCCTGCTAACAGACAGATTAAAAAAAAGAAACAGGCAACAGCAATTAAAACATAACATCCTTAGCAGCAGTCACAAACATGTGGTTAACGTTGTTAAATGGTCACAGTCTGGTTAGGTTTAGGCACAAACAGCAAGTAGTGTTTGGTTCAGGAAACAATTATGGCTTTGGTTTAAATAAGCACATCCTTAAGGTTAGAGGACCTTTGTTGTCATGGTTACAGTAATACACACTTGGCTAAGGCTGTAGAAGATGGTGGATAAAAGAAACTGTGTTGACTAATAGTGTCATACAGAAATGCACAGCAGTTTTGTACAAAACATATTTGCTGTAGCTGCAGTTGAGATGTACAGTAGGTGTACAGTGTGATATTGTAGTATCTGGATGTTTCTGCTATCAGGATTTCTCTAAGCTTTAGAGCCCTTCATGTTGTTTTTCTTTTTGTCATTGATCCTTTTGCCCAATTTGTGTAGCAGCCAATCAGGGATCAGGTCATCTACACGGTGAGGACTGGGCCAGAGAGCTACAACAGTGCAAGAACACAGTCAATGATTTAAAATAAATACTGCAGCAGAATGTAAGATGTTTGGGGAAAAAGAAAATTGTTGTTTGTATATTTTTGTTGAAGTTGACCCAAAATTGGAAAAGGGATTACATTAAGATGAAAATTATTACACAGAAGAACTACTGGCAAGGAAGTTAAATGAAGGTCAGGAAGCTTTAGTGATATGTTCCAGTTATCCCTCAGTTCCACAATGGGGCCTCAGTATGTCAGAGCTGCATAGTGTATACTGTTGAGCTTAGAAATGGTGTATAGAGTAATGCACAAAAGAACACAGACACAAGGACAACAGAGGGAACAGCAAAAGGAAGGAGAGGATAATGGAGTGGTAAACAGAAAAGAACGGTGCAGACAGGCAGACAGATTGGGTGCCTGTCTGTAAAATGACTGACAGCTCGTACAGAGATTACATCAACTGTAGCTTCATTAGTGCAGACATCACCTGCAGCAGCCTGAGGCATGACACGAACACACAGAGATGACTATCTCAAACAGCTTGTGGTGAAAGCACTTTCACTTGGCTTGTTCACTTGCTCTGGTTTTACGTGGTTTCAGCTTTTGCATGCTTCTCAAATGAGCCTCTACAAATGCATCCCTCAAGTTCAGTTATGTTCAACTAAAATACTGGCATAATCCATAAATCTTTGATAAAAGTCTGTAAATTGCTTTTGTCAATTGTATCCTGAGAGCCTAACAAATTGATTCTTGCATTTTTTGTGACTTAGCTTACAGGTGCAGCTTTAACTTCTCCCCATATGTTACCGCTAGGACAAAATATCAATGTCCTCAAAATGTACAAACCCTTCCCTCTACCACAATAGGTGAGAGAATAAGACTGTATTTCAGCATTGTGGTGACAGGCTGGAAAATAAGGCGGGGTCAAGTTTACCGATAAATGGAGTAGATGCAGAAATGATACAACCTTTAAAAAAGGAAGTTTTCATGTTTAATACATCTGCATTCTTCCATACTAATTGTACCCATCTTTTTGTAAATCAGGTTTAAAAGTAGAGGAATTGGACGTGGTTAGTTTGAAACTGTCATTGTTCTTCCTATGAATTCTTTTGAAACAATGTTTGGTATTTGCTGTTGAACACAATCCAAGACAGAGTGAAAGACCAAGAATGAAGCAAGGTCTAATTGCACTTGGTCCAAAGGATAAAAAAGTTACTTGAGAGTTTAAGACAACTAACAATGACTATGAATCATTTATTGCAGGTAGAATGAAAAAGGCCTGTTCCAGATAAAGAATAAATGAAAGACAATCTGTTTTTCTTCTGTGAAGCTTTCATTCAGTGGAGCATCCTTTCATTTGAGAAACCTTACATCATTTTGGCTTTTGAGTTGGTAGACATATCCTACTGCTGGTCTTGATAAAAAGTAAAAAACACGCTTAATTTACTATGATCTGGATGACTGAGTATCTTCACAGACATGTGACATTTACAACACTGATTAGAACCCTGGATGTCACGTAAGTGTTTTAAAATGACTTTTATAGCTGCACATTTGTCACAGCAGTACGCTTTGGAAGTTTGGAGCCATCTGCAGCAGGTGCAGTCCCTAGTTAGAGTGATAACACACTGACAGCAGATCTATTGTTTCCATTTTGTACAACAACCACCAGGAATGTTGCATGATAAACACTGAAAACAGTAACAAAACAGTAAAAAGTAAACAAAGTAAACAGTAAAAAAACTGTAGAAAAATGCAATAAATACCTCTTTCATGACTATGTATTACTTCTACCTTGCACAGCACCACTGGCCAGAATGCCAGTAAAGCAGGAAAAAGGGTGTTTAAGATACTAGGATCAAGTTTTTTCAATATGAAGGTTAAACAGGCAAGTATTTCTTTCCTCAATTGTCAGCCTAATATGTTAGCATATAAAACAGTCAAATCTAACGAAATAAACAACAACAAATAAAAAAAGTCAAAAGATGCATAAACACTACACCACATTTTTGATTCTGTCTTTGTCATTGTGTATTAAGCAATATGATGTTATTTACCTGCAAATAGTCATTGTATCTTCAAAAAGACCAGAAAAAGAATTTAACTTAAAAAAGGGACATGATCTGCTCTTGAGGGAAAACTTTACCTGCTATATTCACTGTACATATCTGAAAGACTTAGACAGTAATCACTTCCCTTGAGGAATTCTCTCCGCAGAATTTCCATACAGTCATAATGACTGAGTAAGCAGAAACTCCCTTACTCGTCACTGAGCCTCTTTGCTAAGAAAGGTGGGCTTGTACATTGTCTGTGGGGATTGAGGAGGCTAATGCTTATGTTTTTGTTGGTGTTGCATTTGTGTTGTGATTATGCTTTTTCCACTCTCTCTCTGTTTGAGTTCTATGTATTTTAATGGAGAACAACAGCAGCCTTTCACCAGTTGCCACTTGGTTCATTAGGTTGAATCAAGTAAACAAGGAAGGTGGGTTAGTGAGTTATTTTTGGCTTAAGCTTGGCTTTGTTTGGTATTTATATAATTAATTATATGTTTAATTTAAATAATTTAGGCAGTAACCATCCGTATTTGGTAAAGGGAAATATGAATGAGGTCATGGAAAATATGTTTGAAGTACCCATGTGCCCTTTTCCCTTGAGGAAGGGCCTTTCTTTTGTTTGATTACCTGATGGCAATCATAGCAGCCCTGTGTGAAGGGAGCAATGCGAGGAATGTGATTGGTCATGACTGTCTCAGCCCTCCAGTAATGGAGGATAACCTAGTCTTTCTGACCCCACCACGTATCCAGGTGTATCATAGGTGCAGCAGAGGAAATTACCAAGAAATTACCAAAAACTGCATTTGGGATTTTTGCAAAGCACTGGACAGGCCACATCTCCACCATGATAGTGGGTTGACAAAAATAACTGTTCTACCACTGTGAAGAAGGAAAAAAATTTTATTATTTTTTTTTTTTAATGTTCTGACATTATTATTGGATTTGAATTATGAATTGTTTCAGATCCCAACAAGATCTGTGCAGCACATGTTTTTTTCCTCATGCATGTACCATAGCCCTACTCTGCTGACATTCATAATGGAGCTGGTCAACTTTCAGTGTGAGTGAATCTCAAAAGTTGCAGGGTTACAAGGTTTTCACCTGGAAACAGTGATACTCTGACTGCAGCTGAAATAACTGTTGCAGTTGCACCTGCAACTAAGTCAAACGTCTTCATTCCTCACTCTGTCTTTGAAAACAGCTGGCATGCGGATGTTTCAGCAACTACTAAAATGCTTTCCTCCCAACAATATATGCCTCACGCTTCACGTGTGTTCTTGTGTGTATTTGTGCATGCAATAAATCACCAGCAGGATTCAGTATCCAGAGTTGTCAGACTCCCTTATTACAAAGACTTCCTGCTACTAAACCAACTGATGTACTCCCTATGTGTCTACACACACAGGCACACAACCACGCACACACACTTCTTATTTACATTACAGACATACACTCATTTCAGTACATCCCCACAAAAACATACTCAATCAAGATCCTACTCATCTTAACCATATGTATTTGTCAGACCAATGTGTTTGTGTGTAAGGCAATGTGCCTACACACACACACACACACACACACACACACTTTAAGACATAAAGAAACAGATGAAAGCAGTGTCATGCAATGTTTTTATCTGTGTGCCTCAGTAGGAGACAGGGAACTACATAAGTACACGGACACATACACACACACACACACTGGCAGTGCAGTTGACGAGTTGTGTGGCAGATATATGGGCTGGAATGTGACCATAAAAAATAGTTTGGTTGAGCAGAGAAAGGGGAAATGGGCTGCATGGGGTGACCAGAAATGGCTGGAGAGGGGGTGTTGAAGAGCGCTTGGGGTGGTCTATGTATTGGGGCTCTACGACTTGCTCTTTTTGTCATCAACACTCATGTTGAGAAATTAAAGACATAGCTATGCAATTACCTGTTCAAAAAAGAAGCAGCTCTCATGTACATGCTCTATTTGGTTGGTCTATATTAGGTTCCAGTGATGTCAATAACTAACTAATGGATCACAGACTTCACAAAGAGGAATCTTTATTATTATTACATCATGATATTATTCAGTATATCTAAAATGTTATCTACACACTCATGAATAGTTCATTCATAATAAATGAATATTAATTTAATCTGCCATTTCCCAATAGAAACAGACTGTAGCATGCATGAATTGGACATAATAGTTTGGTGCTTTCTTAAAAAATTACCATAAAGTTTGATTTGGATATTCACTAAAGTGAAGACAAGTTAAAATTTTCACATTTCTGGGACGGCTACTGCTTATGGACTTTTGAGGATGTCTCAAATGTTTAGTCGGACTACTCTCATTTTCTTTCGAAAGTGCACATGAACTACAGTGGGTGGATTGGTTTGTATTTTTTATTTTGAACACACCATGAGTGTGGTACATCGAGCACTACCAGCTGTCAGCTTTGCACACAAAAATCTCATCTAACATATTGCCAATAGATTTTATGATAACATTCATGTTCACAAGGGGATTAACCGTTTTAAATTTACTGACCACACTGCTTTCCCTCCTGTACCACCCTCAGTATTGAAATCCCACTTTTCATGTAAGTTCAGAAAGATTTTTATTTTGTTAATTTCCTCATCATGTTTCACATTGTGGGTATGACATTTATTCTTTCTGACTGAAAGGGCCAATATACTGTATCAGTCAAACAGTATCTTATACCTTAGCCAAGACCTCACTTCCTGAAATATTCTCACTTGTAAACAGAAGTGCAATTTGTAGATTCTGTGCTGCTCTGCCACAGCATGAAGCCAAAACAGATACATCTGTGCCTTCAATCTGTAAAACAAAGAGAAAGAGATGGTGTTACAAGTAACAAATTATTGATCCAAACTACACAGTCACATAAGGTATGGTGCAATGAAGTTGGTGGTTTTCAGGATTAAAATAACTAATGTGGGAAGAACGTCTGTTGGTCATCAGTAGAATGTGTGGCAAGGCCTCCACTTTGTGTGTGTGTGTGTGTGTGTGTTAATTCTCTGTCTGGCTGCTAGGTTGACTATACGGAGAGGACATAAAAGCTGGGTGGCCTTCTATTGGCCAAGTGTCTCTTCCACTCAAGATCAGGGGCCTCGGTCACCTGATCCTCATAAAAACAAGTTTATTAGCTACTCTGAAGATAACTAGGTGTGTGTGTGTGTGTGTGTGTCACAGTTCTTTGAAGGACCATACCAAAGTTGCTCTGAATATTCCAGCTAATGTATTATCGTTATTGTTGCTCGCCATTTTCCATGCAGTGCTGTTTTTGATTTGTAAATGTCTTTTGATTTGAAAAACCAATACTGTATTTCCAGACAATGATGTAATACTACACTGTTTTTTGTGACTGTAATCAGTGGAGATGAGCCTGAATTTTTTTGGCTCAAATTTGGGAGATCATTTTAAACATCTCAGAAGAAGAGAAATCAGTTGGTTGTTCTTTGTATCCTTTCTCAATTATCATTCCTGAAAAGAAATAGCCTTTTAAGCAATTAAGCTTGGAGTCTACAGTGTAACCCTGACGAATGTAGACAGGAAGGCAGGAAAAAAAGATTTTTTTCTGTCAGTGCCAAATTAAAATCCATCATGTCATGATGCAACACTAGAAGTCCCTAGAAAAAAAACTGCAGTGTTTCTCACATTCATCCTCCCCTCGTCCTCTTTCTTCTCACCATGTGATCAGTCACACCCCTGCAGAATACATGACTGTCCATGCTGCTGATTTCTTGTCATAAATGAAAAAAAAATTCAATATCATTAACTGTTTAGCCTGTAAAAATCCACATTTTATTAATGTAAAATTAAACAGTAGTAGAGCAGAAGTAAATTAATAATTGCTTAGCGTGAAAAAAATCACACCCTATGTTTTTAGTAGGCAAGAGCAATGGCCGAGAACACAGCCTGTACTAATGTAACAATGCATTAATGTCAGTGGACATTCCCCTCAGTTTCCCTCACATTAACTTTTCTCACACAGACACAGACAGCTGGAAGGAGGATGAGAACAGTGGGAGGAGAGGCATATCATCAACTGCATAAATGTCATGTCCTACCTCATAGAGAGGGGGATGCCAAGAGACAGAAAAGCATGGGATATGGAAAAAAGAAATATAAACAATGAAGGAATCAGATGAATTCTGGGAAAAGTTGGAGAAAAATATTTAATGCCTCTGTCAGCAGTAAACTGGAACATCCAACACAGCCTGCTGCATTGGATGAGAAACTGACATTAAACATGTTTCATTGTAACTTGTAGCATGTGTGCAGCTGGACATGAATAAGTGCTATTGAAGAAACTGCAGCAGCTACTGTATTGTTAGCTGGGACAGGTTTGAAATGTGTTCCGTTTCTTCATCTTATATATATTGCAAAATGGGGAAAAAACAGATGGATCCTGGTAAAAAAATGTGACATGTTGAGACATCCTGCACATGGATGAAAGGACAGATGATTTGAGAGAATGCCAGTCTACATGGTCACATGATGCAGGTGACTTATGACTTGGCACCAGTGATAGAGATGCTGGTCATTTGGTTGACCATGTGGTCAACCTCGGTGAAGAATTTGAACAACTACAGGATGGATTACCATGGATTTTGGTTCAACGTCATCAGAGGTTAAATTATAATCTAATTGATTAATGGAGAGTTTAAAATTATGATGTAATTTATTTAAGGGACATGGGACAGAACTCATTCACCGATAGAAAAGGCTGGTTGTTCCCAACCAGTTATTAAAGCAGCAACCTAAATTTAGGATAAGATAATAAAATTGTAAACAGATGGTAACAATATAGAATAGCCTATAATACAAAGAAATATATGAAACAAGGCAACACAGTTCAACATGACTGAGTAGTAGCACTGTGTAGAAAACCAAATGTTCCAAAAAAAAAGAAAAGAAAAACATCAGTTCACTGCAGTGCATTGCAAAAGCAACAGATTCATAAACAGTGAGAGATTAGAATGGCAGTGTCAGAGAGACAGTGGTATGATTACAAGTCTGGTTTGTTTTAAGCTGTCCCTTAAGTTTCTGTTTAAATGTTGAGTGATTAGTACTCTCTCTTAACTCAACAGGTGGCAACTGGTGGCCAAACTAACTATGTCTTGTACATAAGATACACTGTGGAATTGCACAATAGAACAAATTTAGTGATATTAAGAAGTACAGTAAAAATAAAGTTAAAGGAGTTAAAGGAGATGCCCTCTGTCTCCAGCATTGCCCAGTGGACAAACAACAACAGCAAGTCAGCAGATCGCTTATCTATGGAAATAGCTTGACGTGCACTGGACAAAATGGCACAAACTTTTCTTTGAACAATTGTGGCTGCCAGATGACATATCATTTTGACAATCTGATCAAAATTTCAAAGTTTATTTGCTACTTGTTTTTGTCATCCACATCACTCTCAGATGATCATTTGATTAGCTACAGATAAAGCTTTGAAGTCTATGCATCTGCACATAAACAAGGTATCAACACTATAAAATATTTTTTTTAAATGTCAAAATGCATTTTAAAATTGCTTAAAAAATGTGATAGACTAAATTTCCCCACAATGCAATTTGGAAATGGAGGAGTTGCTTATGCAGCTGTATAGATGTAGACAGGGGAGAGACTTCAGGAACTTTTCTGGAGACAGAAGTGAAAAGGGAAATATATTGCCCTTCTCTCTGTTAAATTTCCATACTTTTAAAAGTTGCAGTTTTTGATGTGGGACACAACGTTAGTCTGTTAGTACAAAACAGTCAAGTACACAAATTTCTGATTTCTTTCATTTAATTTCTATAATATCTGCTATATGAGTATGTATACTATGACTAGTAGTGCATGATGAGTACTTCATACTTTTAGCACAGAATGAGGAAGTGGGACACCTTTCAGTACCAACCAACTTTTTTCTTATGATCCAACAAAAGCTCAATTAAGATGTGTTGAATGGGAAATTACAGTATTTGAAAGGAAATGTGTATCATGACTGTGATTTAGGCCACACATCCACCAAGGTGACCTCCACCTAACCCATTCACTAATACCAGCTGACACTAACACTGGCTATTTCTGTGTCCTAATTGGCTGTTCAAACACTTTGTTGTCCAGTCAGATTTAGGGGCGGGATGCGAGTGACACACAGACAAACTGGCAGAGCAATTACAATAATAACACTACTACTACTGCTCCTTGTGTGTGTATGTATGTGTGTGTGTGTGTGTGTGTGTGTGTGTGTGTGTGTGTGAGCACAGCTTTAAGCTATTACCAGGCTTCTGGGGATCTTTCTTTGAGACCCTGACCTGAGTGGTATCTCCACACTGACACACACATCCTGTCTTTCTGCAAGGAACTATAGCACTATCTATAAAAGGGAAAACTGTCCTCATACAGTGCTTAATGTTTGACTCTTCTAATCTATTTTAGCTTTCCTACCATCTCACTTTCTATATTCCATTAACTCAATTTTCCATCCCAATTTCATTTTTTCCCCAAATCCTACACACAGAATATATATGTTATATGTATAATGTATAATGTGTATGTTTGACAGATTTTCATGATTTTATTCATTTATACATATATACATATACATACATATATAGAGATGTCTTTTGGTCTCACTTAGAAAATATTCAATTTTGGTACTGATCCAGATCAGTATCTGGATCCAGGAATGTTTTTAATGATTCTTCACCATTGTGAGACAGAGCAAAATGTCAACATTTTGAGTCACAGCTCCATAAATAGATAAAGATTTGAAATAAGAAAAAATGGGGAACGCTTTGTCAATGCACTCAAGAAAGTAATGTTAATATAGTCCAAATAACATGATATTAATAAAAAGGTTCTATTTGCTCCATGCCAGGAGCATATGCTTCCACAAATGTTATATAGGAGATTTTGTAATGATCCACTAAAAAAATGTAGATGATAAGGGACATTTAGGGTAAAATTAAAGTTTTGGGGAAATGTACAGTCTTCATGGAGGTCTTGTGTTTTTTGATTTTATTCTTTATTAATGTATTGTACTTTTATTGGAAGTGATACTCAGGACTGACTACAGCTGAAAGCAAAAACTCTTTTCCATGTAACACAGTCACCGAGGTCCTCGACGGAGACATTACTCAAACACCATCAAGACAGGATGACCCCCCCGCCCATTGTCCCTCTCTCTCTTAACATGAGGAGGATTTGGGCATCTGTGTGTGTGACAGATGTGCAGAGACAGTAGAGGAGTAACAAATTAAGGAAGCTGCATTTTCAAGATGACCCGGTAGCCAGGCTGTAACAGAAGCACAGTGTTAGCCTCATACAAGTCAGCTTTACAGAGAATAAATCTGCTGACCTTTCCTCTGGCGCCACAAAGGTGACATGTGCCATTCTGACAGAAATTCTATCTATTAGATGGATTGTCAGGAAATTTGGTACAACATTTGAGTCAGGATCAAGTTAAATATCTTTGGTTAAAATTTTATCTGGTGCCCTTGTCTAGTCAATTTATTTTATCTAATGCTTTGGTTTATAGCAAATGAATGACTCCTCCCATCAACCTCGGCTGTAATGTAGTTTATGTTTGGTGCAAACATACTTAACATAGATGCCAAACTGTACATTCAAATTCAGCATCTTAGCATTGTCAATGTGAGCATGCTACAAGCATTTGGCTCAATCCTGAAATGTACAAATTGTTCAAGTATGTTTTGTAGGGACTGTAACGTTGACACCACAGTGTCCAATTGTGGAAAAACTTCAGTGAGAGAAACTCTTCTTACTGGAATTAGTTTCTCAGAGAAGAGAGTGACTGTGACCTTGTCATCACTGCAGTTTGGTATAATGGGCTGGTGGGAGGCGGGGTGGGGGGGCAGAGTGTAGAGTTTCCTGGTCCCAGAATAGACCCATTAATTTAAGTCAGTGACCTGGGAGTGTGTGACTTTATTCAACTTGTGTGTTGTCCACTGACAGTACCGTGACTCTCAGCACAGTGACTCTTACTTCAGTGAGCACAGTGGGATCCATATGCTTCATCATTAAGAATGAAGAGTAGAACTGTACAAGAACTCGAATTTGCTCCATGTAACTTGTTACTTTCATCAATGAGTCCAGCATGATTCAGCTTAAATCAAAATTGACAAATATTGTGCAGAACCCTGCAAGTTGTGGATATTGCGCACCTTTCTCTACATGCTGGATAGTCCCACAACATGTTTCAAATCATTGCCTGAAAGATCAAAGGAGAGCTAAATCCAGCCTGACTTTACACACAGCAAAAGGAAAGATGTCTGCTGGTGGCACTGGGCTGTGCAAAGGATGGACTTTGTCTCATTTTTCCTGTTTGTGACATCCATGGATAGGATATCAAGGCAGTGCAGGGCTGGACAGTATCCAGTTTGATAACTGCAGGGTGGCATCTCTGTTGTTTATGGAAGGTGGTTTTATCAAACAAGGAGCAGTATCAAACAGAAGAGGGGCAGCATCTCTGCAGGAATCAGTTGTTTTAAAGTTTAGATCAATGGCAAGAACATGACTTGACTGCTCCACTTGTAGATATATAACTGATCAGACTCCACCTTTGACCTTGCTAGAATTAAGAGCTTGAGACAAGAGAGACCATTTTACTGGCAAGAACGCACAGGAACTGCACCATGGCCCTGTACACCGTCAGGAAATGGATGTTTGATTGCATTGAGGAATGACTGCAATTGTTTGGCCCTATTTCTTGTTTCTTTGGTTAGATTGCTTTGGTTTCAAATCAAGATATTTCTTTTCCACAAAGGTGCAGACTCATGCACTTTGGTTGTTGGCGGGTGGAGCTAGCTGGCTATGATGCACCGATGTGTTCTCCCAGGGGAAAAGGCCACATACAGTGAGTGCTTGTCTGTCTTTTTGTGTCTGCAGGCTACAAGTTAGTAAGGAACACTAACGAAGAGAAATGATCCTTTTAGCTTCAAGAGCGCTGTATGGGCCGCACAAAGACACACACACTTGACGTGCGGCCCGTCAGTGTGTGAATGGTTTGTCGGTGACATTTTCAGTGTATCCCTGTCAAAGAGAGAGGAGGCTCGGACACTAATCACTGCGGCGGAGCTGCCACACGACACAAAAGACTGCAGTGTGTGCATGTGTGTGTGCAGTGGTGGTCTGGAGATTCTTTCATGGCTTAATGAGGTAAGCAACAACAAGCCCGAGGCCATGCTGGAGACAGGACGCACACACAGAGCCACAGAAGGCGGGCTAAAGATAGCTGCTTTTTGAGTTGTCAAACCTCGGTGGAGTGAATCATAAGGTCAAACAGAGTTAACCTCATGGGCTCAGGGTGGCACGTTACTGCTGTCAGTAATATTACTCTTACTGCATTCTACTTTCTTTCATTATTCTCTGCAACATCATCAACACCTACATATGAAGTTGTGTTATGAAGCAGAGTTTATGTACATAATTACCACTTTGCCTTAAATGACCTTACTTGCTGCGTTTTTTTGTATTTACTCTCTGTCAACCAGCAATGTGTGCAGGTTACAGCACAGTTAAAAGACCACATCACATGGAGCGCAAGACAGGCACTGGATGCTCTTCATTTTTAGAAATAATGCTGTACAAAAGTGGTTCACTCAGATTTGCTCGTGTGGCTGTTTCTTTTATACAACCCTTTCCAAAAGTAAAGTTGGGATGATGTGCAAACTGTAAATAATGACAGAAAATGATAATTTGCTAACCCAGTATTTAATAAAAAAGAGTCCAAAACATAAGAACACAGCAAATGTTAATGTTATTATTATTATTATTATTATTATAGTAGTAGTAGTAGCAGTAGGAGGAGGAGGAGTATTAGTAGCAGTATTGTTGTTGGTGGTGTTCCTGGTTTCTCTCTCCTTGTCTCCTCTCAATCCAATCAGTCGAGGCTGATGGCCACTTAACTCTGAGTCTGGTTCTGTTTGAGGTTTCTATCTGTTAAATGGAAGTTCTTCCTCTCCACTGTTGCCCAGTGCTTGCTCTTTATGGGAACTGTTGGGTTTCTCTCTATGGTATTGTACCATAGGCATTTACTTTACTCTGCAAGGTGGGTATTTTTGTGAGTATTTATCACATAAGATGTAGTAGAAGTAGATGATTGATGCAGTTGTATAAATGGCAACATTTTTAATATCTATTTTTATCATCAAAAAAACTTCTGGCTGCAGATCTAAGCTTCAGTGTCTTCAGGTTGTATCACTATAAACCATCCAGAGGACAACATGATTTCCTGGAGAAGTCTCTTTCCATTGGTTGAGCTGTTGTTGTCATCCATCTCTGTGATTGGCACATCTGTTTCAGAACAATGAGACCATGGATGTGATTGGCTTACAGTGAATTTATCACCACCCCCTCCTGTTGATATTCCACCTCTGCCAGTCCTCTTGCAAAGGTGCATCTACGTGTATTAACCCAAACAGCATGTTTGCTTGGACATACCCACACAGTCCATGCAACCAAGACCTATACCAATATGCACTCGTCATCGAGCTTGGGTGGTTAAAGTAGTGTCCTAATAGATAAAGTAATGGTTTGCTTTATGAAACTGTACATAAAAAGTGTATTTTTAAAATAGAACAGTTTTTAATGTGAAATTAACCATCTTAAAATACAAAATGAATAGTTGCTTTAATCAGTCAGGCCTACTTAAGATGAGATGGAAGTGTGCAACATTGTTTTTAATTTGCTGATGTTTTGTATTAACATGAATACAGCAGCAACTTCAGATGTCCTGCCTGTCCCAGGCAGAGGCACAGCACAGCACAGGACGAGGAGGACTCCTGCAGCTTTGATAGTGAACTCTACAAGTACACACACTTTATCAGTGCAAACTGTAATTCAGTGCCAGTCTTAGACAGCTGTAGATGGACAAAGGTTTGAACATGAACATGCATTTACTGGTGTGGACATGAAGGTGTCTTCCTTGGCAACACATCAGACTGTTGAGGAAAACCATCCCTTAAGTATTCTGTATGAACATGGTTTCACATTTCACACTCTGAATTTATATGGCTGCTCTCTGTAGCCCAACTGGAGCCCAATTTGCTTATGTGTTCATTTGCTTTGGTGTGTTTCAAAATAGAGCTTGAAAGTTGACTTTTGAGAAACAGATTTTACAGCAATGTGCATGTTTGGCTTGGTCTTTGTTACGGCTGTAGTGTTGTGTGTCCTCCAGGGACCACTCCTGCACACAGTGTATGAGTGCACCGGTTGCTTGTTTTGCCCATAAGTGATGGCTCAAAAGCTGTGAAAGAGAAAAAGATGGAGCTGTGTTTTTTATATAACGTGGCTTACCTTGCTCCCTGTGGCTGGGAGATTGTTGTGTTCTTGGTTTTGTTTTGCTAATAAACAGTTTCATTTGCACCTCTTCATCAGTTTCCTCTTTTCTTTTCCGCGGATATAATATTGTGTTACTTCCCTCATCCCCTGGGCCACTCAGGAACGTAACAGTCTTGTTCTGGGTTGTCGAGTGGAGAAGAAAAGACCTGTTTTTTGCTCATTTTTTCCTGCTAGGTGTTTAGTGGTTTGAGCAACTGTATGGCAGTGGAAGTGCCAATCACCATGAAAACTTATTATGTCAGTGTAATCTGTTTTAGTTAGCAGTTTAGCTACTTGTAATTATGGGCCATCATGAAGAACATAGGAACATATAGTGCCTCAGTATTATACTATTGTTTATTTTCTTTCCTATGTTCCACTGTAAATGGCTATAGAAGAGAGTTCGATGTGGAAATAGTTGTCAAATGATGTATAAATTTAATTTATTCATTTTAAATGAAAATGGTGGCATTTTATGAGGTCAGGAGGCAGGGGAAGTGTTCATGAATAACTGGTGGGGCTTTACAACTTTGGGATTGACAAATATCTTTTACAGTCTCCATCTGAGGCAAAATAAATTTATCAGGATGTAAAAACGTGTGCTATATTTCTGCTCATCTTTGTCTTTCACTTGATATTACAGCATGGTAATCTCCTCACTGCTGCCAGAAAAACATTCTGGGCAATGGCTTCACTGGTCCAACCACACACATACGCACACATACGCACACACACTCACAAACATGGGGCTGTGTGGTCATTAGGGGTGACTCGCAGTGCTGCCACTGCCCTGTGCCATGAGGTCAGACTGCTAATTGCATTGGCCTTAATTCGAGACAGTGCAAGACACACACACACACAGGCCCCATACAGTAGCCCCGTACAGCAGGACAGAATGGATAATGTGATTGTGATAATGACTGCAGATCAAACATGAAACATGACTCAATAGATGGGACCACCAAGGGAGAGACACAGAAAGTCAAAGACCGACAGAAAGAAAGAAGACATACAGGATAGTGATAGTGCAGGCAGATGGACTTCATGTGCAGATTGCACTGAAGTAGTACAAGTTGAAAGTAGTGGGACAGTAATATTTGATCACAACAGAATAAGGCTTTCTATTCACTGTAATGGACTGCCCATTTTGTTTTGGGGGGTCAGTCTGTCTGTCCATCCCTTCATCCGTATGTTTGTGCGTCTGTCTGTCCATGCAATTCTGGTGTATGCAATATTTCTCAGGAAAGTGTCCTGGCAATCTTCTTTGGTATGAACCTTTATTTGCACTAAAGGATGAACCACAATTATTGGAATTTGGCGGTCAAGGTCAGTGTGGCCAGAAGTTAAGAATTTCATTTCTTATGATGACAAAACAGTTAATGCCTTTTATTATAAACCTTCAAAACCTTCACTACATACATTACATGAGTCACCACAGACTAAACTAGGACCTGACTGGTTGGCGGAGACGTACAACTGCAAGGTGGTGATTCCAGTTTATAATTAATAAATGAAATCATGCTGTTATCCTCATATTAGACATTCACTATTTAAGAGAAACATCTGGGCCATTTATCTGTGGAATATTGCCACAGTGCATTCTGGATGCCATGTTAGCAGTCCCCATCCCTCCAAATATTCTGCTCAAGTGTTTACGTTACTTTTGAAAGATTTTCTAAATCAGGTTTAGTGTACACCTTTTTCGCAGTCCTTCAATAGGAGAATCTGAAGGTTTTATGGACCCAAATCTGCGCTCGTGTTGAGTGGTAGTGTGCATGAGCTGTAGAATTAGTGCTACCCAAAGATAGAGTGGGAGAGAAGAGCAACGTTAACCAACGGTGGTGGACTGCAGCAATAAATCAGAGTGTCAGGCTGTTTATTGAAAAGACTGCTGCTGGAACGAGAATTATAAACATTGTCTGTACTGTGTATTAACCACAAGGAAATCAATCTATTCTATTCTGTTCTATTCTCTTCTTCTCCATAGGCAGTCAATATAAGCGGTATGATTTTACAATAAACAAACATTTGGCAGGAGAGGTTGAATCCTCCTTTTCTGGCACTAGGCCCAGCAAAGCCATGGGCCAGTACTAAATAAAATGTGTCCTGCTCTAAGACTCTTGTTCTCATCCCTATTATTTCACTTGTTACATTTTTTCTCAAACTTTGGTTTTTATTAAAAGAATGAGGTGCTAACCTTAAATTTAAGTTGCTAAAATTATTCTCTCTACTGCTTTGGGAACCATGCTTTTCTGCTTTATCCTAGATAGTTAAGATAGTTAATAATTTTTCAATAATTTCTGCATTTTAGGATCCAGTCAAAGTTATAATTTGATAAAGAGTTCTGGTTTCATTATTGCTGAAATAATGCTATGACAATAGTAAACTGCAATAGCAGGATAAGACAGGTCATAGGCACATTGGGGTTTAATTTTAGAGCTCATTATCACAAGAGACAAACCTCATTTTCTGTTTTCTCTCCTGTTTTCATTTATTTCAAAAAGAAACATTTTCAGAATATTGAGAATTCATAAGTCAAGTTCCAAATATGCAAAGAGGTTTGCCCTTCTCTGGCCCTCACCATATTGGTTTGTCACGTTGATTTGCACACATTAGTACTGCAGTGTCTGTTTCATCTGCTTTTACTATAATACGACTGTTTTCAAGAATGTGACTTTCTGTTCTCTGTGTTTGAAGCTAAAGGCCTTTTGTGTGTCTAATATGTGAAACTGTGAAACAGTCATCGGTTTAACCATTTCAAGTGGTTGCAAGCTGAACAAGTTTTTCTCAGAGTTTTAGTGAAATCTTATTTTTCTGTTATGGGGTTATTTTTACAAAAAACCAAATCCTAGAGAAAAAAAACCCCAACCATGCCTCTGTCATTGTTTGGCCTAACTTCTTATCAGTGGAATGTCTGGGTTTCAGAACATATCAGAGACAACCTATGCTCAAACAGTTTTCTCCATGATGGTAGGATCAGTTCTTCTTTTCAACACTCAGTGCAAACAATAATAAAAAAAACACAACAGCATAACAATATGATACAGGAAGCATTAAAAATCTTTTAAGAGATACATTTTATCATCAATGTGACTTGATTCTGTAATTTTAATTTCTTACCTTCATTAACGAGTCAATTCCTGATCTTAAGTTAGGTTAAACTGGTCCTGATCTGAGAGTAGACCTGACCTATTCATACACATACTCTATGTCTGACTCCTACATCTGAACTTGTTAACGTGAGCCATGTCTCCAACTAGTACTAACAAGGTCTTTTATTCCATTCTCTATATTTCCACTTCCTTCTGTCACATTCACTCCTAATCTTTCTTTCTTTCTTTTTCTTTCTTTCTTTCTTTCTTTCTTTCTTTCCCTGCCACTCTATGTTAGGAGAGGGATGAGGTTTCCATTTTTTAAAAACTTTGTTTATGGTGAAGCAGCCCTCTGCCAGAATGTCTAACAATCACTCACCCACCTACCCATACATACATACACACATGCTTCTCTATCTGTAGCACTGCTTTAAAAATGGCTTCCTGCAGTTTGAGGAGAATGTAAACAGAGGGAAGGTTCATAATATACTGGGGCTGGATTTTCAGTGGATGTCTCATTCAATCTATAATTGATTGATCTCTATCTATTGCTGCCATTTCACTCTCATTACATGTAATGATTCTATATTGTTATGCAAAGTCTGTGTAATATAAAATTCAAGTATCAAAGGCAAGTGACAAAAAACCTGTCACATAATCCTAAACAGTTTGCACTAATAAGATGACATGAATGGAAGTTTATATATATTCATTGTGTTTATGTGAGCAGGGGAATTATATGAAGCTTCAAGACAAGTTTTTTGAATACATCAGGCTGTGATTAGTCCAGAGCTCATTCATTCTTGTCTGCAGACACAGTGCTGATATGCTGTGATAAATGTATTGTGTCATTTCTGGTTGCTGGTGTTTGTACATTATTGTCATGATGTCCCAATGACTGTGGTTCACCATGTACCCCATCACCAGACCATAACACTCATATTGGAGGTGTTCTCTAATACTTTGTGTTTCCTTCCTTGGCCTTTATAACATTCTCCAACCTCTTTAGGATCCCTCTGAGCAGCTTTTGTATCCTCAGGTGAATTTGAGCCCATCCATCATGGCATATTTGTTAAGTCTACTAGATAGTCTGTCATGAACAGCCTTCTTCAAATCCACAGGGTTTTCAGTGATATTCAAATCTTGTAAAACATTCACCTTATTCTTTTGAAACCATTCCTGAGTTGACTTGGCATTGTGCTTTGGATCATTGTCTTACTAAAGGATCCACTTCCTCTAGACTTTTAGCTTTCTTTTAGCATCTTTTGATGTTGAGCTGCATTTATTCTTCCTTCTACTTTCTGCAGAGCTTCAGAGTCTGACTCAGATGTAAACTCCAGCGAGCCTCCACCATGTTTGACTGTGGGAACAGTTTTCCTCAACTCGTAGTCAGAGTTGTTTTCTCACCACATGTTCCTGTCACAGTTATGACCAGATAATTCAACTCTGGTCTCGTCAGACTACACAATCTCATTATAAAACTCATTAGCTTTGTTCACATGCTTTTTTAGCATAATCCAATCATACTGATTGTGTCTAGAAGTAAGCAGTGGCTTCCTGCTTCCTTTTCTCTCAAATGATCCAGCTTCTGCACTGATATAATATGAATTATTTCACTATAAATGTATTTTTTATATAGTTTTTAAAAGGGTATGCTAAAGGGTTTTACTAAATTACTAAATTGTATTCTAAATGATATCTTGGTGACAAACATGTAAAAATTATGTTTAGAGGTGACTTTTTTCAGTGAAACAAAAGACAGTAATCACTCCATCTTTCATCCCAATGGCTGCAAGGTGAACAGTAGAAACATGGCATTCAAAATTGCAAAATATCTACCTGGAATGTATTTCACTGGTCAGTGCAGGGCCTGAGAGAGAGAATGACACCGAATGTGTAGTTTAGCTTTTGTTTTGCCTTTTTGCTGGACAACCTTGTCTTCCTTTTGCCAGAGCTCATTGTGTTGGTTCCCTTGCTGCATCAATGGAGTGTTTGCAGTGTTTCTGCCCCTGTCTTTGGAAAATCTGCTGTGAAACATAAACACATTGAACACCAGCACATTCACAAAGAAACTGAGAAACATCCATGGTTTATTTAATTCTCTGTTGGAATATAGACAATTTATAAAGCACAGAAACAATTAGTGGTGCCGTAGGGCTGAGCAGTAATATTCTCCCTTTGCCAACCTAATTAGTTGTCAGAATGCATTTATAAACTGCTGTAGATTAGTAGATTGCTGTTTAAGTTTTTATACCACTCAAATCTTATTTTCAGGTGGCTCTGGGACTACCCTGCGATGAATGAATACACAGGCATATAAATAATGGCAAGTCAAGGATGAAAAAAATGGAGATGGAGAGATGATTTTATTCACACACAAACTAAGGGGATTTACAGTGTTTCTATTTAAAGAGTGTTTATACTAAAATATGAAAAGGCAGTGGTATCTGTAACCATGGCGACTTTCAGTCAAATGAAATTTATTTTTTATTTAAAAGGCTCATGGAACCAAAACAATGAGCCAAAATATTCTAGAAAGCTGCAGAATGCTGAAGAGATCTACAGACTTCAGTGATAAGGTAATTCTTTGACACAAAATCAAAGTAATTCCATCAGTGTTTCTTTAATTATTGATTAGGGCAAAATTGTCAAACTTTCTTGGAATTTTATGCTGTAAATATTTTTGTTGGTAGCAAACAATAAACTTTTCTGAAATAAAAAAATGAAGTAGAATTCCAAACATTAATACCCAGAAATCAAACCATGTCACAAAAAAATGTTTCCATCACCTTGAGGTTCAACTTCTAATTATCAGAATGCCAGCCTTCTCGTGTCCGCCAAGCATTTATTTTTCATTTATCTTGGGCTTTTCTTGGTGCTTGTATGCACAACTGAAAGTGTTAATAAGAACAGCTGGATGGAAATGTACTAGCTGTCTCTTCTTCTTTCTCTCCCAGATTAGAGTGGAAACTATGTAAGGGTTTTGCCATCAGGACTGATGACCACAGAGGATGTTAGGAGCACACTGTCAAATACTGGGTGTGTAATTTTCCTGTCCTGCTGCCAAATACCCACTAAAGCCTGGCCATCAATTTCACCTTGTAAAACAGATAGAGAGTCAGATCTGAGATGAGATTCAAAACGAACTCGCTCGCAGCACAAACTGAGCGAGTGCAGGATGTGTGATTTGGGTTTGTGAAGTGAAATGCAGGTGTTCGTGTCAAAATCCTGCTGATGACAAGTGAACTACTGATGACAAAGGACAACACACAGAGTGTGAAAATGAATGATAGTATGTGTCGATGTGTTTTTCACTACCTTTCCGAAACACCTTTTCAAATAAATCTTTTATATTTCATATGCCTCCCTACCCAGTTCATCCTCTGCCTCATTCGAGAGAGTATGCTAAAATGCACATGTATTCGTCTCTACATCTGGCAGTGATGGGATTTCTGAAAAATGATAAACATAAGAAACACCTTGTCCTGTATCATTTCTTCTCTCTTATATTAAGAGAAACATGGTTAACACAGTTAATACAGGTATCCTAAAGTGGTAGAAGCACATGGACAGAAGGACAGATTACATTGTTCTCCAGGCAAATATATCTAAATTTTTTTTTTAATTGTTTTATTTTTCTGGTTATAAAATTAAACGTAAACTCTCTCCCGCACACACACACACACAGTCTTGGTTTCCTTACACTTACATTCATTTTCTGGAGAATAACCCTGACCATAACCTGACCTTTCCCTGACCTCTTACCCTAACCCTAAAACATTTCTTCACCTTCAACTTTAATGATTTTTGTTATGGGGACTTACTTTTTGTCCTCATAAAGGAGACAAGTACTTAGAATGTTCTTCGTGTTTCGGGCCCCACAACATGAGGTATACTGAGATCACACACACACACACACACACAAACTTGAATCCATTCAGGTGTGCACACGCCTGACTGCATGGCAGATTTGTTGATTTTAGGTAAATGTAGGAAAAAAAATGCATGTGTGTTTGCGCATGTGTGTGTGTGTGTGTGTGTGTGTGTGTGTGTGTGTCTTAAACTCAGTAATAGAGGAGGGAACAGACCAGCTTATGGAAACTCAGAGCTTAGTTTGGACTACTTCTTAATGAGCACCTAATTACCTACCTACACACAGCTGATGTGATCCATTAATCATGATGTTGTTGAGGTTTTTCTTAATGACAGCTGTTGTGATTTCAGTGTTTCTGTCTGGCTGTTATGGTTGGGAAACCCCAGTAGTATTCCACTGGAGGAAAGATAATAAATGGTGTGACTGGAATCATCTCAAGTTCAGGACTAAATCATTGATCCAAACATCCTGGCCAGCAAAAGTCAGTAACCTGC
Source organism: Psettodes erumei (assembly GCA_016785225.1). Taxonomy (NCBI): domain Eukaryota; kingdom Metazoa; phylum Chordata; class Actinopteri; order Pleuronectiformes; family Psettodidae; genus Psettodes; species Psettodes erumei. The sequence continues at coordinate 391,284 of JAFBJZ010000902.1, read as the reverse complement.
AATCAAATGTTTGAGCACCATCAGGCAGTCAACTGGAAGCTGAAGTCGTAATTCGGCAGCCTGTGTTTTAAGTTCTGAGTCCGGACAGTGTATCAACTTCTCACCCATGAATGCATGGTCTCCCTGCCAAGTCCTTTCTCAGGTGATTGAGCCTGGGTCTCGTCCTTGGGTGGTGGGCGAGTACCGTTAGCCTTATTATGAAGCAGTACATTGTGAAACAGTGCTACCCACTTCCTAACACGCAAAGCTCCAGGCTGATGGGGACATAGTAAACTCATGATTTCCCACACTATAGCAAGAGCTTCCCTCTCTCTGTCTACAAATTACACACTGAATACATACTGATGCAATATTATTTAAAGGACATTCCAATATAAACAATGATATTTCTACGGACCGCTTCAAACACAAATCTTCAACAGCTGGGAATTGTAGTTTTTAGCAAATGTTACTCAAACAGGTTTGCACATTAAAACACATTTGGTGCTACTTATGGCAGCAGGACTGTGTATGTGCGACTGAATGAACAATAGCAATTTTATCAAAGGTTTGCATCCCCTCCCCATCCACTTAGATTAACCATATACATAAATATACTGTATATATGTTTTTAAAAAACTGTGGTTTACTTTAAGAGTCGACCCATCCATCCACCCCATCACACATTATCTAAATTTGCTCCTGTTACTATAGACGCTACATGTATTCTAAGTATAGAATGTAACTATAGGTTACGACAAAACGACAAAGGGAGGTTCTCAATTAATGATTAAAGAAATTATTCTTGTGTGACATAATTAAGAAATGATATCTGGACAGCTGACATTTTTTAAGGACTATGTCATACCATGCCCTGAGACAAAGGTAAAAGACACATAACTGGTCCTTGTCAATCTTTTGATCCACTGTTTTGCCTCTAAGGCCTGTTTAGCCACTTATGAAACAAAACTGTGTGAAGTGTGGGTTTTGGCCGTGAGAGCGTGTGATTCATGTGTAAGTGTACCAATTCTATTGTTTTCTCACATGGTGTGAGTATCTCTTCTCCACTTTAATATCTCTCAGGTTTCATTCAGAGTCCTTCTCAACGTTTCAGTCCCAGTTTTTGGTTTCACAAACACTAATCCATCAGATTAGCTTTCCCTTTGGTCTCTAGAAGGGATGCAACTGACCACATGGAGAGGACCTGGGGAAAGCATTTTAAGTAACTTTCCTGGTGGAAACACAATCCTCAACTGACATGGGAATAACTATCCAAAAACAAGTTCTCCTGTTCAAAGACAACTCAATTTTCCAAACAGTAAAATAGTGGGGTACATATCAGTTGCTGCGGGTGGCCGGTCTGATATAATTCACACAAACACCTGTGATATATCACTAACCTATTTTTGAAAAATCTGGATGGACTCTGCCAGCCCTCTACCAACCCTTTACCATCTCTTTAGCAGTTTCTTTTGACATCTTTTTAACACTGCCTGAGTTATCTGACTCACTTTACATCACTAAAAAAGCTGTAAAAACATACAGGTGGAGAGGAAGTTAAAATCTCCCACAGTAGCTAGTTGCTACATTTCGAGCTGCTGCTGTCAGCTGCAATATCCCTGTGGAGTCAAGCAGAGATGAGGAGGACCAGGATTACAGCCCACTGAGCCGTACAGGGATAAAGTGAGACTGGGTTTAGTTAGCTGGATGACTTTAATTGTATTTTCTGTGCAAATTGAAATTATAACATGCAGTTAAAGCAAAACAAAACAAAACAGAACTATTTTTGTCACAACATTACACACTGCAGTTAAAAATTAACCATATCTAAACTGACCCAGTGGAAATGATCATTTTAGCACTACACAATATCAATATATTGTGTAATGCAATTATGATCACTCTGTAGTAGCTCCTCTTTTATGCATTGTTCTACAAAGGATCTCAGTGTGTTTCCATGTACCGGCCCTTGAGTAACTGCTGGCTTCGATTAGCAGGCAGTATTTACAACCTTCAACTAAATCACTCTTTTATAGGTTACTCACACATCAATGGTCATCTGCCCACGGTCATACCTGCACATTTTTTGTTCATTGTTTCACTGAAAATATTTACACAATACTTAATCTACTTGTGAGTAAAAAGGCTTGTTCATTCTCATTTAATCTTTGGACCCATGAAACAACTTTTAAAGACAGAGCAAACAAGATTCATCTGATCAGAAGACAAGCTATTCTCAGTCTCAATCTATGAAATATTTTACACAATGGCAATTTTGAACAACACAGACAAAGCTTTTAATTTAAGACCCAAAAATTAAATATTATTGTTAGTCCATCCACTTATTTTCCATGAATATTCCCATACCCCAGCGGATGACTCTTGATTTTTCTAATCCCCCCTGACTTTTCCTCCTTTGCCACCCTCCAGCCAACAAACATAAAGACTGCAATACATTCATATGACAGTATCACAAATCCTAATGGGCAGAGTCTCCTCAGAAAAGAGTATAAAATGCACTCAGTACAAGGCAATATGTCCTTTTCATCTTAATGACCCCCTGCACACACACACACACACACACACACACACACACACACACACACAGCTCTTTCCTCTGTACACAGTGTGTTTTAATTATTGCAAATCAGTAGTGTGCTGTTCATTCTGACCAACACATTTATATTGTGGGATTAATAAACTGCAGTTGCAAAATAGGTTTTCAAACTTTCAGTTTTCTTTATTTGCAGAATTGAGTTTAATCCTTGTCACTACTTATTGTATGTGTGATAATGAGGACAAGGATTTTTCACAGGGAAAAGGAATGCTTTTCTGAAATTCTTGCTTTCCCAGCTTGTCCTGTGATGATCAACCCCAGGAAGTCATGCTTTACCTTTCTTCTATTTACAACTCACTGGTTACAATTAAAAATGGACCAGAATGTGATATTTACAACCCATGAAGTTGGGTTAGTTCAGCATATGATGACTGTATAGTGTTGCACTATAGTTGTAATTGAGTCCAGGCAGCAACAACAGCACTTCACTCTGAAAAGAAACTTCCGCTGCTCTGGAATGTACCTGCACGTCATCACACAGCCTGACACACACACGCACACACATAGCTTGACTTTCTCTCTCTCTCTCTCTCTCTCTCGCTCTCTGTCTTTTGCGTGCGCACACACACACACACACACACATATATATATATATATATATATATATATATATATATATATATATGGCCCTGCTACTCTGTCAGGTTTATTTATACAGAGGAGGAATGGCTGAGATCAGAAGAGAGGGCACATGGGGAGAGTGTGTGTGTGTGTATGTGTGTGTGTGAGAGAGAGAGAGCGAGAGAGAGAGAGAGAGAGAGAGCGAGAAAAGGGGAGAGATCAGGAGTCTGACCGACTGACCTACAGTCTAATTATGTATCATTATCAGGAGACACAAACCGATCTAAATTACTGCAACAGCTCCCATTCACATAGATGGATTACATAGAGCAGGCTGACACACACACACACACACACACACTTGCGCGCACACACACACACACACATAGAATGCAACCCCCCCATTCAACACTTAAACAAATATAAATCATATGCCTTCCTCACAGAGAATTCCTCCACACATTCTACAACCCCCCCCAGCCCACCCCACCCACCCCCATTCTCTCTCCAGGTCTGCCTCCCACACCATTCAGGAGAAATACAGCCTGCACGCCAAACCTTTTATAATCTTTATAAATATGTTAAGGCTGCAGCTACCATTTTCAACCAGTCACAGCTTTTAACTAACAATTCTGACCGAGCGCTTACCCTTGTAACCTTTGGGAAAATAGTGCGTTTTTGCTATTACCAGTTACAATAAACATACAGCGTGTTTGAGGCACAGCAAACTTATACTCCAACTTCAACTCATTAAGCAACATTTACACGTGTGTAGTATTGCTGTCTAGTTTACCACAGATGTTGAGTGTATGTTGACCCCATACACTGCTTGTGTTTTGCAAGTAGGAAAGTCCACAGCACACACAAGATGTTTCCTTTTCCAATGTAAGTTCTCCGGACTCATGAGAGAGTGTCGGTCTCCTCACCGCTGACTCCTGCTCTACAGCGAAAGCCTCCTCTCAGCTCAGGCTGTTTATGGAACATCCTCTTTATCATGAAATTGTGCCTGTTTTCCAAATAATATTCCTTTAGTATTCCGAGAGTGTTGCCTCAGTTTCTTAGTCAGTCTTGGATTGGTCATATGGAGTATTGTCTATGCAGAAAAGCTGTTCCCACCACTGAATTTCAGAGTATGGAACAGCAACAACATAAACACCTTTCGCCTGGGCTTCATTACTTCATGGCTTGTAAACACACAAGCAAGAAAAAAAGAAAAAACAGGTCTGTCAGACATGTATGCATCATTGGTAACACAGAAATGCTCGTGCCAAGTAGAGCAGTCCAGGTTTGAGTCCTAAAACACAGAAGACAGTTGGAGTCCTGGGTTGCATCAGCTGAAATTAACTACAATTTAAGTGGGGGGTTTGGCTAAAACCTTTCAATAAAGGTTATTGTCGGTTTCACATTTCATTTTGTGCAAAAGGAATTATCCAACAATCCCATTTGTGATGATATAAAGAAACAAATTGCTTACAAATGGCCTTCTGTCTCACTGTGTATTCACATTTTTGCATTGAGCAGTCAGTTTGATGGCTAATGACAACAGCACTAGTGGCTTTGCTGTAAACCAACTGCAATTCTCCTCTGCTCAATGGATGATTTTGGCGTGTTATGGGTAATTGTTCTGTTTTAAAGCTCACACTGTTCTGGTGCACCCTCAGCATAGTTTTCGGCCCCAGCAGGCAGCGGTTTAAAGCCATGCTACCTGGCCAGCACCAGCCTTCAGACAGACCAGGTAGCTGGTGAACATAGTGGAGCACTTAGCATTAATCGTGTAACTGATGGATGTGTGCATAAGCATCCACCATTTCTCACTTTTCATTCATGTACATTTCATTTCAGCACTAGCTAGCGTATAAGACCAGCAGCTAAGAATCTAGTAAATCACTCATAAACATGGTGAATGCTCCCGGGTGTGACTGGTTATGGCTGTCCACACAGTCATATGTGGGGGGGTTTTCCCAGGCCCCAATTATTTCATTGCAACATGCAAGATAAGATCTTGCTAATTCAGCCTTGCTGCCATCTGGCTGCTGCCTGGCACTGTATTCAGTCCACAACCTGCCCAGGACTAGTCACCTCCTGCACTCTTGTATCAAATCACCACATCGCCCAAACCCACTTACTGTCCACAGCACTGAGCAAAGATATTGTCTGGTCCTGCCTGCTGCTCTTATAAATACACGTGTGTTTTTTAAACTTGTATTACTTTGCCCCAGGTTCTAAATCTCCCCCGGTCCTGGGCCTTATGCCTGTTGCTGACATTTTTGTCAAAAGTGGAGGATGAGTGGGAAGTCCTTCTCTGGACCAACAATATAGCATACTGCTTCTAATGTGTAGGCTGCAGGCAGTTATTGACTGTGGAAAGGATTCCCTTCTGTGTTTAAGGCCTTGCTTCAGCTTCAGCAATCATAACAACCCAAACAAGTCAAATGTCATCCCTTTACTCAGGCTGCAGATGACCAAACAGAGACTGAGAATGTGATGCAGCTCAGAATGCAAACATAACCAGAATGCATAATGTCATTCCAGTGGCTTAGGTAGTAAGAAAAACTCTAACCCCCTTAGGGTTAGAGTTTTTCACTTCAACGTCGGAGGCTGGGAGCATCTCTATTTGGGGTCCCTGAATGATCCTTCAGGGGTCTCAGAAACTTCTCCAGAGGTCCTTGAATGTCTTCAGAGGCCTCTGAAGGGTCGGAGGACACACAGCAAAATTTTCCAGCAAATTTCTATTACTGTTCAGCCATTACATTTGGCATGAATTAGTATAGTAAGAAATACACAGTGATGAGTGTTTGCCCACAGACTGAATGTGTTGAGAACATGATTTGTATTCTAATGGCAGGAAATGCTTGCAGGAAATGCTTTTTAGTCCTAAAACTGGAACGTTTATTTATGTATTTATTTTCCAAATCATGACAATATATGAGCTCCGGGTTCTCTCTCTCCCCCTCTCTCCCTCTCTCTCTGACCTGAACTGGAAGTAGCTTTTAAGATTTAAAGATAGAACTCCCATTACTAACTATTTATTATATTCATTCATAGTCGAATAAAAAATGCTCCGCGATTTTATACCTCGATAATGACCGCTGACGGGATGAATGTAATTGCCACCATTAAGGAAGTGAACGAGGCCGTATATAAACGTGAACGTTAGTTGAGCACGGCTCTGCAGGTCGCTCTGAGAAACCTTCACTGAGCCGCGGACTTTTCGTTTTGAGGAAGTCTGTCACAGAGTCAGCTCGGCCCTGATATTTTGCTTGATTCCATTATGCATAGCTGTCTTCCATTTATTATTATTATTAGTAGTATTAGTATTAGTATTAGTATTATTGTTATTATTATTATTATTGTTAATATTACGTTTGGATTTGGTCGCATTATCCCGTTTAGTGTTTTTTTAAAATTTAAATTTACTTATATTATTTTATTTTTTTTACCGTTATTCTTGACAGCCATGCCCTGTCGCTTCCGTTTTGCTGCAGTCCAACATTTCCGAGGCTGAGGATGGTCTGACGGCGCATTTCTTTGGAAAGTGGGTCTTCTGGAGGCAGCAATAAATTATTTAAGAGGGAGTGCAAAGAAAGCGCACTAATGCACAATATGACGCCGTTTTAAAACCGTTTAATCCTTTATGAATCCGTAAATTCTTTTGATTACAAGATTCCATAACTTTATTTGCTGTAGATATATAACATTTGGTTGCGACTTGATTTTATAAGTTTATATAAAATAGGCTATACATTACATTAGGAACAGATATGCATGCATATAAAACACAAATAAACGGTTGGGCTAAAATAGGTAATGATAATATGCCATATTATCAAATAACATTTGTGACATTTTTATTGTTGTCAGTGCAGATTAACCCTGGGTGTAGTATTTTCTGCTGTCATCTCTCTTAAAGTTTATCTCAGTGTGTGTCCCCGTGTGTGTGACGCTGAAAATCATCGGGTATTTTTAGCAATTAAATAAAGGTGTTGATTTTAGTCCAGGAAAGTGGCGTTTATTGCGCGTGCTTTGGCTCCCGTTTGGACTCCACAGTCTGACTTTTTGACATCATGTCATCTTGAAATATGTGGATCAGTAGTTACTTTCTTCAAGAAAAGTCAGACTGAGAACACACAGCCCAAACTGGACCCAGCAGAAATATAGCAGGCGGAATTGGGAATACAAATCGGCCCAAGACCTTTGAGTCGCGCTGACCCACAAACACCCATCAGGAGAGCGGCCTGTGCCTCCTTTACAAGAATCGTTATAATAGCATATAGTTTTACCATTTTCCTGTCTAATTGTTTACACAGTTCAGTTACAGCTGTCATGATCATTTTTGTGAGGAAAAAACAGTATTACTAATATTACAGTCCACAACTATAACAACGCAGCTACAGTCTGAAATGTACAAGTACAAACGTACAACATTAACTCAACATGAACAAGTAAATTAGCTGCTTTTTACTGATGGTATTGAATTGAATTTCTATGTTTTACTTTTCAGCCAACAGACAATGTGAGAGTAGAATTCAACCATGACATTACAGCAGTAACTAGCAGATTGTAGTAGCTTTGCTTCCTTTAATCGATATCTCTGTAATAATATTGGGTGGGGGAAAAAGTCTCTCGTTGTCTCCTGCCTACCGCTGGTGCTGTGAAAGTGGACTGGCGTTTGTACTGGTCTCACTGGGAGCTGTGGTTGTGAAGCCAGTCTGCTGCTCTGCTCCTCCTCTCTGTCGTCGGCCAGATCCACAGCTACATTTGAAGCCTTTGGATTTTTTTTCTGGATTTTGGATTGGATTTTGTTATTCGTGTAAAGTGAGTCAGTCTCCTGCAGGCTGCCTGTGTTTACACCATTCTAAAATATGAACACATGAACGGTAAACGTGTGGGCGGAGCCCGCGCGGGACAGAACCGAACGTGGTTATCTGGAGAGGGAGATGAAGGTGAGGGAGGTGAGGGCCACACAGAACCACAGAGTCTGGTCATAATGATCTCTCTCTCTCTCTCTCTCTCTGATGTTTTGTGTTTATTTACAATGAACCACTGGTCAAATCTGTTGTTGGGAAAAGTCCCCGGTTCTCTCGATGGACATGTTTGCAGCACAATTAATTTCAAATTATATAGGGAAAAATAACATCTTAAATAGGGCCAGATAGTCAGCACAGATTCACATGTATATGACAGATAGGATTTGTTATCAATGTGGAGAACGTGTGGGTTTTCAGGAAAGTAAACAGTTGCTTTAATTATGAGCTTATCAATAAACATGCATGTTCCTAACTGAAACTGAAAGCAGCGCGGCTTTTCGTAAAACACGAGCGTGTGTGTGTGTGTGTTGTTGTTGTATTATAATACAAGTTTGGGCTGCCTCTTGTTCACAACTTTATAGCAAGAAACGAGCACGGGATCCTCTCACATAATTTTTGACCTTGGTGGCTGCTGTGCGTCTGCGCGCGTTCGCCAGCAGGTCTATTTAGCAGGCCCATTGACATTAAAGAGAGGCGCACAGACCCTGCGCACGGAGCCAGGGAGGGTTTGGGGGACTCGCGATTGGTCGACGGAGGCTGTGAAGTCAGTTTCTCCTCCCCGGTAGTAAAGATGACGTAGTAAATCAGACTCGCTCTCTCTCTCTCTCTCTCTCATACAGACAAGCTGGCTTTACAATAGCTCAGTATCAACTAGCCAGTAGTGACCCAGTGCCTGCCCAGAAAGGTCCTGCCTTGCCAAACGGCTCCGGGGCTGACAGCTGCTAACCGACTCCCTGGGAAGGAAAAGATGAAATGCAGAGAACAAGCAGGGGGAGAGCGCACTGTGACTTTGTAGAAGAAGAGGAGCAACAGGCGCTGCTGTGACTTTATAGCGAGAGGCAGAGCAACAATGTCGTAGAGGAGTAGAGGACTTGTTTGGACTGAACTGAGCGGCCTACAGGGCCAGAAGTGACAGGACTAGCCCGGGTCCAGCCTTCTGCTGCACGGCCGTGACGGTCGGCGTTCCGGCTGCTTCTGCGGGGAACCGCAGCGGGAGATTACTCAAGATGCAAACGTCTGCTCCGGACAAACTTTAAACGACGAAGACGAGTCAAGAGCTGCAGCATCCGACCTGCGCGCGCGCGGGTGTGTGTGTGTGTGTGTGTGTGTGTGTGTGTGTGTGTGTGTGTGTGTGTGTGTGTGTGTGTGTGTGCGTGCGTGCGTGCGCGTGTGTATTTATGTTTGTATGTGTACGCGCGCATGACTGAGTGTTTGTGTGCGTGTGTGTCACCATGAGTCTTGTGTCGGGTTTCCCTCACCACCCGGTTATGCACCACCACGACAGCCATCACTATTCGTTACATGCCGCCACTGCCGGTCGGTGTCACGAGGACACCGGGGCTCCTCCTTACTTCACGAGCTGGCTGATAAGCCACGCGGATATGTCCCCCACTGAGTACAGTCTCGCGCCTGGCTACAGCCCAGAGTACCATGGCAACGGCGGCGGCGGGTCCACCGGCGGCCTGGACCCACACCATCACCATCACCACCACTACGGACCCGGCGGCTTGGTTCCTGGGGCTGGCGCCATCTCGGTGAACGGAGCCGCGGCCGGCATGCACCATCACCACCACCACCACACACATCCCCGGACCGTGAAGCGGAGACCCACGGCCAACCGGAAGGAGAGGCGGCGGACCCAGAGCATAAACTCGGCCTTTGCCGAGCTGAGGGAGTGTATCCCGAACGTCCCGGCCGACACCAAGCTGTCCAAGATCAAGACACTGCGGCTGGCCACCAGCTACATCTCCTATCTGATGGACATCCTGGACAAGGACGGACAACACGGAGACACGCAGGCTTTCAAGGCCGAGCTGAAAAAGACGGAGGCTCGGGAGGAGCGGAGGAAGAGAGAGGCGGTAAGAGCGCTCCGCACACTGACACCAACTTCAGTGAGATAGTAGCTCTGCAAAAACAGGAGGAGTAAACACCTTCAGCATACATGAGTAATAGAGAACTACAAATCTGACATAAACGGGTGGACCCCAAAGGTAAAAAAACAAAACAAAACAAAAAACATTAGAATGACATAATATTACAACCCTGGAAACATTTTCTCTTCAGTCTCTCCATTCATGTTATTGAAAAAAATGTGAACACAGGCTAATATAGAAAAGAAACACACTATTCCTTTTCTTCATGGACACTAATTTATTCTTAGATTAGTAAAAAAAAATAAAATAAAATAACAACAACACAGGGCATTCTGATGTAAAGTCACATTGCATATTGAAAAAACACCTAGATTTAAAATATATATAAATATGGATCAACTCCGCTTTTGAGAAAAAATAACAATAACATCTGATCACAGATCAGATTTTGCAAGTTCATTAAAATGTCTTTAATATAATGTAGGTGAAATTAAATTGTATTTTTGTTTCCTCTTGCAGATAGACGATTATTTTTTCAAATTCTTATAAAAACCAATCTGACATGAGGAAAATATTGGCCTATTGTTGCTTCGTGTTTTTGAATCTTGATGTTAACGGGTTTTATGTAGGATCCTGCACGGCCGGTGAGTAACTGGCCGCGTTCGCCTTAACATTTCTTTTTCTTTCTCCATATATGATCCGTGCACATCGTCTGCATCGTGACAAAAATTGTGCAATAATTGATAATTAATAGTTTTAATCCCACCAAGATTCCCGATCTAGGCATGATTATTTAATGCTGGCTGGCTGTAGGCAAACCTCGTTGGCTGAGGCAAGGATAAAGGCCTCAGCTAGTAAGCTCACTGTATTTGGCTCATTTTACGCAGGGCGTCAAAGCAGCAGCACTGACTACACAGGCCTGGAAATGAGGATAAGATTTTTTATTTCATTTTATTTTGCTTATTTTAGAATCGTAAATACCTGCATCTGTCGTCCATGAAAGTCATGGAGCAGCACGCAGACCATTTTGACCTCCAGACTCAGCTTGTGTTACTGTCCATACAGTGTTTAAGTGAGTAAGGAGGCTGGAGGATAAGCCCAGCTGAAAGCAGCCAGGCTGCACACAGGAGAGAAACAGAGTAAACAACGCAGGCTTTTCCTGTGAAGGAATTACACACGCACACACAAATACACACGTACATTTAATGGAGGGTAATCTTATAGCCCCATTTATTCGGGGGGGAGGAATTTAAAAAATCCAGTGAAGCACATGGAGTGCCAGCTAAAGAGAGAGTAAACAGTAAACTGTAAAATGTAAGTGTTTACCCATACTTGTAATGGATAGCCTACTTGACTCCTTCACCATAGATCACTACAGGGGGAAAATGTATTTCTTCCCCATACAGTGGGGGCATATAAACAATCCAATGGCAGGCCTGTGGTCCAAATGATCAAGCCTACTCCACAATGGAGCCAAAAGAGCTGGCTGCCATCGTCAGCCACCTTGGAGCCAGGAGGGCCAGGTTCAGTCATATAAACCCTACTTTTGATGGCTTCTTCCTTACAGCCTGCTATATTATCCACATAGTTTTGGTCCCAGCTCTGCCTCTGCTGCCCGGATCCCATAAGGCAACAGCTTTACACGGTCCTACAGTGGCCAAGGATTTAACATTTGGCACATCCAGGAGATTTAAGCCCATTTCAGCTGTCTTTACTTGCCTTTTGCATCCACAGGCTCACACACAGATTCACATACATTGGCATAAATCTAAATATGCCCACTCAGACACAGTAGCCAGAAGTATCACATTGCAGCTATCTTATTTCTATGTAAGTTATACTGCATATCCTCTTCATGATCACAGGCCAGAGGTCACAATTTATGGCCTTTTTTATTTACTGCTAGACACTAACAGAACCCAGCGTTTTGCCATTTATTCTGCATGCTTTGATGAAACTAGCTGTCTGTTGTTTTGACACACATTTGTCTCATGATAAATGGCTACATCGTCATAGGCTAACATCAAGCTTTACTCCAGTGAGGAAACGATATGTAGAACCAAACGATACATGACCACACGGAGCAGGTCCGAATAGACTAGAAGAGGACAGAGCAGAATAATTACTTCCTGTCTGCCGTTGAACGCGCTGCCTATAGGAAGTGTTGTGCATAATGGGAGCCAGAAAGCATTTTTTCCTCACTTTTCAAACTGCAATCACTAATAGGAGGATGTAGTCCTGTTAATAACTCATGTCAAGTCTCTAATTGAAACTCCAGCCCTGGATTCAAATATATGCTGTGCTGCTACAACTCCAACACAACACAACAGAAACACAACAGATGTAAACTGATAGAAACAGAGAATCATTCAATAGTCTTATCAGAGCAGTAAGAGTAAATGAGTTTGACCCCTCAAGCACTTAATGATGCTTACATGAATCATTACACACTCATCAGTTGTATGTGTGTATTAGTGTATGGTCATCTATTAGGGGGTACTTGATGTTCTAAATTCAGCCACTTCATGGTTTATATTAAACTTCTCTGTGAGGATTAACATTTTGCACAATTACAATTTTTTTCTCTTCATCCACACATTTTCACTGAACACAGCTGTGGGTTAACTCGGGCTTGTTTGATGCAGATTTGTTTTGTTTGTTGTACTTTAGCCGAATAATCCATTGATCCAATTTGTGCTAAATCAACTCCTCAGAGGCAAGGACAGGATTGTTAGACTTCACTCAAGACTGATTTCTTTTCTTTTTTTTCTTCTCTTTTTATCAGTTTGACATATTTTATGCAACTATGCTTTTAATCCAAAGTTTTATCAGATTTATTTTATTTATTTATTATACCTTAAGTATCAGGGCAGAGAGTAACTGATTACAAATGTAAATTTAGTCAATAATCTGAAATAATTCCGGAACACTGGAAAGTGTGTGGTGACAGACCTGCATTTTTCATCAGCTTTATCAAGTTGTTTTAGAAAAAGACATAGGCTACTTTTTGTTGGTTATTTTTGTGCTGTGCTGCATGAGAAAATGTGCAGCTTTAATTTTGCATGCCAGTGCTGTCTGGAGCAATGGCAGTGGTTTTATATTCAGTGCAACCCTGTCTCCTAGAAAGTCCTTTTATATACAACTGAACAGTCACAGTAAATACATTTTGTAGGACACATGCTGTGATGTGTAGCCTGCAGACTAGCATCTTGAAATGTGTGGGACTGGAAACTGGTGTCACATGTAAGAACCATAAAAAACCTTCAGTTTAGTATGGGCAAATAATAAGGAACTGACAAAAGCCCTGTTCCATTAATAAAAACATGACAGGTATGAGACCTACATTAAATCTGCTGGCTGTTAGCTTGTTGGAGTATTTAGCATATTTAACAAGGCTTTAGTTGAAGTGATGAGGCAGAATCTGATTGTATTTATTCATTTGCTTTTTTATCATCCCAAATAGTTATGGTACAGACTGCAAAACTTACGGCCTTTAATATTTATTGTAAAGTTAGATGAACATTTTAGAGGTTTTTATCAAGTTATAATGCGATGTGAAGAAATGACATGGTATAATAATGGCTTTACATTCTGCTTGTAATTCACACCGGTGACATGGAGGAAGATACGTGATGTCCTGATTCCTCATTTTGTTATTTTTTTTTTTTAAAATGATATTATACATACAGAAGCGCTGAGAGAAAAGAGCAGATGGCGTTGTTACGGCCGATGAGACAAATATGTAAAAGAGGCCACCATAAAAATGGGGACTGAGTTGTTTGTATTATTTTTGCACGGACGCCTCCTGTTTGCAGTTAATCACAGACACTTTCTGCTGGCAACACTCGCACTTTATTGGACCTCGTGGCTTTGATAACGCACTTGGACCGAAGTTTATTTGTCCAGCCGACTTTTTAAGGTTAGACTCGACCCCGCACGTTACATTTGTACCTTTTTTTCCCCCATAGATCTGGCAGATGAACGCAAACTGCGCTTGTGCACACCGCCTTGCACTCTTCCTGTCTTTCTTTGTTGTTTTTAAAAATTAATATCGCATCATATTGACAAATAAATAATAATGACCAAATGTTGTTTTAAAAAACTACCCGTCTCCTTTTCTAATAACAACTAACAGCAACGCTTTTAGAGGTATCCTTAATAAAAACAAAGATGATTTACGGTGTTGAATAACTGAACTGCAGCTGATCTGTGCTCATGTTTGATGGGATTATAGTGTAGTTGACTTCTGCTAAATCACAAAGGCCTTTACTCCGGAGCTGCCGCTGCCATGTCCGGGCGATGACCGCTTCAGTGTTCACGTGTACAGGCTGAAGCACGGCGATGTATCCCTGAAGTTTGAAGTATGAGCAACGTTGTGAGTCGGGACAGGTGTAAATCCTCGAGATCCCGTCTTTCAGCGGCTTGAGCAGGGATGACTGTTGGATTACAGCAGGTTACAACGTTCACGACTCCCACTGCAGACCTCTGTAAAGACGCACACTTCTATCAGTCTTTAATTATTATTATTATTATTATTATTATTATTATTATTATTATTATTATTATTATTATTATTATTATTATTATTCATAGTAGTAGTATAAGTAAGTGTTAGTGACAAAACGTGTAGGCTACACCAAAGTAGAGAGATTCTAAAAATAATTTTAAAAAAATCATGACTCCTTTGTTTGTGGAAATGAGAACCCTAAAAAAATCTCCATAAATCGTTAAATAAAAACTTTAAAACATACTAGATTATAGCTGCTATACATTATATTAATTTTAATTAGGCCAGAAACCGCTGTGAACAGATGGAAGCCGCGAGTCTTAACAGCTAAAAATGAGAACTCATTTTATTATATATTATTATATAATATATCATATATTATTATTATTATTATTATTAATCATAATAATAATGCATGTGATACTAATACATGTGAAGTGGTTTGCAGCTTTATATTTATGTTTAACATTAAAACTCTTTGTTCTGCTCTGTGTTCTTTAAGTGTTCTTTCTTTAATTAAACTCGTGTGATGATTTTAAACATTTTGTAGGAAACATATTCACAGGGACACACACAGCAGCAGCATTTTACTATTCATTTAAAGCATGGCTGTTATACTTGAACATTTGAAAGTGTGGAGCTTGAACTTGTAACGTTAGTGAGTCTTGCGCGGAACTATAGAAATATGACTGACGTGTTGTGGTGCTTGAATCAAACCTGGGTTTAGCTCCGGACCACTGGTGGCCTTTCAGTATCGCGCTGCTTCCAAATATCCAGCGCACTTTATCTTGACTAACAATAAATCCTTTTCTTTTTCTTTTTTCCCCTCCATGTGCTCCCAAATATCATTACCCCACAAACACATACAATGACCATTATGGCCTATGGTTATAAAGTGTAGGTGGGCTCCGATCCGTAGTGAATAAAGATCAGTATATGGAGTTATTCGAGAAAGAAACATAATGGCTGTGTTCCTAAATTGCTAAATGTTGCAAAACTGTAATAATTTGTATCAACCCATAAAGACAAGATAGTTAACTGCTGTCACTCTTTCTACCTAATAAACATGTCTCATATCAATAATGCGTCAATAAAAATGCATTATATGTGCACATCGATCAATATGCATAATAAATAAATGTCTTGTGTCTGCAGGTGGAGATCCCCAAGACTACTTCATCCTCCTCCTCCTCCTCGTCATCGTTGTCCTCGTCATCAGCGGGCGATAAGAAGAGTAAAGGGCGGACAGGGTGGCCTCAACATGTCTGGGCCCTGGAACTCAAACAGTAGCGCGCCTGCCACACTCCTCTGCTCCTACAGCTCTGCCCTCCACCCAGACAGGGATACGGGGACAGTCCTGACCCATTCTGATGAACTGTGATTGACAGCCATCGTCGTCGTCTCTCTGGAGCTGGGGCTGGACGCTGTGTGACCATTTTTGCAGTGGTGGGGGCACGAAGACAGTGTCAGTTGACTGTCGGTTTGCTTATGGAGTTCCTGATAGAACAGCTTCAGATTATACCCCCCACACACACACACACATACACACCACCACCACCTTTCCTCAGCAAAGACGCTTCCTCTGGCTTTGTGCTGTGTACGGGTTTGACTCTGAACCACGAGTTCCTCCTTAAATGTTACCTCGAGAAAATAACCGTCTCGAATCACATACTCTGCGTTTTTTATTTAGTTTTTGTTTCTTTGCTGTTTTAAGGGGGGGTTAAGACACAGAAACACACACTTTTATGGCGTCACCAAATGAGAAAAATCCAAATGATGTCATATCATATCATGTACGGTGAAGGCTCATTTATAGTCCAGTACATATCTGTGTTTTGGATTCAACGCTATATGTGCGTTAGAGACGGAGCCGCCGGGTGGGGTTCGGATAATACGTCATCTCTAACATCATTCGTTCAACTTCACCAAGTGACACGTAGGTGCTGTTTCCCGAACCGAACCGAACGGTGCTCTTCGGTTGTGTTGCGCCAGATGTGTGCAGATGTGTGCGGTGCAGTTCATGAACGCAGTGCGGCCGGGTTTCTCTTCCTGTCGAGGGAAAACAGAACGAGCTGGGGATAAGCCAGAGCATTTCACTCTCTCTCTCTCTCTCTCTCTCTCTCTCTCCTCGAGACGACCCATCCCCCAACCCCAGCGCCCCCCCCCCACACACACACACACGGGGTGTTGACGTGCTCTCTGATTTATTTAATGGAATATATTTATGTGCAATGTGGCCGACAAAAACAGCCATTCAGCTGACAGACATTTATTATCTTTTGATTAAAGGAAATGCTCTCTCTCTCTCTCTCTCTCTCTCTATTTCGAATTGTAAATGTAGTGACGTCACGGTGATGACAACGTGTCTGTGTTGTGGAAAAATGTGGTGGGAATCTAAAAATACTTAATGTGGGATATAAACAGTGTCATGAACTGAATAAAAAAACCACCACCTGGTTACACGGTAACTGAAGGAAACTAACGTCTTAATGTCTTGTAGTGGGTCAAACACTTTTGATTCATTCACCTTATCCGCAGCTTCAATGAGCAGTGAGGAAGTTCAAAAGAAATATGAAAAATAATACTTTCACATCATGACAAAAATATGAGCTTTTATCAAAAGCTGAATTTTGGACAGACATATTGTGCATATTGAAGGATGTCAGATATACAGATAAACATAGCTATTTTAAGTTTTGATAGGAAAAGTGGACATAATTTATTTTTGGTGTAAATATAAATCATGTTATCATTTTTTGTTGTCTTTTCCTGATTTCCACAGTTTTAAATTTGAGTAGTCTGAATGACAAGGAAGACTTAATGACAAAATATTTACTTTTTAATTTAATACTTTTGTCTCCACAGAAAATGGAAGGTTTTACATGTGTGCTTGCAGTTATTGGAGTACAAGAACATTTAATGCCATCAGAAAACCTGAATAACTCCAGTCACTTTTAAGTTTCCAGGTATGCAGGAGCTATTGTTCATGTGCCTCGTTTACATTTGTATTACAGATTGAGCCTTCAACAGCACAATAAGGTCTGCAATGAGGGGTTTGTGGCAGTTTGAAATACTAAAGCTGAAAGAAAACCTTAACATAAACATAAAATGTCTTTTCAAAGGAAACTGTTGTATTTTCCTGTTACACAATGCTTCATTGTGGAATGCACAACAGACACTTTACCATCATAAAAAAGTACTACTACCCAACCCAAACATCCATCAGATCAGTACATTTTTCGATGTACGTATACATCATAGTTGAAATAAGCGGTTTACATGACTGTATTAAACCGGGGATTGTGAGAAACTGTTTTTTTTGCCCCATTTCATATATTTATAAAACTGCTGTGTCATGACAAGTTATTACCAAGGAATGATGGAAAAAAAAAAAAAAAGACATAAAGTTATAACCTGAAACATCAAATAGACAACATTTCTGATTTTATATATACCATTTTTACTGTCTGTGGAGCATCCATGCAAAAGTGTCGTCAGTTTACTGTATATAAGTGAAGGCTTTGTCTGTCTCTTTACATTCCCATCAGAATGGAAGACGGTTGATATTTTGTTGTACCTTGAAATGGATCCAAGATGGTTTATCATGAATTCAAGAGTGAATGAAATTTAGTTGCTATTGCTGTGATTTTGGAAGCAGTGTTGGTTATATTTGTGGTACTGTGAGCAGCGGGGGATTTGTTGCCACATTTGCTGTCCATGGTTTTTGTGATTTGTGACACCAACAAGTAGAAATTGGAACCAAGCATTCTCACATCACCAGAAGAACAGTGTGAAAGCAATCAGGCGAAAATCATGTGAAAAAGTTCACAAAGTGATTTTAGTCTGTTGGTTTCCATCCAAATATGTCACATGGGGTGAATAACTGCTGTATCTCTGATGGTTTTCCAAACAACAAGCGGAGATTCTGGTCAAACCTGCAAAGGCCTAATAATGTTTCTATGGTAAACTTATGGTGCCTTTGCTGTGGCATATTGAGCACCCCATCCTCAAACGTATAAAATGTCACGTGGGGGGTTGTGTTGGTCAAACTGAACATCTCCTTTTTTCTGTTACTGGTATTATTTGTAGATGTGAAGGGGAAATGGTAGTGAATTATTTGTTTACAGAAGGCACATTTATGTTTTGTGATCTACACTGCTTCTATCACAAAGCACATGGTAACTATGCTGCATGAGAAAACATTGAAAAATGAGCCTCTCCTTCTAATAACTCAGTTTTATGTGGAAAACAAATATTCACTTTGTGTTTTAAAGGGCCCATTTCCCACCAGTGTAAAGTGAGTGTAGTTGCATGACATGAACAGCTTTAGAGACAAAGAGAAGCTGTGTATTTGGCAGGATTTATGAATAATGTATGAGTTTCTCTATCCTGACAAAATTAAAATTCTGTGGTCTGAATGCTTTTATTTGTTTTAGCTTTGGAGCAAATAAATGATCCAAAACTTGCACTGGTCAAACCCAAAAAAACAAATAACTCCCCGACTATGGTTTTGTCATGTTGACAGCTCAAACGCCCATGCACATTCAAACCATCCCATGGAGCAGCTAGTGACATGCTTCCCAGTCTTAACATTGCCAAGGTATCTGATGGAGCTGTCAGTCAGTCATCCATTGATCAGGCCTTATCTGGCAACCCGGCCGGTATGCTGACGGGAGAAGGGAAAAAAGAGCTTGAGAGGATTTTTCTCATTCTGACAAAGGCTAACGCGAGATGTAATGGCCTGAGCCTGGCCTCGGGTGAAGACAGGAGTGCAGATAATTAGTGAGAGAGCTGGCGTCAGAAAGAGATGACCCCACAGTGACCGGGACATAATGACTATGAATTGGTGACTGTGATTCTTAAAAACAAAAACCATAAAAATGACAGTCATATGCTTACTGAAACCTAATAAAATACCACCTCTGTTACTATTCACAATTAAAATGGTTATTTCTTGCCATGAGCAGCTGAGCAAGAATAACGCTGTACCATTTACAGAGGGTAGAAATAATAAGCTAACTTTACAAATACATACTGTCAAATACAGCTAGAAAGAAGAGGAACTGAAAATGGGCTCAGTGATTCATCTGCACTGTTTGTGGCCAGACGTCCCTGATATCTGCAAACAACTGCTAGCTAGCGTTAGCTACCTGTTAGGGACTGATGAAGCAGAATCCACACGCTGTTCTCTCCATTTCCACAGCGTTGCAGATAATATCTCTTCAACAGGCACAGACTGATCTCAGACCAGTCTGCAGAGACATTTTCTTTGTTCCTCTCTAGATGTGATCTCCAGATTTGCTGATAACTAGTTTGAGCTAACCATCTTTAGTCAAGACAGTCCAGGAACCTGTGGTGGGTCCACATGGACTCGAACTGTTCATGTCACAACAATTAAATGAACATGTAATTAATAATTATGGTCAACTCTTTAAATTCATTGACTCTGGGATCATATAGTGAATGACAATAACATGATCCATCAGTGCAGGCTATCATTATTATTATTATTATTATTATTATTATCAGTATTATTACAAAATATATGAGCCATTTAACCAAAAAGATTTAATTAAATGAAATGTTACAAAGATACAGTGGTTGGCTCTTTTTCTTATGCATTAACTCAGAAGTTCTCCTTTACACAGGACTATTGTTGCGCATGTTCCACTTGCACCAAATCTAAGGGTTAATAAATCAGTTACTGTACTTCAGTGCAGTGAGTCAAACCCTCATTTTTGCCTGCATATTTTTGACGTCTTTTGTGGCACATCGTCCATCATTCATTTAACCTGAGATCTTGGATGTGTTGGGTATTTCAACCTCAAACCCTTTTAGTCTCGGCAACCTGTAGCTGAAGCTGTTGACAGGCTGTATATTGAGGATATGATGCTGAGGACAGTGTATGCAGTTGCCCTGCAAAACCTCAGCAAAGAACACAAGCAAGAACCATTCTATTCCCTCATTTATATCAGTGAAAGAGCTCAATGAATGGACTCCAGTGGGCTTGGGCAGCAGGATGAAGGTCTGAGGCCCCACACTTGTCGGGCTGCCCAGCAGTGATCATGCTGCTGAGGTCTACAATGGTCTTGAAGACTTATCCACCAAGCCTCAGCAGTAAAAAATTAAAGGTTAGCTGCACCAGACATGTGATGCAGTGGGGATTTGCTGTCTTGTGGATTATGTCCACTTGCCTCATTGCTTCATCTTTGGCTCTCACCTTGCCTTAGACCAGTGTCCATTACACACTTTATGAGCTCTGTTGTCTTGAGGGGGATGGCTTAAAGTGACAGTTCAGGTTATGTGAAGAGGTGCTGTATGAGGTTCTGATGTGTGGTCAGTTTATTAGCTGCAGCAGAGTTTGGTCACTGTGCTCCCACTGTGGAGAATCAGGAGGAGACTGACACACTGAAGCATGAGCTGCTGTGCACATGGTCAGTGAAAAATCTTATCTTAACACCCTAAAACATGTAATATCAGTGTAACTTGACACTATATTCTAAAAATGTTCTACCACTTAGTCTTACCATCGAACAGCCCTTTCCTTCAGTACTACATTTTCTCAACCACTGAACCATATTCCGATGCATAAGTGCACACACACCTATGCTGTGTGTGTTGGCCTACTTTGCAGGGGGGTTTATATATAGAGCCAAATGTGTTTGCTCATAGGTACATGTTAGAAAACAGATTATTCAGTTTGGTGTGATTCGGTTTAGAGAATTGCATTGATCCAAAATGATTTTGAGGGCCACTTTAAAACCTCATGGACCTGGTCCTCCCAAAGACAACAACTGCCATGAATCCATCCAACAAACCTCTGTATTTCTGATTGGAATACTGAACCAATCTTGATGAAGCACTTACAGCTCTTGAACAACCATAAATCGGTTTAACAATGCTGCAGTCACAACAAATCTTTATTTACTGCTGGAAAACAAATATGTAATCTGTGCACATTTTATTTTGAGTGTCAATATATTTGCAGCTTGCGAAACACATAAATTAGCAACATATCCTTAGAAGAATAAGAAAACATACTCCAGTTGCCATTACGTTTTTAAACTTATTTACATTTCCAAAACTGTTCATTCAAAAGTGAGACATTACATGAAGTATTCAAAGGCAAACACCAATATCAAGGTTTATAAGAACACCTTCCCCCAGCACAAACACATACACACACACACATCACAGACACCCCCACACACACACTTATCTCCCTTCATGTCTCCTTTCTGTCTGTCTGGCGGCCTCTAAGTGCAGTCGACTGGTGAACATGATAGATGACTACGGCTGGAATACAATTTTTCCCTGCGATAATACCAAAACATCTGGCAGCCATTACTTCATGCAGACCCCTCCCTTTCTCCCTTCCTCCTGCTCCTCCTTCTTCCTTTCCCACTTCCCGACCGTTAATTGCTGCCGTGTTTTCCCTCCACCAGGGGGCCCCATTTCTTCCAAGGGACCCTGCACTTTTTTTTTTTTTTGCTTTGAAGGTCCACTTCACCTTTGAAAAACAAAGATAGGGATGGCGTTTAAGCAGCTACTGACCCCTAACTGAAGATGAAAACTGCATCATTGGTGTCCAGTGGCAACAAATGCTGTATGTGGGGCTACAGATGATCAGTCACACTCCATATTAAGGACTATAACTCTACAAGCTACTTCTGACACTGAAGAAGCCACAGATTGTTTGCTTGCGTCAGAAACAGTGGACATAGGTGGTGGTTATTTCCCTGAACTGGGAGCACATACAAGAGGGTTTTTTTAAATAGTGCGTGATTGTGTTTGTAACTTGGAAAAGCAGTATGCTGAGGGTAGAATGAAAAAAAAAGATGAAGAGGCAGAGAAGGAGAAGAAAAGAGGTGGAGAGAAGAGAAAAGCAGAGAAGAGGGTGGGCCTTTGGCAGCCTTTGAAACATCCCCCCAAGTCACTCTTTTCACCCCATAACTGCTACACTGCCATTACACAACACTTTGTGCATGCATGTGCACAGACACACACATACAGGCATGCATGCATGCACACCGCATACAGATAGATAGGGCTTTCCATCAAAAGACTATGACTAAATGTGTTTTCTTGTCTTCTAATCAGCCCTTGCCATGAAGGGGAAGTATTGGATTCATTAGCAGCCAAACCAAAGACAGCAAGCCCATTGTTCTCTTTTTATAGATGGTAGGAAAAAAGAGAAAAAGAAAGAACCAGGAAATAGAGAAAAAAAATATCTGGAGAATTTATAGCTTCTTACCATATGGTACCTTCTTTCAATTAAGCCTGTGGAGAGCAATCAGCAGCACAGCATGTCTTCAGCTCATGGCTTGGGACACAACATGGGTTAAGCTGCTTTTCCAGCTCAGTGCCAACACAATGAAAACAGAGTAATGGAGTCCTTGACTCTTTCTTCTTTATATTTTAGTCATTTATTTTTCTTAATTGTGTTCTTTGTTGGGAGCTTGATTTAGAATTTATTGGATCCCGACATGACTTCAAACGAAGAGCCACAGGCCACTCTGACGTCTCTTTTGTTTAGTTCTGTTTACCTGTAAACACATTGAAAAACCAACCAGGATGCAGTTATGAAAAACTAAGGGGGGCTGAACTGACAAGTCACTGAGCTGGTTAGTCAAAAAGTAATCATAAACTATTTTAATAATTGGTTAATTTTTGAAGTCATGTATGAAGAAAAAAAACATTCATTGATTCCAGTTTCTCAAACACAAGGATCTGATGCTTTTTTTGGTTTTATATCATTGTATACTGAATACATTTAACAAAACTGGGATTTTCAGTATTTATAACATCTTTTATTCTGAAAGATCAATTAAGAATAAATTAAAACAGTAACAAACAATAACTGAGAGAGCAATATATCATCAAAACCCTAATTTGCTGTAATCTTAATCTATGGCTAAATGGAGAAAGTGAGGGTAAATTATTAATTATATTAATTTTATCATATTTTAGCGTGGGTTTTTGATGTATATCTGTCCTCTATGTTGCCTCTTGTTTTGGGTGGGCTGTCTCCCCTCCCTAGTGTTTGTTGTGTGTTGTGTTTGTGTGTGCGTGTGTCTGTGTGTTTGTGGGGGGTCACTGGGTGTGGCTTCCTAGTTACTGTTCCCAACGAATTCACCTCACCACCTGTTCATCACCAGTCATCATCACCTCATTCAGGTTCTCTTGGATCAGCTGCTGTTGCTGCCACATCCAGTTGTCTTCTCTCTTTACCTGATCTGCTCTGAAGCTGCTGATCTAGCGCCTGCACCCACACCCTCAGTTTCTGGTCAGTCCTGCCTGCACTCAGCTCTCCTTTCCCAGGATGGTACAGCTCATGGCTCTGCCTCACTAGGCTCGTCCCGTGGATAACTCTTTGGAGCTGAGTATACTTAAATTTCCTGTTTTATTCACCAACTGTTTACAAACTTAGCCTGAGTTTTTGCCTACCAATTATGATTTATTTTTTCTTTTGTTGTTATGGACATTTACTACCTCGTTTTAAGAGTGATGGGGGTTTTTCTTGTTACTTTGGCCTTGTTAAGAATGTTTTTTTTTGTGCACTTTACTGCCTTTTTTTGTTCTTAGATGTTTTCCCCTGCTGTGGACTGCAATAAATGCCAGTGATTTTTCGTTCTCTGAAAACCTGCCTCTTTGTTTGTCTGCTGTTTTTAGTCCTCACCTTTTTCCAGGCCGCTCCCTGAAGCCATAACAATATCTGGGTCATATGAAAGTGTAGTGTAACTGTGTACAACCAACAAAGGGCTAGCAATACAAGCTAGCCCTATTATTGCTGTGATTAGTCATGTTTTAAATATGCTAATTAGCCCATCCCACATAGGGCTACCAGACACTACCTGTAATGTATGGGCAACATACATCTTCTGCTACTAAAATTATAAAAATAATCTGTTACAATAGTTCTAGTATGTTCTAGTTCTAGTATACAATCTATAGTAAGTTATTTATACTTTCAATATATTAATGTCTTGCAAATTACCCAATGAACTTAGCAAAGCCAGCTCAGTCTTAGTGCAACATCTAAAATTGGTTTCTACTTGTAGCTCACTAAACAAAGTATAGCAACACTGAAGGGGAAAAAATGACAATACTAAAAAAACAAAATCATAGGCAGTGAAATGCCAGATCTCAGCTGGGTACACACAAGATCTTTATATATATCTTTTAATGTAATCAGTTATTCACAACATACATACACACATCATTTAACCTGGAGCCACTCATAGCTGACTCATTTAAACATATTTCTTTTTAGTCTGCTTCCTTCTGCATCAAGTCATTTATTCCATAACTTGGATACCTCAGCAAATACTATCAAGCCAACAGTGTTTATCTTTTGGTACCTTTCTGGTTGATTGCTCTAACACTGCTGTTGTCTCTAGTTTCATCTTTTAATATCACTTGAAACAAAATCACTGAAGTAGTGATTTACGATTTGATATTTATTGCATAAAGAGCAGCACTTTGATGATTGACGATGCAATGTACAGTTTTCAAACCATATGTTCATAACCATTTAGATGTGGTGATATTTCAGTTGAACATATACACATTTTGCATGTTTTTAATTTGTGCAGAAATGCATTTTTATATGGAGCTGCACATACATTTTGCAAAATGCGACTTGAATAGTAAGTTAAAAATGTAAACAGCATTTGTTTACAGCATGGTAGCCCTGGTAAACATGGAAGCGAGTCATCTGCAATGTAGCTGCTAGTTTTGATTTTATTTAAGGTCAGTAAAAATGTTTTAGAAATGATTCCACAGTTTGTAAATCAACCTTTGGAAACCTGTAAAATAAACCTGCATGATAAATTCAAGTCTTATTATAATACTTATACTAATACTTATTATTAGTCGTTTTAAATGGTCACCATTACTTTCTACAACATCATATCAAATTGTCCATCACCATGCTGCACCATACGCACGCCCTCTGACTGGACCCTGTTTTGTGACTGGATTGTCATTTTCCAATCACATTTAGGTGTAAACACAGGGTCAACTTTGAGGAACTGAGTTTTTTCAGAATCTCGCAATAGCACTTCTATTTTCACAGTGTCTTTGTTAACCTCATATTATTTAATCAGCCATTTTAAATTCACACAGTGTCTTTTTGTACAAATCTTACACATTCACAAGATTGAATTTGTCATGCAGATTTATTGGTTCATGTTTACAAAGGATACATTTTTAACTGTGAAATTATTGATGAACATCAAAATCACTTACAGTTAAATGTAATCTCACTTTATCATCACCTAGCATTTTACTACTACCTCTGAATGTCCTAGTTTAATATGCATGTATCTATTTAAATATAATAATAAGCATACTTATTTTTGTTCCATCTGGCAAATGTATATTTTTCTCTTGTAACTAAGTGTGAAGCCTTTTGCTTTCCTGACTTTCAAAAGGGCTACCAAAAAAAGTTTTGCTCATTTAACTACTACAGTTTGTTTTCCTTTGCTTTCTTCTTGCTTTTTCTACAATATTCTGACTTAAAACTGTATTTTGTTGATATTCTAATTTGTTGACTTGTTGACTTGTTTGGAAGCACATTTTTTGTATATTTTGTATATTAAGTTGAGTCCGTGGACAGGCATTTAAACCAGGTCCATTTGGGATGTGTTGACTGAGTGATTGTGTGTTCATGTGGCAATGAGACTGTCTAACATCCCAAACTTCCCAGTCGGCTTGCTAAATTACATTCATGTGTCACTTTTGCAGGTAAATCCAAAGGAGGCCAGCAGTCTGTGTAAAACAATAAACCATTACAGGTTTCAAACTGCACACCTCCTCCATACACCTTCTGTTGTGAAATCTGATTAATGAGTATTTAGTTGCACCATTTTCAGCTCTGAAGCATAACCAAATTCAAACTTTCACCAAGAATGAAAAGCATCTCATCGCATCTCATCTGTGTCCAGGCCTGTGCAGTTTTTGTTGAGGCTACATTTCTCAGTTTGTTGTCTGAATACACATAGATAGATACTAAAAATAGAAAAGTTACACTTGTGACAAGAGATATTGATATGACATTGTCCTGCAATAAAAGGTGACTCCAGGTTTACTTTTGGCCTAAATCGGGCCCTGATGTCAGTTCATGAAGGAGTCTGTTCTGGATTTCAGCCCTGCCTTTTGAAATTCACAGTGTCCCTGAACATGAATGTAAATAACGGGTATCACTATTTACAAATATAATAACAGGTTAGAATTAGTGTGTGTGTGCTGTAGAGAAAAAGTAACAGAACTTGATGAGGAAAAACATAATATCACAAACGTGTGCAAACATGTGTGTTGTGATGTTTAAGATGTTTTAGGGATCTTTTTATTTCAATCAATCAATCAAGAAGCATTTCAAATGACAATTTTATTTGGTTTTATTCTGTCTGGCTATGAGAACCCATCCACCCTTGTGTGTGTGCATGCATACACACACACACACACACACACACACACACACACACACACACACACACACATACACACACTGCCTGTTGTCATATCTGATGTTTACCAGACAGCAGGCGCTACCGTAAGAGAGATTGAGTTACTCTCTGACAAGACAGACAGGCCTTTACGTGCACACACACACACACACACACACACACACACACACACACACACACACACACACACACACACACACACACACACACACACACATCAGTGTGTTTAGTTAACATAAACAAATGAATGGCCAAATAAAACTCCATTTTAAAACATATATACAACTGCAACAGAAATGATCACTTCTATGTAACTGGAATGACATTTGAAAATCAGCAGAGTTATAACCATCAAATTGATTTGCATTATCATTGAAAAAAGTCATTACCACCTACCTCGCTCTTCTCTCCTCCTCTGTCTCCCTTTTATTCTCCTTTGATTAACTGCAGTGTGAGCAGGTCAGTCACACTGGCAATTTAGTGGTCATTAGTTGCAATGTTGGCAGGTCTCACACCTCCTAATCCTGGGTGGCCCTCTCCCTATTCTGCCTCCCTCCAAATCAAACCCAGGAGCTTGTCCCAGAGGACCTGCTCTATTTCAACCATTTCACAATCTTTTTTATTACACAGACAAATAGAAAAAATTTCAATCACTACAGCAAAAATAGATGTTTTTTGATGTTATGTTGATTTACACTACTTCCAATACATGCAGCAAAAAATGTGACACATTCATTCCTTGTGTACCAATGCACAAGAAAGCCATGGCCCTCTTAAAGGTTTACAGAGAACCCTTATAGAAGGCTGACAAATGCAATAACTAAATAAATTAATGAAATGAATATATTGCAACCCATTACGGACAGATTGGGCAGATTGCTCAGCAGCTCCCATATAGTTTTTCTTTACATGAAATTACGATGTGTGCTCCTCAAACTGAAATGATGGAAACATTTTGGTTAAGATGAATTTAGTTGTGCTGAATACATAATAAACACAATAATAAAAACAGACCTGCTCTCATCAGCCTACATGAGATTAATTACTGTTTTATACAGTTCTGTTCTATAACAAATGTTAATACACAAACTAAGGAAATAAAAAAATAAAGTCAGCGAAAAAAATTCAGTTATTTATCCTGGATTTGGGAACTGCAGAAGGTGTTCTGTTTGTGGCTCAGGTCTAACTCTGCACTGCACTGATTGACTTCGAGGCAAACATTGCTGGGCTTAATGTTGCTCCATGACAATAACCCCACTCCTGCTGATTCACGCGCTGTTGTTCATTCACCTGAAAAGAGATATGATCTTTCTGCAGCACCCTTTGCTCTGTGGCACTCATCTAGCACACTGGCTCTGGAAATGAGATTAAATAGACACAAATGATCCAGTAACATCAGTAGCGAACAACATCTCCCACAACACACACACACAGCTTGCTGTAAATCTTGAGACCACCCTGGTCCGGGCAGACCACCAGGCCGACCAGTCTACCGCTGTTTTTGATCACCAGGTCTGGGAACATCCATTAAACCTGGTAAAAGGTGAACACACACACATATGTGTGGCCATAACACTGTCACACACAGCAACACACAGGCACACACATGGACAATAATGGAGCCCCAGGCTTTATGTTTTTAGCTGTGTGTGTGTGTGCGTGTATAACACTATTAGGGCTGTGTGTGACATGATGGGAACTAATGGGCTGACTGATGGAGGTACACACAGTGGGAGAGTCCGTGTGTGGATGGGGATTAAGCTTGGGGCCACCAGAAACACATCCAGGACTAATTAGGGTTCACTTGGTCCAGGCCTCGGCACAAAGATGTTGAGATATTTTTGTAAAGAAGCTGCAACTTAAAACTGCCATTATTGTGACAGTAGTTTTACCTTTGAGCAAAAAGCTGTGTTTTTAGAGGCATAAGGGGAAAAAAGGTCTGACGGTCAGAAGGAACGGGGAAGGAAAAATAAAAGGAAATAAAAAAGGACATCACAGTAAAAGCAGGGAAGAAGTAAAAAGGAAATAAATTAATTCAAGAACAGGTAGAGCAAGGGTAGAAAAGTAGAACAATAAAGAAAACAATGAACGAAAAAGTTGAATAAATTAGTGGAGTGTGCATGTTCTCTATGCCTGTCAGGTTGACTGTCCAGTGGAGTGAAAGCAGAAACTAAGCTTCCAGGTAGTTCTGTCTGCTCCGTCTGTCCACTGAGGGGAGGGGGAGCCAAGTTGTTAGCTGTCGTAGCTGGATAGTGAGGTAGAATAAATTTCTTTATGTCACTGTCATCACGTGTCCTCGCTCCCTCGACACTGTCCGGCGGGGCTGGTTGTCAGTTTTGTGTTCTACTGCATTCTTACATCACAGAAACAAACAACCAACAGAACTGCTGTGGTATCATGTCCTAGCACATAGCTACTTTGAATATTCCAACTTTCATGGTGCTCAGTGCTAGCCATTCAGCTAGCTCAATATTCACCATCAGTTATTCAAGAATTGCTAATGCAGTAAATTGTGATACTTCATTATGCATCACTGCATTGTGATAAGATTCTTTTCAAAAGTTTGACATTTCTGTGTTGTAAATACTTTCTGGATTGTGCTGAGGAAATATTTGAGACAAAATATTTCTGACTTTCAGGAGCTATAGGTCATATTCATCACAAGTAACTGTGTTCAAAAAACAAAAAAAAAAAAACAGCTTGAATATTTCACTTCACTATAGACTATAGAAAATATGAAAGTTTACCTCTCTGAATTAAATTATACTTTTTGATGATATTCAAACTGCGATGCAGGTGAAGTGGTAAACTGTAAGTCAATGAGAAGAGGCAGTGGAGCATGAGTGTTCAGTGTAATCTGTGTGAAACTCCGTATGGAGGCTCCATCCAGAGACTCCTGTCGTTTTTTTCAACGCAGCACATAGAACACTGACAGGGAGCACAGCATTTGGTGCTTTGTTCTTCTACACAGTCAGGTGAAATATTTGAATGACATCCTTTAGTATTTATGTCAGCATGTTCCAAAATAAACAGGAGCTGCAAAACCTGACCTTCAGCCAGGTCTGAGACAAATCACCCTAAATCCTCTGGATCCAGTTATTTCTTTTGAGTATATTTTTCGAAAAGAGGGAACAGCAGTGACTCAGCTCCACTCCAGAGATAGCTGAGTTTTCTACTGATGACTGGAGGCAGGCAGAGAGAGTCAGAGGCCCGTGAACCTCTTTTTCTCATCTCTTACTTACTGACTTGCTGATCGCATTATTTTGCTCGATTTTTTTCTTTTGGCAGATTGATGACAACACCCGTTCCCTCACTTCAGTCCAGTCTTGCTCCTCTTTCTTTGACCTCCTTGAGACATTTCATTAACTGCATCATAAAACAGCGGCACCAAGAAATCTTTGGTCGGCAGTCAAGATTTGAATTTGCAGCAGAAAAATGGTAAGGTCAGCCATGATAGAGCCATATCCTGCTTTGTGAGACATCAAGCAGCATTTATCCATCTTTAAGCAATTTATCCCCATATTTAGTTTCAGGTTGGAAGGCAGATTCTTTTTGAGATTCTTTTTTCTTGGGAGTTGAAGGACAGGCATGCATTTTGTATGAATAACGCATGCCTTTTCAAAACATCATGCCAGGTTCTGTTTAGGCTTTTGAAATTTGTGTTGGTAATTGAGCACCTTTATGCAATCCGAATGTAGTTTTAAATTTACTGTTTTTTAGTCTGAATCCTTACAGACCTCCTGATGAGCTATTACTAAGTTTTGCTGTTCAACTTTTGAAAGTTACCTAATGGGCCAGTTCCATGCCAACCCTCCCAGAATTCACCACTTATCCCAGCTCATCATGGATTTTCTTGAACTAACACTAGTGCATCTCAAAACATTTTAATATTATGAAAAAGTTTTTTTTTTCAAACCTGAATTCCAAAAGGTAAAATTTTTATTCTCTCTTCATTACACATAAAGTAAATATTTCAAGCATTTTTCTGTTTTAATTTTGATAGCTATAGCTTATAGCTCTAGAATCAGAAAATATATCTCAAATATTTCCTTAGCTTGATCAAAAAACTTGATCAAAAAAATGTCAGACTTGTTGATTTATACATGCCCTGAACATCCAAGAAACACAGAAAGGATAATTTGCTAATTGTATTCATTTAAATAGTTCTTGCTGGATGTTTTACAGGAATTACATGAATTTACATACATTTTCCCAAACTCAGATATTCATTTTTAAAAAGTAATTTCACTTTCTTGCAACCAAATGTTGATGTAATGTTAATATTGTTCTATCGCATCAAGAAGTAATTTGGTTCTGCATAAAAATTGACTGCCACAGACCTGGTAGCTCTTGACCTTTTTAAGATATTTTAGTTTTAATTTCCTCGAAAGTTTTTCATAATTTTTGAAATTCGTCTTGAAAGTCATGTTACAGAGGAAACGGAGGTGCATTAGTGTGCATGGCATGGTTGACTTACACATCTGGAAGGCTCCATTGTGTGTTAAAGCCATCCTGCACGTATCACTACAGCATGGCTCTGTGGTGAAAGAGTATAGGAGCTGAACTGGCCTGTCTGCAGTCCACACCTGTCACTCAAATGATGAAACGGAAAACAGGACAAAGAGAGCTGGATATCATGGAAGAATGGAAAACACTTCTACGGGTCTCCTCAGTCCCCAAACATATCCAGAGTGTTGTTCAAAGAGTTACATTCATAATCAGCATATACAGTTGGGTTATTTTATTTTTATAAAACAATCCAGTCTTTTACTTTTAACATTTGCTGTGTTGTTTTTGTACTATTTTCAGTTAAATGTTGTGCTTAAGTGATTGGAAAGACATCCTAATATTTGCTGGAGATTAGGTTGCAAATGTTTTATTCATTGAGCTTTGCAAACAAGAGTGTCAGAAGTCAAGAGACCTTTGCACTGGTGCCATGAGAAATGCGTCACATCTGCTCACTGTACAGTACATTTCTCTCGCAAACTGAATGTGTTGCAGTATCTGCTTTGCAGGAGCATCACATGCGGCTTAGTGAACATCTTTTCTCTTAAGTTATCTTTAGTATCTGGCTGTGGTGCTTCAGCTTTGATTCCAGCTGCAGTGTTATTGCTCTCTGAGTCAGTGTTCCTGCTCTGACCCGACACATATGGAGGACTTCATCACAAATAAGGCTTTACAATGAGCTCCAATGCAACTTAACATTATCAGATAATGCAACCAGCAACCGATTCACGAGCAAACAATTCCACACAAAAAAATCTATGATTGTTCTTTTATTTATAATTTGTTGTTATTATTATTATTATTATTATTATTATTATTATTATTATTATTATTATATATGCATCAACACAGAAATCCTAATAGATCATGAAATCATAAATAGTAATTCAACATTCTTCATGTTATAAATTATACACACAACAAACAGCATGGTCTCAGCGAAGCAATAGTAACATGTATCTGAGCAGCACAGCTTTGAAACCGTTTGAATGAGCTGATGTATATTGTTGATCTGATATCAAGCCGAACGACCACTTTCCGTCAGTTTCCGTAGTGTAGTGGTTATCACGTTCGCCTCACACGCGAAAGGTCCCCGGTTGGGGCGGAAACAAGCGTGGTGTTTTCTTGTTGTATCACATTTGAAGTGTTGCATGATGCTGTTAAAAAAAAATCCGAAATAATTCATATTTGTAATATGTCGTCATTTTTTTATGAAATAGCAATCCTCAAGAAAGGACCGCTTTGGAACTTTTCTTATCTATTCTTTGTGCAATGGAAGTTGAATATAAATTCCTACAAACGCAACACACTCATGGGTACTTATATTCAATTCCATTCAGATCAGCTCATCCCAAACAGCTCCTTCAATTCCAGTCATTATGTTGCTGTAAGATGACCTCCTGATGAGTCTGTCTGCATTTGTCACTTGTCCCTTTCTCACCTTTCTGATGGCAGAATAAAGCACTCTCATAATGCAAGGGTGTAGTAACACAGTTTGTTCCAACACTGCCTTTGTAGAGACAGATAGGGTTTAGTGGTAACACAAATTTGTGGCACCAGTCCGACATGTTTGCAGCAACTTTCAAGGTTTTATTTCCATTCTGACCCATTGCTATACTACATGCTTACAATGGACAATGTGGAAAGTGGAGTTTCACTCGCACAAGTAATTCCAAGACCCATCTGTGCATCCACACTGGCAAGAAGCTATACCGGTATGAACAACGTGGGTAAGAGTTTCAGTCACCAGTTTAACTACAAGCAGCACCAGTCTGTCAATATGCAACAAAAATCGAACTGGTGTGAGAAATGTAGCACAGGGTTTAGTCAAGGGAAGTATATCCAACACTCACCACTCCACATTGTAGAGAAGCCACACTGCTGCGACCAGTTTCACAAGAGTTTCAGTGATTCACGCTCGTGTAAGAGACACCAGCCATGCCACAGGGAACAGAAGCCATATCAGTGTGACCATTGTGGGAAGAGCTTCAAGCACACAGGTGGTTACAAGACACGCCTGTTATCCACAGCAGAGACAGACCCTTGCTGGGACAAATGTGGGGAAACCCCAATCGCTCCAATATCTTCAAGCAACACATGTGCATCCACTCTGGTTTCAGTCAGTCGTACGGTTACAACCAACACCAGCATGTCCATACTGGTGTTCAAAGTGTGAGAAGGTATTTGCTTGGCCTTTGAGTCTTTGAGGAACCACCACTGTGGTGAAACAGGAAAAGAGAGTTCACACTGTGTGCTGGAGGACATTTCATTTCCAGCTTGAAATAAGTAAAACCTTTTTCATTAACAAAATTCATGGCTTTGACGGAAACACAGCTGGGATTTGTCAATATAGCCTTCCCACAGGAAATCCAAAAGTTCTTTACAGACACATTTCCTAGGGAAGGACACTCTTGAGATGGGTCTGTTGTTTGGGGGGGGAGCAGCCTCATTATCATTATCGTGGACAGAATAGAGGTGATCGTAAAGTGACTTTGCATACAACCAAAGGGAATTACTAATAATGGTGAGTAATGGAGGGGCAGTAATGCCTAATACTTATTGGAATATTTTAGATGGAAAAATCTCAATAAAAGAATGACAAAGAGATAATTGGGAAACAATTTGCCAAAACCAAAGTAAAAACTGTTGTGTATGGCAGAAGAAAAACTTGAAGAAGATAGCAAGTGCAACAGAAGCTGCAGTTGTGCTAATTTTATCATTAAAACAGTATAGAAAGCTTTTGCTAGTCATCTGGTGACTGACCAAACCAGTAAGAACTTTATTGATGGAGAGCACAAATGAATCACCATTCAGGTTTTATTTTCTAAATGAGGTCGATTAAGGCCTTTATAGTTAGGGTTTTATGTACTATATAGATTTTAATTTCCTGAAATGCAAATAGAACTGTGCTGCCCCACCACTAAGATTGGTCTGCTCTGTTGTGAGACCCCCCCCCTTCACCAGTTGGGCCTCCTTGTCATCAGGCTGGACCACCGGGTCACATGAAATCATAGAAGTAGCGTAGAACAAACACTGTCCTGGTTATGTTAAACCTGAGCAGTCTTTTATGTCCCACTGATCTTGCAGTTCAAGTTAATTCTGTTTAAAATTATCTAACTCATTGAGGCACTCATTTAGTGGCATCAGAGGGGTTTGTTAGATTGTCTATGTGCAGTGTGTTGAAGAAGCTGCTGTCATTTTCAGGGCTCTCCACAAATATTGTTTTGGGTTTAAGTGTGGACTGTGGCTGGGCCACTCGAGGACAGTCACAGCCTTGCCCTGATGACACTCCAGTATTTTCTTGATTGTTTGCTTCAGGTCATTGTTGTGCTGAAAGGTGAACCATCACAACAGTCTCAGGTCTCCTGCAACACAATAAATTGTGCAAGCAGGGAAGGGCTCTGAGTACTTTCTGAAGCCACTGGAGAAATCAAGTACACTGGATGGTGGGTGGGGGGTGGGGTGGGGGGTTGCATCCTCTGTTTTTATTTCAACAAGTAAAATTAGTGTGGTGAGTCAGGCTTTGATTCACCTGCAAGGTAGCTGAGATCCTGCAGCAATGAGGAGCAATCTTTTTATTACATGCTGAATTGATTTGGCTCCACCCGCCCATTTTCAGTCTTCTCATTTTGTATGTGATCTCTTGTGTGTAAATCTAATCACTGCTGTCTAATACGTGGTGCTGAATGCCTGATGACATCACTGCCATGTTGCTTTATTTACCCCTGGTGTTTTCTGGTATGTAGCGTAGTCTGGAAGAAATGTGTAGGTTCTGACTGTGTCCACACCTACTTGCCAAGTCCCATCCTAGATGAATACTTATGAGAATGGGGAGTCATTGCATCCCACTGAGGAGTTCATTTCAGAACTGGGCCGGCTCAGCCCATGCTCTGTCCCCAGAGAGATGTTTTTCATTTCTGGAACCAGTTTCCAGGACCAAAAATGCAACTCTGATGATCAAGTGTAACACAGACTCCATTTTTAATGCTTCGAGAACCTGCAATATAATGATACCACTTTGCTTTAGAAAGCTGTGTCTGGACTGATTATTGGGGCCAACTGACCCAAACCCCTTTGTACTTAGTTCTGTCCCAGGTATGGTGCCTCAGTGTCTGTTTTCTTCAGTCCCACTTGGTCGTCACCCATTATGCGAAAGCATAACACAAAATGAGGATACATAAAGTCTGCTGATGTCACTAACATGTACCATTCAACTCGTGTTGTGTTTTTTGTTTTTGGAGAGGTGTGAAAGTCACTGGGTCCAGACCAAAATCACCGGACCAAGACCACTTGAGAGAGGTGGTTCTGGTCTGCTTCCAGTCGGACCATAGAGTGGTTCAATTGCAGCGATCTGGAATGCACCACATTCCAGATCCAAACCAAATGCAAGAAGTGATGATCCTGGCGTTTTGGGTTGGGTATGAACATTTGTTGGCATGTTGGCTAGCTTCACAACACAGCAAAAAAAAATGACTGGAACAGGGCAGACCTGGGGGGCTGCAGGGTATCCTGGCAAATAAACACATTAAAGAGAGTCTGGATAAAGTCCACAAATACTTTATACTGATGTTACCTGTCTTGAAAAATCAAAGAATGGAGAAGGAATTTGTGGGTTGAGTAGAGCAGTGCCATGTTTAAATGAAGAAACTTCAAGAGCAGAATTCCACAGTGCTCTGTACAGATGTGGCAGCCAGATGTAGCAACCCCCACCCAATTATTTATCCTGTGAATTCTGCTTGTTTTCCTCATTTCTCCAGTGTTACGCTTATTCAGCCACATTTGTTTAGTGTCAACAGGTGCAACCAAATCAAAGATGGCTGAAGCAGTATTGTTGCATAGACAAACAAATTCCTGGAGCTCCAGTTTTGAGGAAATGTCACAAACAGTAGTAACTCCACAAGGTTGTTAAGCAGCCTGAGGTCGACCTGAGCCTGCTTCATATAGACCACTACAGCAAACTAAGAACTAAGCTTACAAAAATACTACAGAGTCAGGTGGATCCTGATAGAAAGAGTGTGTGCACAAAGAACTCCACAAGCAACGCAAGAGAAGCTCCTTCAATCTGAACTGTAACATTCATGAGTTATAAAAAAATGCCTCTATTAGGACCATTACTTTGATTTCCTGTCATAGACATGACATTTTTTCTTGTTTGCCCCCCAGCAGGATTTTTAAAAACCCTTTTTCACTCACCTGTTGAAGTTAACACCTTTTCAAAATGCAGTTGGTGTAAAACTCCAGCAGATGGCAGTATCAGCCTACAGGTTCTGATCACTGTAACAATCATGGGTTCAACATTTTTTATTTCTTTATATAACTACAAATTGTATTTTGTTTGCCGTCCTACAGCTAACCTATTTTAAGGCCTGTGAACTATTTCAGACCAGTACGACGAGACAAGACAACAGCACAAACAATCTAACAATAGTTAAATTCACAACCCTACAACTGCATTTAACTACTCATTTATCACTTCACAAGGAGTGCGCCTGGTTTGGGCACTCATCCAAACATCGTGTGTCCAAATAATGCTAGTGTCAATCTTCCACTCCCGCAGACACCCGCAGGAGCAAGGAGACAGAACCCTCACCACATTTTACCTTCTCGTTTCCTTTCTCTCGAGTCCTGCAGAGAAATGGTAGAGAAAACAGAAGGAGGTGACAGCAAGGTTAAGATTCACTTCTAGTAATTTGCCAGTAAGACGTCTGTCACACTATGTTCTCCACAAACTCAGTAACTTTCTCCTGATTTGAATTCTCTCCACTTGCATTCTGGGCCAGGGGGCAACCAGTCAGAGGTGTCCCAGAAAATGCAGACCAACCATAAAACATGAGATTCTTCAGTTTGATACATAACCTGGGTACATGGGTGACACTGCTAAATGTAAATGATATTATGACTTTTTTCCCAGTTATTACAACATGCTTTTTTTCCTTTTTAAGGTCTGGGGAGTTTCCTGGCCATGGACCCAAAATTTTTGTTCCCCGAGCCATATAGTTATCACTTTTGCCTTATGGCAAGGTGCTCCATCATGCTGGAAAAGGCATTGTTCTTCACCAAACTGTTCTTGGATGGTTGGGAGAAGTTGCTCTTGGAGGATGTTTTGGTACCATTCTTTATTCATGGCTGTGTTCTTAGGCAAAATTGTGAGTGAGCCCAGTCCCTTGGCTGAGAAGCAACCCCACACATGAATGGTCTCAGGATGCTTTACTGTTGACATGACACAGGACTGATGGTCGCACTCACCTTTTCTTCTCTGGACAAGCTTTTTTCCGGAAGCCCCAAACAATTGGAAATGGGATTCATCAGAGAAAATGACTTTACCCCAGTCCTCAGCAGTCCAATCCCTGCACCTTTTGCAGAACATCAGTCTGTCCCTGATGTTTTTCCTGGAGAGAAGTGGCTTCTTTGCTGTCCTTCTTGACACCAGGCCATCCTCCAAAAGTCTTCGCCTCCCTGTGCATGCAGATGCACTCACAACTGCCTATTGCCATTCCTGAGCAAGCTCTGCACTGGTGGTGCCCCGATCCCGCAGCTGAATCAACTTTAGGAGACGGTCCTGGCATTTGCTGGACTTTCTTGTGCGCCCTGAAGCCTTCTTCACAACAAATGAACCTCTCTCTTTGAAGTTCTTGATGATCTTGATTTAGGTGCAATCTTACTAGCAGCAATATCCTTGCCTGTAAAGCCCTTTTTGTATAAAGCAATGATGACTGCATGTTTCCTTGCAGGTAACCATGGTTAACAGAGGAAGAACAATGATTTCAAGCACCACCCTCCACCCACCACCCTGAAATTCACTGGAAATGGGGATTAAGTTCATTTTCATGGCAAAGAGGGACTTTGCAATTAATTGCAATTCCTGTGATCACTCTTCATAACATTCTTGAGTATATGCAAATTGCCATCATAAAAAATGACGCAGTAGACTTTGTGAAAATTAATATTTGTGTCATTCTTAAACCTTTTGGCCACGGCTGTATACATTTTTTAAACAGGTGGGGTTCTGTTACTATTTTTTTTTTTTTTCCAATGGCCAAAAAACAGTATTGGAACTGCCAAACTATCTATCTTTTTTTGTTTTTTGACAACATTATTAGTTTGTCACAACTATGACTTCTTTTTTTTTTTTTTTGCATTTTCCCAACATACGATACTATGTCCTTTTTGTTCATTTTTATAACATACTACACTAAAACTTTTTTGCATTTTTACAATATAAGATCATTTTGATACATTTTACAACATACTATACTGTCAGATTTTTTGTGTTTTTATGAAATACTATACTATGAGATACTAGACAGAATCCTGGGATCCAATCCATTGGTCCAGATTATGGCAGCGCTTATACTAGAATTTCCTGGGGGCAGAATCTCATTTCCCTGTGACGTCAATAACAAAAAAGATGGCACAGTGGTCATAGTAAAAATCAGGTCTTTTATTTCCTCAATCACCCCGTTCAGCCCATATTATTAAATCTCTGCTATAAGTTAGATATTTACAGCATCATTCAAGGTCCTTCACAAAATGCATCATGATCATCTTTAGAAAGAAATCTATTTACATTGTACAAAACATTGCATACATGTCAATCCATACACCAAACCCTCTTTCCCTTGTGAAAAAACAACAAAAATAGCAGTCACATTTTTTTTTCATTTGTTTTCCCCACCATGAATTATGCATTTCTCACTGGCATCACTCCCTAAACGCAACAACCCTGTGTTTTGTTTTTCCCCTTTCTTGCCTTTTCAGACAGGCAGTTACTAAGTCACAGTCAAGTGGTCAGCTACTGAATTACACCTCAAGACTGTCAGTAAGGCAGGCAGGTCCTCAGTCAGTCAGACGACTGTGCTCTCCGCTAAAGCATCTCAGTGGAGAAGCTGCTGGAAATGGATTCAAGCCCACAGAACTCAACAGAAGTTAGTGGCAAACACTTGAAATGTACTACATGAAAACAGTGCATGGATTACACACATGCTAGTGTGAATTGGAAAGCATTTTCTCAGAGGGATGATCAACTGTTGGCTTGGACATTGCACAAAGGGGAAGGGCAATGAGGAGCTTTATAACACTTCATATGAAGTGATGGGAGGACACCGACATCGCTCACTAACTATTCATCTTTGTAGTTTTAGGCTTTAGAGACAGTGCTGAATCATTCTTCTACTCATGAACTGAATTCAGCTCATCAGATTAGTATATTAGCTTCAGGCTAGGAGTGGTCATTTCACAGGGGATGCTAAAAATGCCTCCCACACACTAAATGTGGAGAAAAAATACCCCAAATACAGTTCAACCTGTCAGATTCCCCGTTCACACCTGGCGTTAACATCAGCGTCCTCTGTGGTCACAGGTGGACAGTACAGGTGCAGGGGACACACTGAGATCAGATCGCTCAGACCACATTTGGAGGTGTCCTCGGCTGCATGTGTGCACATGCTTTTAGCTGTGTGTGTGTGTGTAAGAGAACATGTTCTGAGCCACACTGACGGGCCGCCTACTCAACTGATGTCCACTGCATAAGAGGGAGTACATACTCACTCAAAAACAAATACAAGTCCTACAAATCTCATAAGCTGGCTCTGCCTGCATCATCTGAAAATTGGTGAAAACCCATAGAGATATATTACAAGTGAGTCAAAGATGCGGGCAGCATGGAGTGTGTAGAGCACACCTTGGAATAGAGTGGGGATTTCTTCTTCTTTTAATGCCATACATGTATGGGCTGATTTGTATATAGAGCAGGGAAGTGATTTCTGATGGCAGGTGACACTTGTCCACTTGTGATTGGATCACTGTTAATGGCAGGTATCAACAGGCCAGGGGGCTGTAACTACATCTCTGTTATCTTCACCTCTGTCTGTTGTTGGACTGATACATGACACTGGCCCGTTGGCTCTTAAAGCAGCTGACCGAACAAGATGGTTTTGACTGTTTACATAGAGAAAATATTTTTTGAGACTTGTGAACTCAACACGTTCAAAATTCAAATTGAAATGTGAGTGCTTGTTTCCATTCACTCCTGCTCTATTTAACAGATTTGCCGCCCCTGAGTGTTCTCTCTTTAACATTTCCAATAAATGATTTGTTGATGACATCCTGTTTTAAACGCACAACATTCCTGACATTCATGCAAAAAGCAAGCATTGTGCCAGCCAGTGTTGTGTACAAACACCTGCTAAAACACGCCTGTGATGTGACCAAATCCCCCACCAACAAAAAAAAGGACTCTTTGGTAAGTGAGCTAATTAGCTGATTGAAAAAGTCTAATTAGAGCATGACTGTTGAATTACTGTGAATAATTTTGTAAATCAGTGTAGTGGTTTAGAAAAGACCTGAGAGCCCAAAAGAACAGAGAGACACCATGAGCCCAACGTGCTTCCAGTTAAGTGTTCTGAGGACCACCAGCTTCAGCCTCCACATCAACCACGTCTTCTGACATCTGGATTCTATGTACTGTATGTACTGTACTGTATGCCAGCAGCTGTGGGTGGATACTCAGCATCTTTAACTTTGACCATGATGGATGTGCACTGACAGCGACTGGCTCATAACAACATTTCTTCTTCAAAAGGACAGCATCGGCTCGATATATCTGTAAACTCATAGTATGGATGTGTTTGTTGGTGTGTGTTCATCAGTGTGTGTGTCCTCATACAGTCACAGTGTTCCTCTTTCGGAGCTCCCGGGGGTCCTCATACAGCCACGATGTTGTTCATTTCCCATCTCTGAGTGGTTTTACTGGTGTCACAGTCTGATATGAACACCTTGTGCAGCACGTCAGAGCGGTCGAGACATTTTCCTGTCAGGAGGAGAGGTAAACATTATCACCAGTGTTTGGTACCCAAGAGGAAAGTTACATCCATATGGATGCCTGCAGGTAAACAGGATCCTTTGGTGAGGGCTTTTCACTGAGAGCTTTTAAGATCATCTAATTTACCATCAACTAATTATCAATCATCTGTTTAAAGGCAAGGGGATAGTGATGTAAGTGGAGCTCTGAGGTCAGTTTCCCTTTCAAACATGGTGTCTGAGCTTTCTTCAACAGGCTAAAAGTCAGGTGACTTCTTACATCACTGAACCTGTGGGTGGTTTGAAACAGATCTGACTCACTGACCTGCACTGTGGGATGTAGTAGTAGTGGTGGACCGAGACCTAAAATCCTAGTGACTGCATGAGCAAACTATAACAAACTACAGTAGATGAGGTTGTGAAATCGGTCGTGTCGCACAGCGAGTCCATGAGAACCTTGAGTGTTTCACCAAATCTACAACACCGTGCAGAAAATCACACATGGATGCAGGCTGAACCAGTGATCGTATGGGACAGATGTACATCTGTAACGTGTGGTTGCAACTTGTACCTAAAAACTTGATGTGGTGTGTGCTAAAGCAGCACTCTTCCTGCTGCAGG
This sequence comes from Psettodes erumei, assembly GCA_016785225.1. NCBI lineage: Eukaryota > Metazoa > Chordata > Actinopteri > Pleuronectiformes > Psettodidae > Psettodes > Psettodes erumei. The sequence continues at coordinate 349,324 of JAFBJZ010000902.1, read as the reverse complement.
ATGCAAATGATTCATGGCAGGGAAAAGTTTCACAGGAAAACATGGGAGGAGATGGTTACATATTGGGTTGTATGATGGAAAAGTGTTTAGCAAAGTGGTGAAGTTACAGGAAGACTGTCAGCAGTCATTAGAGTGAGATGAAGACGCATTACGAGACGCGCCGAGACGATTTTCAAAAGGGGAATGACTCACCTGAGGGCACAAGGTCATCAGAACTAGCCTCCATGTACATTAATACATTAATAACTGGGGGTAATTAGGTTTAAAGGTCTTGATATTTCCACCTCTTGTGAGCCTGTCTGACTGGCTCATGATTAACTTTTGATTTCTCATTTTAGAAGTGTGATAAAAATGGTTCAGCTATTTACCTGTTAGCACATGAGTGAACCGATGGAGATCCTGGAAAACAGGAAAAAAGGTTCTTATTCATTCCAAAACTTTCCACTCTCATAGTTATTTTCTGTGGAGCCCGACCACTGTGCTCTCCTGCTGGGACGCCGTGTGTGTGTCACCTTGAAGTATTTCCACTCAGTGTGCTGGTTCTGGTCACAGTGTGTGATGATGACAGCGGAGTTGTCACTTCCTCTGGTCAGGCACTGGTCGTACTGCATCAGCTGGTTGGCTTCGTTGATGCGGAACAACTAAACACAAACACACACACACACACACACACACACAGGTATAAAATCTACGCTGATGGATGAACACTAGTTTTAGATGGAACACTAGTTAGCATAATCAGGGTTCAGTGACTTTTCAGTTCCAGAAATAGATAACTTGAACTCTGTGAAGTTGTGTCTCCTCCTGCAGAGGCTGAACAAAGACACCACCCGTCATCCTCTCATTCATACAGTCCATGTCAGAGAGCGGACGATCAATATCTCAGCTGGATGTCTTTCCCAACATTCAGTCATGTGAGTCATTTCTGTTTTTGCCCTGAAATATTACGCCTCGTGGATTTACCGTCAGGTAGGAAGAAAATGGACACGTGTCCTTCTCTTCCTTGCAGGTGGACAGTGACATTGCACATTAAACCTGTGTCAGGTTTAAAACGTGTTAAGGCACATTGCTGTGTGGTGTGGTGACGTGAACATCGAGGAGCCAACTGAGATGTAAAATTTATACTCAATTGATCCCAGACACCTTTTTAACTGCAGATGGCTAAAATTATTATTACTGGGTGGTGTGTAAGGAATACAACGCAGAAATACAATGATGTAGTGCTCACTTAGTGGTTCTTTTTACCAACTCAGACTCTTTATCTGCGGCTGCTAGAGGTTTTGCTCTTTATTTACCCACTGCCATGGTGAATCATAGCAGACAAGATTTAGTGTTCCAATTAAAATGAAGAAATGAAATAAGAAGAAGAAATAAAAAAGCACTTCCGTTTATCTCAAGTGAAGCAGACGGGCTTTATTAGGACTGAGCCAGGCTGCACGAGTGTTTCCTTACCTGGTTGCCCCCCATCCTGTGGCACGGTCCTATTTCCACATTGCCTCCATTGGTGTGCCCCATACTGTCGATACAGTAACTTGTCTCATAACCCCGAATCTACACACAAACACACACACACTGTTATGGTACAGGACATTTCCCAAACTGGTTAAAATGAGCTATCGATCAATTATGAAAGAAACACTACCTGAACATTATGAGTTTTTGTGTGTGTGTGTGTGTGTGTGTAAGCACTTACCTCCCCCCATTCTACATTTTTAGGAGGTAGAGGGTAGTGCTTTGGAATGTCATACGCTATTTCCTCCATGAACCATTTAAAGCTCTTGCATCGATGTTCCTCCCTGACAAAAAGGAGAGCCAACAACCAGCGCACAACCATTAAACCACACCCACATAAAGAAAGGAGCTGCTTGAACCTTCCGTTTATGTCAACTAAAAGACTCTTTAGTGTGTCCAAAGTTGAATTCAGTATATTCAAATGCAGGGAACAGGGGCCGCCTGTCATGAAGAGGAAAACAGAATGCATGCGTGTGTGTGTGTGTGTGTGTGTGTGTGTGTGTGTGTGTGTGTGTCTCTTCTGCAACATTAAACTTGACATTTTGGATGATATGACACTATACTAACCCTTTAAAGGGCCCAATTTACAGTGCACTTAAGGTACTTATTGTATAAGGAATATTATTGTGACAGTTTATATAAGGTGCCTATTCACTGTGCAACAACAACATTTCCCCAGAGTCGACACTGGGCGTGATGGTTGCAGACTGTCAGACTGGGTGACCTCAGTGTCGAGGCACGTCAGCTGGTGCGGTGACTTGGTGGTGAACTGCAATGCTACAATGTCCATGGAAGAAAAACAGGCATTTTGAAAACGTAGTGACAATAAACGAGTTCATAGACATAGGATCGTTTCAGGCAATATTCTGATTGGTTGGTCTATATGTGTGAGGATTTCGCCCCGTGTCTGTGACTTTAAGTGGATGGCAGTGACAGGATGTGAAAATCAAGAATGTTCTACCTGAAGCGTTTGAGCTCACTGATGTCCCCGTAGGCCAGAGTGAGAGTTTCAGGACGACTGGCGTAGAAGTAGTCCTTATATTCATCCCACCAGACCTCCACCACACGAACATAGTTCTGCTCACACACACACATACATGTTTTTATAGGTCACACACTCTGCAAATTTGCACTTCAACTTAGTCCCCTGACAGGTGTAAAGAGGAGTGGAGCAGGTTAGGGTTAGCAAACAGGAAATCCAGGGTGTGTCAGCATTTCATGACCAACTGTGGGAGTGGAAACGGCTGGTGCACCCACTTCCACAGCGATTGAGCCTCAGAAGACAGCAACCGCGCTCACTCGCAGCTTTATACATGGGGTTTTGGTCATGCACTGCAGCACGCACGAGCCGCTCTACCTTTAGGGTGGGTGAGGATCCGACATGTGCAGGTGGAGGGTTGCCTTGCCATCCCTGAAGTCTGTAGATGTGGCCGACACGGGAGCAGGGTACAAAGAGCAGCTGGCCCCCGCACTGCCAGATCTACAAGAATACACACACACACAGCGGTGATGCAACTTCGAAATGATCTGTGTGTGAAGAGCCTCAGCGTGCAGAAACCAGACGTTTACCTTGTATGATATTTCAAAATTCTCTCCTCCCCATATCTGAAGTCCCGGGTCATACAGACCCAGCTCAAAGAAGAAATCTCTCTCTATAGCAAAGAGACCACCTGCCATGGCTGGAGACCTGCGAGTGGAAACAAACGTCCAGAAACAGACATGCAGACACGCATTCAGACATTCCTTTGTGTAAAGCACAGTCAGTAGTCACTATTAATCATTATTATTCACAAAGAAAAACATAGAGAAGGCAAGAGCAGACTGACAGAGGAACAAGTAAAATAAGAAAGAAGTGAAAGCAAAACTGGAAAAAAAGACTGAAGGCAGGACACGACCGATGAAGTGATTGGGGGAAGGTGGGGATGGTGGTGCCCCAGTCCGAGCCCGACTCACACCAGAAGCTCCCCAGTAGCCCAGAGAAAACATCCCAACACAAACTCATCATCCCTACGGCTTCCAGATCAGGACTATGGGCCACAAAGCTGAAAATGTAGCTTCTCAGACCCACAGGAAAATAGGAAATGATTTTCAAAACTGGTCTTAATTGATGTAATAATACACGAAACATGAGAGACGACCGAGAGCAGAAGACGTTTTGAGAGTAACTGTCACCGAATGAAGAGACAGGGACCACACACTGCAGTGAAACACCGATGAAGTCTCAGCAGTAGAGACGTAAGTGTGCAGAGGCAGCCAATGGACAGCAGGACAAGAGTGAGATCCTCCCCATCAGAGGGAGGTAGGTATGATTTAGTTGGTTAGTTGTGAGTTAGACTGTGTTCTCTTTCCTAATTTAAAGATCTGTATTTGTATTTGTAAGAAATATCATCTGTCGGTCTGTGAAATTCCTTCATCTTCACAAGTTAGCCGACGTGACAAGATTAGCACTGGCCCAGGTTAGTTGGGACATGTGTGACATCTGTGTGGACACTGCCTGCATTATTCATTGTTTTCTGTACCTATATGGCTCAGTCTGAGTTTTTCTGAGTTTTTTTTCTCTTTCTCCCAGAGGCACTCTCTTCCAGAGCATGCTCCAGTCCCAGGCTCCTCTAGCGAAGCCGTCCTGGTCTCCTCCGCCCTGCGACTCGATGGTGAACTTCTGGCCGTGGATGGAGTCGATCAGGGGCACCGTGCACACCGTTCTGACAGGATGAGGGGGTGGGGTGGGGCCATGCACACGAGATGCACGGGGGGAGGGGGTGTAGGGGTGGCGTACACGACGGGAATGACATTCAAATACAGACAGCGGTGCCAGCAAAAACACAAAGACACGGGGTGGGGTGTCAGACACGCGGAGGACAGGTGGGATGAAGGAGGGATGGGAGATGGAGACACAAACAGAACAGGGGATGAGTGTTAGCATGCTGGGCTCTGGAGTGTGTACCGGTAGGGCTGGGTGGTATGCTTTCTCTTGGCCTTCTCTCTCTGGCTAAGCGGCACTCTCTTCCAGAGCAGGCTCCAGTCCCACGCTCCTCGAGCCAGGCCGTCCTCATCGCCGCCCTGCTGCGGCTCCATACTGTACTCATTGCCATCTATATAGTCTATCAGTGGTACTGTACATACTGTCCTACACACACACACACACACGAAAATTGTGTCTCCATCACTTCAGAGGACATTACATTGACTTTCATTAATTTCCCATAGACTTACTTAAGCCTGAACTATAACCCCTGTTTAATAATCTAAACTAATCCTGACTTTACCCTAAACTTCAAACATGTCTTCACCTTAAACCTGAGTGATTTATGTTACGGGGATTCGCTTTTGTCTCCATAAGGATGACAAGTCCTTATGGGACTGTGTAAACAGGTTTAGGTCCCTACAAACTGAGAAAAACTGGAGAATCCCTATGTAGGAGAGCGGCCATCTTCATTCTGTTTTCAATGTAAGGGGTGGAGACAATACATATTTTTTTTACAGCTTTTTCAGTTGTATTGACGTGTCTTTCTGAGTATTTCTCATGACTTCTTTCTGGTTACACCATTTAGGCAGCTTCACAGCATTCACCCTTCAGGTTCCTCACATCGGTCAAGCGGCAGCCACATGATCACAGTGGATCAACACATCTCCTGATGCTAAGGCAAGCCTCATCAGAAATCCTCACTGACCAGTCAGCATCCATTTGCAGAATGCTAAGTATGTGAAAAATGCCTCTAAGATGCCTGTAAGAAAAACTAAAGTATTAGTATTTTACATTTCGACTCTGATATATAAATCAATACAACAGATGCAAAAAGTAAAATAAAATTTGGGCGCCCTCTTTGGTGTGTGCCTCTCTCTGGGGTGATGGTGGTCAGACTTTTTCATGGATAAATGAAAAAGAGCCAAGGCAATAACCTCACCTGTAAGACGGGACAACTACTTCAAGAATTAATTCAGTCATTTTCATAAGACAGACTGGAAAGAGACGAGCACAAATCTGACTGGTGAGTCAAAAATCTGTCACAGCTGTGCTCCAAAACTTGCAGCCTTTGCTACATTTGTATGAGGTGAAAGCAGCATGCAGCATCACAGGCCTGAGTCCTCTTCACTGATCCTGTTATTATAACAACTCACAGAGGAGAGCAGCTGTGGTATGTCTATTTGATACGGTGTTTTACTCATGTCATGAGTAAAACAAGTGCAGGTCACTAATAAACTGTATAAATAACATCTAATATTAAATCTGCGGCTGACTAATTAAAGGAGATGGGCTGGAAAGCCAAGTTATGATTCAATAAACCAGTCTGTAAACAGTCTCTACTGGATGACTGCCAGTCTTCATGAGCTCAGAAATCACTGAAAGCTATTACTGTATATGACCTGTGTGTGTGTGTGTGTGTGTGTGTGTGTTACCTGTCTTTTGAAATAGGAGCAACCAGTGGAGCATACCAGTTGATCCCAACCTCACAATGAGCATCCAGGTAGATCAGAACCTAGGCAAAGTTTCACACAAAGTAAGGTGCTGTAGCTGCAGTTTTTGTAATACTACCACATACTGAATATTTGTACACAGTAACAGTAGCAGCGGCAGTAGTCAGAACGTACCTGTCCTTTGGTGGCCTTCTGGGCTCCTATACTCCGGGCCTGGATGAGTCCCTCTCTCTTTTCATTTCTGAAGAGTTTCACAAGACCATTCCACTGCTTGATGTACTCCTCCAAACGCTCCTTCAGATGGACTGCACACCCACACACACATGCACGCATACATACACAAAACACACACACACACACACTGTGTAGAACCTGCTTTTGCAGAAATTACATTTGAAGTCTCGGAGTCTGTCTGGTATATGGATGGATATGAGCCGAGCTGGCCCACCTTTGTTGCTGAAGTCGTCGATCATGACGATCTCAGCCAGGTATCTCCTGGGAGTCCTCTTGATGACGCTGTGGACAGTTCTCATCAGCGTAGACCAGCCCTCGTTGTGGAACACTATCACCACACTGGACGTCATCAGTCGGTCGTCGTAATGCCAGTACTTACACCTGGAGGGGGAGGTTCAGTTACGCTCATTCAGAACAATCGCAATCTCACTATCATCAGTGCATGAGTTCAGCAGTCTGGACTTCAAGTGAAAAGACAGCACGTTTGAGTTGGAAAGATCTCCTTGGAAAGAAATGGAGGGGCGTTTCCTCAGCGACCGGATGTGTGGATGAGTCCAAAATGATTGGAAATCTAATGCAGTGTGGCAATGTGTGCACGTGGGACTGCGGTGGTGATCCTTGTCCTTTGAAGTATTTTGTTCTGTGTGAGTTTTAAGCGTAGATGTTTTGATAATCATCTTTGGTTGATGCGAGAGATCACAACAACAGACTGCTTTATGTTAAAACTACTGAAAGTGAAGGCCTGCCATAAGAGGCTGTTGTTGTTCTGTCATTAATATCCAGTCTAACACACTGAGGTGGCAGTCAGAATGGCTTTGGCCCTGCATGACAAAAACAAATGCAGAGGGCCTCCATAAGAAAAGTTCAAATGTGACGTGCTTCATCAAAATGAGTTGGACGCTGCGGAGGTCCGTTCGTGTGGAAACCTGTTTTTATGACGTATAGTTTATGAAGTATAGTTTTGAACGGAATGTTAAAACCTCTTAACTACTGACAGGCTCAACCAACCCAACCTGCAGCTTGTTCAGTCGGGCGTGTGTGAGCAACACCTTCCTCCCTATTGTGCGTTTGCTCGAAGGACAAGTCAAACACCAGGGCTGGCTGGGCACAGTACACTGTGTGTGTATGGCATAATTCATCCTAGCATTATGTTTGTTATTACTTGATTGTAAAAACTGAGTTCAGGACATCCCTACAGGTTATTACCAACTACAGAAAGGCAGTGTGAACAGCAGCACTCACTCTTCATGCCGTATATCGCTGATGGTTCTGTCCAGTGAGATCATGTCACTCGCCACCATGTTGAAGCCAAACTCTTTGATGGAAGCCTGGACCGCGTCTTTGTACTCTGGACCCAGGACAAAAGGCTTGGCTCCCTCTCCAGGACCCCCGGGGACCCCTGGGGGCTCAGGTTCTTTGGGCTCAAAGTTTCCCAGGACCCCTTTCTTCAGGACAGGGTTGGTGTGTGCGTGTGTGTGGGGTTTGAACGTCACGTACTGCTGCTGGATCACCTGCTTCTGGTTGGGCTGCTGGCCGGGGTCCTGCGGATGGTCAGCTGTTCCTACAGACAAGCACAAATCAGAAGATGACAAAAAGCTGGACCTTGTGTCCTCTGCCCTCTTTTCCATAGCAAAAGGCTATATATATATATATATATATATAAAATATAGATCAACCCATAGTGGATTCTTAAAAGGTGATAGAATAATGATAATTTGGAGCATGAAAATCAGCCGATTAGCGCCACCCCTCACCCCCCACCGCCCTTGAGAGTCAGCTCACACCTTCTGACATGAACTATCTTTCAAATTATGAGAACCTGTCAAACTGAACATTCAGTCAAGCCCAAAATGATTCATACCCCTGGCAAATGTTGATCTAAAGTTACTTTTACATTTTTCTTGTTTGGAAATGATACAGGAATCTCCCAGAAGATAATAAGATGATGTACAAGAGGCATCATTGTGGGAAAAATTATTTCTCAACTTTTATTTACATTTGAACAAAAAGTGGCAGGCCCAAAATTATTCATACCCTTTACAAATTAGTCTTATTATCTTCTGGGAGACGTCTGTGCCACTTCCAAACAAGAAAAAACTTGCTGGTTGAATAAAAGTTACTTTAAATCAAAATTTGCCAGGGGTATGAATCATTTCAGGCTTGACTGTATATCTAATTCACTCAACATTGAACTCAAAGTACTGAATATATCTAAATGCTGCTGCTGTTGAGCCATTACTTTCCCTCAAAGCCTGATGCAGTAGAGAAACAGAGACTTGACTTGCCTTAACTAAGAGAAGAGAGAAAACAAGAGAAAACTAAGAAAATGACTTGGGACATGCTTGGAACCAAATGACTCAAGTCACATGTCTGCATTCGGGTCAAAAGTCACCATGAGTTACATTGTGAGGATGCAGAAAATAAAACTCAAATGGTAACGTGTGATCAAGTACTTGACCAAAATTCTAAAAATCCTCAGTTCATGTCCAGACCTCTCTCTGGCCAAAAGCAAAGGATCACTGGTGAGGAGTTGCAATGACACGACAGTGGGGGAAGACACTGCACGGTTGCTTAAACATGTACGCAACATCCTTTACCACAGCACCTACAACCACAGAGCACGCACAGGCACACACACGTCCACAGGTAACTGTTTCATTCTCAGAGCTATTAGTAGTCCCTGCTGCGCTGTGGGCACAGCAAGTTTTAAGATATAATCTGTCTGTAGTGACCACACCAAAATCTGCTTATGAATCCCTAAGCACTCAGTGGTTTTCAGCTGCAGATTTGCCAACCTTTTTTCTGTATACCTGTCCACCAAGAATTCCAATATACATTTGCTGGTTTATGATAAGGATTCTGCAGCACTCCTGCAGTCTATTGACGACCTCATGATCAAACTTGCACAACCAATAAGAGCGGTATTGCAGCATTAGGCTGACAGTGGTCACAAAGCTCACCTTAGTCAAATCAAAATGTTCAAAAGGGTCACGGTGAGATGACTTCCTACTACACACAGTGGATTTCCAAATTGGCTGAAAAAGACATTGCTCATTAGTAGTATGATCACGATAAGGTCCCGGAAGCTCACCAGAACATAAAAAAGGCTTTCACAGGCTGGTTGAGATAAGATCTCAACTGTCACACCAGCTGATGGTGACTTACATGTGGAGGGCGGCCACATTTACAACACTAACTGCCATGTTTGGGTTTTTTTGTTTAACGCCCTTTAAAAACACAATGTATGGTTTAGTTCATTCATCTCCCTGAATGCCTGACTGACAACTGCTTCATCCGTACACAGCCCCTCCTCTCCATGCAACAGGAAACACAGCTAACGCTGTTAGCATATGCAGGGGCATTCTCGGAGGTCAGTAGCCCTGTATGTACTTTCATCAAATAAACTTCTGATGCCTGCGTGCTGGTGTGTGGGAACCACTGTAATGACTGTACAGCAGCCATTAGCGATATGTGCAGCCCAAAGTAAGCCTCCCCGTCTCTGCAGAGCTCTTTTCAGAGCAGCTGATGTCAGAGAGCTGCAGCAGCGTGTCACACCTGAGGAGAAACCAGTGGGGCAACTGTGGACCTTGCTCATTTATGGCGTCTGGCCTGGCTCTAATAAAAGTCCTCGTCTCACTCTGTTCCTGCTTCTCTTCTATGCAGTGCAGAGTCAGAGGGGTGGTAACAAAACTCAACAGGTATTAGTTCACTAAAGGGTTTTAAACTTTGCAAAACAATATTAAAAAAAAACACATGTGTAAAAAGTTGTGTGCTTAACAGTGTGTGGAGAGCTCATCTGAAGCTTTGTTAAGCTTTGTGAAGTGATGCTTTTCATGCCAGTGACTATGATCCAGATCCAGATAGGGATCTTTGAGAAACTGTCCAGCCTTGGCGTGCTTTCTGGTTACACTTAATCTATGTACTTTCTTGGAAGGAACTCACACCCGAATGTTAATCAAAGATGAACTGAGCTCAGCTGAACTGCGTTGAGGCTTGTGTGTTTACTGCATTTGACTTGTTGTGATTTGGATGTCCTATGAGCTTGTGGTAAATTCCTGTGCTGGAAGTCTTGGGCCAACACCAGCTTTTCCACTCATGAGCTTTAGCATATCTGAGCCTTTTCACCGCGTTTCCCTTCTGAAAAAAATCTTCTGTTGTTTAATACTTCGTACATATTCCCTGTATTTTGTGGTTGTAATCTGATAAAGAGACTGAGAAATAATGATATGTGGTGATTACAGCATTGCTTAAACAACAAAGTCTAAGGCCTTCGACTTTTGCACAGTACTGTATATATAAGAAGGCATTGCAAGTGATCCAAGTAATGTAGTTTCAGTGTGGGATTCTTTCCACATTTCTATGTATTATCGTTTGGGAATAATCAAATATATCAATCAGAGAGTGGTGGGAGTGGTTCTCCACTCTGACATTCATGGGATGATTAAAACTGGAACTCACCATGTTTGAGTCTGATGGAGTTGAGGTCAACCTCCACTCCCTCCACGTGAGGCCAAGGCACCACAGGCTTAAACTGATCTGCTCGGTCTCCTTTGGGCAGCCAGTCGTCATCCTGTACGAAGAGATACAGCACAGATCATTATGTGTTACACTGATACACACACAAGCAGAAACACGGTTAAAGTTAAACGGGTTGAAAAATTCCTTCAGTCACAGGCAGCCCTTTAATAATCCTGACATCGAAGTCAAATATTTTTATTAAATCTCAACTTGTAAAAGTGGTTTTGGTTGCTCCCCTGCACTTTCCCCATAATAATGAGACAAAATGCCTTGTGTTGTGCTGTCTCCACTGCTCATCACGCACAAAAGCCAAACCCATGATGTCAACACCATTCTCTGTGGGCTATTTTGTAACGGAAAACACCACTGACCTGAACAGAAGCAGCATGCAAACAAAACAAAGTATTCCTACACGATTTTAGCTATAACATCACTCAATATTTATCAAAAACTTCTTGTTGGCAAATGGGTTAAACCTGGTGGTTGGGAAGGATGATGTTTCAATTTGTTTTTTGGGGAGGCAGCACTGTGATCCTTAAACTGAAGGCTTTAAAATGTCATCTAATCAATGTTGCTCATAATACTCCACAGAGAGTTCTTGGAGTGCTCTGTAACTTGTGGCAAAAATGACAACGATCGTTGCTCAAAGTATTTATTTGGAACAAGATACATTCTGATGAATAGAAAAAGACCAACTTGGATGTTGTAATACACGTTCATGTTTTCTTTTTTAAATGTGGTATCAGCACTGACCAGTCAGCCTGATTGCTCTCCATAGCTGCGTTAACGTCACATTCAGAGATCATGTGATTAAACCTCAGGATGTTCAGCACATGAACACAGCCCTTCACACAGACACCCAAACAATATTTCTACTTTGAGTCACAGGTATTGTTGTCTGATGGCAGCTATTCACAGAGAGTTACAGACCATTCAATACGCTGCTGACTGTATGTATGGAGGCGTTTACTTACTGTGCCTATTAAAAACCTCCGGTCTATGTTGGCAACACAAGATCATTTAGCCATCGATTGTGAATCTTCTATGTCAAGCAGCCCTTCAGAAAATGCTGCCAACATAAACCAGCAGCACGCTAATGTTCTGTGGCAAGAAGCAACAGTTTGACACTGTGCGAGTCAACGAATCCACGGCTGCCTCGATAAGCAATCCTCTGACAGTGTTTAAGGAAAGAGGCAGAGGATCTCATGTTCTCTCTCATTGTCTCACAGAGGTGCGCTCAGCCACACAGTTCCGCCTCACGGACCCATGACATTGACATGGTGACATGTGCGGATGTGCATCCTGGAGTGAAGGCGTGTGGTTTCGTCTTCACACCGTACCGTGTGAAATCATGTCCGAGTATTAAACGGCGGAGGATGCAGCTCGCTACTCAAGGACCGAGGCGGCTCGGGACCAATCTCCATGACAACCAGTGTAGTAAAGCTCGCTGGAAGCTCGTCCTCGCGCCTCTTCCTTTAGAAACAGTGACACCGACCTACCTCCACGACCCTTCTGCCACGATCGGTCACCAGCCTCGGGCTGGTTGTGCGCGGCTAATATACCATGAAGTTTGACGTGCTGTGCTCGTGTTATGCTAGCGCTGATAGCTGTTCGTGCTACGTGAACTTCCCTGTGTTGGACACTCCATGATACCTTCTTTTACTGTTGACTCACCCGTTTTCCAAAAGGGTTACCGTCGCTGGGCTTCGGCGACAGAGAGGACCAGAGCACCACCAAACCGAGAAACGTCCCGATGACGAGCAGACTCCGTAAAATGAATCCCACTTTCAGCCTCATGTTGGCAGGTCTTCCCCGGGTTGCCGACAGCTAAGCTAGGTTAGCCGCTACCGCTCCTAGCGAGGGCTAAGTGGCAGGCAGCTAACGACTCGACAGCTGCCGATGTTGCACGTTTCGAAGGTTGGCAGTGACCTCGACGGCAGGCGGAGGTGGGGCTGCGACTTCCTTCACCGAAACGATTCGCGTCCCGCCCGCCCGGCTGGTGGAGAGTTGGCTAACGTCGCCGCTGACACGGCTCCAGTGGAGCTGCCCACCACCCCCCCGCAGTGTGGCTCTGCCCAGCTCAGAGGCACACGCCTGTGGCCGCGTCAGTGGGCTCACCCCAGGGCGCTGTGCCACACACACGAGCAAAAAACAGGGAGCCAGGTGTATGTCATGTTTTCATTACACAGCTTAACGCCCCCGTGTCCCTCAGTTTGTGGTATTAGTGTGCAGCAGGACTCCTCGGGGACTCATGGGTGTCAGGGCAGGTTTGACTGGGTGCGGGGACGCACACGACGTCCGTCTGGTTTGTTGGGTTAGTAGGGTGAGGGCTGCGGCTCATTGTTGAGCTGACCACGTCATCACATACGTGCGTGGAGCGGGGACGCAGAGGGAAGGAACCGGCTGCCAGGAGGTGACGGTTGGATCAATGGAGAAGGCGGTCACGCTCGTTTTTTTTTTTTTTTTTTTAAAAAAAAAAAAGCATTACAACAAATCGATGGTTGGATCAGAGGTGTGCACAGGATATGTCACATCATTACTGAGGCCGCATAGCACCCCCCCCCCCCACACACACACACACACACAAACATACACACGACATTTAACACGTCACCATTCCCGCGAGTCACACACACAACTGTGAAGCGCCACAGCAGAACCACAAATGATTACTGACAAAACGAAACGGTCAATTTACTCAAGTATCTAGTTTTTGTAAACAAGACACTTAATCAGTCAGTCAAGTTAGTAGCTCAAAGCTGCTCATCCTTATTTGTATGAGTAATAATAATAATGTAATTATGTAATAGATACAAAGCAACCAAGTGGTCATTTTTCTGCAATGAGTACTTTTAATTCTCTAAGTACATTTCCTGATCATACTTACATATTTCTACCAAAGTAACATTTTCCATGCAGTACATGTAAAGGAGTATTTTTACACTGTAATTGAAAGGTCTCAGTAATTACATTTTGACACTGTTGACACGACACACAAACAGCATCATGCCAGACTGAGATCCAGTCATCTAAAGGGCTTAGTGGGGAGGGAAACCCTCCTCCATGCTCACTGCTGTTGTCATGTCAGGGATCATTCACCGGTATTTACATCTACCTACAGATACTGGAAAGCCAGTGTTAAAGACATCACACACTGTGCTCAGCCAGCATACAGTACGGAGCCAGAGTGAGCGATGTGTCAGCGTACAGTGTGCAGCAGAGTGACTCCTCACTGTAGTCTGATGTAATGATGTGGTAGTGTGCAAACTCAACCGCACAGTAGAGCCCATGGTGAGGATGGAGTTAACTGGGGGTTTGGCGTGTCACGCTGCCTGTGTGCCCTCTACGTGTGCTCCAGATAGTGAGTGAGCAGCGAGGGCAGAGGGAGGCGGGGGAGCTGCTTCAGTCTGCTTCGGCCGATCAGTTTCCTGATCTGGAGACGACACAGCTGGCACAGGCTCCTCGGCAAAGCTAGAGAGACAGAGAGAGACGTTTCCTCTTACTGTCGTGATACAGCTCGGCTCAAATTCTTAACCGGCTCTTCGCGTCGCCGTGGAGAACCGTCTCAGCGGGACATATTGCAGTACCTTCAAATGCCACAAGCAGCTGCTTTGTTTTCCCACCAGGGGGAGCTAACTCCACGGGTCGCTGGTTGTTGCCATCTCTAAGGTTGACATCGGCACCATAGTCCAGTAACACCGCCACCTGATCAGCGCTGTCCTGTCTGACAGCTGCATGCAGAGGACTGTCCCTTCCTCTGCCTACATTAACACTGGCTCCTGGGAAATACAAGGACAAGAGGAGAGGAATAAAGTGGAATAACTGATATTAAATATAAACAGTGTAGAAGGAAGATAACAGAGGTACACACAGAATTTAACCTCTGTGCAGTGCAACAGAGAGGAATGGCACCCTCAGTGCAGCAGCGAAGACTATGTAAGAATACTCTCATAAGAATATAATCAAACATCGTCACAGAGGAGCAGCCTGGAGTCATAGTTCCAAACCTGCAGGGGTCAGGACACCCAGAGGGGCCCCAAGAAAATCCTGAGGGTTTTTTTCCTGTTATATATTACTTGTTAATTACTGCAAACCTTTACTTCTTCAGACCTACAAAAACTCTTTAAATTAAACTGCAGAAGCAAAAAATCATCACTCACAATTCATGGCCATGTAATTAATTCTGACCAAAGGTAAATATGCTAAAGCTAACTAATACTTTCTATATTAACACTGAATCAAAACATCCCCTGATAATGCTACTGCTGCAGACTGACTTTACGGCATTAACTTTGCAAAGCTTTGAGAACACTGGCTGAAGCCATTCTTCTTCTAGACCAAAAAGACTAAACCAACAGCGGCTCACATCAAACAGTGGGTGTGTGCTGTCGCAGCAAACACACCTCTGTGCAGCAGAATCTTGGAGCAGGCCGTGTGCCGGTGTAGACAGCTCATGTAGAGAGGAGAGCCCAAGTGGGACACTTCATAGTCTGGATCTGCTCCATGAGACAGCAGGGACTCTACACACTGGCTGCTACCTGCACACACACACACACACACACACACACTGATGAACCATTCAAAAACCTGCAGAGATGAAGTTACATGTTTGCCTTGAAGAGTAACTGCAGAATACAGCTTTGGATGTACTGTACTAGTTACACATTACAACAGCTTCATCTTGAAAATGCCACCATTCAGAATTGAGAGGAGTCATCTGCTGATGCCGCGTTTGAGATATTGTGCGTGAAAGCACAGAGACGTAGTCATGCAAGGTTCCCGCGCTGTGGCGTTACCTCTCTTGCAGGCTTCGTGCAGAGCCGAGGGGAAGTGCGCGTGCGGCGTGCGCGTGTGCGCTCCGTTCTGCAGCAGCAGTTCCATACAGCCGACGTTCCCGGAGGCACAGCAGTTGTACAGGGGAGTGACGCCGTCGATTGTAGCAGCATTCACCTACGCACAGACGCAAATGCAAGAGAGTCACCATATTTAACAAACACTGATGTTGTTTGGTGGATTACTGTGCAAGCAACCCATTCAACTATCAAAATGTTCAGCTTTGTCAAGACAATGCTGCATGTAATATTCTTATTGTGTGCATATATATGTATTATATATATGCATATATATATAAATGAATGGACAGAATGTTCTAATTGTCTAAAACTTCAAAAATTCAACCTCTCTGACATACTTTCAGCTAGAGACTTCATTAAGAGGTGGATGATTTGGATTTGGATTTAGATTTGGAGAAACACAATTTCAGTCTTCTGTGTAATTGACAATAAAGTTCACTTTGACTTTGAAGATTTAAGATATTTAATTTGTAATCAGATTTTTAATAGCATGTACAGTTTTTGAACATTTCTTTTTTAAAACTTGCTGTAGTTTCCACATTTTTGACACCAACAACACAAATTTGCACAGATGTTGGCAGCAAAGTGTTGTGGCACTAATAATGTACAAACTTTGGGGATCTGAGTTACAGTAGTTTACTGAAGAACTGGATTTTTAGAGATGGGCTGAGCCATATCCCACTTAGCCTGATTCTCATGCAGGGAAACTGTTACCATCACCACGGCAACCTCAGCTGAAGCTCCCACATTTTTAACACCACAAACAATGTAATTTATGCCACTGCTCTCTCGCCAAGTTAAACTCAGGCAATAGGAGTTAGGGTCCTTGGTTTTGTGAAGCCTGTCATGTCTCACTCAGTAGCACTGACTGTAAATCACCATGACAACCTTCGAGCGTAGCTGGGTAAAAACAATTATACAGATTAGTTTCCAGTATTTGCAGCAATGAAGCTCAGCTTCAGCCTTTGAGAAGCCGCCAATGCAGTTAAGCGTCATCCCAGAAGCCAGCACTGTGTCTCTGGAAGCCTCATAGTCTGGATTAATGGGTTGGTTACAGAGATGACGTGTTACTGGGTGGACACACAGCCAACATAACATAAGAATACTCACGTTAGCTCCAGCATTAATTAATGCTCTGACACAGGCTACATGTCCTGACAGGCAGGCTTCATGGAGAGGGCTCACATGGTCGATGGTGACAATGTTGGCATGATAGCCCTACAAAATAAAAGCACACTGCATCATGACTTTATCTGTCAAAGAAGCACACTGCACTACACCCTACTTATTTGACTTGATTTGAATCAATCCTGACTTAACAACAGTGACTGAAGTATTAGCACGATTCCCAGTGTCTGCTGCTGGGAAAATCATCATGCCAAACTCAATGTCATACCAATTATTCATGTATGCCATGACGGTTAGGATAATACATTAAATCATAGCCAGTGGTGTAACACAAAAATAGAATACGAACTAGAAAGCAAAGAGTGCAGACATAGACCAACCAAGGCAGAACATTTTCCCAAAATTAGAAGTTCACCAGAGCATCTCCTGCCAGCCACAAATCAAACTGGACAACCATTCAGCTATTGGGTCACCCTGCTTATTTCAAATCTTTTTGCATTCATGGAGATATGTTTGAGCTTTTGCCACAATGGTGAAGAACACTTTAAAAAATCATAGTTCCAGATACTGATCCAGATCACTCTCAAAACTGAATGGTTTCTAAGTTAGAGCAGGAGCCGTCTCTGGGGAAAAAAAAAAAAGAACTTTTCAGGTAATGCTGCTAACAAACAAACTGAACCAAAATCATAACCTCCTGGGCAGAGGTAATAAAGGCAGTTGAGCCATCTGTAGTACAAAATATTGAATATGCAAGT
Source organism: Psettodes erumei (assembly GCA_016785225.1). Lineage (NCBI taxonomy): Eukaryota > Metazoa > Chordata > Actinopteri > Pleuronectiformes > Psettodidae > Psettodes > Psettodes erumei. The sequence goes on along the minus strand of JAFBJZ010000902.1, from coordinate 331,908 downwards.
ACTAATAAGAATAACTGACTATGGATGGCAAAAAACTCAGAGTAGTAAAAACAGTCTAATAAAGCCAGAAGTTAGAGGGGTCAGCAGTTTGATGCGTATCAACCAAACTGTGTGTGTGTGTGTGTGTGTGTGTGTGTGTGTGTGTGTGTGTGTGTGTGTGTGTGTGTGTGTGTGTGTGTGTGTGTGTGTGTGTGTGTGTGTGTGTGTGTGTGTGTGTGTGTGTGTGTGTGTGCATGCGTGTATGTGCGTGTGTGTGTGTGTGTGTGTGTGTGTGTGTGTGTGTGTGTGTGCATGTGTGTTTAAGGGTTCTACCTGGGCCAGCAGAGTGCGCAGGGCAAGCAGTCTGCCCTGAGAAGCTGCTTCATGGAGAGGGGAGCGGTCTGCCCAGGACCCTGGACACATGCAGAGAGACAAGTTAAGAGACACTTAACTGAGTTGTACTCATGATACACCTATTGATTATCAATTATTAATGTGATTAAAACTCCCAGAGGTAATATCACAAAAGACATAGAGAACAGAAGTATGCAGATGATACAGAATACAGAACCTTTAATATACTATAAACTTGTGCACTATGAAATCAGGGGTTGTCAGAACAAGCAGACTTTCTCCTTCATGTTTCAGTATGGACTCAGTCCTGTGCTTGGGCCAACACCATCCACCACCTCACCATTAAGATGACACCTAATTATGCTGCCTTTGCTAGTTTACACTGAACCAAATCAAAGGCGTCACGATGTCCCCCTGACTGTGGATGCCTGTCTGGAACCAGAGGCCTGACATGTAACACAGCAGCATCAGCGACTTCCCTTTTAGACTGCTGGTGATTCACACTGCCTCTGATGCTGCCTTAAAACACAACAACAATGCCCCCCACTTCCTGTTCGTACCGTTATTACACAATGGAATGAAGGCTGTATACAAGTGGCTCATAAGTCAGCTATTTGATTGGAAAATACTTAATACCAATAAAGATAATCAAATATTCTCAACAATTTATAGACCCCATGCTACGTCTCCAGAAAGTGATGTGTGGAATTTGAACACTCTGACCTGGGTAACCCCCAGGGAAGTATCAAATCCAGCGAGACTCCATGGCAGACAGCAGTGGACAGTGAAAGCAACACACATTCTATATCATCAAACACCTACAGCGACAGAGCTGATTGAATCATAGACACTGTACATGAAGCAGGTGAAAGTACTCATTTTGAATGAAGCGCTAGAGTTCTGCTCTCTGTAGTTATATTTAGTGCCAGTGAGAGCACCAACAGCTGTGGCAGCAGTGACTGCACCACACCAACACACACCATCTCAACAACAACGTACCAATATCTCCATCTCCCCATGGCACGTCCAGCCACTGGTAGATGTATGACATCTCCAAACAGGTGGAAGGGAGAGGACCTCCACGCCTTTCTCTTGTCGTCGTGTACTGAAAACTGACAACACGCCTGCAAATGCTAAAAATAGTACCAGCCAGTGGCTTCCAGTGGGAGAGGGGTCGCTATGGCACTATCTCGTGTCTCTAGTGGCGTAACACACTGGGCCCAGTAAAGACAAAGTGTTTACCTAGCCACATTTTCAACACTAAGTGAGGTGCAGGGCAGTAACAGTTAGAGAATCATCTCTTAGAATAAACACAGTGGACCGTGTAAGTACAGGTGCTGAATATAAACACCTTACGCTACATTAAATGCTTTCCTGATACTGGCCAAAATTATGCTGATTTTAATATTGTACAGTACTTCTCTGGCTCACAGTGATAGATTATCAGTTAGTGGTTCTCAGAAAGCAACAAAATATTCATATCCAAACAGCCACTCTGCTGCTTACTCTGGTCATGGTGACACTGGGTCAAGATTTCACTCTAGCACATATGGAGTTGTAACCTTGCAATAATGGCAATGTGTTGGTGGGTTCAGGAGCTGATGATGATTAATAAGAGTAGGACACCTCTCTGTGATATTTGGTTGTGACAATCCTCCATGTAACGCCCTGCAAAAACTTCAATTCAAAAATTATTAAAAAAAAAAAAAAAAGCAATGCACTGTCTATCAGAGTGAATGTAGTACTTGTATAGAAAATAATGTTGTGTGTGTATAAATGTATTTACTTTACTAAAGTCTGCACTGAGTTTGTCTTCTGCGTTATATTTTCAATCTCTGTTTCTCCGGCAGCAGCAGAGTAAACACCGACCTTGGCTGGTCAGAATGCCCCAGCAGGCCTTCTTCCTCTCCGGGCCTTGTTGGAGCAGCGGTCCGGCGTCAGCACCTCTCTTCCGGGACACCTCCGGTGGTCCGGGCGGAGCGTCTGGCATGTTCCCACGGACTGTCCTCACGGGTTTACCTCTCAAATAACACTGGACGAGACAGCCGAGCGCTGGCAGCCTGCGGACGGGGGGGCACTGGAGCGATGTGATTGGCTGAACGGCTTTGTTGCTGTTGTGGTCAGAGTGCGTGAGCGCCTCACATGCGCGCCCACGTGTGGATGACAGAGGCTATTTGTGGAGTTGAAGTGGCGGCGCTGGGAGCGTCGTCATGTATTCATGTCTGATCTTTAACTCTGTGTGCATTACATTAAATCACATCACATTTGACCATGTAGTTCTGTTCTGATATTATTATGATTATGATTGTTATAGCATTTTAAACACGGCCCATTCGTTCCAAAATGTGCTTCAGTCAGAGATGGATGTTTAGATTCATAAATAGCTCCTTAAATGTCACCTTGCCTCTGATAGAAAAATGAATTCATCTGGGTTTTGGACTGGTCGAGCAAAACAATGTATGAAAATGTCTTGGGCTGGGGAGAGTTGTGATTTTTTTTACTAAATGTACAGGCTACTCTAAATGGTTACTAAATAACAAAACAAAAAGAGATACTTTTCTGATTAGTAAATAGATAATGGAAATCGTCATCCTGAAATACATTCATCTTCCACATAACGTTTGTAATTACAAATAATAACACATAAGCCTTGGGGCAGTTTGTTGCCAGCTCTGCTCCACATTTAGACATCTCAGTTTTAACCTAGATGCTTATTTTGTTTTGTTTTGCCCTGTCTTACTATCACTATTTGGTGCTGGAGAGAAACTGCCCCCTCTACTGCATGTTTTGTGAATAAAATATTGTGTATTTCAGCTCTATTTTTGATTGAAGTTAATATTGATGACATTTGCTAGAAATTATTAATATGCAAATCTGTGCAAGTCCATGGATTGAGGACAGCTTTTTCATTCATCATGTTTAACTTGATAAAGTTTCACATCTCAGGGCTCAGGTTTAGACTGAGGATAAATTTTGACATAATTTACAAAAAACAACAAAAAAAAATCACAAAGACACAGACGTTCCAATGTCAACTTTTATTACAAATCATAAATGAATAAAACCAGTGTATTGTGTGTGACAGTCATCAGTTTGTGCCTGTGCTTGTTGTCTGTCGTGTGTGTGTGTGTGTGTGTGTGTGTGTGTGTTTCCAGCTTGTGTTGGATGTGTGTTTGTGTTGTCTAATAGCTCTTGGTGGTCTCGTATGTGTCTGGGAAAGGGATGCTGACATGTCCACTTCCAGCTACCAGAGGCAGGATTCCAGCGTTGGGAACAACATTCCATGACAGCGTCAGAGTGATGTTCTTATTGGCTCTGGAGAGGAGACAGTGTCAGTCAGCCAATCACATTTCACTGCACATAAATAAGCATGTCAGAGTTAGTGACACTGCTCTGAGGAATCATGAAGAGTCATTCAGCTTGTGACAACAGTGTCAGCGTGTTAGCAAGTGTGACAAAATAACCCTGATGGCATCACCAGGGTCGTGATAATAAATAATAACTTCATTTACAGAGCAAAACAAAACATGAAAACAACCAAGTGAAAAGTTCATTTCTCTCTAAAATGCAGTGAAGTTGAAGTATAAACAGCAAAAAGTGGAAGTAATTCATTTAAATCCAGCAGATACTTTTAATTTATGATGCCACCATAAATTCTAATTTCTACTGGCACATGAGGAATATGCAGTGTAAGCAGGTTTAGTGAGATTCTTAAGCCTGCGCTGAGGGAAACTCTGGGTCTGTACTAATGGTCGTCACTCAGCCATGTCACTGTGTTTGAAGGTAACATATGGAGGATTCACGCTGCGCTCAGAATCATATCTGTTCACTATGCGTCTGTGGACATGAAGAAGACAGAGTCAAAAAATGGTGTGACTGGTCACACTGACGGGGCATCGCAGTGTGTCCTGTATCATACTCTGGATCAATTGAACGTAGTGCTGCTAAAAAGACTGGACTAAATATAGTTTTAAAAGAGACTGACTGACAGAAATGTATTTTGTTTTGAATTTTGGTGTCCCACCTGAGCCCATTCCCGTCATCGAAGAAGAAGTATTTCGACTTCATGTCTCGGAGGTTGAGTTTGGTGTTTTCACCTCGGAGGACAATCTTATCCCACAGCACCACCTGGTTCAGAGACTGAGCCACACACAGAAACACTGTAATGAGACGGGCGTCCACACAAACTTGATGCAGTCACTCAACTTAACACATGTACTGTAGCTCAGTATATATATTACATGATCTTAACATTAACAATTACTTATGAACATATTTCCTTCATATCCATATTCCAGTATAAGCATTTCTCCAGCTGCTCACTTGCCATAGATGAGGTGGGGCTGCATTACTTTAATAATATGACAACTTATAATTATTTTCCAGCTCACTGTTTGGTCTGGAATAAGACATCAGAAGACAGTGCAGCATCACATTATTCTCCAACCTAAGCTGAGCTGAGCTGAGTCTGTTTAAAAAAAGCAACCCAAAATACTCAATTTATTTTCAATTAACAGCAAGATAAACAGATAATTCTCACATTTGAGAACCTGCGACCGTTAAATGTTTTAACTTAAAAAGTATCTGAGACGAGTACGTGATTATCAAAATCGATGCTGAATCATTTTCATCAACTGATCGCAGCAGCTCTGATCTGAAGAACATGCTGGATGTAAACAGACATGATTCCTCCTCTCAGTGAAGAGCCAGCGTGTGTGTTGAACAGGACTCACATTGCTCCTTGTGGTGTACTCAGCAGACAGATAGAGAAACAGCTGTTTCACGTTCCAGTCAAAAATCGGCTGCAAATGTAGGACAAGTTAAGGAGCAGTGGGACAACCTCAGCCTGCATTAGTCCACAGTGCGGCTCCTGCTTGCAGGAACACATGCTGAGGAAGATTCTCACAGCAGGTTCTTGGGTTATGAGGCTTAAACTACCAGAGTTTCTTCGCAATGATGCGTGAGGCAGTTTAACTCCCCCTGACAACTGTGTTTACAGCTCTGCTACCTGGCCTCGCAGTTGCTGACGACTGTTTTTACATCACCTGCATGCGCCTGTCACCCTTCAGGTTATGAAATCCCCTACTCCATCTCTGGTCTGCTGACCAATCGCTGCCTCCCATTTCACACGCCTGCCTCCAATCCAGGTGGGACTGGGTATTTTTCGTTGTTTGTCCTGTTAGATCTCTAAAACCCATGATGAGACATGACATGACAGAGTCATGTTTCTTTTCTAACTGAATCCTCCTGTGTTTGATAGACTTCGATGATCTGAGTGATGTCTGTGTTTTGATGCGATTGCACCGTGGCATTCGTTCAGTTAAATGTGCTCTATAACAATATGCATGTGACTGATGCACTACAGTACATGCAGCAGTCTGAAGGATATCAGCTGAGAGGTCAAAGGTGATGAAGCCCAGATCACTGCGCTCTCTGGGTCCCGTGAAGTCGTCGACGTTCTTCCTGTCAAACAGAGAGAGAAAGGATCTCATCGTTGGCTTTGCAAAGGATGAGCAGCAGCTGTTCCCAGACCCCTTCCCATCCTATGAAAAACTCCAGCTGCTTTTAGGTCGCCCTTTTCCAGTCACATTAATCAGTTTAATTAGTTTCATAATGCAGATGATGGGAAGGGAAACACCAACGCCCTGATTCATTTAACTGAGTCTGTTTGTTTTTAAATTGATATTATTTGATTTTTCACATTAGGATTTTATGTCTTTACACAAACTGTCACAGAAAAAATGTAATACTTTAGTGTGTTAAATAAATAACACAGTTAGCTGATTGGGCAGTTCATTCTTTCACTACTTCCTGCTGTGAAAAGATGGCAGACACTGTGGTTAAAGCCTCAACTCTGGAAGACACTCACTCTCACACTTGAGAAAGCCTGATTTGTTTTATGAGGGCAAGAAAACTATTAGTGACAACCAGACAACAAGAGACCAGGCCTAGTTATAAAAATCTGACATTTCTACTCATCAAAGTTGGACATGATTCATGAACTGATTCGGCTAAGTGTTTAAATCACATGTTCCCCCTGTATTTTCAATAGTTGGAGTTTACTTCTTAATCAAGTCTGATTTCTGATCCTAGATTGGTCTGGATGGAGAACATGTGATGAAATTCACACTTGAACTAGGATGTTTTCTTTTACTTCATTTCTAGTATTTTCTCTGATGAAGGAGGGACTCAAACTGAAAGTCTCTGACAAGGACGTCAACCCACGTTCACTTTCCTTCCAGCTGAGAAGAAGAGTGGCGGCTCTCCGCACTCGCTTTGCTTGTTTCTGCTGTTTCGGCTGTGCGATATGATGGTGTGATGGAGTGATCGTGACAGACACAACTCCTCCTCTTTTACCAGCCACACCAGAATCAAGTCATAGAGTACACAGAGAAGCGCAGTCATACGGCTACGACACCGCTGCCTTTACAGGTTCATGCGGCACACGACGGACACTACACCTGCGGAGACCGGTCAACAACGTTCATCACACCGCCATATGCCGATTCTGACTTTTGGTCGCATTCCCGCTTTCAGACTGAGGCAAGCTTCAGTCAGGAATCTGAGTTCCGAGCCCAAAACACGCCGAACCGGAACCCGAACCGGCAGCAGGCCGTCTGTGGACCGAGCGGCATCTTAAACGCGTCTGATAAAGTTGTACCGCGGTGCACACACAGAAGCTCGTCATGCTAACTACCAGCTGCTACGGAGGAAGCTTACAGCATCACTCTGGAGACGTGGATGTCCACGGGAACTCGTCTGTCTTTGAACGCCGTCGTGATGAAACAGCCGAACGTCAAGGCTGCCATGACGCTCAGAGAGAAGGCGAACAAGGAGTTGGCTCTGGACAGGACCGTGTTCATCTTTAAACAAGAGCCACGCACACAGGAATGACAAAGATCGCTGTTTCACACAGCCTGCCCGCCGTTAGCTAACTGCCGTGCACGGAGAGGAACGGTCAAGTGTCCTCGAATGAACACGCACTTCCTCTTGCCTTTCAAAATAGAACAACTGTCACCCGTATGTTAGACGTTGGACCATTTTACAGCGATTCCTAAAGTAATGAGACAGTCGACAAAAATCATTAGTTAGGATTTTGATTCTTGAATAGTTGTTTTGCCATTGTACTATTCGAGAATAATATCTGCTGTTTCTAACCTTGCAAATACTAGGATTTAAAGTATTTATTTCTCACACACGAGAAGAAACTGAATGTAAATCAGACAAAAAAATTAGGTTGGAAAATATCACCTTGGTCAGTGGGAAATTTTAAGTGGATTTTTTTCAGCTGTTATAATGAAAATGTATCACTGCAGTGTTAGGATTTTCTACTTCCGTTTCTGAGTGTATTATCGTTCACTTAACGCAGCAGGAAACAGGAAATGCGAGCGATGAGTAAGCGGAAGAAGTTAAAACTTTATTCATAGCATACTCAAGAACAACTACAGATTTTTTTAAACGTCTTTATTTATATCAAAGAAGTATACGAAATACAACCGGGTTCAAACAGTACTGAAGTTAGAGGTTAGAGTCTTTATCATTTATTTATCAGCAAAAATTCCATTCACAAATTCAAGCTTCTCAAATCTAAACGTTTGTTTCCATAATTTTTTATATTCAAAAACAGCTCTGTACTTTTGACTGTTGTTTGAGGTTATTGCTGCTAAAGAAGGTCAACCAATATTAAATATGCAATATGCAATAATAAAAACAACCGGTTATTAAAACACCCAGAACTGTGAATGTTTCATTAGTGTGTTCAATGATGGAACACAATGGAACACGTTGTGTTTGTTGTGTTGTGCTACATCACTGCCACCTAGCGGACAGATACAGACAGGTAGTGGGACAAGTAGAGCACGAAACACGGTCCCCAGCTCTCACTTCTACACTTTAACACTCTTTTTTTTTTTTTTTTTCAATTTTAACATTTGGGACTCAGCTAAAAATCAAATCACATTTTATGACCAATTAAAGTAGAAAACCAGGCCACACTGATATGTTTTCATGTTTTCTTTCATTTGTACACATAAAAGTTCACATACTTTGCAATCACTGCTTTAAGACACTTTTGCATAGACTCACAACATTTGTCATTTCACTGGTTTTCACTTTATCACAAATTAGTATGCAAAGCTCAATTAAACCTATAGTGCTAAGTACAAAAGTGAAACTAAAGATCAAGTCTTTTCACAACCAGAGAAGATGGTTTGATGGTTCACCCAACCTAACATATGTGTGTTTCATCAAAGATGGATTCCATTTTTCAGCATTTCTGGATGAATAGACCTGTGGGATGGATCCAGGTTTGAGTAAACATCTCACAGTGCAGAGATCAATGCTGCTTAATCAGTGAGAAAGTGTATTGGATTTTGTACTGGATGCACTTAATTATTTAAAAGCACTGCTTTCAGCCTGAGCCTGAAATTCAGACCGAGGCTGCCATAGTTTGACCTACTTCAGGAAGCAACAGTCAGTAGCTCCAGTCTATATATACAACAGCTGCTGCTTAGGTTTCACTGCTATGTCGTGTGTGTACGGTGGGGTCAAAGATGAAGAGGAGGCCACTTAAAGTTCGATCAACTTTAACCTTGATTATTACAGAAAAAGTCAGACAAATGTTGTATTCTGAGAGGCTTGAGAGGCCAAAGCTTTGTGGAGTGGAGTGGAAACAAATACCCTTGAACGTGGCAAAGACCAAGGAGGTCATAGAAAGCTTCAGTCTACTATGACAACAGTGTGCAGACCACATGAGTGCCAGCTCTCAGCTGTCAAGACATGGACTCCACAATGTTTTTTATATATGTGTATATATATATAGCAAATATTTGACTGCATACAGCTGTCCCTCATGGCTGTATGTGAAAATATAACATTCAATAAATGGAAACTTCAGCAATTCACATTTTATTAAGTTTTCACAACATTTTAGAAAAGATGCACAAGTAAACAATGTCATATACCTGATTGATTCCTATTGTGGCTGACACATTAAAAAAAACACATATATACATATTTACTGTACACACACAGTAGAATACCCCAGCTGCCACAAACAGAGGTTCATTTTTCTATTTTCAACACAAACGATCTTCACCCTGCAGACACTGACGGTAGTTTCAAATTCAACCAGGCGTGTGGACATCGTAGCAGTGATAGCAGATAGTCTCCAGTCAGTGATTCTTTATAAAAAGGAACATTCTGACATGCTGGAATAATGCTTATTGTGTAGTTGTATGTAGTTTTGTCAGATGAGAATCTTGATCAAGTGTGACAAAAAAAAAAAAATGCACTTTCCAACAGCTCCAGAGACGTGTTCATGTAGAGCTGACGGGTTCGACCTGCAGATGCGGTGCTGGCCACGTTCTGAAGAAGGAATCGCAGAAAAGGTGGAGAACGTCATTCCAGGCGCTGGATGAGCTTCTCCTCCATCATGCAGTAGAGGGCGACGTGGGACAGGTCGGAGATGAAGGCGTCGCAGGCTCGCCTGCTGACGCTCGTACAGCCCCTCAGGTCCAGCAGAGTCAGAGCGGGGAGACGCTTCAGGTAGGACAGACAGCCGTCCGTCAGCTCGCTGCAGCCTGGACACACACACACACACACACATCCATTCATTCAGAGTCATCGTCTACTCTGACGAATCGCTGAAGCGGACACAACTGCTCAACACTGATTGGTCAGGTGGAACCTCTGAGTCTCTATCATTTAAAAATCAAATCTGATGCACAAAGCATGTCTGTGGAACCGTCTATTATTCAGAACTATTTTCTATGACTATGATTTTTAAACAGAACAATTATAATTATTAATCTGTGTGAATTACACAGTCATAGTGCTGCTGGTCCAAGTGAGTGAACCTTTGTATTTAAAAGCCAGTCCAAGCTCCTTTGTCAGCAATAACCTCAGACACTGGAGGAAGTTTTGGCCATTCTGCCTACACAAGTGTTTCAGCTCAGACATATTCCTAACATGTGTGACGTGAACAGCTCTGTGAGCATCTCTGTTTTTCCTGTTAACCTTCAGCTGTTATCCTGGGGTTGTTTGCTGTGGGCGACGAGCCACAGGACCACATCGTCTGCATTTACAGACAGTAACCATTCCAAACTTTAACTTGTTTTTGACACGTGGGTCAGGCTGAAGAAGCTGCTCATACACGTCGCTGGCTCCTTTAGAACTTCTTGTTATTTTACAAAAGGAAATAATGGATTTAAAGAATAATTCACCAGTTCATTTTTTTAAGCACAATAGTCCCTCGTATCCACGTCCAAACATCAGGATCAACGTCATCTATGTCCCCGTTAACTTCTGCCATGTGATCGATCGACAGAAGCGCGAGTCAACTCAAACACTCACCTGCCAGTGTGAGCTCAGTGAGGTTGTTGCGCGTGTGTGTCCCAGCAGCCGCCAGCAGGGTGATGGACAGGTCCGTCACGTCCTTGCAGTGAGCCAGGTCCAGCCTCTCCAGCTGAGGCATGTGGCGCTGCAGCAGCCTCAGCGTGGAGTCACTGATGTCCAGGCCGGACAGACGCAGCGTCACCATGTTCCTGAGTCTGCTGCGGGACGACTCGGACCCTACGGGACAGACGCACAGACGGGCAGGAGCTGGATGAGTCCACATGGAGATTACAGGCTGAGGCGTATTAGACGTTGTGACGGCCAATGGCCCTCATTGCTTTCATCCCAGTGAAGCACAGGACTGTCCCCGTCATGACGTACTGCAGCAGCAGCAGCAGCAGCTCAAATATACTGCAGAGCACACAGTTTGATTTATCAGCAAAATGAACCATCTACTGTTGCATGCCGCTGCGCTGTCATATGGAGCATTACAGTAGAAGATTAAAGGCAGTCTACTTCTTTGCATGTTGATTTAGATTGGTTTTTGAAAAGATTTTTTAAACTTTCCTTCTGCTCTGATTTGAGTTGCACATACATCTTGACATTGTGATGTAAACGTAATCCTGGAAGATCGCAGACCTGGATGAGATGTGCCCATGAATACAACATCTACTGGTACAGGACAGGAAATAACATCAGTGCGGCCCGGTAAAAAAAAAACAGTTCCCTGGTGCAACTCTGTTCCGTACCAACAGGACCATGCTCCTCTCTGCTACTGACCGGGGGGGGTGATGATCTCTTTAATCTGGGCGTCTTTAAGGCCTTCACACCAGCGCAGGTCCAGGTGCCGCAGGTAGGGCAGCGTGGGAGAGACCAGCGCTGACAGACAGGACCAGGACAGACCGGTCACCCTGAGCTCCCTCAGACCTGACGGACACAGAGAGAGATGGGGCGGGGGGGTGAAATGAGACACGCGGGGAAAGCAGCGTCCGGGTGTATACGCTCGTTGGTCTGTTTGTACCTGGGAGCCTGGTGAGCAGACAGTTGAGCTGTCTTTTGGCCAGGGGTGTCCAGGACAGGTCCAGAGAGGCGGGCTGGCGTTTGATGATACCGGCCAGGGCCTGGTTGCTGAGCGGGCTGCACCGACTCACGTCCACGTGGCTCCACAGACGCTTGTCACAGCTCCTGCACAGGACGACGAGACAGGGCCGGTTTGAAGCTGTGTCACGGCACGCCTTCTTGTCCACGCTGCGGGCTGGGGACAAACGCGCGGGACGTACCACTTGTACCAGGCCTTGCAGACGGTCATGCAGGCCAGCAGCTCGGCTCTGGTCAGGTATCTGAACACGGACACCCACACCTCCTTCTCCCCTCCTCTCTCGTTCCCCACGTCCTTAAAGGATGGCAGCGACAGCAGGGAGGAGGAGCCGGGAGGGGCGGCGGCTTCCTGTTCCTCTGAGGAAGACGCAGAGCAGTCTCTGGTGCCTCTGTCGCTGAGGTTACCCCGCAGACGCGGCCTCAAAGATAAACAACAAAATATCAAATGAAGTGGGGGATAATAATTTCACATGCACGCATAAAAGACTGGCTCTGGATAAAAAAAAAAAAACAGCACATATATGATTTGGAAAATGTTCACATGTTTAGTTTCTTTTGAACCAGAGGAATTTACAGAAAGTTTGTGGGACACAACTCTCATTACCAAAAGCCCCACACGAGGGGCTGAGGTCACACAAAAGCACTGCCCGTCACAGGTTGGGATTGTTTTGCATTGCATTGGCTGCCTGTTACAAGCAGGCGTGGCCAGAGCGCAGACAACAGAGGACGGAGTGTGAGAGTGAACGTATGGCTGCTGTTGTGAGCGGCAGATCACGATGTTGAAATCTGACAGAGTGATGTAACATGAGCGCTGAAAATAAGAAGGGAGGTCTACCTGCCAGGTCCTCTGGGGGTCAGGCCGTCGGCCGCGGCGTCGGCGCCCTTCAGTCGGGACGGTTTGGACAGCGCCGTCTTCCGCTGGATGAAGCCCTGCTGACCTCCGACACCCAGCGTGGCCATCCTGGGCCCCATGGCTGCTTCTAGCTTGGGAACTATGGAGCCTGAGCGGCGACAGTTCAGTCATGGGTCGTGAACGTACAGGACGCCGACAGCCTTTGAACTGATGAGACAGGACGTGTCTTACCGGACTGTCTCTTGGCCTTGTGGGGGCGCTGTAGGGTGACAGTCAGGTAGGAGCCGCTCAGCAGGTCGTCATTCAGGTCGGACACCAGGAGGACCGGCGGCTCTGGGTCCGAATCCCAGCGCCCTTCATCCTCCGCCTCCTCCTCGTCTTCTTCCTCCTCTTCATCTTCCAGCGTGTCCATCTCCTCCTCCTCCTCAGGGTCAAACTCCTGCTCCTCGCTGTCCTCGTTTTCATCCTCATCATCGTCGGTCCTGCGCCGCCTCCTGCGTCGACTGTGCTGCTGCTCTCTGTCCCCGTCCTCGCTGTCCTCCTCTTCCTCGTCGTCGTCCTCGTCCTCGTCGTCCGACTCCTCGGACTCGTCCCCTCTGCGCTGCATCCTGGAGCCCCCCCGCAGCCTCACCCCCCGCCCCCGCCGCCCGCTCTCCCTCATGCCCATCCCTCGCTTCAGCTTGAGGAGGGAGGAGGAGCCAGAGATCATGATGCCTCCTCTGCTCCCTCTGTGGCCTGAGCCTCCTCTCAGCAGGCCTCTCCTGTTGGCACTGAAGCCCCTCCTGGAGGAGTGGCCCCCCCCGCGAGCATGGAGCGCCATCTTCCTCCTCTGAGAGGCTGCAGAGAGATGGATGGGGCAGACGATCAGGCCAGAGTCCCAGAGAGAACTATTCTTTCGTTCTGTTCTTAAGTAACGCTCGCTAAGGCGCCTCCAACAAACCTTCGTCGTCGTCGTCACTGGCTGAGTCATCGCCATCGTGGCTGTGTCTCTGCCGTCGGTAAATCTTAGCCATACGAGCGTCCAGCAGGGAGGAAGCTTTGCGCTTCTGGAGACGCAGGGGAAGAGGGAAAAAGGCGGGAACGACGGAAGGAAGGGTGGAATTGAATGCAAGACGTAGAAAGGGAAGAGCAGACACCTTCAGTCAAAAGAGCATTCAGAGTCAAAGTGGAGACACTCACCACTGGGTGGCCTTCACCTTTGTCACCTCGAGACTGCTGGAGGAAGAGGAGGGAGATATCAGGAGAGAGGACTGACAACAGATTTGTTTGCATCAGCTGCTACTGTGTTGTGCAGATGATGAGTAATTGGGAACCTTTAACTCATCTGTCAAAGTCTTGTGAAATAAACATTAGACACAGTTTAGGTTGTACAGAGCGTCAAGTCATGTGGAGTACATCATCATGCTTCTACCATGGACCAAACCAAAAGAAACGTTTCAAAAATTCAAAGGAAGAAAACTTTTCTAAAAGAAAGTTCTGGAAATCTGCATTCCACTCCTCTTCATCGGCCACTTTCCCATGAAGGCAAAGTGCTCCCAGACTTTTGGACCCCACTGCAACACAGAGCTGAGGATCAGAAGCAGTTTAAGAGCAAACCTCTTCACTTTCAATGCAGCACATTCAAGCTAAACAACACAAAATTCTAATTTGAACCATTCGCAACTCTACTTATCCCTTCACAGCCACAGTTTACCATCTTCTAAGCTACTTCCAGCATGATATCACTCAAACTGATTTCATGAACACGACAGTGACTTCTGTGAAGTTCAGTGACCTCCCCAGTCACCGGACCTGAATCCAATCAAATCGTGGTAGAAGGCGACATGATGCGATGATGTCAACGTGGAGCAGAACCTCAGACGAAAGGTTCCCACGTTTTCTGGAATCCATGACAAGAACAACTGAGGCTGTTTGACAGCAAAAGGAGGAACTACGCAATAGTGTTCCTAATAAAGTGCTCAGTGAGGGAATTGTTTGTTTTCCCAGGACTACCACTGGCTCAACAGCTGAAGCAATGGATTTAGATACCCTTCAATTATTTTTCTTCATTTCACATCATGAGGAGCGGCGGGCCGACCGTCACCTGACAGGAAGAGCAGGTCAGCTGTCAGGACGGACGCCGCCCACTGAACAACGAGCTTCTCCAACATACACGGATCCAGTGGAGACGGACGTGTCAGGCAGTGTTCGTCTAATACATGTATAAGTTTACTGTAAGCAGCTTTACAGTATTCAGACTGATGCACTTTTATGATTCTTCAAGCTCCGTGCCTAAGCACATTCAATATGAGATAAAATAATGCATCAAGTATTAGAGTCTGAGCTTTACTTTGGGTTTACAGCGAGACCTGTGTGCGACGCTGGTCTAACTGTTTCTTGAGCAGCTGACTGTATGTGCCATGTCACAAAATGAACAACTAATAAAAGGTTGGCTTAAATGAGGCTACACAATCTCCGTTATGATGAGCTGTGAGACGAGTGGAAAGCATGGAGGAGGAGACGCTCATGAAAACCAAACGCCGCCCTCGTCTCTTCTCTTGAAAGAGATGGAAAGGGGGAAAAAAAAAAGGGGTTGGAGTGCACACGACAGACGGCTGGACATACGCAGAGTAGGCGGCACCTCTCACCAGTCTCGAGCTGATTGGCTGAGAAGGCAGAGGGGCCGCCACCAACAGAAGTGATGCTGAGGAGGAGGAGGAAGAAGAGCAGGAGGGAAGAGGAGGAGGGAAGAAGCCACAGCGAACCACCTCCCCGTCCTGCTGGGAGCCCACGGGACCCCCTATGGTGGCAGAGGGCCCGGGGCCCAGCCGGAGGACCAGGGGGCCGTGGGGCCGGATGTGCTGCCGGTGGCTGGCAGCCAACGACTCATCGCTGCCTGATGACTGACGGAGTTAAATTAAATTCAAAGGAGGTCCACATTAAAGCAACCAAAAGTAAAAGCAAAAGTAAAAGCAAAAAAACCCCAAAATGAAATAATGGAAATAAACAGACAAGAGACACACAATACCTGTTAGCTTTGACACACTGCAAGTGTGTGTGTGTGTGTGTGTGTGTGTGTGTGTGTGTGTGTATGCCGGGTTGATAAGACTTGTGCGTGACGTATGAATGTGTGTGTGTGTATGCCGGATTGATTGACCTGTGCGTGACATGTGCACGTATGTGGATGTGGATGTGTGCGTGTGTGTGTGTGTGTGTGTGTGTGTGTGTGCGCGTGCGTACCTCTGGGTCAGTGATTCCTTGGACACACTTTGGGCACTCCCAACAGCTGGGTAGGTCTTTATTCACCACTCCTTCACCCTGGACCTTCAGACACACACGCAGACACATGATCAGAAGAAGGACCAATCAGGACGTTTAAATTAAATCCCTTACATACGGACGCAGCTGATTCAGAGTCAGACCGAGCTTGTGTGGAGTCCACACTGGCAGCAGACCTCCAAACAGCTGAAGTGTTTGCATAATGTGGTGAGCATTTGTGTTGTTCTTGTGACATCATCAGCCTAAATGATGTAACAAACAGCCGTCACGTCTGGTGTGTATATCAGCTGTGGGTTCCTTGTACCTGATGATGGTTCTAAAGTAAAGTTATATGTGTAGACTACTACTGGATCTCCTAGTTACCTGACTGCTTGGATCTAGTTTTGTTCTGCTACTGTCAGCATCTTTAAGCACCTATCACCACATGTTCATGAAGCCAGACACATGCTGCTCTGACAATCGTTTCTTTGTGTTCAGTGCGCTGCTTGGTGTGTGTGTGTGTGTGTGTGTGTGTGTGTGCGTGTGCGTGTGTGTGTGTGTGTGTGCGTGTGTGGGGGGGGGGGCTGACCGTGAGGCAGGCGGGATGGACGATCTGTGCACAGTTGGAACACTCCATCAGTGTGAGGGCAGGGTCGCCGCTTTCCTCCTGGTTGGGCTCCTTGCAGATCTCGCACACTGCAGAGAGGGGGAGGCCCGGCTGGAGGGAGCACAGGGCCAGTTCCAAATAAAACACACACATTCCAGGATGAACGGACCGACAGAGGAGCCCCGGTTCACTCACAGAGAGACACTGCCGCAGCACGCACGTCTGCTTGAGCTTCCCCGGGCCACCGAACTTCTTCATGTCCCGGCAGAAGTTACAGTCTCCGCATTCGGGTCTCATGCAGGCTTCACAGCGCTTGCACCTGCACAGAAGAAGAGCAGCACATGATCAATGATGACTTTAAATGGTTGCGATGGTATTGGTTGAGCTACATTGAGAAGAATCCTTAAAACATTCACACACACGTGCGTGCCTTGTTACCTGACTCTGCGCCGCCTCAGCACCGACATGGAGGAGGCTGGCTTCTGTGGTCGTGGGATGATGGTGGTGGTGGCCAGTTTAGGACGAGCAGGAGGCGGTGGAGGAGGAGGCGGCTGGTACCATGAGGGCTGGCGGCAGGGGGAGGAGACACAAGTCAAGAAGAAATGAAGAACTGAGCTAGAAATGAATGAATGCTGGCGAGCAGTGGTACAGGTGTGGTATATCTGATGAAGGATGCAACCTGATGATAAGCAGGCGACTCTGTCCTGTCCTCTGTCCTATTGTCACATTTTGTCTGCACTCTGATTGGTTATCTCTCTGGAGGCCCACCCCTGGCTGGCAAGTGGCAGCATGTGTGACTTCTGCTCAGTTAATCAGCTTTGTTGGACCGAACCAAATTTAACGGAGGATAGGGGTGACTTCACTTGGGTTTTGTAGAATTACTGTCAGCTCCTCACGCATTTGTTTTTCTCAGTCTAGCTGGATAAATCACCTCCATGACACACTGGCCACTTGTAGGAGTGGGAGTAAATATACGGACGACGGGCCCAAATTCTCCTGTCACCGCAAGCGTCATGGTCGAACCGAGTGTTGTGCAGGGACAGGTGAGGACACCCAGGTGTCGCATTTGACCTATTCCGTTCACCTCGGCTTACCCTCTTTGGCCACCTGATGATAGGTTTTCCTGTGTAGGACAGTTTGGGATTGTCGTTGGCGTGTTCTTTCAGTAGAGCCTGCAAGAAAGGTGGGAGAGGACAATTCCTGTTAGCAGGACAGCGTGCGATAATCAAGAAGACAGCACCTGTGTAATAACACACACATGCATCATACCTTGATGTGTGTGATGAGGGCCGGAGCGTTGTGTATCCCTGCTGGGACGCACTTCTTGCTGGAGGGCAGAGCCTCCAGTTTACCCAGCAGGCTCCACAGTCCCTCCAGCTCCAGGACAGTCAGGTGAACTTTGGCTGCAGGTTTGTCAGACTGCTGCTCCGAGGCGCCTTCGTCGCTGACGCCGCTGCCCTCCTCCATCAACTGCTCCCCCGCTGGTTCCGAGCCGGACGGCTTCTTCAGACCTGACGGCGGGAATGAGTTACGCACCCTCTTTGCAAACAACCCACGCGAGTGAGCTGCTGCCAAACACCCCCGGGTTCATACCAATGCCCAGCGAGTGTTTCTGGAACTCGGGCGTCAGGTAGGAGGTCTTGGTCAGACTGAAGACGTAACGCTCCAACACGTACCAGCACATCTCATAGTAGAAGGGGTAGCGAAACTTCACGGGAACCTGCACGGAGATGAGAGCGAAGCATTTCAACATGAGTCGCTCCGCCGCTCGCCGCCATTCCCAGTTCACCAGCCGGCCCGTCTGCACCTACCCGCGTCCGGTCCTCTATGTTACAGATGTTGAGCTGCGTGGAGATGTTGAAGCTGTGCAGGAAGTTTCCTCCGAACACCATGGAGTCCACAGGGGTGTAAACAGCATGAATCCAGCCTGAGCATATAACAGGGGTCATCAATTTACTTTAAGTTTCAGTCCTTAACAATAAATCCAATACGAACAGGGCTCGTAAAACAGAGGAGAATCAAAAGTTGTCAGTACAGTGGGATAAAAACACAGCGCATATCAGATAAAAGTTTTAAACGACACTAAAGAGTTTGCCTGTCTGATGTAGGGGTATAAGCAGATTGTTGTAGCTCCAGCAGCTGACGTAGGCCGGCAAGTACCAGAGCAATATGTGCATAACGCCTGGTACCAGCTGCTGGAGGGAGCTCTGACTGATGCCGACAGTGAGTCCCGGTGGACAAGGCACGATGCTGACTTTCTGTAAATCAGTGGGAGACAGGAGTGATCTGATTCTGGATATTTGTTTAAGTTTAAAGAGAGTGAGCGAACGGAGGTTTTCACCTGGAGTCAAAACAAAGTTGTGCATCGAGAGCAACTCCAAGATTTCTGGCAGATTCCTTCGCGTTTTCCACAGTGGCGCTAAGCTAACTGTGGGGAGGGCTGGCAGAAACTGTGGGAGCCATCATAATAACCTCACGTTTCAAGAAGTTGTGGACCTGCCAACATTTGACATCACTGACGCAGGCAAGGAGATTATCCAGAGAGCTGGACATGTAACTGAGTGGTGAGAGATGCCACTGACTGAGAGGACGTGAGTACGTTGAACGGACAGAGCCTTGAGGGACACGTGTCTGTCCCATCGCAGAAGTCGGTCACCTGAGGGGATGATGAGGGTGCAGCCCTGCTTCAGTTCGACCCTCTGACAGTCGGACGCTCGGTCCCCCAGGAAAACGTCCCCCTGTTTCCCCGAGAGCACCCAGTTCTCGTACAGCTCCAGGTTCTGAGGGGTGGGAGGGATGAGCCAGAACACCTGGAAACACACATTGCATTGACATTGTAGGATCTGCGCTGTGCGACGGTCCAGATCGCGACGACGTCAAACATCCAATCGAGGCTTTCAGTTCAAAATTCAGCCGCTCGGTGAGCCCGGAACGACAACAGAGGCCGGGCCCCCCGCAGACCCACCTTTCCCCCTCTCAGGATGTGATACCACACAGACGTCCCTCCGAAGTCAATGTGGAAGTCGGTGTAGCAGCCCTCCACGCTCATCAGGCAGTATCTGCGCAGACAAAACCACGTCACACATCAAAACTCAAGTCACGTAAAGCAATCTAATGAGTTCGATGATGAATTCTGCAGGAAGTGACTCCAGAGAAAGAGAAAGAGGACTTACTTCTGGACTTTGGGGTACTGCATGTCGTTGATACAGTTGGTGGAGTCTCTCTGTCTTTCCTTCAGGTGCCGAGGCCACATGTTGTCCACCCAGTCTATCAGATCCACCTACACAAGCAAACGCACGATAAAGAATAGAGGCAGCAGAGCGAGTACCCGGGGGCGGGCAGGCTCACGGCGGCGATGCAGCGGGACGTACTGTGGCGGGCCTCTTGACCAGGTTCTCCAGCTTGGTGTGGCTGAACTCCAGGCTGATGACATTGTAGAGCTTCTCCCTCTGAGAAGGAGGGGTCTCGTAGTAACGTGTCCACTGGGCCATGGACATCTCCGTCCCCTTCTGCGTGCTCACGTCCATCACGTCTATCATACGTCTGCTACCTGAGAGGGGGTTTTCCCGCAGTGGTTAGTTAGGAGTGAACCTGAGCTATTTAATTCAACTCTTCAATCTCAAGTCTTACCCACGAACATCTTGACGTCGTTGACGCTGAAGTCAGGATCGGGCATCCTACAGAACGACAAGAGGTTATTCAGCGTATGAGCAGGCTCATATTTTCAGGTTGGATGAAGTAGTAAGGTGGAAGTGGACGAGGAGGAGGAAGGAGGGAGGGCGCCTACTTGATTCCCAGCCCGTCCGGCTTCTCAAAGATGAGGGGGTCCCTGAGGCCACCTCTCTGGATGAACTCATATGTGAAATCTGAGAGATACCAGAAGAAAAACATGTCCATCCTTTGTATGATACACACTCCAAAAAAGATTTTTCATTTATTTCAACAATAATTGTTAAGTCCTCCTGCAAAGCTCACTTTCTTCTGATTGGTTAAAAATCTGCTCACCACACCACCCCTCATCCTCCACTGTGGAAAACTAAGTGACTGAACAGAACTGACCAGATCCATCTGTACATGATTTGCAATATGATAATGCACCCCTTGTTTTTATATTTATTTATTATATTTATTTGGTTCCAAGCAAGTCCCAAGTCATTTTAGTTTTCTCTTGTAGAGTTCTTAGTTAAGGCAAGTCAAGTGTCTGTTTCTCTACTGCATCAGGCTTTGAGGGAAAGTAATGGCTCAGCAGCAGCAGCATTTAGATATATTCAGTACTTTGAGTTCAATGTTGAGTGAACTAGATATACAGTCAAGCCTGAAATGATTCATACCCCTGGCAAATTTTGACTTAAAGTTAATTTTATTCAACCAGCAAGTTTTTTTTCTTGTTTGGAAATGGCACAGACGTCTCCCAGAAGATAATAAGACTAGTTTGTAAAGGGTATGAATAATTTTGGACATGCCACTTTTTGTTTAAATGTAAATAAAAGCTAAGAAATATTTTTTCCCCACAATGATGCCTCTTGTACATCATCTTATTATCTTCTGGGAGACGCCTGTATCATTTCCAAACAAGAAAAAAACTTGCTGGTTGAATAAAAGTAACTTTAAGTCAACATTTGCCAGGGGTATGAATCATTTCAGGCTTGACTGTGTGTGTGTGTGTGTGTGTGTGTATATATAGTGTTTGTCAAATTTATTCGACCACCACCCAGTGTGGCCTAGCAGTATTGCTGATTACCAAAATATTTTTTTATTTTATTAAGAACATGTTTTTTGTTTTATTTTGTTTCTGTAATGGTTAATCCACCAATATTCACAAGCTCTTAAATCAAAATGATATTTTAATGCTAAAATTTAGTTATTGTTATCATTCATTAACTTTTAAATATAATGTTTTACAAAAAAAACAGTAAAGCACATTATGTCTTGATTGAGATGCCAAATTAGTTATTTACTTGCATTCCAGAACAGAACTATTTGTTTTAGTGGTTGTATGTTACTCTTTATTCATTTCTGACTTCTCACAATTCCAGTGTGCTGGCTCTAAAGTGGGAGGAATAAGAAGGTGAATTCAGCTTGAATTGAACAACTGAACTGATGGACCAGCAAAATTAAAGTCCAGAACTGAATCCTATCTAACGGATCTGAGATTTATTGAATTCAAAAACAGATCGCAAAAAAGTTTCATCCAAATCAAGTCTCTGAGAACAGCTGGAAACTATTTGGAGCTCAAGACTGTTGAAAAGAACATAAAACAACACCAGCAAGAATGCAAACTGTTAACACGGCCAAAGGAGGTCATACAAAATGCTCCGATTTTTGGTTTATATATGTGAATAAGGACTATTTAGTTGTTCTAATAATAACAAGACAATTTTTAGTTTGAAACAAGTTTTTCCATCTTTTCTCGTTTTTATGAATGGTGGTCTAATGAATTTGTTAAGCACTCTGTGTGTGTGTGTGTGTGTGTGTGTGTGTGTGTGTATACATATATACAGTTTAACTGATAAAAAGGCCTTCAGCCTTTTCCATCCTGAGATTCAGGATAGAAAGAGCAGAAGCCTCACTGACTGACTGACTGTACCTCTTCCCTCCATGCGAATGACCCGCTCAGAGCTGAACCTCTGACTGTTGACTTTCTCCTCCAGGTCAAACATCCTCCTTCCGTCAATCTCCTCGTCTGAGATGCCGTCGTCATGGTAACGCCGCCGGGTACCAGCTCGCTAAAGAAGGGGATAAAAAGGTGCATTTTGTATTTGAGTTTTCTTTCTTCACAATTTTAACACTTTAATTTATTTATTTAACAGAGAGTCTTCACCATATTTTCAGAGTTTCAACTTCACGGTTCTCGGTCACTGTTCTCCCGCTGCATTCCTTTGTTTTCCAGGTTTTAAAAAAATTTGCAATCTGATCTGATCTGAAATGTGCTGCACACACACTGTATGTTGGGAGAAAAGTTGTGAACTGCTGAAAGTTGAGTTTCAGAATAGTGGCCCTACACTTTGCACTCTTCCTGGAGGCTGTACTTTCAGAGCTGCCTTGACAACTTGACACGGGTCATGACATGCAGGTGAGCCCAGGCTGCCTCACTCCCGACCTGCAACTCTTTCTCGCTCATGTCAGTCCGACTGATACTGGGCAGAGCCTTTTATAGTTCAGAAGAAACTTGGAGGGCAGCCTCCATCATACATTCTCTTGGATGAGATTGAGTGTCACTGTGGCTCCACCTTGAAACTCTGTTCCTCCAATTCAACATAATGAAAAGGACAGAGCGACGGACTGTCAGGTGACAGCACACAACATCTACTTGCTCGATCAATCACTGATAACCAGTAATTAAAAAATGTAATTCAAGCTAACTTTCTGCAGAGTCAGGCCTTCATATGCCAGTGCTCATGAACGAGGAAAGAGACAGAACTAGCGCACGTAACCAAAGCTGGAGTCAGTTGAAGAAAACCCGAGCAGCGCCCATTTCTTCACCCAACACAACACCAGCCTGTGAAAGCCGCGCCGACAGAGGACACATTCACTTTCACTTACCAGCCTTTTGCTGTACCGCGGCTTGGAATCATCCATTATCGCTGGGAAAGCGAGCCGTGTCCACCAGGCGTGTTAAAGTGCCCCCGCCAGCCTAGGACTGAGCTGTACCACGGCGCCACATGGCTCCGCCGGACAGTAAACAAGCGGCACCGAGGCGCGTGTTTCACGGGCTGTCCCGGTGAACGTGTTGAGCCAAGCTAAGTGCCTGCCTCCCGAGTCTGCTGTGTAACTCGAGCCAACCCAGATAACAACACGCTCTTCAACTCATATAGGTTTACCCTTTTTTATACACGTTTGATAGGGAAGCTAAATGTACGGCCCCGACTCATTTAACGGCTAACTGCATTCCTAAAATCACTGGAAGTGAACATTTAGAGAAAAGTATCACAGCATCCAGACTGTCTGGAGACTCGAGCTTTGTTCTTTGCCTTCTCCATTCCAACTAGTTTCCAGCTAATGTTAGCTTTCTGCGAGGCGCCCTGGTTATAACGGTAGCAAACTCAATTGGTTTAAAAATGTCCGCATTCGGGTATGTCTGTTAACCTGCGACAAACGTACAATGTAGCTGCTGGTAGTATAGACATGGTATGAAGTTAATGCGGTCTCCAAACAGCCGCCATTTTCCAACCCATCACAAAACATCACCAAGTCTCGCCCACAAAAGTACATTCGACCAATCACGGATTTGTCGGAGGCGCATTCATTGGACTACAGGCGTATCACTCACGTAGAAGAGTTCTAAACTGTGATTGGACAAGAGCAGCCAATAGGCGTATAAAGGAGCTGGCAAACTACCAATAACAGCACAATTTGAAAACGACCTTATGCCTTATTGGTTAATATATCCAAATGACGTAAATTAGTGGACAGACACACAATCAGTCAAAAGAAGCAGCCAATCACACAAAGATACAACAGCGTAACCACCACCCCATTACCCAATATAACTAGTCATCACTCAGAAATAAGCTTAATTGTCTTAAAAATAACTCGTTTTATGGTCCTCACCCCCATATTGATACAGATCCGTCCGCTTCAAACCGCTCGCACGGATCCCGGACGTATGACGTCTTCTGCGTCCTTTGTCTTCCCTCCACAAGGCTCACATCGCAGGGACACGTTTTGTTGCTTTCACCTCAACGAGGAAGTGCCCACAGGTCCATAAATGGAAGTGCGCTTTGAACAAACTGTTGCTGATTGGCTGGAAAATGTTGCATGGATGCTGTGATTGGTGGCAGTGGCTTGTCTTTCAAACAAGCACAGCGAAAATACGGCGAGCGAGAGGAACAAGCCAAACTGACGCGCGTTACGAACGGAATGAATGTAATTATAATTCACAATCAAACGAAAGAGAAATATCATCATCAGTCATTTTGTGTTGGGTAACAGATGGAGAGATCTTTAACAGAAATGTTTTTTACAACGTAATGACTTCCCCTATACATTGCTACAAAGTGGGCATGCTATGAATAATTCAGGCAGACAGCGAAGGACACGCACAATCACAGTAAATTTAATCAGTGTCACGGAAGCGAACAGGTGGCCAGTGCTAATTGAACCATGGTCGCTCGTCACGAGTAGTCTGGCCTCATTTCCAACCCACCCCCTTGAATCCACACGTCAGAGCCAGTGTTTATTATTTTTGGATTATTATAATATTATTAAATTTTCATTTTGCCTATCGGAAACTTGGGTAACAAAGCGGGGCCATCCTGTATTCAAGTCGAAAATCATTGACATGACCAACCCAGGTTGTAGGTGGAAAGATGTCATGTTATCTTATTTTTTTGGACATAAATTGTATCCATGTCATTTTGCCAGCAATAGGATGCTGCTCAGTGCCTCTAGTCTGGCATCAATTTGTTATTATTTGAAGCCTTGTTTTAAACTGTGGCCAGAACTCAAGAAGGCTAAAAAAAGAACTGGATAAAGAAATCTTAATATTGATTAAGAGTAGGTTGTCAATACAAGAATGACCTTTGGAAATACAGCTGTAACCCTTGAAAAAAGAAAGTGGGAAAACACAAATACACATTCATATTAAAAAGTAGAGCAGTCTTTTTTAAACAAATACACACACAACAAAGACCTGAAGAGCTAAACACCCCCAAGGCAGTTTCAGTGTAATCAAAGAAAGCAGGGCTGTGTTTATTTCTAATCTGACTACTTCACGATTTGCTTCTATTCTCAGGTCAAACAGCATCTACTGTCAGTACTATCTGAAGCAGTTCAACATCAAAACTCTGATATGTGATTCTTCTTCTTCCATTCAGTTGAAAAATTAATCGAGTAAAGGCCCACTGCGGAGTCATAACAGATGCTTCATCCAAAGCATGATTTGAATTGTATCACTATATGCGGTCAGTAGCATAAGTACTGGCACAGTGGTTTCCACATTATAACACAAATAACTGAAAAACGTAAAAAAGAATATTGACAGCTGTCTCAATTCTTACGGTACTGACTTCACAGAGATGCAACATGATGACAGGCAGGGTGGTTTTCATAGAGGTCTGTCTCAGGCTCAGTCACTTTCACCTCACTCAAATGTTGGAGCCACTGTTAATTCTTCCTTACTCACTGATAACACATCTCAATTGTTTCGACCTTCCTAATGTTTGTGAAGGCAGATCCAACTAGTCTGTGTCTGTTGAGATCATATGAGTTTCTAGTTCACTGAAGAAATTCTTTCAGGTGGAAAGCTTTGTAAGGAATATCTCAGTGGCAGGGAGACTTGGACACACAGGGCCTACAAATGAAGACATCTTTTAATATGTAATTAAAATGACATATCCTGACAGGACAGTCTGGTGTCATGAGATCTGCTCATGCCACCTAGATAACAAACTATAAATATCTTGGTGACCCACTGACTTTTCTTCTACCGTTGTCATCCAGGTCCAGTGTCCCAGTTATTCCCTCTGCACATTTAGCTAAGCTAAATTCAACACTCCTGAAAGGTCCACATTTAGACCAACATTAACTGACAAGTCTTACACCTAATACTATTCAAATTCATAAAATTACTTATCATATTGGTGTCAGAACCAAAACTGAGAAACAAACATCTCCCAAAATGGGACTTAGTGGAAAATTCATACAAATGACTGCTCGTTGTGTGTGGAGCATTTTCTTTGACCCTTTATCCTAGCTAATTTGTAAGGAGACACACATATTTTTCACTTACAGCTATACAATCAAACAATTCATTTTAACAGCTCTACAGTACAGCTCACATTTACGAAGTCTACACTGTTCCATGTTTTTGTTGGGACCATTGGTCCTTGGTTCAACTATAATTTTGAGTGGCATTGAATCAATAGTGTCTAATATTTTGCTTAATTCCTGTTTTGTCTAATGCTGACATTAGTATACAACCCTCTGTGAGTTCTGCAGTTGTCCATGAATGGTGAGCTAGATCTGTATGAGGCCGATAAATTCTGAGTTAAGATCTAATGCCTTTTAGGACAAGCGCCTGTATATCTGTCAGCTCCATTTACACATAACTAATTATCTAGACACTGCACTGAAATGGAACAGATTTTTGGAAAAAGGTTCAGAAGGGGTTAGTGGTGTTTTGTAGCCTCTATTTCTATTTTGAGTGAGCTGAAATGACAGTAACCTGAGCCCAGGCTCCATTTTGTGACCATCTGAGATCAGTCCTGCTCTGCAACATCCTCCACTGTGTGGACTCAGCTGATGGGTGGCCTCGCGCAGGTTCTCTATTTGATGAAGCTGTAGACAAATGAACCGAGTATGACAGCCAGAATCACGCAGCAGCAGAAGATCATCATTTGTTTCTGGAGAACAGGGGGAAAGGATGCAGAGACAGAAAGGAAGATGGAGTTCAGTGACCCTCGACCTTCAAATCACTCAAAGCAAACCTTAACACACCATGTCTGAGTTAATGTCACACATTTATCAAAACACATGTTTTTGATTTTTTCCTTAAATTTGTTAGAAAAGCAGTTAAATCCAGTTTATTCAGTTTCTCATTCTGAATTATTATTTTTGAGAGAGTTATTTTATTTGTGCAAATTCTTCAAAACTCCAGGAGTAATTAACACAGTAAATAAACAAAAATAAACCAAAGATTTATAATGTAATCTCTTCAGGCTTTTACTTCCTGTATGCGCCTCACACAGGAAAAAAAAGAACAAAACCAAACTTTCCATTGGACTAAGTAAGAACCTGCAGTGGGAGAAAACTGGGTCCAAAATGACAAGAGACACAGATTCATGTGATGAAGCCGTGCTACAACCTCCTGCGAAGGCAGCTGTCAGAGACATGAGAGGCCTCCCCCACATACAGTCGGTAATTCTGTAGTTTCAACTGCTAACATGTCACACAGCAAGTGAATGCTGATGGGTTTGTAGTTGTCATCGTATATTAGCTTGAGTATGAAGTGCACAGAGAACTCCATCAGACTGTGATGAAGCGACTCACTCTGCGCGCCTCCTGCTGGAACTTGGCAGCTTTCTTGGTGTCAGCCACCGCCCTCTCCACAAACCCCACAGACTGGTCCATGTTGCTCTCAATCCTGTCAATCATACCACCCTGGAGGGGAATAATGTGAGAGGAGAGACACAGAGGGACAGTTTGTAATGCTGGCTCAACTTCATCAAACCTGTGAGTAGCGATAAAATGTAATGAACAGCCTAAAGGAACATTGCACAGGTCAGCTGCGTCTTACTGTTAAAACCATCACAGTGACTGCTCAGATTATGTGTTTTTACAACAACGTGACATCATGACATATAGTTGGAAAGGTTGTCTGATGGTGGAAGTTCAATACATTATATTTCCTTATTCAAAACACGGACTCAGTTTATGATCTTGGACACAATCAGTGCTGGATGTCAGGGATGGATCAGACATACATTTGATCAACATCTTGTATTGCATTACTGGGATTCTTTTAGTTTTATTTTATGTTTTATGAATAAAGTTGGCAAAAAATCCCATTGCAGCATTTCTTTTAAGAAGAATAAGAATTACTATGGCGTATACTGCAAAGTGGCTTCTGTTTGTTGGAATGAAGTTTTGGTTTATGCTAAATAAATCAATAAGGTCAATCAATAAAATGCATTTGAAGTAAGTCATGATCCATATTGCAATGTTGTGTGAACTGAACTGATCAGGATCGAGTCTGCTGACATGGATTTACACCCAGCAACAGAAACAAGAATTCAAGAGGCAAAGCAGGAAATGGCAAAAAATGAAAAAGCAGACAAGCTGCAGGATGTCAGTCCTGTTTGAACTTGTAACTTCCATCCAGATGAAGCAAAGCCTTTCAGTTCCACTTGAATGGATGTGATATTAACTCCTGTACTCTGTAATCTTGTGAATAACAGTGGCTTTATGAAAGTGACTGTAAAGACAACAAAAGCAAGGTGTCCATTGAATGCTCCATCACGTGTATGTGTATGTGTGTATGTACCTGGTTTTCAACGAGCATGGCGATATCAACAAACATGTCATGGAGCTCTTTGATGCTGCTTTCCAGCCTCATGATGTCTTTGTGACGAGCCTCGATCTCATTCAGTGCCTGCTGGTTGATTTTGGAGTCCATAATCTGGGGAGGGGGCAGAAACAAAGACAAACAAGAAGAAGTCGGAAGGACGATGAGAATACACTAAAAAGATAAGCAAAAGGTGTCTGGCTGTCCTGTTTCATCCCACCAACCGTTCACAGCAATAATCTGTTTACTCTCGTGCCAGACAAGAGAAAGCTGCAAATTCTCACACCTCAGATGCTTGAAACAGTAAAATGATTGATTTTTGTCATCTCATGGTTTCAGCTCTGTATGTATTATTTCGCCCTATTCCCCCTCTCTGTACTTCTTGCCAGTCTTACCCCAGCAGTGAAGACAGCTGCGTTGCCTCCCTCCAGCATCTCTTCCAGTTCTTCGTCAGTTGTTGCTTTCCCCGCTGTGATGGACAGAGAGGACATTTAGAGAGATGTGTTAAATAAATATCTTTTTTTACAGCTGACGGCTTTGTTAAAATACAGAAGACAGAGGCCGATAGAAAATGATTGCATATTATAGCAACACTGTAGAACTGTAAACACTGTAAAAAAAAAAATATACAGGAAGTTGTTCTGCCACACTTTCAAGCAAAATAATGAGTGTTCGTTCCTTACAGCGCTGTCAGACTACATACACAGACAGCTTAACCAACACTGGTTCGTTTAGAATTTGTCTGAAGTGTTTGTAACAAATATCAAATTCTGATTCTGATGAAAACTGACTAATACAGACCATGCATATATGAAATAGTACATGTAAATGACAAATGGCAACAGCAAAAATGACAATATATGAAATCATGTGACTGTGGCATGTGGAAAGTACTTCTTAAGTTCCAATGTGTTGATGTAATATGCTAATGTCGTGTAACGCTTCAAGTATTTGTGCTCTCATCAAGGTTTGTGATCGTGTCATTTTTTCATCTGACTCCAGCCTGTAATGATCAGCTGTAACTCACTGATCTCCAGCTGCCGGGCGATTCGTCCTTTGCTCTTGTCTCTGAAGTCAACTTGAGCCTCATTGTACTTTGTCATCACCTCTACAAACTTCTTGGCCAGGATAGCATGCTGGAAAGAATGAAAATGCAGATGCCCTGTTAAATGATTTTAACAAACAAGGAAAGGTTTGACAACAGTCTCAAACTTCAGAACTATTCTAAACATTTTGATAGTTTCAACTTGGAGGTAAGACTCCACTGGCCTAGGAGTAATATTTTGTGCTGGCATTTCAAAGCACTGTAATGGTAGTAAATGTTTCCTCCTTGTTAATGTCATAGCAACAACAATTAAACCTCAATGGAACATTACAACTTTTCACTAAAACCACCAGAATTTATATGGACAAACATTTTGACATCAGTCAGACCAGACCTCCCTGGTCAAAGACTTATTTTAAGTTCTTCCATAGTTTTCTAAATTCTCTTTTGGTTTCTTAAATGTCCACACACATCCAGAGAGAGGAGGAGGAGCAAGAGCTTAACCAGTAAGAAAGATACAAGCATTCACCTGAACTTCACTGGCTGCTGTCCTAGGTGCTGAAAAGCTAATGTATCCTCTCAGAGCTTCTATGTTGCTACATTTAATATGCTACATGTGACAGATTCTATTTATTTCCCCTGAGGTTTCCCTTCTCTCTAGTTTTTCTGTGTGTTTTAGTGTGGTGTGTTGTTAGTGTCTTGGTGTAGTGCACCAAGATCACTGTAAAAAATGAATGAACAGAAAAAAAACCCAAAACAGTTTGCTTGCTGCAATTCCTGCAAAAATATAAGAATGTGTGAAGTCTAACCTCTTCATGCTCAACCTCTGGGTCTACACACTCAACAAGTCTGTTCAAATAAACTTCTTGTTGGACTGTCTGACCTGTGACTTGCGTATCCTGAGGTCAGCAGAGGCCCTCTCGTCTGTGTTGGACTCAAGCTGGCGCTCAATAGCTGATGTGTACACAGAGAGAGAGAGAGTAAATCAGTAATCATTGCTGTTGTCTGCCCACAGATGAGAGCTTTTCCCACACAATATACACAAAGCACAATAACACTTTTAAATAATACTGCATTAGAATAATATGCAGTGCATCTTCTCAAACATGACATCTATTGTATGCCAGGAAGAACTGATTTTGTTTTTTGTTTTGGTTTGGTTTGTTGTTCTCTTTACAGGAAATGTTATTTATTCCTAGGTTTATTTATTCTATGACTGACGGCTGAATTAGATAGTAATGATAGCTATGAGCAGCTGATACAACATGGTTTTAAGGTGACCGAATCTGATTGATACTCACATAAGTTCAGGTATTGGATCTGGGGTTGGGAATGGTATGGGAACGTCTCTACACTTATGCAATGTGGTATCCATCCACCAGATGGTTTTCAGTTTTATTTGCAGAGGTTTTCACCGCCTGTCACTGCCTGCTCCATTACCCTCTTCATTCTGTTTTAACTGGGGACTGAACTATTTTGTCACAGGGTAAAAAAAAAAAACAAAGAAAAGAAAAAGACCAAATACTGACTCTTCAGTTTGTTGCGTGCGTTGTTAGCTGACTTCTTGATCTCATTGGTGAGAGCTTCAAGGTCATCTTGTGTTTCTGAAAGAGAGAGTGAGCGCTGATATTAACACAACAGTTTATAAAGAGTGAACAGAAATAATGTTGAAAATGTGTGAGTTACTCTGGTCAGATGTGGGTGCTGACAAGATGGTGGAGTATAATTTTTTGATCTCTGAGACGCTCTCATCAATCTTGTCGATGCTGACACGGATATCTTCAATCTTGAACACACACACACACACACACACACACACACACACACACACACACAAACACACAGTAAAGAAATCAATTTTCCTTTGGAAATATGAGGACAAGACAAACACACACACACACACACAGAATACCTGAGCAAAGAAATCATCCATGAACTCCTCGTTCTCCACAGGAACCACAGTGTCATCACCTCCAGCATCACTCTTCTGTTGAACACACACACACACACACACACACACACACATTAAAAATGGGTTCATAGTGAACTTCAGAGGTAGCCCAGAATAACTACAGCACCTTTTGTATACTATATAACAGTAGTTCCCAAACTTTTTTCGGCAATGCCCCCCTTTTGTAGAGAAGAATATTTTCAAGCCACCACCACCAAACTACACACAACTAAATATACACAAATATACGCTTACAAACTCATAATTTATTTAAATCAATATGTGTGGTATATTACTATAGTACTATAGAGAAAACTTTAAATCAGTAACAAGTCCCTTTTATAGTAAAGGCATTAAAAGGGAAACTTTTACCTGTGTAACAGCAGTCATTGTTTTCAAAACTACCTCTCCATACAAAAATATCCAGTTTACTAAGTGAATGAACAAACACCTGCACTTTTCATCTGCAGGAATTACACTTTCAGCCCAGAAGTCTTTCAGTGACTTCTGTGGGCTTGCTTTGTACTGCAGATCGGCTTCAGTCAGGGATGTGGCTGTGAGACCACCACTCAGTTCATTTTCAGTGACCAGCTTTGATCTGTGTTTTGTCATGTCTGAGATTCAACTGGAGAAAGCACAGGTAAGATGTGGCAAAAGGAAGGCGTATGGTTAGTGGCTCTCTCACACTTTTGTCAAATGCACATCTGAGAAGGGCTCTATTGTCACCTGAGGAATAAAAACTCCAGCAATTTATTCCAGTGAAGTAATGTAACACTATAATATATAGATGTATAGGTGGATCAAGCATGGCTATTCTTTAATATTTGATGAGGAACAAAATAATTATTATTTCAATTCTTTAAATTACAGAGTGAGAATGAGGTTGTAATAACATGTGCAGCATTTCCCAGAAACATGTAGTTTCATGCATCCCTCTCTGTTCCTTTCACCCAGGTGTTACCCTCCCCCCAATTGTCTTTAAATATCAGTGGAAAGTTATTCAGACAGTAAAAACCATACTGTATGTCAATATATAGAGAGTGAATGTTTTGGAGGCTATCTTTGGGATAAAGAGTGACACAGTCACCTCTCCACACTGAACTCCATTATATTTGAAGGAAAGCTCTCTGCAGTGATCTGTGACAGTGGTTTAGTTCATGGGTGCGTGCTGCTGTCACATGAGGCTGCTGCATTTTTCAAGAATATGTGGCTCTGCACACCTCAAACTCAGTTCATCTAACTGCACTAATCAGTGTTAAATGATACTAGATGTTCACAACTAATATCATGACAATAACTGAATACTATGACGGCTAATTACTTTAAAATATTTTCAAACAACCTATATTCATAGAATTTCCAAGAATAAACCAAT
This sequence comes from Psettodes erumei, assembly GCA_016785225.1. Lineage (NCBI taxonomy): Eukaryota > Metazoa > Chordata > Actinopteri > Pleuronectiformes > Psettodidae > Psettodes > Psettodes erumei. The sequence continues at coordinate 299,070 of JAFBJZ010000902.1, read as the reverse complement.
ATTTTAAAATACACTCTTGTATACAGTTTGTGTCAAATCTGCCCTTTCTTATATTCATATTTCCATGTTCATACTTGTTAAGATATGCAGCAGTTTGGTGATATAATATTACTAATGTTAAACTGTCAATAGAAATATTAGACTTATCCAGACGGTGCCTCTACACATAAAATGTAGGTTGTGTGACCTACCAGCATAAAATCATATTACTGGGAGGTAATTAGAAGGTACATTAGGGCTGCTACTGCAGCAACATGTGCCCCACAGGGTAAATATTATTTATATTTGAATGTAAATTCTCCCTACCTCTTTCAGCTGCGCCAGTCGGTCCTTCATCTTGATGTTTCAATTAAAAATGTCAATAGAAAGATGGATAACAAAACAGAGAACAGTGCTTTGTCTCGCCTACAATAGCTACTAAAATGGCCTCCAATCGAGTCCAGAGGAAATGAATAGCTCCTTCAGTTAGTCCAAGTGATCTGACGAGGGGTCAGTTGTCAGATCCAGAGAGAGAGAGAGATCTGCAGACATGAATACAAAGTAAAATAAGTGGAAAAAAGAATAAAATACACATGAATAGAGGGTCTTGGTTGCTTGGATGGTCCTCTCTGAGCTAATATTTGTGCTAACCTGAGGCTCCACTAAGCCTCTATCCTCCTAAGAACGGATTAGGTCAGTAGTACTCAGGATATAAACCCTTCTCCCACAGCCTTAAACAGTGCTCATAGCCTTCAGGTTTGACTGTTTATCTGTAACAGGAAAATTATAACAGTCTTTTTATATACTATATTTGTATTTAAATAGATGTTATTTGCACACATTAGTATTTGCTGTGCTGGGCAGATAATGCCAAAGGGTCAACATGCTTTTTCTTGCCACTCTATTAAATGCGGTGGGGATCTCACTGATGAACTCTCGGCTGGTCTTGCATTTAATTCATCATTTCAAGTCAAAATACCTCGGCGTGGAAAAACTCATGTTCAAGTTTGAAATTGAAAAAAAGAAACAAAACACATTTGAAGAAGAAATGAACAAAAGTTACATATTTAAACTGTGGTAATGAAAGACAAATAGCTGATGTCACTTAATTCCTGTGTGTGTGTGTGTATGCTGAACTCAGCAACCAAAGTAACAAAAGATCATAGGAGAGAAAATTGAATTCTTTGAATTATAATCTAGAAAACTTCTCTCCTCCTGACCCATCGATAAAGATATCACCTTGACAGAAAACTGAGACAAGTGAACCCTCTGTTCCAAACACAGACTAATAACTAAAAGGCTCCTGTAATGTGTTCAGTATTACTCTTTTATTGATTGGCAAAGGGGGAGGCGGGTTCTTGGGTTCTTCTTTAGCCTATGTCCAATTGCCCTCCACCAAATTTAAAAAACAACCGGTGCAATGTTTTTTGCAATCCTGCTAAAAGACAGCCATATCAAGAAAACGTTTTAGGTGTTAAAAATAAGAGTACCCAGTCCAGAGAAATTACCTTGTGACTGTTCTATCATTAGATTAACATTAGTCTGTTAATTTAGTAAGAAGCCGTTTAATGTTGTGGTTAGTTTAGGGATATTTTTATAGGGATTAATCACCAGATTTCTTTCTTAATACCAAAAATATCTGGCAGTTATCAAGTTCAATGTAGTTTAAAATGAATAAAAGCAGCAAACCCTTACTTTTGAGAGACTAAAATCCTCAAATGTTATCTCATGTTATGTTCGTTTTCTTCATGTACTGTAATATCTTACATCATTTCCCTTCAGGGATGAATAAAGTAATCTATCTATCTATCTATCTATCTATCTATCTATCTATCTATCTATCTTGTTTTTTTCGATGTGACATTTTGGGGAAATTTCCGACAGTGTCCTGAAGGCAGCACAGCCCCTCCGCCCTTTCAGTCCAGTCCCGCCTGAGAGCTTCGTGCGAAGGCAGCGGTGTCACTTTGGTACTGACCTATGACCGTGCTCCGTGCTCCCAGCGCACAGAAAGTCCATCTGAAGGTAGGCAACACGAGCTAAAGGCTGCCGCTGGGTGCGTTTGGTCATTTATTTGGTTTGTTTGGTTATTAAATATGGAGGGGCCATGGTTTACTCCATAAACGCCCCGAACACAGACACTCAGACAAGTGCTTGTCTGTTGGGGCGTGTCACCGGCCTCATGCACGTATGATTGAAAGGATGCGTGCGGGCAGAGCATCAGAAATGCTGCATGACTGAAGCTGAAGGCTGATGAGCCTGTCTGCACCGCCCTGTTAAATATCGACAGTCTCATGCCGACTGGGTGCAGTTTATGGGTTTTTGTAATGGAGGGCTGTGATTTTTTTTTTTGTTTCATGATCTGTGCACGTGGCCTCTAACGCCGCGCATCCGCGTAAGAGTTGCGAAGGCATCCTATCACCGGCTGCTAGAAACAACAGGAGATGCCGCTGAATGCATCTGCCCTTTGTTTTCTCCATGTCTATCTGACATACCATCAAGGCTCACAGGAAACCACGCACCGCAGGGCTGGGGCCTGTGAGGCTTTCAGGAACACTCGGAAGTAGCAGCAGTGTTATGTCGGGATTGCTGCTCCTAACTCAGGGAATGCATAGATTTTGTCTTTATCAACAGCAAACTTAAATGCCTATTAAATGAAGAAGCTCAGTAAAAAAGGCGGTGATGAAATGAAATATCTTCACCTGGGGTTGGGCTGGGCAGATATTGGACAGAACTCATTTGTTCTCACCATTTTGCTCAAGTTCATTTTTGGGACAAGGTGTCCCAAATCATTACAAGCCTTATAGCCCATAGCCCGCGCCAGAATTAAATGAACAGAATTTCACTAAAATTTGAAGAATCTCATTGATTGCTGCAAGTAGGCTTTGCCTGTTCTGCATTTGCTTCTAACTCAAGATGTCTTCATGAGATCCTGGTTCAACTCACTGGAGACATCCTGTACTAGTTCCTGAATGTATATGCCACGTTTTGTTGTGAAGGGTGGGTTAATGGTTGAAACTTACATACTGTGTGTCAAAAGCTTAATTCATATGCTCGTTCTTCATAGTGTCATTATTGAGTATTAACAGTAAAGTACATATTAAAATCTGCCTGAGGGGTATGATAATGAACATTTCATTTGTTTTAAAACTATGCTCCAGTAATATTCTCTGTAATGTTGCCTGTGTCAGTTTAACAATTAATCCAAAATTGAAAGAAGTGGAAACTGTAAAATGATCAAAATGAATTGAATGAGCCTTTAAAACAGTCATTTATTATTCATCATTTCAGACAATAATTTAATAACATAATTATATCACAATAATGTGATTTTCCTTATCAATCAATATGGAGAGTGTATTTTCCGATTCATCATTTGATCTATGAAATTCCAGAAACCCACACATGACATTGTGTTTGTCAGTCAAACAGTTAGCTGACTGATGGGGTGATTGTTTAATTATTGCAGCTCCAAACTGTTCTGTACAGAGCAGCACAGCTTGTGAAATATGAATGAAATAGTTCTGCTAAATTAAGACCCAGCACTGCCTCAGAATAGAAGAGGAGCAGCCAGAGCAGCTGAAATGCAGACAGGTGCAGGCAGAGTGCACACAGCGTCGGTCCTCTTTCGAACTGACGAGTTCAAGAACTCAGGCCGCTGAGAGTCCTGCCCTTCGTTCAGGTAAAAGCAAATAGGTAATAGATAAATAACAGGTGGGTAATACATGTGAGCAGTTTGGGTAAGGATTAGTTGAGCTGTCTACAGGAACGCTCTTTGAATACAGTCCACCAGATCATGTGCTGTCTGACAAAATGACACAGGAGGAACCAATGTCCCAGGTCTTTATTAGAGCTCAATATTGGACATTAATAATCTTAGAATCAGCAGAAATAATAATAATTATTATTATTAAGAAATAATATTAAGAAGATTGGTTTGAGTATGTATGTTTGTGTGTATGTTTATGTATGTATTTAGTACTTTAGTATGACGTTATTAATATTTTAGACAGAAGATAACTGCTATCTCTGTTTTAATACAAACTTGGTTGGTAGAATTTGGCTGTAAGTGTAAACCGATCACAACTGTGGACCAGTGGACATATCTGATCATCATCTTTGTGGGCCCTGGGTAAACACTGGAAATGACCACTTTACACAAAGTGGTACTCATTTCATATCTGACCTGTTATCTCCAAAAATTATCTCCCGAATATTTAATACAACATACAGGCAGGGAGGGAAGTGAAGGAACTATTCAATCAGTTCAGCATTTTCACTTCCAATAATCCAGCCACCCAACTATCCATTCATGAAACAAAACTGTTAGGACCTCCTCGCAGAGGTCCTCCTGGTAAATTCTATAAATGGTAATAATGTTGGTTGACCTGTAGTTTTAATTATTGAACCAACCCATCACTTCTATGGTAACAAAATGTGTCTGTGGCACTGAATAAGAAAGACTCTCCATATCTAAAGCTGCCATAGAATATCTTGCCAGATTCATAGTCATGTTTATGTCCTGAAAGAAATCCTAAATTTGAAAAATGTATACATTATTTTCTTGTAGTTCTTCTACAGTGGCGATGTGTTAAGACAAAACTGAACTCATTGGGATCATTTTGTTTAAGGTAACAAAGGTAACGTAGCCTTGTGTTGTGCTTTAGCAGTCGTAAGAAGATAAACATGGATACACTTATCTGGAGTGACAGTCATTAAATCTACATGACCTAAAGCACTGGTTGAGTGAAACGACTCACAGGTCAGCAGGTTATCTCTTGACTGCGAGTGTCGCGTGTGAATGTTTGAACACAGGAGTTTGTCTGCAGAGCTTCAGCCGTGTGGAAAAAGAGGATGTCACAATACATTGTGAAACATATGCACACTGTGTGGCCGTGATGATCAGAACCATGTCCCAACTTCCTAATTCGCTGCACTGTACACAGTATAATGTGTTGACATAAGAGAAGTGACAAAATTAATTGTCATCAAACCTGCCGCTCAAAATAACATGCAGGTTGATGGACACATTGTCCCATGTTGCACAACGGAAGTAGCTTATTCAGGAAAAACCACTTGTGGGACATGGTGGGAAATCCTTTTGCCTGCTGCTTTGCAAGTGGCAGTCACCAGTCAGAGTAGCAGCTGGACTGATGGTGAATAGCAAAAACAGTGTACTTTGAACATGAGTATTTAACATGTACTGTGTACATTTATTACACCACATAATATGTACCGACAGAGCTGACAGCATTCTGATACATGGAGCCAAAAAGGTTTTGTCTCTAGGGCGGATGCTCCATCATCAGCGAGAACGCTGTGGAGTTCAACAACTCACTCAAAAAGTAGTAGAACCAAACTATCTCTGAGGATAGAAGTTAACAACCTAAAACAAGTAACAAGAGCGTTTCAGGAGGAAAAGTCCCAAACTGAGAGAAATCTGCAGCTTTACTTTGGAAACTGACAACCGTCAAACCTGGAGTGCTCACAAACATTTAACATTCTATAAAAATATGGGTTCGCTCACAGTTGTATTCACTAGCTTCAATTGTTGGACACTATTTTTAAAGCATCAATAAGGACAAATCAACAAACTTAAAGAGCATCAAACAACCTTTGTTATGTTTAGCCAAGAGAGATGCTAAAATTTAATGAAAGCAAAAGGAAAGAACTCATTCAGTACAAAACAGAGATGACAGTCTCATGAAGTAAAGGCAATTTTAGAAAGAGGGCCTGTCCTCCCAGGGTTGTTATGGAGGACAGCAACTATAATTCAAAGTCTGCTGCCAGTCATTAGTCTAAAGAACTCTGTTGATTTAATTCATTCATACTGGCATGGAAGAAACTGAGGCACTCCTACATCAGCATGATTTCACAGCAAGTGCTCAATCCATTTGCAAAAAACCTGGTGGAGCGATGGGTCACGGAAGATCCCACTACATTTGTTTTTTTACTTTTATCTTTTTTAAACACTGCAAGACAGGGCATTTTTCCACATTGGGTCATATTTGGTCACATTTGATCCTGATGTAAAACATCTTCTCATATATAGGATAACAAGGTCAATGAGTTTGTACAAGTTCAGCTGTAGACAATCAGACTACTTCCTTTTTCCTTTCATTTTTCTAAGAGCTCAATACGTGTTGCTGGAGGTGTGCACTCTAGTGCCATTGTAGTTAAATAGTTCCGTTAAGTTTGATTTTATGTCTCTGTGTGTGTGTGACTGCATTCTCTCTGTGGCCTGTTTTTTTAATAAGGGGTGCGATGTTTCCTGCCTCTGGTCACACCCTCCATCAGCTGAGGAGGCTTTCATGGCAGCCAGCATGAACACACAAAGACACGGAGACACCGTAAAGTCCCTGAACACATGAACACAGTGGTGGGGGTAGGGAATCAATGGCACACGGACAATGGTAACCAGGATTACATACCCTGGAATGGAAGTGTGCATGTCTAAATACCTTATTACCAGTCATGGTTAAAAATACTGCTCTGTCCATAAACTGCTGCTGTGCTGTTACAGTGTAGGTAGACCAGATTTCTCCAATACTTTATACGGGAGTGTGTTCCACTCACAACGGAACTAAGCTTGTAATTATGACTTCCAAATCTCAAAATGATCACATTGTATCTCATAATTATGAGAGAATGTAGACTGATGGGACAGGAATTGGAATGCTCCAGAACTTGCCTGAGAATAATCACACTTTAAGGATTTTTGTTGTAATTCAGAAATTCAGCCATGTCACTACATCTATAGCCTGCAGTGTAACTCATGCTTTGCTGAAAAATTTGGTATGATTATATAGATATTTAATGTCATATTCATATATACTGTTTGTGACACACCAAAGAACCATTAAAAATCATTCATATTTCACACTGTCAGCACCTGATAATATGTTTATATCAGTTTTCTTGTAAGTTGCCTACATTATTCTTTCTTTTGTGAGTCCTTTAGTCTGTTTATAACCAAATACCAAATAAAATGTAATGACATTCCCAATCAGCTGTACCTTTGTGTTTACTGTCTGTTATTAAATGTATCAAATGTGCTTACAATGGAAACTTAGATGCTGAACCTCAACATTGTCCTCCGGAACATGTTAGCATGTTAGCCGAAAGGAAAGGGAATGTTGGAACATTCACTGCATTTGTGTGGACATTTGACAGCTGGAGTGATTTTGCCTTTCATGTTTAAGCATCATAATTAGCATACCAGCTGTAAAGATGCACAGAATTATTATACGTGGACGCTGTTTCTACCCACTTATGCCTCTTCCTTCCCTCCTCTCTCTGTATGCGCACGAGTCATAAAATTGATGGATAAGATTAATTTTTCCTCAGGTTTAAACATCTTTGTGTTAATTTGCACTGAACAAACTCAGAAGCTCAACTTCACCTGTGTGCTTGTTCACACTTTGTTCTGTCTTGAGCACAACTTAACATTCCATTGTGTCCATAGAAACCTGGTTCAAGGTGATCAAATATCAGGGTTGTCTATTGTGGACTGTTTGTGTAATATGATACTCAAGTTATCCAGGATATTTGTATTTGAAGGAATGGAAGGAATTGATACGATATGGCCTGTGGTTTTCACTTTTTCAAACACAAATTTTCACGTGCATATGCAGCAAAATGCTGTGCTGTAGGCTATCATAAAGAAGAGCAACACTGCAACACGAGCATTCCCATTATTATGAAGGCTGAAATTGGAAAATAAAAAGTAAAAAGTGATCATGATCTGATTATGGATTGAATTTGGAATGAACGCTCTTTTGTGTTGTGTCTGCAGATGATGTGGAGTGTTGTGATCCTGCTGGCTGCTGCCTTGAGTGTGGGTGAGTATCATTTCATTTCTCCCACTCCTCCACTATCTCCGGCTCACATACTGAACTGTGCTCACAAACACAGTGAAGCAACGAATGTGCATGGGTATATGAATTAAGGAAATACTTGTAAAAACTTCCAAAAGCAAAATAAAGATTAATTTGCCCTTCTGATTGGCTGTTCAACTCAGAAAGTGTGTGGCACTTGAGATTTCTGCTAGAATTTTAAACCCTGACTAGTATATGTATGTTCGTGTATTTCATGTAGCGATTATCTTGGCCAAAATAATTGCGATTTGAAATATTATTCTAATGATCATGAAAATATTCTTTAAATAGATCTAAAACGGACTGAAATCCCTTTAACGTACATTTTGGGAAGAAACAAATAGTTTTATTGCATCTTTTGCTTTAGATGGTGATTTCTACATGAATGAACTGAAATGAACTGAAATGAATTTAATTGATTTGAACTGTTCCTTATCATCTCTGGCCAAATTAATGTTATGGTTAACGTAACGAGGAGAAACTAGCAGACTGTGTTCAGTTAGCAGCATCATAACTGAACAGACATTTAGGTAAGCATTAGTACAACTAAACCAACAATTGTGACATTAAGTAGCTGACATTAAAGTTAATTAATTTTACCTGGAGTTCATTGAATAGAGCTGGATGGATGTCATGAAGACATTTAACTTTCTTTTATGTGGTGAATACAATAGGAGCGTTTCGACGCTGATGATACACAGCTCTATCTGCTCTGCCTTGGCTACAGCTCCACCCCTTTTAACTCAGTCTCCTGAAGACTGACATACTGATTATTTTAGCCAGTTATTCTGTTCAGTACTACACTTCAGCATTGTCTGAAGGCTGCTGGAAATCTGGGTGTCATGATTGATGCCCAGATACTGTCACTCTGTCATGATGCTTTATAAAACATCAGAGAGAACGAGTCCTATTTAACGGAGTATGCTGCTCTACTCCTCTAACAGACCCCGCTCATGTCTCATCATGACATGCGCTCTGACATGCACTGCAAATCCTCTATAAATGGTCAGAAATTGCCAGAGACTGCTCATGTCATACTACTACATACATACGAATGCTTGCTACTGTTACAGCACCCAGCTCCCTCGTTCACAACAATCTGTAAATGATGACTCGTCCTGCCGTCACTATTTGGCAGATATTTATGTGAATTAATATAAATATTATTGTCAAGTGATAGGATATGGATATAATATTACTTTTTAAAAGTGAATGGTGCCATCGTTATTGTTAAGGCCAATTTTTTATATAAACTACTTGTTGGTGCAATACAAATCAGTACATAGTACATAGTACATTATTATGTAAAACTATGCTTGTACATATTGTACAAAGCCTTATTCAACTTATAATTTCTTATCTATATTTTATATATATATCTCTATCTATCTGTTTATTTATAACCCTATTATATTGGCTTATATTGCCTTGTCTTATTCATACTGTATACCAGTATATTGTTTTGTTTAACTTACAGTACTGAGAGTATTTTATATTTTCAATATATTGGGGGGGGGGTATATACAATACATGTTTCTATATTTGAATGGGGTACTTAACCAACCAATATCCCCCAGGAATCAATAAAGTATTTCTGGTTCTGATTCTGACAGACACACATGGTGGCTTTAATTTCTGCCAGGGATGATTACACAGTACGGTGCATTTCTTTGTGTTTTCATTGTGAATTACAAACCTGTTTGTAGCAGAAATTATATCTCATTTTCCTCTAATCTCTTTATCTCAGAGTCCTATACCATCCATGACCATGAGCGTTTAGCTCACGGTCGCCAGCTGAAGATCTTCCTTTCCAAGAGTGCAGAGAAGATGGAGTTCATCCCAGCAGACGATCCCAACAAGACCTTTCTGTACTGGGAGAAAGGATTTGGGTCAGAAACACTCAGGGATACCCCATGCTCTGGTTGTGGACAGGATGAGAGATGTTGTGAGCCATTTCCAGTGTTGTTGTAGCTGATGTATTTACGTGTCTATTTTTCTGTCCTCAGTAGGGTGACCAAAGGCCGAGTGTCTGGCACAGGGAGTGACCGACGTTGGTACATGGACAAGGTAACCAGAGATAATTTTGGTTTTGTAGAAATACGACTCATTTCTAATCAGGTTGAGTTGTGACTTGCAGGGGAAATGTTACGCTTTTGTCCAAACCCCAGTCAGTGATCCCAGTCTCGATCTGAAAGCGTAACACCTGGTTGTAGTGTAGCCAGAGATGCTTGATCCTCACAGTGTATTTATTTATGTGGTCTGTATGGTTTTGGCAGGTGACTTATGAAGACCAGGGGACGTACATCCAGAGAAATTTTTGGAATAAAGAGATCTCTACTGTCAAAGTGGCCGTCACACGTGAGTTAGCCAAGGGCTATGTTAATCATGGATGCAAAGACCTTTTGGTTCTTTAAGAAGCTTTAATGTGTATTTCATATTTTCTGGAGGCAAGCCAGAAGTCACAATGATACAGCAATATATAATAAGAAATAAATATAATTTATTGAATTAGTTCTTAATGTTCTGAAAGTTACAATAGTTGAGTTATCACAATATTTTTACAATAAAATACAATGCATCTTTCACATTCAGACACACAAAAAATATTTTTACATATATATACAGTCAGGGCATTTAACACACATTACATTACTGAAAGATCTTTGTCACAGAGGGTGAAAGAAAACTTAAAGAAATTTACTTGCTGGCAAGGACTATTACTTGGATACGTGAAAGGAAGTTGATATTGTAGAGATTGGAATGTCTAAAATTTACTTATACTTATGTATACTTATACTTACTTTACTTATTGATGCTAGTATATATTACATAAGAGTGGGGGTATCACTATTTTAATTCTTCTTTTAATTCATCTTTATGTGCTTGCAAAAAGCTTTTTCCATTTGCATGTTGAGGATAAAGGCACAAATAAACTATCTTCCCTTTCTTTGTCTCAGTTGTTGTTTTCGTTTCCTCTCTTTTCCAGCCAAACGTAACTATTTGAAATGTGTAGCAGGAGAGAGTCTCTACATCTCACTGGAGGGCATCAACATCGCTGATGCTTTCCTCTCTTTCTCTGGGGAGTCTGCCAACATTACACTGGTGAGATGGATAAATGGATGAAAGGATGGTGGAATAAAAATGAGAAGAGGGATGGAGGGATTTGGAATTTGAGGAGGGCTTTTGAAGGCGCTGCATTTGAGGGGTTAACGTCTTCTCTTGACCCTGTACTGCAGTATCATAACTCTTTGTATTTAGGTATTTGTATAGATCCAAGTAGAAGAGCTGAGGGGACTGGGAACGTTTCACTGTAGAATTTAATTTCATCATCACTATAGATGGAAATGCATTTATTCAGTAAATAAAGATAGTGTCATCTATTGTGGTGGTGTGTATCAGAATAATTATGAGGTGGATTAGCTCACCTTCAGGAATGATGATAGTAATAAAAGGCTGACAGGTGAAGTATAAAATATTTACAGGTGGATGTAATGTTTCCCCTCAGGTGCGTGATGGTGATCCAGTGTCCCAGGACCTTGCGGATTACTGGGACCGGGTTCAGACCCACTCCATGAACATCGAGATCAAGAAAGTTAACTTCAGTGATCAGGGACATTACACCCTGAAAGACCGCAGGGACCGGGTGGTGTCTGTAACCAGGATGGACATAACAGGTGCGTCCTCATATTGGCACCTTTATTACCTACACCAAGGTTATGTTTTGGTTTTGGATTTTTTGAGTCTGCAGGATTATGCAAAAAATAATGGAGGGATTTTCACAAAACTTTTAGGGGAGGCGACCTGAAAGTCGAATGGTTAGGGTTCAAACTGCATAGGCGTAAGCTCTTGAGCAGCAGGTCCTTATGTTCCCCTCCTGGCTGGCTAAACCACAAAGTGATCCACATCTAGCTATTTTTCTTGTGTTGGTGCTGCCAAACACAAGAAAAATGCACATTATCAAGATGAACCACCTGGTTGCTGTTGTGATTGAGCCAAATGTTCTCCCTCACCAGCCTCAGAATGCATGGCGAAATTCCTGGCCATCCTTTCCACAATTGTCTTTCTTGCTATTGCTATTTTGGCTGCATATGCCATTGTTCGCAAAGGAGGACTGACCATGAACAAGTGAGAGAAAGAGCAAGTGAACAAGAGTGGGATGAACATGGTGATTTACAATCTCGGCACTTCCCCTACTGGCCCTAATTGGTTCTGCCAATGTGGGTGCACCACAGTCTTGCAAATGCTATTATGGCAGAATGCAGAGCTAGGAGAGATTATTATGATTGTCTTTCTCATGGACTACTTTCAGGTCAAAGTGGCCAGTTTTGCAAATATGACAAAAAGTTATCCTCAGAAAAACTGCCCACTGTAGCTTCAAAACAACACTAACATAAAATAACTTTAAAGTCACTAATAACTCACTGAAGGGCTCATGATGAGATGCACTTGCTTTGTGGGCTGTTATTTGAAATGATCTGTTAGCTGTGATACAGTATTGTCATGTATCAGACTCTGATTAGAAAGCTGCTCCTGCAGACTTTACAGTCTGCCTGCTTCTGCACTAAGGGTTTATGTGTGTGACATGGGGAGGCATCCTGTACGCAACAACATACCTGTGGATCTACTTTGAAACAAAACCTGGAAGCTGCTCTTGCTGCTCTTCTTGTTCAGCAAGATAACAGAGGCAGTCTTTTGAAATGAGTTCAAGGTATGAAATGCCATGGGTAAGCGGGTGAGGAGGATAGAAATGTATCTTGAGCATGGACTGCTGATGCAGCAGAAAGCTTGAGTAGCTTAAAATAAGGAACCAGCAGTTATGCTTTAGGTATGATTGACACAGTGCACTAACTTACATCTGTGTAAGACGGTGCAGGAAGAACACTTTTATGCATAACTGCTTGGATCCTAGTTATTTATCACTAGTTTACTATAAATGATATTCTTGAATGGATGGGAATTGACCTTCTCTCACAGTGGCAATGATAATGAAGGGTTATTTTTTTGTTTTGGCTAAACATTGCTGAAGGGGTACAACGTAAATTGGAAACTGGCCTTCTGTGTCTGTAAGGGTGCACTCCCACTCCCACACTGGCTTTTTGTATTGAAGAAAAGCACTTTTGCACAGCACAGTGGAGTTCATGATTTTAGTATTTAGTTTGTGGCTCATTTGGAGCTGTTTTGGAGTCCGTCTCATCAAGTGGGCCCTGGCGTGGTTCAGTGTACGGAGTGATCACTGGTTAAACTAACTGGACTTTGGGGTCCAGTGTGCACGAGCATGGTGACATCTCGTAGTGGGAGTTTGTGGAATATACAGTAAGGGCAACAAAGGAGCTAATGAGGGACATCCTGAAGTATGAGAACCTGGCATGCATGCAAGTTGATGAGGTGAGGTGAAAATCGTTGAATGACTGCTAAAGTTGTGACAGCGCAGTATACACACTTTCTAATCAGAAAATCCTTGATAAAACCATCGCTAAAGTCAGCTGATGGGTCAGAAGAATGAACTCTAATGACACGTCCTAATCGCCTGTGACAGCATCTCTATTTTAATGGTGTTTCTGTTCTGTTGTTTTTCTCCTTTTTTCTCCATCATCAAAGATGTACGGCTAACATTCTGCCCCACCCCCCTCTTTTTTCCACTGCAGACCATCATGACTTTACAGAAGGAAACCCTCTCATGGCTCTGCTCTTACTGCTGGGTATCCCAGCTGGGATTTGCTGCTGCTGTCGGAAGAAGATTTTCAAGAAAAAAGCCAACACTGCAGCAACTCTACAAGTACTACCTGCAAACATACCCATTAACGTCTGAAGAATCTAAGCTCTTTACATTCTTTTTAAAAACTGGTGATATTGGTAACAACTACCTTGTACGGGGTTCTGTTTACAGACTCAAAAAGCAACTTTCTGTTATGTCAATGATGATATCACAACATCATCGAAAGGGTTTGTTTAAAAGAAATGGAGGGTAAGCGGGGTTAAGATTAACGTTTCAGGAACTGCTCATCCAAAAAACTTAGCAGTCAACAAAATTCCTCTCCAGGTCCTCAGAAATTCGGCCACCAAGTTTAGAGCAAATCAGAGGATTGGTGCCCAGAAAATCATAGGACAGATGGATGGACAGAGAGGTCTTGATAGTTGGATGTAAGGTGCAATGCGATTAAAAGTATTTAGGATCTATCAGACTTTCCTCATTCATAAAACTACTTCCATCTTCTCAAATGGATTTGCTGTTTTTATTGTCATAAAGAGGATATATTTGGGGGGTTTTACTGTTGGTGGAGTGTTTTTTTTAAATCCTAGACTAAACAATTATTTAATGAAAGCAAAATAATTAATAGCTTTTCAATAAAAAAAACTATTTAGCTGCAGCCCCAAAACAATGAACCTCAGCATTATCTGTGTTGCTCCTTCTCTCCAGACTACCCCAGATGCAGTCCATCCTCCCCCCAGTGGTCCTGTTGGACCTTGTCCTCCTTACAGTGCTGCAGGACAACCAGGAGCGGTGAGATTATACCCTCGTCTTGTATGTGGTCATGCCTGTTGCATGCTGTTACTTCACAAACATGTCACTGTGTGATGGATGTGGGTTCTCTATTTCTTTGGAGTCCTCATATTAATGTTTCATAGATGATTTGTTAATGCTTACATACTAATTTAAAGAATGTTTGTTTCTGTGTTTGCAGGCGTACTACCATGGGCCCAACCCTGGCACGGTAGATTACATAATACACATTTATTGTCTGAACTCATTGCCTAAGGCTGATGTAAGTGTAAGTGTGTTTTTTTCCCATCTGTGTGTTTATGTGTGCTCCTGTATAGGGTCCTACAGTGTTTCCCCCACCTGAAACCGCTGGCTCAGGACAGTGGAACGGCCCCCCGCCCTCTCCAGTTAGTATCACCCTACAAGCCTACTTTTTAAAATATGATTAACCAGGCCTGACCAGACTTTTTGCCCGTAGTGTTTTGGACTCCAGAGTTCCTATTTATGTGTCTCCCTCTTTAGGGTTTTAACCCAGCCTACCCACCCCAGAACCCTGCCTACCCTGCTGCTGGTCCAGGTATGATGCCCCCTGCCCAGCCTCTGCAATGGAACGGCCCACCACCAGGCCAGTACCCCCAGGACCTGTAGCTCCAATGGTAAGATTTTTAAGTGAGAGTCATGACTGCTAGTCATGTCAGTATTTGATTGAAAGACATCGAACCCTTACTACTATACTGTACTAACTACTGCTCTGACCTTAACTTTACTAACCTGAAGTTCATTCCATGCATGTAGAAAACTAACTTTTCTAGATTTTAAACTAAATGTGAGTCAGGATTGGGATTAGAAAGCAGGGATGTCCCCCACCTGTTTTTGTGAGTTGCTTTGGCCTTCTTTTTCCCAGTCAGAGGCTTGAAGTAAGTCAAGGGGACATTGGTGCAGCAAGAAAACACCCAGTCCTCATGCTCAGTTTATTCCACATGTTTTAAATCAGAAATAGGAATTTGTCAGTTTGGTCATCAGTGAATGCAGCTATGTGTGGAAAGGACTCAGTAGCCGACAGATTCTGGTGCCGTGTGATAAACAATATGACATGCGATAAAGTCAAATCTGTGGATAAGGTCAGTTCACATAAATGTTGTCCTAGAGTCCTAGCGTCCTCAGCGGAAGTGTCAAGTGTTTAATGAAATACCTAAATATTATATCTGTGTTTGTGTGTGTGTGTGTGTGTGTAGGGCTATGGTCCAGCTCCAGTCATGTACAGCTCTCCTCCACCATCAGCAGCCAGTGAACCTGTTAAAGAGGAGGTCAAAATGGAAAATATGGCCTCCTCACCTGCTGACCCCCTGCTGAATGCCACACCACAGGTAGGTTCTACACACACACGCACTATAGGCAATCTATCAACAACTGGAGGTGAATATTACTTTGTTCTGGGGTGATCTGGGGTGCAGGGGGGAGAGAGTAGCCATGTGCCCCAATGGGCAATAGCCAATATTATTGTCGGAATAATACAGTTACACTGAAGATCCTATTATTGATATTTTTTCACAGTGAGCGTCGGAAGACTTGACCGAAGACAATACGAGCTCCACCTTAGAATAAGACTGAAAAATGTTTGAACCTGAGGAGAACATATAGTGGTATTAGGAACTAATTCATCAAGCTAGTTCTGAGCTGTTGTATTATAGGAATATACATTGAGTTTCTTGAGATACCAGCACAGGTCGAGGTGGACCCAGATGCAGACATTAAAACAGTTCTAGTGAAGTGCTGGGATAAGATAGGCTAAACACACAGAAACATGCTGCTGGGAGAAGTTTGCCTTCAGGGCTTTCTGACGTGGTTTGGTTAAATGTTGGCAACAACAAAACTACTTGCTTAGTTCTTGTCCCATTTCGTGCCCCCGCCCTCTTTACTGTCACTCTGTCACAATGCATGGACAGTCAATCTCAATTTTCCCCTCTCACAGGCTGAAAATGCATCCTCTCCCATGGCTCCCGTGCCCCCCTCCTCCACCAACCCCACTCCTCTCGGCGCCTCTGACAGTGCCTGCCATTTCCAGATCGACGGAAAGGACAGCTCCACCAACTTCCTGTAGGGACTCTGACTCCTGGAGGAACCTCCTCCCTCTGACATTACTGTGCCCCTCTGTCACCATTCTGCATCCCTCTCCCTGAGCATTCAAATCAGGGATGCAAAATGGCATCAGTGGAAAGTTTTGGACGCTAGATTCTACTCTTTGTCTCCAAACCTCGATCAGTTTTAAACCCCCTGTCTGAGTGACAGTAATGTTTTATCGGGCTGAAGCATTTATCTGTGCTATACACTCACCGGCCACTTTATTAGGTACACCTGTCCAACTGCTCGTTAACACTTAATTTCTAATCAACCAATCACATGGTGGCAACTCAGTGCATTTAGGCATGTAGACATGGTCAAGACAATCTCCTGCAGTTCAAACCGAGCATCAGTATGGGGAAGAAAGGTGATTTGAGTGACTTTGAACGTGGCATGGTTGTTGGTGCCAGAAGGGCAGTATTTCAGAAACTGCTTATCTACTGGGATTTTCACGCACAACCATCTCTAGGGTTTACAGAGAATGGTCCGAAAAAGAAAAAATATCCAGTGAGCGGCAGTTCTGTGGGCAGAAATGCCTTGTTGATGCCAGAGGTCAGAGGAGAATGGCCAAACTGGTTCGAGCTGATAGAAAGGCAACAGTGACTCAAATAACCACCCGTTACAACCAAGGTAGGCAGAAGAGCATCTCTGAATGCACAGTACGTTGAACTTTGAGGCAGATGGGCTACAGCAGCAGAAGACCACGCCGGGTGCCACTCTTTTCAGCTAAGAACAGGAAACTGAGGCTACAATTTGCACAAGCTCATCGAAATTGGACAATAGAAGATTGGAAAAATGTTGCCTGGTCTGATGAGTCTCGATTTCTGCTGCGACATTCGGATGGTAGGGTCAGAATTTGGCATCAACAACATGAAAGCATGGATCCATCCTGCCTTGTATCAACGGTTCAGGCTGGTGGTGGTGGTGTGGGGAATATTTTCTTGGCACTCTTTGGGCCCCTTGGTACCAATTGAGCATCGTTGCAACGCTACAGCCTACCTGAGTATTGTTGCTGACCATGTCCATCCCTTTATGACCACAATGTACCCAACTTCTGATGGCTACTTTCAGCAGGATAATGCACCATGTCATAAAGCTGGAATCATCTCAGACTGGTTTCTTGAACATGACAATGAGTTCACTGTACTCAAATGGCCTCCACAGTCACCAGATCTCAATCCAATAGAGCATCTTTGGGATGTGGTGGAACGGGAGATTCGCATTATGGATGTGCAGCCGACAAATCTGCGCCAACTGTGTGATGCCATCATGTCAATATGGACCAAACTCTCTGAGGAATGCTTCCAGCACCTCGTTGAATCTATGCCACGAAGAATTGAGGCAGTTCTGAAGGCAAAAGGGGGTCCAACCCGTTACTAGCATGGTGTACCTAATAAAGTGGCCGGTGAGTGTAGACTCTTCCATGTTGTTTGTCAGCATGGAAGAGATCAGATTTCCAGGGGCGATGAGACAAAGAAAGTGTTTTCCCAGAATTGTTATGTGGAATAGACATGTAGTATCTACATCTGATGAGAAATCTAAAAAAAAACACGATTGGGTTCACCTCACTAAACCTTTAAGAGATGCCATGAAGACATGCTTGTGTTTCTAGCGAGATTCTAGCAACACTTTCGCCGATTCCCGTCTTGTTTTGATGTTGATGATGTTGATGATGTCTTGGTCTGTGATTTCTTCTTTTCCCCTATTTCGGATTAGCGCGAGCTGACTTTAGATGCAACATGCCAAGAAACGGAGGAATCCAGAAAAAGACTCTGAGATTCACTCAGAAGTCAGAGCGTAGGAGCAACAGGAGGGGAAAAGACTGAGTGAACATCGTTCAGTGGTAATAGCTAACAAACTTAAATGAGAGACATTTAACTGACAAATAAGGAGCCCAGAGGTGTGTTTAGTTTTTACAGTCTGTGTATGAGCTATAAATGGCCTCTGGACTGAAGAAGACGGGTGAAAGTAGCTAGCACTTGTGTAGGCTTATATGTGTCTTAGAGTAACAGTAACAGTAGATAAACACACTCAACACAAAGACTTCATACAGTTACACAATCGAGTCAATACTGTATCATGACTACAGTAAAATTCTGTTACCCACTGTCCAGGGTCCAGCCTGTAATGTTGCCGTATATCAGGTTAGTTTGTTTTCTAAAGTAATTTAGTCAGAAATTTCCATATTGCAAATGCATTCAATTAGCCTGGCAAGCTGACAGTGGTTGGCTAGTGCTAGTACTGGTGAGCTACTTATAGTGTGTGAAGTTTTGTTGTTGGGAATATCAGTGAGGGGGTTGAAAAATGAGCAAGAGCCCCAGCAGACCCCACATTTTATTTCCATGACTCTGCGAACACAGGATCTGCCTTCAGGTTCCCAGTGTTCCAGGTGATGTGGTGCATATTCACGTGTGACAAATCGCAATCCAGCTTGCAAGTAGCAACACCTGGGGTATTTAGGGCCCACGTCCCGGTTGAAGTTGCTGACTCTATCAGGTTGGAGATCCGGCCTTGACCCTCAGCAGTACCAGTCAAAGTCCAGCTTGGTCTTAAAGATGCCGGTGCAACATGGTTCCATTAGAGGAGATGGATGAAAGAGAAGTGCTGAAACAATAGCTACCTCATTTTGGATTCTATGCCTCTCCACAGTCCACACAGTTTGTATTGGTTGATGGTATGAATTTGTATGCCAGAGTCAAACTGGATTTACTACAAACCCCTAAATCCTCTTGTTAGTGATACTGTTATTCCATCCAAATGAAGTGTGGCTGTTGTAAACACCATCATCTAAACTGTAAAAATGCTACCAGAAGAACTACTCCCACTGCCTTCTGACTATTACTGCAAAAAATACACCCACAGCCTTTGATACTTGTGTGCCAGCCAAATTACAGTCAAGACATTGTAGCTTTGTTGTACAAACATGTAGGAATACATACAAATGATAAATTATACTGACCAAGCACCACCATAGCCACAAATGTTTCAGCTGTACAGCTATTTTTTAAGTCATTGCATTCATAGCATCTATCACTTGTTAACTAATTTACTCACCTGGATGATGTAGTTGCATTGATGTATGCATTCAAATGACAGAAGTGAACGAACAGTGTGACTAACTGTAGTCTGTTGTTGTTGTTGTTGTTGTTGTTGTTGTTGTTCCTGGGCCCTTCTGACCAGCTCTTTTAAGTTAAAGCCACAGAACTAAATGGCTGATCCAACTGAGTATTCTAACTGAACATTGAACACTGAAATTTGTAGGAAAATGATTTTAAGTATTGAGTCTTTGACGCTTTTTGTTAATGCTTTTGAGCATGTGCAGTTCTTAAAGGTAAAATTCAAAAATGATCTTCTGATGTAGGCTTTGTTGCTTGATTGGTGATAATCATTCGCAGCTATCGCCTCCTCTCATCTACTAATTCTGTTAAACTCATTAATATTCAGTGGCGTCGGTTTTCAAAGACGAAACATGGAGGAGGGGTGAGGATTCAAAAGTTTGCTCAGTGCTCATACAGGTCGCAGGCAGCAGGTATATGCTTCTTCCATGACAATTTCAGCTACTTCTTGCTCCTCTGTCATGGAGTCTGTGGAATTTCATCCCTATGAAAGTAAAAAAGGAATGGCTGTGTAAATTAAATGTGCAACATGGGTGATATATATATATATATATATATATATAATTGGATAGGCACACATTTATATGTGCATTTGACAGTCAAAGACGTTTATCATGCTAATTTGCTGTGGCTTATTTATCCACAAATACATGTAACACACAAAATCAAGCATGGTGTTTTTTCTCTCCCTGTGATTTGTTTTTTTTTTTGCCCCTGGGCTACAAGGGACTTCTGTGTCATCTGGCCTTGGGGCTTGAGCTCCAGTAAAAATGTGCAGTAAAACAGAGGTGCTGCCTGTAGTTGTCCATCTTAGGTACAGTTGAGGTCCTGCGTTCGCTCTCGATGCAGCAGGGTAGCTGGAGTCACAACAACCCAGCTGCTGTAGCGGGCAGTTGACATACAAAGAAGCAGCATGCCACACAAAAGGAAAGCTCAGATTTAGTCAAGTGGCTGTGAACATACCTCATACAGTCCATACTAAACCAGTCACATGATGTGAACACGTTGAGTGCCTTTTTGGGGGCGTACTCACACTGGGCCTGGTTGCCTTGTACTGTGCTCGAGCACGACGGTCCCCGCTCCCCACGCTGGGCCCCAGTGTGCGCTCACATCGTTAAAACGCTGCTTCTTGTCTTTAAGAAAAGCAGTCTCGCTCAGCACAATGGAGTTCACGATTCACATACTTGTTTTGTGGATTATTTAGAGTCGTTTTAGGCCACGGTCAGCGATCACACTAGATAGCATACTGTGCTCAAGTCCAGCTGAACCATGGGCACAGAAGGGGGCGATCACACCAGTCAAGTGAACTGAACTTTGGGGGTCAACGGTGCTCGGGCTCAGTACAGATTGCTTAGTGCGAGTAAGCAGTTCATCTCTCCGTGTGAAGGCTGCTGCCGCCTCTATTCTCCTCCATCTTTGTCTCTGTGGAGATTTTCACATTTTCACAGCAATGTAAGGCCTGTGGATTTTACCTTTGTGTTGTAGATCTGTTGTAACTCACATGTAGCAATGTTGTATCAAACAGAATTTTAAATAATGTGCATATCTTTTCTTTTATTTTGCGTGTGTATGTAACAACAATGTAAAAAACGATATTGACCATATGTAGTTGATAGTTGTGGGTGTTGATGGAGTAGGAGACAACATATTTTGGTCTCTCCACCTCCACATCTACCTCTGGATTCTGTACCATTGACCTCAGACATTGGTTTCCTGCCTCTCATTTTATAACTCTTCATACTGTACATGTACTGTATGTGCAACAGGACTATGTAAATGACACTATGCATGAATAAAGTGACTTTCTGGAGCTCCTCTCAAAATGATTTTACAGGAGGCAGATGGACAGACGTACAGACAGGCAGGCAGGCAGATGCTGTTTCAGAGTAGCAATCAATGAAGGGATTTCCAAAAATCCTCAGACTCAAAAACAGTTGGAGAATATAAATATGTTTGTGTGTGGAAAAATAACACACTGTTACATTAGACTACTTGATAAACAGAAAACATTTTTAGTTTGGTGCACATCCATCAAATCAGACAAGAAGATATGTAATTTATGTTGCAATGATGAAGGTCAATTATTACTGTATAATTACTATTACCATTATTACTTAGAATATGAAGTCATAATGAAAGCTGTATAAATAAACTGTTGACTTGACTGGAAGTATGTTAATGTTAAGATGAGAAGGTTGACATCATGTCCCTGTCAAGTTTTTAACAGGAAGAAAAGTAAACTAGAGGATCACTGCTTCCTGAAATAAGTAACTACATTGTGTCAGTAGCATGTCTTGAGTAGTGAATTCCTTTTTGAAAACATCTAAAGTAGAAAAAAAGTTTCTGTCTTGAAGTTCCAGAAGCCCACAGGGCGCAGTGCTCCGTCATGTGGAGATGTGGCATCAGGTGTCCTTCACTCCTGCGTCCTCGTCCACCTCTCCATCTCTCTCAGCCGCCTCTCCAGGACCTTTACCTGCTCCTCCAGGTGAGTTGTTTTATCATTAGAACCCCGTGAAGCCCCAACGCCCAACAGGACACAGACACACACCAGGACAGCCAATCGGATGGCCATGGTTTCTGTGCCCACGCTGTGGTCTCTCAAGATAAGGCCAAAACAGAGCAAGGCCACGCCCACTTTCAGCAGCCACAGGGCACGTTTGACAGTGGAGGCGACCAAGTGGAAAGCGAGGGAGATTAGCCAGTAGCCAATGAGAAACAAGAGGACCCACTGCGCAACAAAAATCAGCCCCTCTGGAGTCACTTTGTTGACGGGGAAGACGACTGTGGGACAGAAACACAGGGACATCAAGAAGACAACACTTTAGTTCTGCTGTAATCATATCTCATGGTCCCAATTTTGAAGCTCTGAAAGGAAACCTGGTATCACTACAACAAAATCAGAGCAATCAAGAACCAAATGTCAGAAATCAGCAGCAGAGACAGCCTGTCTCTGCCTTGGACAGCAGAGGTGCTCACCTTGGATTCCAGCAGCCTGCAGGAATTGTGAGACATACTGCAGGAGCACGTTAAGACCACCAGCCAAACTGCTCGCCACAACAACAAGAACCTGAGAGAAAGCCTGTAATGAGAGGGGGGGTTGAGACAGGAGACATGGTGCAGACAGTCATACCTCAGTCAGTCCTTTACTACTGTGATAAGGCTGTAGTCATAAAGGCTTCATAAGCTGCAACAGTTTTATAATGCTTCACAGATCAGTTGTGGGGCACTGGGTTGCCAGGTTGTGGTAAATATTCCTCTATTTAATTCATGAGGGAGACCTCTCCCACACACTGCTTGAACACTGATGTTCTGGAACAGGGCTGCAGGACATGTAGACCAAACTCTGAGAAAGGCCCTGGGTCGACATGTGCAGAACTGCAGACAATCCACGCTCGATTCAGTGAATGTGAAATGTAATGACAACGTTGAAGAGCAGAAGTTCCCATTGAGTTGCCTGAAAAAAGTCTCTTTCCCCTGTGTATTGTGTTTAATTCTCATGTCTTGGTAATAACATGGCGGTGAGTTTTTATTCAGTAGCAAAGCAGCTACAATTGTTTCACATTTTCAGGTCTGCAGTTGTAAATGTTAATAAGTGATCCATGAAGCATTAGTAGAGCATGTATAAACTGTTAATAAAGTGTTGAGCCTTTGGAACTGGAGCCTTAGAGATTTCACACTGAAACTGAAAAGACTCCAACCAGGAAGTTAGTCCACTTGTTCTTCACAGCAACAACACTTATGTACAGCTACATGTCAGATTATTCAAGTTTTATAAAATAATCTTCATTCCGACATGTGAAATAAGAAAAGTGGACTGCTATCAGTCTCCCTCTGCAGTTCGGATAAACACATGTATTGTATGGAAATCCATATTTTACATTTTAGCCTTCTTCAACAACATTATTTCGATCTCGGACCTTCTGCACCGACAACACCGTCTGCTCCCCCGCCAGCCTGCCCAGGTAGGTCCTTCCCTCTCCGGCTAGGTCGGCCAGGGCTGTCCGGAGCTCCTGGAAAATCCCGGAGCGACTTTCCATGACTTTCTCCCCCGACACGGCCTGCAGCAAGGCGCCGAGCACACACAGCGCGCACAGTGCTCTGCGGTTAGCACGGAGAAACATCAGGACGACGCCTCGCACTAAAACATACAAAGGGCGAGCGAGGCCACACGACAAACTTTTCCAAACAGGATGCGGAAAAACTTCTACGGATGAATGAAAAGAGTCTTCCACCTGCTGGACCGAGTGCGCAACAAGTTTCCATCGCGGTGGGAAAGTCTTTCTGTGTCGTGTGACCCGGATGTGTTTAAGGGGCAACCATGAGAAGAGGCGCTGCACTGCGGTCGAAAAGTGAAGCGAAATCTCCTTTCCCTCAGTCCTGCACTCCGGATATGTTCCCGGATTGATGCCAGAGTTGATTTTTTTAATGAAATATTTAAATTATTACCTGGTATTATTTTTCTGTTTTAATGCCAGAATAGAGACCTGGCTGGCACCCCTAATAGTTAAAAAGTTAAAAAACAAAAAAAACAAAAAAAACCCCAACAACTTAAAGAATACAAGCTGTACACTCAAGCTGTTGCAGCTTATTATAGTTTTGTTTTGTTTTTAAACTGACTTCATGTATAACACATGGATGATAAGCACAGTGACAAGCTCAGTGCTGTAGGGCTGCAATTCATGTTAGAATCATAGAATCTCACCTCCTGAATATGAAGGAATATGATTTGTATGCACAATCTGAGGAGGTAACAACAAAATACTAAGATATTGTTGAAAATCAGAACAAAGCAAACATGGCTGACATTTTGAAACAATATAACAACATTTTCAGCAGGAGAAAATGAGAAAGTTGAGCCATTTAAATAATAATTCAATGAAAATAAGGAACTGAAGAGTAAATAATATTCACACAGAAGTGTAGCATTTCCTGGTATGCACTGGGGGCTTTGTAAGATAATGTTTGTTCACATAGTATTATGTTCTAAATATTACAGTCAGAGGCCACTTCATGTGTTGTACATCCAACACAACATTTCTTCAATGAAGAAGAACGGCTCATCACTGAGCACACAGTGCATTACACTGACAGCAGTTCCTCTCATGGATATAAATGAGGTGGACAAAATATTAGAAACACCTCTCAATATAATGCAGCCCAGCAACAGTAATCAACACACAGTTTAATGAAAACCTCTCTGCCTGTCTGACCTCTCTACTCAACAATGTATAACAAAGGTCAAATGTGCCCATGCTGAAAAGTGTTCAGAGTTCACATTAATTTACATTAAAAGCAACTGGAATTTGGTTTCACTTTTGTTGTTATGCATTTAGAAATTTATGAATATTTTATGAATATTTTTACAATATAAATACAGCCCAAAACTGAATATATGCAGTAGTAAAAAAAAAAAATCTGTTCAAGATTCCAAATAATCTTTGCAAAAAAACCCCATTTCTTTTCAATATCTAAACAGAGAAATAGAGCTTTGTTTTAAAATGTTGTGTAAAATAAGAATGTATGCAGAATTTGCATCACCTATAAAAATCTTGTCTCAGAAAGCTTTTCCTCTTGGAATCTTTTTCCTGCTTTCACAGGCGGGTCAGGCGAGTCTGCGCCATTCATCCTGAATGCAATGCCAGAGCTCCACCCTCAGGTTGTATGTGTCCTGAACATGTTCAGGAGCATTTACTTATGTGAGCAAACGATCATCAATCCTGTCATTGATCCTGGCTCATGGACAAAAATCTCCATTCTGAAAGTAGCTAAAGCTCTTTCTTTGTGAACCATGTGTTTTTATTTTATTTTCTTCTTTATTACATGTCCCACACAGTTGCTGAGATGTCACCTTCAGGGTTCTCAGGGACTCATGTGTTATGTATTATGTGACACACACATACAGGACAGTCTTGCTTCACCCTGACCTTGTGCTGGTTAGTATAGTTGAACATTGTATCCTCTCTTCTCCGGCAGATAATAGAAAAATAACAGAAGTCATGCAGACCCCAACTTCCTTCTCAGCAGGATACAGATAAAGAAAGACAGCTCTGTGGACAGACAGGAAGAGGAGGTCAATGGGACAAGGGCAAAGTCAGATCCCCCAACAGAGAGACAAAGAGAGAGACAGAAACATACTAAAGGGGCAGAGGATCTCTCTCTCTTTCGGTTCCCTGTTTTGTCTCTCTCTGTTTAAGTGTGTATGTGTGCATCTGTCTGGGCATGGCCTCTAGTTCCGTTTGGATGGTAATTCATTCAAGAGTTGTTTGATATTTCACATAGAGCCATACTGCTGTCTTCAGTTACTGACAGTGTAAAAAGTCACACACAGTCTTAACAGGAAATTGTTATGTTGCAATCATTAGGATTAATGCAAATTCAGCATCCAGATCTTGCATTTCTTCTTTTTTATCAGAACATGTCATTTTGTCACCCAATTTTCACAGTCTCCCTTCTCTCTTTCCACAGAATCCTTGCACATTTTCATTCTTTCCATTTTCTGCGTAACAGAATTCATTCAAAAACCCACTCAGTCTTTTCTCCTCCTGAGCATCTGCAATATGTTCTATTCCCTGGCCATGCCCACTCCTCAACAAGCTCTACCATTTTGTTAGTCTGTTTTCAAAATTATAAAAAAAACAAACCAAAAGCTGGGACAAATTACTGACCTGAAACTCCCTCATCCGCCAACATAGAAAAAGTCCTGAGTAACACTGCAGTGCAGCAAGGGAGAGGAATTTATGTAAATGAAGAACACAAAAGCTGTTGCACTCTGTATGTTGGTGGTGTTTCCTTTGTGGTGGTCCCCCTGCACTTGTGTCACACAAGGGTGAGATTCACATATGCGTTTGTATTGAAAATGCTATTGGTGGTGAACCTTGTCACTGTGAAGTGACAGTACTAACCACTGTGTTGCTTCACAGCATGAAGGTTGTGGGTTCAGACTCTGGTTGTGCTGGGTTCTTTTTGTGTGGGTTTTCTCCTCCCACTCCACCACAGCATGCAGGTTAGGTTGATGGTTAGGTGTGGTTAGGTTAGGTGTGACTTTGAGTGTGAAACTGTTTGTCTCTAAATGTCAGCCCTGTGATAGACTAGTGACCTGTCCAGGGTAGACCCCGCCCTCACCAGAGTCAACTGTGATTGACTCAGTTGGCTCAAAGGATAAGCGGTATAGCAAATAGATGGATGGATGGATGGAAATGGTAAGTTAATGTACAAATGATGATGCATGAGTTGTAAATTAGGGGCACACAAATGGATACAGATACAGATTACAAGTGATGTAACTTTCTATTTGTTTGTGAAGTATTGGGACTGTTTTAACACAATAGTTTGTGCCTACAATGCAAATCTATTTCCCTGTGGGACAACAATGTTAATCACTTTTGCATATGATTACTTGAAACATAAAATATATGTTGCTGTTTTGTCAACTGTCCAGTAGTAACTGTTGTATAAAAAAGACATGCATTTTAAGCTGAAACAGGAAACCTTCACAGCTGTTCATGAACCACAGCAGCGTGTTTTTTCTGTTGTTTTCATTGTGCATCTTAAGTCCTTCCAACAGTCCAATCCAGTTGTCTTTCTGTCACACACTCACACGCAGTGTATTAACCAAATGTACCCCATAAGTTGAATTCATATAGATGATTTTATTTTGTATGACATAAAGAAAAATATATCAGAGTAACCAAAAATTCAATGAACATATTCCTTTTATAACATAACGCTGTGTCAACAAGTGCCACAAAAATAAAAACAGTGTACACGAAAGTAACTACTTTGTGCCATACGCACACGTGTTCCAAAAGTGGCAAGGAAGCATTTTCAATCAACAGGAGGCCAGTCAAAGGACTCTGCGTGGAGTGGCACATGGAGCAAAAGGCAGCACTGAGGTTCCCTCCTCCCCTCTGATTGGTGAGGGATCAGGTGTGTTTAGTTACTTTGTGTTACTTTGTGTATATTACCAATTCTCCCCCTGTGGCTTAGTTGCACTGTGAGCCTGCACCCGCAAAAATGCTCACCACCTCCTGCAAATGGCCACACTTTGCACTCTGTACCACCCACAAAGTTTGCTGTTCTATTATCACGATAGATGTAGAAATTTCATGGCCACAAGTCATGATCTCACCACATAACTTGTCACAGAATCAAATTTGAATAATTGCCCCAAAGTTTATTAATTTTACATTTATTTCTTCTTTTCTTTTACTGCAGCTCTGCATTTATTGAGGTTTTGGAGCATCAGACTGAAGTATACCAATAATCTAATATTCAGGTCTTGACAGACATAATGCACAGTGGATAAGTCATAGACAGACAAATTCAGTCTGAACAGCATGATCTGTCACCTCTGTGAAAGATGTTCAATCAACAACAACAAGCCGCCCGCCGTGATGACAGCCCATCGATGTTCTTGATGAGAGGCAATCCATCACCTTTACTGGTCCAGTGAATGATTAGTTAGTGGAAGGTATCAGTGCTTGGGGGCTGGAAGGAGTGGTGTGAGTGAGAGACTGTAACAGAAAGAGAGAGAGTCAGCCATGTCTGCTCATCATGATGATACTGGTGAATACTAAAGGGATTTCCAATAGGTGTTGCAAACTGTTGGGTTTCTGGGGTCTGTAATTTCCTAGTAACAAACTAACAAACTAACAAGGGCGCATACCATATGAAAAAGAGGAACTTCCTATCCCATTAGATATTCAGTCATTATTCCTAAATATTACTGAAGACTTTATACTACATACGTGTTGACTAGTATGCTGTAATAGCATGTTCAGCTGACCTGCTGTGTACTGAATCAGCTCAATACACTTAACTGGAATTACATAAATTTGAGGTGAAAGCAATGAATTGAGCACGCCCCATTGAAGCAGCTAACATTAGCATGGCTGACTAACAAGCTCGCTGCCTACAGTAGTGACACAGTTTTATCGAGGTTTTCATTTTGTTTTAATTTAACAAAGAAATTCAGTTGTATAATACCATTTTATATAAAGCAGTTGAAAGCACTTTAATGATATTAGAGTTAAAGAGATGAGCAAATGTGTTGTGTCAGCAGTGCTTCTCTTATAGCACAGTGAGATAGGTATTGGCATTTGAGTAGATTGCTCAGGTCATTGCGTTATCAAAAGAAAGTGCTGTCTAAAGAGTCTTACAGTGTACTGTCCGAAGCTGCGTCTCTGTCTGAAGAGCAGGAAGCAGAGGATGGCAGAGATGACTGTCTGGGCCAGA
The DNA here is from genome assembly GCA_016785225.1 of Psettodes erumei. NCBI lineage: Eukaryota > Metazoa > Chordata > Actinopteri > Pleuronectiformes > Psettodidae > Psettodes > Psettodes erumei. The sequence goes on along the minus strand of JAFBJZ010000902.1, from coordinate 270,265 downwards.
GTGAAGAGAAGGAGGGACGACTTCAGTCCTCTGCTCACCTTCTGTTGTAGAGGACACATGGCGCTCACATCAACTTTTGTCTAATACACACATAGCATATTCATTCATGTGTGAATGCAAATGAGGGGTGTCAAGGAGGAGGGAGAAATACTATTACTTGCTAATTGCATGAATGAGACTGAATGTGACCCATGCATGTAAAGTAGCTTTAACACACTTTTTTGGCATTGTGATGGATAGAAGGACCATTTTTGCCCAGCAGTCTCAATAAATGAAAACATGCTTTTATGATTTCTTTTTTTGGAAGAAGTACTGAGACTTTTTTGCTGTGGTGTTCCAAATCGTATTTAGATGTACTGTTTCCTTTATTACGTATGCTTGAGACATGTCTGGAAGCTTGGTGGAGTCCACTGTTGGCAAATTCAATGGACTGGACGTAATTTAGAAAGCTTACTTTAGAATTCTCTATAGATCTTTGTGATACAAAAGTTAAGTAACATCAGGCTCACATTAGGGTAAGAGTATAAACCAGGGGTGTCAAACTCACGGCCCGGGGGCCATAAGATTGACGAGCAATGAGCGAGATGTCTGCAATGCTGCCATTGTGCCATGATTTTACTGGTCTGGCCCATTTGAGATTAAATTTGGCAGTATGTGGCCTCTGACATAAAATGAGTTTGACACCCCTGGTACAAACCATTTCTGAGGCTTTGAGTGTTCCTGCAAGCACAGTGGCCCAGGACCAGGGCAAAAAAGACCTTGTTCAGGGAGGTGACCAAAGCTCTGTACATTTGATATTTTTCTGTATGGGGTAATTAGTGTGAAGATGTTTGGATGATGTTCTCAAGAAACCTGCAAGCTGGTTTAACACAAGCCCAGGGCAGCAAGAGGTGAATTATGGAATATGTGTGACTTTTTATTAATTGTTTTTGGATGCATGTTGACATAAATGGAACTAAGACATGTGAGTGTTGAACTTGAGTGAGCCATAAACATTTGATCTATGGACAGGCATCTTTCAGGCAACTGCTTGACTCTGTAACGCTGACATGGTAAACTGTCAAGTGAACACACCCAGCTCATTCACATTATTTGCTGATAAAGCATGTGCACAGTGGATCAGGCCATGACAAAACAACCATTTTTTTTTGTTTTCTTGTGAAACAGTGAAATGTTCCTGACTGGCCAAGTTAGCCAACTGACCACAATTCAGTAAAACCGTTTTCTTGCTTGAGTTCAGACTGAAGGCATAATAACACAGAAACAAGCAAGAACTAGGGAAATCTGCAGTATCGGTGTCTGAGAACATAAGGTAAACATTTTAAACACTCACTACTAACTCCAGATGCATTTCCTGAAGGAAATAATTGGGGTTGTGGTCTGCATTAATGGTGACTGGCATCGATTACATGCAACATTACAAGCAGCTAATTTATTGGCTGCATTATGTTGTCGATCCATTAAGAGTGAATGTGCACTTTAGGAATTTGGCTTCAATACATCACTTTATAGAATTTACAAACTACAAATGTCACTGTAGTGAGCTTCCTCACTGTCTATCAATGTGTAATTCTGAGTATTTAAAATATTTTAAAAGAAGTTTGTGCTGTGTACTGATGCTGTATTCTTCAAGTGTGGTCTGAACTCATCAGCACCTGGTTACTATGTGGCATTGAGCCCTGTAGAACTGTGCTGTGTTCTGGTCTTGTGTTATAAATACAGAGGGACTAAATGGGCCTCCATAGACTTGTTTTTGTATTAGATGCCAAATTATAATGCAATATAATAAACTTATAAAGTCTGAAGTACTGTGCAGTTTTAAACATTGTGAAATTTGAAAGGAGTTAGTTCTAATTTCAGCACCAGAGATATAAACACAATGTGGGTTGACAAGACTTCTAATATATTATGGAATTTATGTATGTACATGTCATCATAACAAACTGATCAACATGATATTCTACATATCAGTCATCTTGGTAGCATTAGGACATTAAAAATTCAATTAAAATGAATCTTACACACCTATTACTATAAACAGTATACTATATGTATGCAAGACAACATAACAGCTGTAGTTATGTCCACTGGTTCAATTTCTTTCTATCCCCTAAATTTGAGGTGCTACAGTGTGTATAAAAAACTGAAAGTAAAGTTGAAGTTCAGCACTTCTATGCTGGTAGTCTTTGTGTATTCACAGAGCAAGTATGATGTTGATTTTGCTGTAGATATTCACATTGACAGTTACTACATCCACCAGATCAAAAGATGGACTTTACATTTGGAGCTTTTTTGCTGCTGCTGTTTGAATGACAGCACAATGATGTGAAATGAAACTGACACCAACCATCCTGTAGTGTTTCTCCTGGCAGCTGTTGTGTTGCGTCGCGATGCAGGGCACCTCGGGATGCTTGTCCAAATCCACCGAGTAGATGATCACAGCCACCACCGACAGCACCGTGGACACCACGCCCACAACCAAGCACACCTGCAGCTTTTTTTTAACATGAGAGGGGGCAGAGAACACACTCGTACTGGGGAGTGCTCCAGAAAATGGGTCTTGTTAAATCTGTTAATCCTGAGCTGAGGGAAACTCTGAGTTTTCAGTTTCAAAAAGAGACTTTAACTCTGAGTCAGTTAGCGTGGTAACTTTAACTCTGAAGAACCCTGATTTTTTCTCAGGTGTATGTTTTCTCAGTGTGTATGTGTATGCATGTGTGTGTGTCTATAAACTTACAATCTTCATGGTGCAGTGTTTGTCCAAGACGATGGCGACCACTCCTGTTGTGATGAACTGGGAGTACACACACCGAGGAGACAAGAAAACTACATTATGTCATTGTATTAGAGCCCTCTGCTCAGCTGATCAGCTGATCATTAGTCTATCATTAGGCCTTTTTTTTCAAATGATATCAGTAGAGGTCAAACTTCAAACAGATGGCAAAACAACAAAAGACTCTTACACACACATACACACACACACAGACTCACCATCAGGCCACTCCACCAAGGAACTCCCAGCCTGACAACCTCAGTGATTTCTACGAAGTGCAGAGGAATGGAGTAGGACATGACCATCAGCCCCAGCATCATCTGACTCACCTGGCACGCACACACACACACACAATAGTCATTTTCTTCTATGAACTCCAGACATTTTACACATTTAGCACATACCAGGATACTAGGATAGAAATTTAACCAACATGGCCACTAGTGAATTCTCCAGTCAAAGACCTAATTTACTCACACATCAACTTGATTAGACACTACTACTACAGACATTTCTGGGGAGCTGGAGGTTTAAAGGCCAGTTGATGTCCAGTCCAGCTCATTCAGACATTTGTACTGTCACATTCATTTAACTGACCACTTGATGTCTATCGTTTCCCTGTTGATGGAGCCAGGCTATCCCTTCCTTTTTGTGCTAAGCTAGGCTAAACATGCCCTAGATCCATCGCTTTCATCCATCTTATGGATTTGCACACTAGAGGATTTCAGATCTTGCTTGCGTTTAAAAACTGCAGACTAACAACCAATTCAACTGATTTTTAACATTTTAATCATAAGAAAACACACAAAAGATGATTCATTCCAGATGTTGGACCATGCCCTTTGTATTTATACAAAACTAATTCAGAGAGTTCCGATTCTGAAATTCTGATTCTAGGGACTTCAGGTCACGTGGTTGTGCAGTAGTTAGTGTCTCCTCACAGCAAGAATGTTGTCAGTTTAAACCCCGGTTCCGGCAGGTCTTTTCTATATGGAGTTTACATTCTCTCCCTCTGCCTGGGTTTTCTCCTCCCACTCCACCAGGTTGATTGACTGTAAATTGTCCATAAGTGTGACTGTGAGTGTGAATAGTTGTGTGTCCCTACATATATCAGCCCTGTGATAGACTGGTGACCTGTCCAGGGTGTACCCCGCCCTCGCCCAATCTCAGCTGGGATTAGCTCCAGCCCCACCACCATAAATTAAATGGTAAATGAAGGGTGGATTCCAGGAACTTGGCATCTCACTGAAACTTGCTTGATCAAATGTGACTTCAGAGCAAAACAAATGCAGAGGTGAACCATCATACTTGGTTGGTTGCACATACCTGTGGCATGCATTTCCACCAAGAAAACAAAGAAAAAAGTCAGAATCAGATTCTACGTTTTCCAGTGAACACTGGGGGTGATTTGGAAATAAAAATTGCTTGTCTCAAATGGGGCTAGAGCCTGCTTCTGCTACAAGTTGTTGCAGCCATGTTCTACATAAGAACGCAACATCTGGTCGGGGATGTTTTCCACGCAGCTGCACTATTGAACTTACATTCAGAATTGACTTTGAACTAGTCGGTAACATTATACCTGTAAAGCCCTCATTCAACAGAAGTGATTGTTGGGAGGGACAAATCAGACCCAAATCTGCCCAAACAACCTCTCATGTGAGGCTAAGAAAACCCTACCAAAAACATCCACTCATCATCTCTACAGTGTGGTCATGTAACAGGAATACACACACACAGTTTCAGACTCACACCCAGACATTTGGGCTCTCCTTTATGGATGGCAACACGCAGAGCCTCCTGTTGATCTTTCAGCTTCACAGTGTTCGTATCCTCTAGCACCTGCACCGTCAGGTCCCTGGCGACTGTGACTGCCATCACCTACAGACAGGAGACAACAGCACTCACCTTAGATCAGCTCACAGACTAGTATGTTTGGAGGAGTTGTAGGTCTTTCCCAGATGTGTATACTTGTAACAGCAGTAAAAGTGCAGGTGTAGCTATCAACATTAATGAAGACTGGTTCTGTTACTTGTCTCACAAAGCTATTCCAGTGAGCCATCATTTACAAAAACAGGACCTTATTCGGATATGCTGATGACACTCCAGTGTTTGATCTTGTAACAAAATCATATGTTAGTATATGCTACAGTGTCAGAGGGAGGTGTCCATGGGTGTGATTGGCACAGTGATGACAATTTCTTCACAACATTGTGAGGACATGATCAACACTGCTCAAATGCTGTTTTCTTTTGATGTAGTACTGTAAAAAGTCAAATTCATTATGGGCTAATGTAAAATATCTGGTGAGCTAAGTCCCCATCTCTCCTGCAGCTGTGAGACTCCTCACTTGCACCAGGAGAGCACATTTCTTCTATACTGTGTCTTACCAGGTAAATATGCATCAGATTATTTTATTTACATGGTTTGGCCCCAGTCTACATTCCCATGTCTTATGCAGTTGCTTTTGAGTTCCGATAATCCGATTCCGATTAACTTAATGATATAATTCTTCTAAATGGTCTAGCACCTATTTATTTTATCATTTGAAATAACTGAATTAAATAATTATTTCATTATTAAATTTTAAATTGTGATTTATATTTACATTTCTCTATGTAAAGCAGGCTTTCAGGCTGGCTGTGATGACTTACACAATTAAGGAAAGGGAGTTACAAGTCTGTCAAGTCATTTCATTTGTGAGGAAACATCTGATAGTTCACTGTGTCCACTGCATGTTGCCACAGTCTTGTAACATGGTGCTGACGTAAAGTTATAGCGACATATTGTCGTTTTCTTGAGGGAAACTGGTCTCCTCGTTGTTCTCTGCTCTGTCTGATGTGATGAAGGTCCAGCTCCCAGTGCGACACTCCAGTTGGAGCTGGCACAGTTGGACGTGACACAAGTACTGACAACCTGGAAGTTTAGGTTAAACACAAACTGTCACTGGGATGGGGATGGGCCCCTCCCCACACCATCCAGCCAGAGCTTTGAGTTATCTTATCATGAGCGCTGAGCTCACGCTCACTGTATTGCGCAAACGTGAGAGCTAATTTGACTTGGAGTGAAAATCAGGGTGTTTGGGAAAACAGTGTCCTGTGCGTCTGTGATTCAAAGTGGTCTGTCAAAATCTTTCACGATCAGTTCATTCAACGTATGTAATAGATTTTATTCTCAAGACTCTCTCCCGTTAACGCGATGCTGCTGGACAGTAATCAGAAAGCACAAAATGTCTCATTCTTACCTTTTGTTTTCTCTCGCCTCTCCAGAAATAATAATAACCTTAATAAGTTTGTCCTCCTCCGTGGGCTTCTGTCGACCACTCGTGATTTTAATGCGCCTCCGTGGCTGTTTTTCTTGCGACAGAGAGGGAGAGAGAGAGAGAGCGCGTTTGTCCCCTGCATCTGGCTGAGATCCAGCTGAGCTCCTCCTTCACTTCCTCTACTGGTTTCGTGCATTCCAACCATCATTTTGTCCTCGGGATTTTTCACTGTTAAAAGTTAATTTGGAGGACATCTGTTAATCCAAGACCGTTTTCTCAACTTGACGCACATACCCACTTGGCACCATCCGGACATCTCAGGTATCCCGGTGGGCTACTTGCAGGCTTTACGTCGAGGTAAGTAACACACTGCCTTACATGGCACTGCTATGATTACTTACATGTTTGAAAGGTCAACAGAAAGCCCATAAGTAGGGCAGTGACATTTTTTCTATTGTTGTGGCATAATGGATTTGAAGGCTGGTGATGTTCTGCCTGTGGGTTCGTTTTAGGGACTAAATCAACCTTAAACCTGTAAAAATTAAATGCATGTCAAACTCAAGCTAGTGCATGTGAAGAAAGCATTTGGATTTGAAAACAGACACTGTGTGAATAAATTATGTTAATAAATGATATGAGTGGTGAGGTTACACAAAGACACCCTGAAAAATGAAGTTTGGACTTTGACCCTGTCTTTACACCTGAATGTGATTGGATAATGACAATCCAGTGTCCAGTCAGAGGGTAGGTAGTTGCAGGAGATGTGACAATGATGGACGATGGTGTGGGTTCTTCCACAGCCCAGGTGGGTTTCATTTAGTTGGATGATGCTGTAGAAATAATAGTGAGCATTTGATATTTTGTGTATGTATATGAACCCACCCATGGAAGAGCTTGTGCCATTGTCCATCTTGAAAATGTAGGAACATGCTGAGTTTTTAGTTTTCTGCTTTGTATCCTTACACACATATTCACAAGAGCTCATCTTTTTTCCCGACAGTGTCTCTGTGTTACCATCTCTCTCTCTTGCTCTTATAAACACAAACCTTTTCTATACATGTAATTTACACGTTCATGCAGATTGATTTGACAAATTTACAAAGACTGACTAACAAACTTTGCTCAAAATCTTTCTGAACTTAGGTCAAACTAATGTCATATGACCACTCCAACTACTTATAGCGCCACACCTGTATCTGATTGACACACCCTGATGAAGAACGCATCAGTGTTATTTCCATGTTTTAATAAAGTAGCTTGGATCTCTTTTCAACTGTTGATTACACAATACTTCTCCACAGAGCAGGAGAGTCCTTTTTATGTATCTTACCTGTCGCTGGATCCTTAAAGAGGATCTGATGTTTTAGCGCCACTTCACTTCTCCATTTGAGAATGTGTCAAATTAAGTGAGTGTCATTCAAGTTTATATTTTTGTCAGAGTGAACTTTAGTGCACATGCTGATGCAAGATATTAAACTCATCATTGCCTCCTCAGTGATGGAGATGATGTTACACTGGACAGGTGCCATGTTTACTATTTCCATGTGCAGGCACACCTTACATTGTTGATGCTGAGCATTGGGTTCTTGTGGTGTGGAACGATCATGACATTTTTGTTGAAAGAATTTTGCCTGACATAGAATTGTGGGATGATGTGAATCCCAAACTTGAGATGTGTTTTCAGAAACAGTGTACACCAGAAGCGTTGGGACAGATGTTTACATGTGATATGATGATAGATCAGTTGTATTTTGCAAATGAAAAAGGCATGACTAACATGAATGCATCTTTGTCTGATCAGGTGTTTATTCAGAAGAAGATTAAATAACAGAACTCAGTTGTGGTTTCTGATTTACAAGAACTGAAACAGTGTGTAAATATAAATTCAATTCTATTTCATGAAAGTCCAAAGCTTTTAGACCTGAGGCTGAATTCAATCAAAATTAATTTCTGCATTTGTTTGCTCTACTTAGCCTTGTTGCTTTATCTTCAAATGAAAAATTGTCACTTGGTAGAGGATTACTTAACAACTATTAGTAGTCTATAGGCATGATAGGTGTCCATCAAGTTTCTGTTATTTCTTACCCTGCTGAGACAGCAGATTAAATTTGATGAGGCACAACAAATAACTCCAAACTTATCATTCAATGCACGTGACTTGTCTCGTTTTGTTGCCATGTGCTCATTGGGCGATGAAATATCTATAATGTAACATGTTGGCTACACTCATCAACACATTTCATTTACCTTATCAGTCATGTCGCTTTGATGTCGTTCTCTTTCTGTGATCGAAAATTGTGGTGTGTTTTGTGAAATGTTGTTGTGCTGTGGCTCTCTGGGCCATCATAGTATGCCTATACTGTCAAGACCTGTATCCCCCTATACATCTATACCTGTGTGCACCCTTGTCTATATCATGTGGTCTGTCTCTGTTGTTCTTCAGATCTATACATGTCTTTCCACTCCTTCTACACTGATCCTCTTTCTCTCTGATTATGGTTTGCTGTTTTCAGGCATTATTTTCTAATGATTATTTTTTTTCCTCCTAGATGTGTATACTTTTCTTAATGCTAATTAAGAACTAACTAATTTTAATGTAACCTTTCAATTGATTGACCCTGCATATTGTAATGAGAAGGATGCAAAGCTTTGGGTGAACATGTCAGCAGGCACAGGTCTGGTTACATTCACTGGACTCTTTGAATTGTAGTGTTGTAGACAACCACAACACATTATGTTCTACTATCATATCAATGCCACTGTGTCTGACTGCTACACAGCATAGTTCAACATTGTTACATTAAACATTATCTCCTATTATTTCAATAAGACACCATATATTTATTCAAACCTGATGTTGTCGGAGTTAGACAAAATAACAGTAAGTGTTACAGTAACCAGTCATCAAGTTCCCAGCTGCTCTGACAGCATGCCAACGGCTGAGACTCAGTGCTTGTGTGGTTGTTAAATGCTGACTATATCACAACTCAAGATAGTCTAGATTTTAGGAACCCCATCTGTACCTGTAAGCACCTTTACTGCACCTCTCTGTTAAACTTTGTGCAGGATGTTTATGTCTGTAGAAAAAAAAAGATATATTGCAATTTCTTCTGTACAGTACTGTGACATGAAAATGTTTGCCTTGTGTACTCTGGTCTTATGTTTGCTCTCACCCAATAGGATAAACATATTGTTTATTAAAGGAGACACTTAGTTAGACACAAGTTAGATATGGTGTAAAACCCCCAAACCCCCTTAGCAAAACACTGATGTTGATAAGCTTTCAGATAAGTAAAAAGAATTTGAACCAGCCAGCAGTGGACAAATGTGTGCATGAAAAGATAAGTGACTGTTTTTAGACCAGTACCAGCAACACAATGTTCCCCTCACTCCCAAAGGGCCTTGTCAGTTTATTTCATCATCAACTTGCCACCCCCAACGCCCCCCATTCGGCCCCCACTCCTTTCTTACTCTGCCTTCCCTCTTCCTCCGTCTCTCCTCTTCCTCTGACCACATCTGCTTCTCGTCCTGCAGCATTCCTGTCTTTCCTAAGAGGATTTGGACATGTGGTTTTGATGAACTAACATACTCTCTCTGTTCCTTTTTTCTTTCTTTCACTACCTCATTTGGTTCTCTATTTCTCAATCCCTTCCTCCTCTGTCCAAACAGATACCCACGCTGCAGAAACACACGAGTGCACATGCAGAAATGCAACACACATGCTACTTAGTTTTACTGGCTACCCACTGTCCTATGCCCTCTCTCTGCTGGTGTATCCTGTGATCACGTAGTCTGTCTCTGTTGTTCTTCAGCTTTATATGTGTCTTTCTTTATTTCCACTGTCTGGACCTGTTTCTGTCTGATTATAGTTAGCAATTTTCAAACATAATTATCTAATGATGACATTTTTAAATGAACCCTTTCAATTTGATCTATTCTGATTATAATGTGAGGGACACTCAGCGACATAGGGAACATATAACCTTGAAGTGTGCATAGGCTAACATGCCAGCAGACACTGGGTCTGACTGCACACAGCATAGTTTTATATGACATATTATCTCCTCCTATTATTCACTCAAACTTCAGACAACTTCATACTTCAAACTTCAAAACAACAACAGAGTAGCTAGTCATCAAGTTCCCAGCTGCTCTGACAGCATGCCAGTGGCTGAGACTGTGGTTTAATGCTAACTAAATAACAACTCAGGATAGTTTGAGCTGAATGAAGTGAACACTTTGAGCCACTCAAGTGTCCACTACACTTGCGTGTCATCCTCCCCTCACCCTGTTTAACCAGGGTGTTGTATTGAAGTTGTCATTCTCTTGCTGTCTCTGTCACATTACGTACCTAAATGTAATCTAATTGAAGGGCCACAATGGCACCATGGTTATAATGGATGACATACTGGTCTGTGGTCCTGACAAAGCTTTACATGACAGAAACCTGGCAGTGGTGCTGTGAACAATTGAAGTTTAAAAAAGAAAGGTGTTTGTAAGGGTGAACTGCAGTACTTCAGACACATCATCATCAGGGACTGCTGGACGACTTGCTCTACCCCTGAGCCACAGCCGCTCACAATGTGTAGTTGGTAAATGTACGTTTTCTAATAAAAAAATGTCTTTCCCACTATGAAATACACATGACTTCACTGAAAGCCCAGATGTCCCAGTTAAAGCCATCATGTATTTATGCATCTGTGGAGGTGGAGACCATGAAGAGTCTTAAAACTCCACATAAAATGTAATCTGATCCATGCACACACTTTTTGTATGTTATGGGAATGTCACAATTATTTTTAGACATTTGTAAACACGGGAAGCATTTCCTAAGTGAAATAATCAGATATGTGAAGTTTAAGTTAAAAATGTGTGCATTAGATATGATATTTATTCAGGTTGTGATGTTTGCCTTTGTGAAATAATGTTATGTGTGTTTAAATCTTTGAGTTGTTTGTGTGTGGACTGGGACACAACATTATGCACAAATCTTTGTGCACATTTGTAAACTTCTTTTTATGCCTCCCCACTGGAACACCTTGAGGGAATTTCTTCATATATGGTCTCTACTGGTACTCTGCTCTACATATGTTAATTATGATACAATACATGTAATACATTGTAAACTGCAAACTTATTGGCTGGCAGAGGCATTCAGCTGTGATGCAGTAATTATGGCTCATTTGTAGATAATGTAATACATATTTTTGATCATTTTGAGTCAAATTTCTCTCCCTAGATTAAGATAAGTATGGAGGAAGTATGTCACAAGCATGCCCAACCTACAGGAAATCACACAGCTCAGGCAGATCCATGGAATTGTTCTGGGCCGCATCCCGGAAATCCACACCCTTATCAGCCTGCTCAGAAAAGACATGGGTTTGGGATATGCCACAACAGCAGTAACTTAGCAAAGTAAAGAGTGAAGTTAGTCTAAAATGCAGCAACAAATTCCTTTTCATTGCCCCGTTTGAATAAACCTGAGCAAAATGTATTTCAAGGTCAGGGAATTAGCAAACTATTGGAGTGCACTGTGTTCAGCCTGGGAAGACAACTATTCATAAATTCAACAAGTTACATTTAAGGTTTCTCTAGGTACCAATGTTTTTAAACACCGTGCTCAAGTAACTTCAGCTGAGGTCATGCCATTTACACATTAGTGTTGGTGAAGTACCAGATGTATTAGAACAAGTCATTGAAATAATGTATGTTTTGGGTATGAGGGCTACAAAATGAACCCTTGTTCACCTTTCTGTCACTGGAGAAGGCATTGTCATTTTAAGGGACATTGAAGGCTTCTGCAGCTATAATAGATTCCCCCTTTTAAGTGTACAATAACAGTTAATACATCTTGTTTTATGTCATATAACATTTATCGTTGAGAGTTCCCATACTATTTTTTTTCCTTTCTTATGCCAATTCTTATACCTGAACTTTTGTGAGTATTTATCAGATTCCATTGCCTCAAAAACCATGTTTTAACAGCTGTATGACTATCATTGTTGTATGGCATGGCTATCTAATTTGCCTGTCAATCATAAAATAAATAAATTTCAACATTCCTTTAAAAATACTGTAGCCACAGTTAAGTAAAATAAAATATTTTTTAAATAGCATGGCAAAAGTAGAAAACAGTCCTGCAATGGCCAAAACCAAAAACATCTAGGTATAAAGAAGTGTTAACAACTCTGAAATCAATTATTCTTCATTGCTCTAAAAGAGTAGTTGCCAGTGGCTGCACAGCACAACTTCCTATGTAGCCTCTTAGAACAACAAAGAAGAATCAATGACTGAGAATACAGCCATTTAATCTGGGTGTGACTCTAACTCTAAACTTATTGCTAAATTTCATATTATCACATCAGTTGATAGACTCGCAGCTCGCACTTGCTGACACCCGGTGTAGTATTTTAGGCAGTATCAGAGGTATTGTTGGTACTAGTATTATTATCTGTACAACTCCAATTTCTAGCACAGGTTTTGTTGTTACATTTTGTGGAGAATCCCTCTTCAGAGCGATCTACTGCTGCAATAACGTGCCTGAATGACTTCAGGCCTGTGGCTTTAACACCCATAATTATGAAGTGCTTGGAGACAACAGTGTTGAAACACATCAAAGAGGCTGTCCCTCCCACTCTGGATCCCCACTAATATGCGTACAGAGCCAACAGGTCAATAGATGACACCATCTCCACTGCCCTCCACACCATACTGCTCCATCTGGAACAACCGAGAACATATGCAAGAATGTTGTTTGTGGACTACAGCTTCACCTTTAATACCATCCTTCCAAGCAGGCTGTTGCACAAGATGTCAGATCTGGGACTCCATCACAACATCTGCTTATGGACACAGGACTTCTTAACCAACCGACCGCAGTCTGCCTCCATCTTGTCTCTAAGCACAGGGGCTCCACAAGGCCCTGTCCTGAGCCCTTTCCTTTACTCCCTACACACACGACTGCACACCTACCCACAACACCATTGTAGGTCTGATCAGCGGGAGAGACGAGACAGCATACAGGCAGGAGGTCCAGTGGTTGGTAGACTGGTGTGAAGTAATCAACCTGACTCTAAACACCAAGAAGACCAAGGAGCTGATCATCAACTTCAAATAGAAGAAGGAGGGCCATCAGCCACTGGAGATAAATGGGGAAGGTTTGGAGAGGGTGTCAACCTTCACATTTCTGGGGACACACATATCATAGGACCTCATATGGCCACATAACACCAACCCCTTGATAAAGAAGGCACAGCAATGACTATACTTCCTGAGAGCTCTCAGGAGGTTGAATTTATCATAAGATTTCCTGGTGTCCTTCTATCGGTGCTCAATTGGGAGTGTCCTCAGTGGTGGCATATGGGTATGGTATAGCAGAAGCTCTGCAGCGGACAAGAAGGCCCTGCAGAGGATGATAAAAACTGCACAAAAGATAACCAACACACACCTCCATGCCCTGAGAGATATTTTCATTACCTGCTGCCTCCAGAAAATAATGAAAATCCTGAATGCCCACAGCCATTACCTTTCTGAACACAGCACTGAAGACATAATGACCATGTCTGCTAATAATTCTGCATCATGTGCAATAATTTTTATCCTTTATGTTTAAGGCATACATTTTTACTGTGTATTTGCAGAATGTGTGTGGGTGTGTCTGTGTGAGTAATGTGAGTGTAAACAATTTTTTAATTTAGTTATTTTCAAATGTTACCATTTATTACTTTTATGAGGAGCCCCCTTTTTTTTACTTGTGCACTTCATTTCCATTGTATTTATTACAATGACAAAAATGGAATCAATCAATCTATCCATCACTCAACCTGATATGACTTCTGTTTCCTGTTTTGCAGCAAAATGGCTTCTGATTGGGCGATGTCAGCAGGTGGACCCAAGTTAAATCGCCTCTTTTCCTGGTTTGACCCTGAAACTGCTGCGGTGAGATCTGAATAGTATTCAGTCAATGTTTTTTTTAATCTAAAGTCAAACTTCGAATAAAGTATCATTCAGTAGGGTGTAATTCCAGGTCTCTGTCTGTAGGTGGTGGCCATCCTCTTGGGGCTGTTCCAGTTGATGCTTTCTGTCCCGCTGGCTTACGCTGATCCGACTCAGCCGAAACTCTTCATACTGCCACTTGTCTTAGGGATTGTAGTATGTACCTCATGATACTTATTCTAAATATTAGTCTAACTGTTGTCCAGTAAATGTATATACAGTGACTGATGATGTACTCAGGACAGAATAGAAAAAGCATTTCATCACTGATGATCAGTTGGCAATTTGAGGGGGGATTGGGGGGGAGCATCACCCCCCCTTGTCAGCAGCATGAGCTAAATGAATCCTCCTTGTTAACCTGCCATCACCCCTCACCATCCCTTAGTAGCACTGAGAGGGCAGGTTTAGCTGAATATGTAAGTCTAGTTTGTCCGACTGAGAACGTTAGAATCTAAAGTTCTACGGTTTCACCTTGGATCTATACATACTAAATTCTGCACTATATTGTATCTAATATGTGACCATAGTAATGTGTAGTCACAGAAGAGCAAGAGGATCATGGTCAAATTGTAGCCTGTAGTATTTCTTACCTACTCCTGATGACAAAGAGAATTTTAGCTCATCTAAAAAAGTCTCTGGTGACTTGGAGGATCAAATATGCCAAAAAATATATCTGCACTTTATTCACATTTCAATCAATGGATTTGGTCAACGAGTGTAGCTTAATAGGAAAAATGGCAATAGTATTACAAATGAAATCTAAAACACCATAAATTTTGCAAAAAAGTGAAGGGGTCTCAATGTTTGTGTGGGCATGTTAGTATTCTATTATTGTAAGATGGACCTGCACCATAATGAATGTATCCTTTAGAGGGATGAACAAACATAGTTAGTTTAAAGACGCAAAAGTGTGAACTATCCATTCATCCAAAATCAGTCCATGCATGGAAAGGATGTTGCATTTTAGTGTGGCAAACAAAGACATCAAGTTTCCAGTTTCTCTGCTTCATCTGATTTCATGTGATTATATCAGTAGCTTCACAGTCCACTGCAGTGGGTGTGTGTGTATCCACATTTTTGTTACATTATTTGGTATTTCCCTAATGAGTAATTCAAATACACAGGTATACACACCAATTTTCTGAGGACCAGTAGTTTTCATTGAAGCAAAGCCTGGTCCTGATGAGGCTAAATGTCATTTCTGAGGTCCTGGTTAAGGTCAGGGGTCGGGTTTTGGTTAGGCTGTCCACAGTGAATGGAAGTCAGCGTCCTGAGGATAGCTGTGTGTGTGTGTGTGTGTGCGTGTGTGCTGCAGATTATGACAGCAGGATCATTCACCATGGCCAGTGAAAGGAACCCCAGCAGACGGCTGGTAAGTTGACATTACAAGCTGATCTGAAGGTTCATGGGAGATTTTGATCTAACCAGCATCTCAGTCATTTCCACTCTATCAACAAACATTTAGTCTTAGCTCTTGCAATGTTGGATTAAAAAAAAACTTCCGGGAGGTGAGACAATAGATGTTTTATTATCTGATATAATCTAAGACTATGCATTTTATGACGTAATAATGATAATAATAATACAATTTACTCCAGTGTAATGAGTGTACAGTATCACAGTGCTGTATCTTCTCGTCCCCCTCTTCAGCTTCAAGCTTGTGCATGCAGTAATGTGTCAGGCATGCTGGCAGCACTGCTCGCCTTCATCCTCTACTGCTACAGCCTCAGCACTGAGAGAAATAACTACCCTTGCGGGGTAGATGACAGATTTTATGGATCTGGTTATGAGTGTCCTGGGGAAATCCTGGCGGTCAGTATGATATTTTCCTTTTTTTGTCTTTTCTAAGTTAAAGCAAAGACAAAGGAAAGGAAAAAAAATGTAAAGAAAAAAGATAATAGGATTGAGAGATCAGCTGAATGATAGAGGTAACAGGAAGGATGGTAATGGTAATGATGCTAACAAAGAGTAAACAATTGAAGAAAAGAGAAGCAGCGTCATTCTATTCATGATGTAAGAAATGAGCTCCTGTGTCATGAGTACATTTCATTGCATGTTATTGTGACGTCAAAGGTCCACACAGGGATAGACATTACAAACTAGCCTACCCTTTAAAGTATAAGCAGTAAATAAATAAAATAACGATAGTGTAATAAATCCTGTTAGTTTAGTCTGTGTTTAAGTTTATGATGTGTTTTTTTTCTCTTGCAGTCCTATTGCTGGATTTTGACACTGCTGCTGCTGCTCTACGACACAGGGGCTGTGGTTCTGCACAGCTTCCTGTCAGTCTCTGCCCTCAAAACACTCAAAACAGACTAATACACACACACACACACACACACACACACACACACACACACACACACACACTGTGTACAGCATGTAGCACTAGAGCCACATGTTCTTCACTTCCACATTTTTTAAAGGTGTTAGTCATACAGATGGCAAGTTTTCATCATACAGATGAGATGAGTTGTATTCAAAATTAAATTTGTCCTGACATCATAAAGTTTAGCAACAGTGGCAGGCAATATATAGGTTCTTGTTAGCATAATCAGCATTATGATAAAATATTTTAATCAGCAATAAATGAAAATTTGTATCCGATTAGGAGGCAGGGGTCCAATAAAATCCTTAAACAGCAGAAATCAAACAGTATTCTGGTCATCAGTTTAACCACCAGCAACTACATAAACTTTTGTGGACTTATTTGCCTATTTGGTATTTGGTAAGTTATCATGGTGCAAATTTGATAATACATAAATAATAATACAAACCAGGTGAAAATAATGCTATTTTCATATCATCACCAAATAGTAGACAAATAGTGGCTAATATTATCTTATTACAGACATATCAGTATTGATATATATGCTAGCTGATAAGCAGTAAAACAAGTCAGTACAGAAATGTCAAACTGAGGCTGTGACATGAGTTTTATTTTTGAAAATTAAATATTGGTAATAGTGTCAGCTTTAAAAATCCAGTATAAGTTATACTTTTACATGTCAGGTAAATTGTTTGGCTGCTGTCTTTGTAACTTCACCATGCTATATGGCCAAAAGAAACCTGCAACACAGTATTTCCCATGAGTTGCACTATTTCAAGAAGTAGTTTGACATGCTAATTTGTTTTCCTGCTGAGATGAGGAGACCACTCTCACATCTGTACCTATACAGAAAGGATGGTAAACTTAGCTTTGACTGACTGGGAACAGTAAAAACAAAATCAACCTCTGAACATCTCTAAGTAACTCTTACTCTCAGTAAGCACATTTATCCCAGTTAAAACCGCAGACATGAGCGAAGTATCAATGTGAACATCTCATGCTAAGCTAGCTGTCAGACTGAAGTCTGTGAGGATGGTCAGATAGCCACTGCAGTGGTAATGCAGTTATCTAATCTTAGTTTATATAAGATGTGTACCATCATTTGTATAAAAGCTCATAGAAGCAGTGACTTTTTCCTCAATTTCATTAATCTCGGTTCTCTCTTAAGAAGAATACACAGGACAATGACTGGATGAAATTATGGCTATACATGAATAAACTTATTAATAAAGGAAATGCAATGCTTAATGGGTGAAAGCAATGTAAAAATTAAATGAATGATCTCTATTGATTATTAGAATAAGGAAACTAACAATGAGGAAAGAGGATAATCTAAGTTATATTGATGAAAATTATTAATAATGGTGAAAGGAATTTGGTGAGTTCAAATAATAACCATGAACATGACCTGGATGACTGAGACTCTTCATAAATAATATAAACAAAGATTTATTTGGATAAAGACACTGGTTAACAGTCTAGATTGTAATGCAGGGTGATTTATGATAAGAGTGTGTCTCTTAAGTTGGGGCCTGCATCTCTCTCTATGTGGGGATGAATGGTCAGTGTTTTTCCGTGATGTAAATCCATAATTCATCAGAGGAGTGGAACTGAATCAACACCTAAAGGACTACTTTGAAGTAATTTAGTGTTGTTTTATCTGTTGAAATGATAATTAAATATCAACTTCAAATGTCTTGAAATGTCTTGTTGTGGCATGAACAAGATGTCACCCTGCAGGGATTTTGTGTCTTCTGTTTGTTGTGTTTGGTTAAGGTAAACTCTATGAACATGCTGTAAATTCTTTTGACAATTTTAATTAGCTGGTTTGTTTGCAAAAAGACTTCTTCTGTCTCTGTGTTCTATTAAAGTGATAGTTTAATGGTGGCAGAGAAGAAAAGGAGTTTTCTCTCCATCATTCAAGTGGCATTTTATGACCTCTGCCATGACCTTTGTTGCTCTGTTCACTGAGGCATGTTTGCGACATCACTGTAGCACTCTCTTGATTCACCTGGACTTTTTATCTGGAGACACAAATTTTTTTCTCTAGATTTCTCTTTGCCAAAGGGATCCCAAGATAAATCAAAGGATGATTAAAAGGACTCAAAAAGGAAGACATTTCTAATTAGATACATAGATATTTTTTCAAGCCACTTCTGGTAAACAAATAAAGAGAAAATTATCAACATTATCCACACGTGCAAAACTCCAGGTAATCCAAATATAGAGAGAACAATATAGTGAATGTTAAAACTCTCTTGCACCAGTGTGCCCTGTTTGAATCTAATGTTTTGGTAATAACATGGCAGTAAGTTTGTATTCAGTAACAATAAAACTACAAGTGTTAGTAAACCATTGAAAGTACTGAGGGTTTCACATTTTCTCATAAATCGTCAGGTCTGCAGATAGAAATGTTAGTATGACATGAAGGGTCAATAAGTCATTTATAAAGTGTTCCACAGTAATCCATCAGGTCTACAGTTGTAAATGTTAATACGTGATACATACTGTCCAAACTATTTAAACGTTAATTACATTTTCTTAGGCCTTTGCAACTGGAGCCTTTCTTGACACCATTGACTCTTCTCTGGGCCCACTCTCACTTGTTCGGGTTCTGGTGGAGCCTAGTTCTGGTTGTGGCAGCTCCAGCTCCAGCAGAGTGACAGATGTTCATCCGCTGACAACAATATTACCATGACACTGGCAGCGGCAGCTGGAACATGACCGTCACATACTGTAGGGGTTCCCCTTATATCAGCTGAACACAGGACCTCACCATTTTCCTGCAGTGCGGGGGACAGCAGAGGGGAAACGGCCGCAGGTGAATAATTACTCCCAAATATGTCGTTAAACAGTACGTATTTTTTAAAAGTATAAGGCGGGAGTTCGTTTCAGTTCGTCAGTGCTGTTTTGGATTTTTTTAATTTTGCCCGAACACCCCCGCGAACCACGGAACGTGGACAGTTCCGAAAATGGCGGCGGTTTCTGTCAGTGTGGAGTGAAACTTTCTTCTTTTTAACGAATATTCTGCGCTTTTCCAACACGTTCTGTCGACGGCGGTCGTGTGTTTAGTAAAGTAAGATATATCGGGACACAGAGGCGCGTGGCGGTGGTCACTAGGGCCGAGCGACGTCATTCTGGGCTCCGTTTTTGATCGTCGAACCGCTGGGCTTCCCTCGAAGTTGACGGTAGCTGTGTGCCTGACATTGCGATCATACCGACTGTTGTTGTCATCAGATCGCTCAACGCGGAACCGTCAGCTGAGACCGGACGTCGCCGAGTAGCTAGCTAGCTTATCGAGTCGGCGGACTAGGGTGAGGGCGAGTCGGAGATCCCCCAGGCCGTGTCACGTCAGCTGTCAGTGGAGACGGAGAGGTGGTGTTGGATGTCACCGCGGCGCAGTGTCAGGCGGGATTTGGTTTGCTAGCATCGCGTAAGTGTCAGCTCGTTTTCAGCCTTCCCTTCCCTCAGTGAAAAGCTTGTTCTGTTCCGTGGCCTGTACTCACTCACCCCCACTGTGCGTCTACACCGTGACATTAATGTGCTAGCTAGCTATTAGCCAACTGTATGAATAATATCTTGGTGTCCATTTAAAAAAAAAAAATTCCCTCATTTATCATAGTGTAAACTTTATGAAGGAGCCGCTAGGTGACATATTTTTTTTGTCTTGAGCTGTTAACGATGGCCTTATAAATCAGCGATTAAAATAATAATGTACTTAACGTCAGTGACATTAAAATGCAGAAGTTAGGCCTCTGGCTGCTCACTAAATGTTTCCAAACATTGTTTTTAACTTTTATTTCCTGGTTCTTTTGTGACGGACAGCCATTCTGGCAAATCAGATGGAGAAGCTCCAGGACCTCAGCCAATCAGAGCTCCAGAAGCTCCTGGACAATCCGGAGAAGGTGGAGTCTATGGCCCTGGAATCTGACGAGGTAAAGATGATGCTTCACTTTCCACTTGGCTTCCATTTTCCAGTCTGGCTTTCAGTTAGGCAGAGCTCTACCGTGAAAGGTTTGTGTGAGAAGTCTAGGGTGTGTGTGATTTAAGTCCACACACCCTGTACACCTTGAAGGGTGTTTGGTGCAGCCTCTTAGTGTGGCTAAAACAGACACAAACCAGCCAAACTGTCATAATAATGTATTAAAACCCCTTTATATCACAGCAGCTATTCTTCCCGGTGTCCATATACATATTGACACAAGGCACAGGGATGGTACACATCAACATCACTTACAGTGACAGACAACACAGTAACAGGTCATTTACAGACATTATTTAACAACTGGAGCTGTGATGTGTGAGGAGCTGTTTCTGGTTCTGCTGTAAAAGTCACTTTCACTTCCCCCATAGACAGTGACAATGTATTTTAGTCGCTGAGGCAAAGATTTTTTTCTGCAGCTGTAACGATGAAGCGTTTCGCATTGACCACCATTTGGATTTGTGTCTTTGACTGGCCGTTCTCCACGGCATGGCTCATGATAGACAAAGTGTTATCTTTCACAGATGAAAATGAAGTAATTAAAACTTGCTGAGCCTGGAGAGTCCATGTTTCTATGTTCACTGAGAACATTATTTAAAGGAATACATTATAATGGGTGGAAAAACACCTTCAGAACCAGTGACCCCTCACACACTGCAGCTCTATTAGAAAGACACACATACATTTAACAGAACATATACATTCAAATACAACATGCAAAGACAGATAAGCTTAAAAAATATTTTGAAGTGTAATATTCAGGGTTATTACAACGGCAGAAAGGCATAATAGTCTGAAAAAAACACTTCTCAACAGATACTTTTCTGTAATAATTTCAAAGTGATACTGCGAAAAACAGTCAGTATGTCTGCATGGAAACCAAGAGAAGGTAGGAATGCCTTGCTCCTGTCTCACCTCCTCACTGCTGATCAGTGGTCAGTCACCACGTGAAATGGCTGATTTACTCCTGGTTGGAAAACTTAGTTCCCATGACTTTTCTCAAACAATGTACAATAATAATCAGTTGTCTCAATAATGATGAACTTAATGAGAAAATGCTGAGCTGAGACCAGACTTACATGTGTGGTGAGGATTTTTGTAAACAATGGACTCGCAAAAAGAAAATTTTGTTGCGCCTCATTCACTGGTGTATTTTATCATGGAAATAGTTCTGAAACAAGGCTTACGTGTAAGGTTTTAAACCTGAGCTCAAGGCCTGAGGATTGTGCTGCATTTGATTTTCCACCACACTTTGTGTCACAATAAAGTCCAGCTGAAATCACGTTTAGTCCATCCTGTTTGCAGGCTGAGATTGACGAGGCGTGTCGACTGACAGCAGCTGCACAGGCGGAGATTGGAAATTCCCTGTTGAAATTTCCGATATCCACCCTTCAAATGTGCCAGGTGCACCACGCCAAATTTCAGTTTTACACTACTGACTTGGGCCAGTTTAACCTAAATATCTGTAAATAAATGTGCTCTGATATGATGTTGGATATTAACTGTATGAATGAGGAAATGAAGCTTCTTCAGACTCAGCAGGAGGAGACAGAGAGAAACCAAGGTTTTGTTGAAGCTACACAGACTAAGTTACCATGGTAACTGACTCACAGTTAAAGTCTGCCCTGTGTGTTTTGCGAGTTATAAACATATTGAACTGTCAGCACAGTGCTACTTCCTGCTTGTTTACCATAACTAGTTACCTAATAATAACATCAGTGTCTTATTTTGAAATCAGTTTAAACACAAGACAAGTTTTATTATACAGGTTTTAGCTTTACAGTGGAAGGATTATCAGAGTGACTCACAATCGTTCCATTGCACTTACTTTCCAGTAGATTGGAAACTTCAGGTTGTCTGCAACGCAGCATTAAAACAAGGTGATGCCACTTGATGTTACTGTGGGTAGTTTGGTACAACCACTGGGTTCTTCAGGCCACTCTGTGTCCCAGACTGATTTCCACTGTTTGTCTTTTTTGACTGGTTCAGCATACGTTGGACCAATCATCCTTAACGGATGATAATGCTTGAGCTAACCTCCCTCAAGGCCTGTAAAGTTCTCGAAAGCCTCAAACTTGACAGAAGCATCTTGTAACATTAATGTGCTGCAGCTCAGCAGCTAATTAGCTAACATGCAGACTCTGTCTGTCTCTGTGACACAGTGTAGCTCCCCCCTCACCTTCGCTAAGACTGAGCACAGCAAATGCTCCTAGAATGTAGAAAATATGACTTTTTTATTGATGGGGGGTGCAGAGTATCTGCACCAAAAGTTTAAACAAAACTGGGTCTTATAGTTGTGTAATCCTGGAAACAGACACACAGACGGACACAGAGACAGAGACAGACAGACACACACACACACACACACACACACACACACACAAAGACAGACATACAGACGGACACACACAGACAGACAGACAGACTCACACACAGGCAGACCTGCAGGCAGATACCCGCACAAACACACAGACAGACAGAGACACAGACACAGACACGCACACGCACAGAGACACACACAGACAGAGACAGAGACACACGGACAGACACACACACACACAGACAGGACCTATGCTGTGTTCTTCCTTGGTGGAGGTCTCCACTCTCAGAGCTTTGGAGTTCAACAAGCTGTGATGTTGCCATTTAGGTTGTTGTTCGGAGTGTGTGTCTCTTGTGTGTCAGGTTACTGTGTGGCTCAGCGTGTGCTCTGCCATTACACAACACTGACCTCGTCGGTCTATGCAACATTTGGAGGCCTTTACCCTAACACAGTCTCCCTCTTTGTCGACCAGTACTGGAATACTGGACACTGCTGTATGTCTGAGTAACAATCAGCCATGACTGGTCTGCAGACATGCTCATGCAGACATTTCTAAAGACAACCTGATATCTTAAGGTAGTTAATTCAGCTCAATGAAGTTGTCTAAAACTGAAAAAAATCAGATTTAAATCCCAAACTATTTATCATAGAATAAGGAAGCAAACTGCTAAATCTGAGCAGATGCCAGCTTTGTTGTACTTATTGATACTGATACATAGAAGTATTGAGCTTTGATAAACAGCCTTTCTCCCCGCAGAATAATATTTGCACTGCAAAAAAATGAAACGATAGCCCCACTGCTGAGTGCCGTCGCCTTAACGGCCGTCTTTCTCCTCTTCAGATCCAGAACATCCAGCTGGAGCGAGAGATGGCCCTGGCATCGAACCGCAGCCTGGCCGAGCAGAACCTGGACATGAAGCCTCGTCTGGAGTCACAGAAGCAGGCGCTGGTGGAGAGATACTCCCACCTGGAAGCCGTCAGAGAAACCTACAGACAACACTGCTCCCTGAGAGGTGTGTGTGTGTGTGTGTGTGTGTGTGTGTGTGTGTGTCACAACAAACACAATGTTAAAACTTGCTTTTTTGTCAGAGGTTTGTTGGTTGTAATCTGCTGCCGTGAGTCTTATGTCAAAACCGATTTCAAGCAGGTTGGCGTCTACTACATTGTATCTCCATACACCTGGTGTAAATTTGTGTCTCCAGTGTCCACAACAGCAAAACAACATAGAGGGAGAGGAATTGAAGACGATGGTAGCCATCCAAGAAGTTGACTGTGTTTGCTTGTTTTCCCTCAGAACAATGTCCATAGTGGAGGAGAGTTTGAGAGAGGACTGCTTCATGTGTCCCTGGTGATTAGTTCTTAGCTGCCGAGCCGCTACTTCGCTGGTTTGGAAGAGTCGTGCGTGATCTCATATTTCAGTTGATATCGAAAATTTCTTTCAAATTTAAAGGTTGATTTTCATTCCTGAGTGAAAGTTGGAACTGTTTTTCATAGTCATGAAAGAACATGATAAAACCCTGGACAAACCACAACACGTTTCACAAATCCCAGGGACAATAACAAAACCTTCCTCGACATAAAATATGCTGCTTATGGGCGGATGGTCTTCTGCAATGCATTTGTGATTGTTTGTTTTCGTTGTCTTGTGTTAAGGCACAGTGCTGCAGTGTAGTGAGGCTCACTCTTTAGTTATCATTTTACACTAACAAGCAAAGCTCTGCTGATGAGCTCTTACAAACGTGAACCCCGGGTTCCTGCTGTTAACAAAAGCTTATTGCTTTCCAATAATCATTTCTAGACAGTGAAGGTCTTTATTACAGTTTATACAGTTACTCTATTACTAAGTTGACCAAGTTATCAGACTGTTTTCATAAGCCATTCATCTTTGAGCCTTTCAGGTAGTAAAATGAAAAGAAAAGAAACTCCAAGCTCATTCTCCAGTGAGAGGATGAACTCGTGTTCTTGCACGATTGATGAGGCCATAAATGATGGTGTGAGGGCCACTCTCCTGTGAGCATATGATCAACTCCTGATAACAATCTAAACATAACCAACAAAAACTTTCTGGATGATTTCTGCACAGCAGCCTGTTGAACTCAAAAGCTCTGAGAGTGCAGACATCCACTAAGGATGAACACAGCATGTGCTCCTGTCTGTCTGTGTCTGGAGTCTACTGTAGAATGTAACCTTAAGTGTTAAGTTTAATGTTCGCCTGAGTATCCATGCATGAAATATAATCACGCACAGTAAGATTGTCGTTACTGTTGGACTATCCTCAACATTACTTCTTCCTAAGAGCAGCATTAACTGTGGCAGTTAGTTAGTCTTAGTCTGACTGGACTGAATTAGTCTGATAAGTCTGATTATTTGCGTTAGCTCGACTAACACAGGACTTTTAAAATGCATGTAAACACCTCAGTCCAGCTGAATCTGAACTTCTCATAGTCAGACTAACATGCCCAGATAATGAGTTTGGGAATCAGAGGAGTCAAACAGTAACAGTGGTGTTTTCTGTCTTCATATAACAGCATAAGTAAGAAGGATAGAGTCAGTTTCATTTGAATACAAAGTACAGTGTACAGCTGGAAAGTCCTCCATGTTTTTATGGCTCCACATGCTACCAGTTAGCTGCTAGCTATGTTTGTTGACTGGTCGGTGACGTGAGCCCGGTGCACTTCCATCAATAATTCAATTTATTGACGTGCATGTATAGGAAATGGATGTTAGTCCAATTAAACTGCAGAGTCGAGCTACAAGCATAACTCGACTAAATGCAGCAAGTGTAACAGGACATGCAGCAGAAGAAGCTAATCCTGTCCAGCAGAGTACAGTACATCTGACATGTTCATTCAGTGTAAACCATGAAAGTAAACTTCAGCATGTTCTGTCTCTAATAGACTAAAAGCTGCTTTCTGTACCAGCAGAAGTGAAGCACACTGTGCATGCTAACACAAACTAGGACTGACAGAGCAGTCATAAAGAGCTCGATCACCTTTTCCCCAAAGCACGCGTCTAATTACCTGAAACACTTCTGCCATCATAACATTTGTCTCTAATTTTAGAGAATCAAACTTTATCTGAAAGCTTTTATTTGACCAGTAATGTTGAGAAAACAGCTGCAGTTTGATTTCCCTCAGTGCTAACTGACTTTCACTGGAAGGGGGCGCTCCAAATTCAGATCATTTGGCCGGCCTTTAAAAGGATCCATAATCAGCCAACCTGTAGGGAAATGTTCCCTCCACTGCTTGGAAACACAACTCAGGAAAACAGGTTTTCAGGCATGTGCACTGCCTACTGAGGAATTAAGTAAGATAAAGTGACAGCTTTAATCCACAGCAGACAAAGAAAGACAGAAAGCCACTTGTCTTACATGGTACACACCAATCCAGCAAAACACAGAACACGCAATCTAACGGTCACAATGAAACTGGAAAATAAATATCCACAGTGTCACAGATGAGCGTTTTTCTGTCTCTGTTTTCATCTTGGGGTGTGTATGATCAGGCATACACACATCAGACCATGATTTACCTCAGCAGCGAAGATGAGTGGCCGGTAAGTAACAGAGCTGGTGAGACAGTAGGATCACACAGAAAGAGTTCTGACAGTGTGTCTGAGCCCAGGTTACACCCTCTTTCACACTGAGCTGTGGAGGCAGGACAGGACAGGACCAGATCAGCCAATGATAGTTAACCACTCTGTGTCTGATTGGCTATTGTTCACGGTTTGGTTGCGGTTACAGTCAGAGGGTTGGTTAGATAGGCTTTCAGGCACAGAGAGACAGTGAGAGGCAGAGTGGTAGTCTTGTGTGTGTTTGTGTGTGTACCTGTTTTGCCTCTTAGGTCATCCTGATGGGGACCGCATCCTGGTCCAAATGAGGCTAAACGCCATTTCTGAGCTCCTGGTTAAGCTTATGGTTCTGTTCAGGGTTTGAGCTGTTGGGTAAGGCTGTCCACAATGAGCGGAAGTCCGAGCAGTGTCCCCGTCCCGCTCCAGGATTATGTTCTGCACAGTTCTTTAAATTTCATTTTGTTTCTCGACATTGCCTTCTGTTACTGGGAGAAGATGATCTGTGCAAATCACATCAATATATGTGGCTGTTGTTCTCCACAGTTAGAAGTGACCATAGAAAATAAACTGAGTGTTTGACACGGTGTAGACACAGAGTGACAGTGGTTACTCAGCCCCAATGAACCCAACCAGTTTTTCCTGTGCACTGCTGGGATGTATTTTATCTCTCTCTCTCTCTCTCTCTCTGCTCCTCCCTCAGATGGGATGGTGGGTCAGGTGTCTCCAGAGGCGCTGTTCTCCAGACTACAGACAGAGGGCAGCAAAACTGAGGCCGAGTCCGAGGTCAGTGCCCCAGCTTCTGCTTGAATGTTTTTACAGTGTGTCACAGTGCGTTTCCAGTTTTAGCACAGCGAATCTCTGATGAGACAACCTGTTCTTTCATGACCCGTCCTCTCTGACCTCGCGCTCGCTCCACCGACACCTGCCATTAAAATGGGCCTCCTATCTCAATCTGATTTCAACCCTGTTAACGTTTACATGTGCAGACTTATTGCTCTGCCCATCCTCCTCTTGTTTGCATGGGTCCAAAAAAACCCAAACAACAAAACAAGAAGAAAAAAGGAAGGTGGCCGGCGATGGTAGCCATCCATGTGTTATTGTGTTTGCTTGCCACAGTCGGCACATTTTTACTTTCAGGCATTCAAACACTATCTGATGATAATCTGATCAACCCCAAATGCTTTTTATTGGTTTTATTGGTTATTTATAGGTGAGCTGGTGAGAGCCACCCTGAAATTTTTGATTCTTTAACTTAGCTGTCCAGATCCAGAGGCGTCAGAGCTCCAAATCATGTGGCGCTTCCACCACATTTCACCTTTTAAGACGACGGGTTCATGTTCTTCTTCCGAGCTTTTCAGCTGCTTGGTGACTTTGACATTTCTGTAGCTCAACAGTTCACAGTGAAGAGCAGTCGTCGTCCCAGCTCTGCATTGAGCCAGTGCCGGGCTGTGTGTGAGGATGTGTGTGTCTGTCTGCAGGCTCTAGCAGATGAGTTTCTGGAGGGCTCGCTGCCGCTGGACTCCTTCCTCGACCGCTTCCTCTCCCTGCGCTCCTTCGCTCACAAAAGACGGGTGCGGATAGAGAAACTGCAGGACATCCTGCGACAGAGGAGCGAGGGCAATCCCGCCACCATGACGTCATCGGCCGGCATCAGCCAGGACGCCGGTGCCGCGCCGGCGCCGTGGAACCAACAGACGACGACAGCAACGACGACAAATCAACAGCAGCCGAACTCCAAACCTCAGTCCTCCAGTTACCAAAACGCCTCGCAGCCGGCCTCCTCGTCTTCAGGGTGCTCCTCCGGCCTCCCCTACAGCCCCTACCCCGTCTCCCCGCCCAACCCTCCCCCTGCAGCTGCGGCGGCGGCGGCAGGCTCCGGCTCAGCCAACCCTCCGTACCCAGGATCCAGGTCGCCCTTCACCCCGGCAGGGAGCTACCCCGGCCCCAGGCCTGCTTTCGGGCCCCCAGCTCCGTCCGCCTGCCCTTACCCGACCCAGCCCTCCTTCCCCGCCCCGCACCCGGGCTCGGCATTTGGGCAGTACACCCCCAGCCACCCCCCGAGCGGCCCCGCACCCTACCCCGCCTCCTACAGCTACGGCGGCTACAGCTACCCCGGCGGGACCACCTTTTCCAACTCTCAGTCGCCAACGGGGAGACCCGTCTACAGACCAGGATACGGAGTCCCACAGCCGTACTCCTGAAAGCACTACCGCTCCTCTGTCTCAATTCTTCTCCTCAGCTCTTTCCTTCTTTGCTGTCTCCCCCCTTTCTCCTCCTTCCCTCCCTGATCTCTCTCTCTCCTTGCCGTCTCTGCCCTCCCTCTTCCTTTCTCCCATGCTCCCAGATTCCAGAGGTGTCTCGCTTTACTTAACTTCGTTGCACTATTTCTCTCTCTAAATATCTGTCTGTTGATCACTCCGTCTCTCTCTCTCTCTTTTTCCTTTTCACTCTCTCTGCTGCCCTATGACCCACCAAACCCCCCACACTAGTCTCAGGTTGTTGTGTTTCAATGTTCAAACACTTGTATCTGGCCCTTCGTCCGCCCCGCCCCCTCCCTCCCTCCACTGCTCTCCCTCCTTCCTCTGTTTCAAGTGTGTGTGTGCGTTGCTGTTTGGCAATCAGAAAGACCTTATGAACACACAAGTGCACTCCCCCCTTAAGACAACCACACAGCAGAAACAGGTCTCTGTAACATCAGCATCCACGTTGTCGATCAGGAGTGCAGTCTGCACCGTAAAGGCTTTGTGTCCCGGCTCCGTCACCGCAGGGCTCCTCAGATGCAGTTTAAATGGCGGCGCGCAGCGTAGGCTTGTGTGACGCACAGGGTTTAGAGGGAACCTGCAGCCGCCTCGTCTCTCAGCTCTTCCAGACGCTCACCTGCACGGAGTGTAAACATGTCATCATGATGCACCATTAACCTGCGGACAGCGGAGCACAGTCAGTCTTTAGTTTCCTTGACCAAAGAATGCAACACTGCTTCGCTTCTGTCGTGTCCCTGATTGTCGGCAGCGGCCGTGCTTCCCTCCCCGTCACTGTCCAGGCCCGCTCACACCAGAGTGCCACAGCTGAGGAGCTAACCGCTAACGCACCGGGAACTAGGGTTGGCAATGTGATTCGCTGGGGCGGGGCAGGGTAGCCACCATGTACACTGCAGCGCCTGTTGCGCACAGCAGCGAGCGAGCAGGTTCGCTGAGAGCCGACGTTAATGATCCTCAGGAGAGCAGCACAGAAAACAAGCAGCTGCGGCGCGTCACGCCAGCCGCCTCCTCATGCACACTCGCAACACGAGCTGTTTAATGGCTGCTCTCGTCGCAAATCCACCAGAGTGACATCACGTCACATCAGGAGCATGAACCTTCATTCATAGTTTCCACTTTATATTTTTGGTGTGTGACATGAACCAGTTTCCAGCTGTGTTCTTTAAATGTGCCAGATACACAGGCTGCAATCAACATTTAGATAACCTGTATTAAGTGTGAGATTGGCTCGGGCCCCCCAAAAAAAAAAACGCGATTGAGACATCACTGGTAATAGATAAGAGATAAATAATAAAAGTATTTTTCTACATTATAGCAGAGACACTGGAGTTATAGTACGTGTCGTCATGGATGGGAGGATGACGTCGTCCGACAGCCAAACCCTGCTGCGAGCGCTGGCTGTGCACTGAGCTGCTTTTCAGTTCTGCCACAGTTTGGACTGGGGTCAGCTCATCTTGCTTCTGTGTCACAGCTGCTGTAAACGTCTCTGGTTCGGCCCGGTGCCGGGACAGGGCCGGTCCTGAGCCAGAGCCGTGCTGTGCTGTGCTGTGCTGATGTGAGATGTGGCTCTTCAGCTGCTGAATGCTCCACTGTGTCCGTCTGCAGCTCTATCAGACGTATAAAGAAGCTGATGAGAGGGGAGTTTGGCTGGAAAAGCAACAACCTAAAAGAGCAGAGCCTGATCCACCGTTACTCTAAAGACAAGAACTAGTGCAGCTTAAAGAAACCTTTTCCCTCCAACATTTGAAGCCCTTCCCTGTGGTACAACCCTACTCTAAACAGCGAGGAAGACAAGGCATGACGGGAGAACAGTTGGACATCTTTAGATCGCCCACCTGTCCAGTAATCCTCCTACCTACTGAAGGGAAGTGTTTCAGTCTTACAGCTCTCATTTCAGCATACACACAAATGCAGACCCCCGCTGTTTGGTGCTGAGCCGGAGAAAAATGAACAAGTCTTAAAGTCTTAAGTCGGAGGTGAAATGTAGAATGTGTGATGCAAATGCAGTGACGCCTGCACTTTGAACCAACACACAACCAAACTCTGATTCTTGTCCCCACTTTGTTTGTACTCCAGCACTCCTCTGAGTCTGCCTCCCTGCCTCCTCCTCCTCCTCCTCCTCCTCCTCCTCCTCCTCCTCCTCTCCTCCTCACACCTGCTCGTCCGACATCAGCTGATGCTTGACAATGATTTCCAGAAGAGAAATGTTTTATTTCCTCAAAGTCACACTGTCCGTGAGAACCCATGTGGTCTGTACAGTTTAATGGAGTGAAAATATAAAGGTTGGTGATCAGTTCTGTGTCAATTGAATCAATTCAAATAATGTGACTGGAGGTAACTGCTGGACGATCATTTCATGATGATTTGAGCAGTAGAAACCACCCCTCTAAATTTCTGCACCACTTTTGGACAGTGATTTGTCCCTCTGCATCTCCTCTCAGCGATTTCTGAACACTTTATGAGTATTATCACTCGCCGTGTGACAGTTCTGTGCCCACGTGTCGTCGTAGCGTCCTGAGCATCCTCCCGGCTCCACCCGTCATCAGTGAGGTGGGAGGGTGAGAGGGAATGTCTTCAAGATAAAGTGCCAATGTTGTCTCATCCATGTTGTGTGTGTTCCCTCCTGAGACGAGCCGCATGTTGAAGTGATTGAATTGAATCCAAATTGGTCCCAGCCTCGAGACTCGTGTTTCTGTACTGCTGGAAACACCGCAGCATTTTTTTTTTGTTGTTTTTTTTTGTCCCCCAAAAACGAGACGAGGGAGTCAGCGAAGGGAGCTCAGAGAGAGGGAGAAAGTTTGACAGTAGTTGTGCTCTAGCAGTTAGCAGTTGTGTGATTAAAGGGAAAGGCAGGTGCCATATATACACAACCGCAGAGCAGCGACGGGCCGGTTTCATGACACTGCATGTCAGGGTTTGCTTCTTCTTTGTCCCAAGCCACCTTCAGCCTCTGGACTGTTGACCAGTTGCTCATGTCTGTCACCTATTTCTAGCTGAAAGACATGATGTGCAACATGATGAATACAAGCAAGTTCTTTTAATCGGTGGCAACATGGCAAGGCGGTCATAGGGACTGAATTCAAAATTGCCACTCTCAGCGTTTTCTCCATATTACTTACTGTGAGTGTGTGCTGTATCCTATAGAGAAATGAACATGTATTTCTAGCATTTATCTGCTACAGCCCCAATGCTTTGGCCACATTTGTGCGTCAAAAGCCTTGAGAGCTGTAGTTGTGTATGTAGAGGACACTGCATTTCCCACGCTCCACATTCAGAAGGGTCTGGGTGCTCCTCCAACAACTTGGGCAAACCATGCCAGCGACGAAACATTGCAGCTGATGTTTGACTTTCTGGATTCTTAGAAACGTGCAGAAAAAAACGGCGTTGATCATTTAATTGATGCCAGCAAGTGTTGTGGATCGCTGCTGCTGTCATCATCAGATGTTGGGAGGAGACGGCCTTCTAATTTAATCAGATCCAGGCAGTGTTCATCTCACCTCTGCCGTCTTTCCTCACCTTCTGGACCTTCTGGACCAGAACGCAGAGAATGGATTGGGTTTTTATTACAAGTTGATGACTCATCTATAAATATTAGTAAAAGATGAGTCGACCATTCATAAGCCAATAGCTGCAATTTCTACAAACACTTTATAAAGGGGGGCCTTACTCGACCTCACGCACTTACAATCCAGAGCCAAACATGAGATCTCCAGGCAGGTCCAACAGATTATATCATCTGACCCTCTCTGCCCCCCCCAGCCAAAAAACAAGGATGAGTCAGGTGTTGATCTGCTTGCAGGACGTGATGTGCATGAAGGTGTGTTGGTTCTCATTCTGTGTCGCCCCTGTTCAGTGTTTACCTTTTCTTCACCACACACACACACACACACACAGCAGTGTCTCAGTTGACTTTGCATCCCCACAACAAGGCGACCCCACTTCAGATGAAGATACTAAAATACTCTTCGCATGACAAGCTTTTCATGTCCAGCTTCAGGACCGGAGTGATGCAGTGTCTCTGTACTGAGGACCTGAGTGTCCCAGAGCGAGGGTGACAGTAATAATAGTATTACAGTGTTTTAGATGAAGCACAAGGGAGATGTTCTATTATAGTCTAGCATTAATATTATTCAGAGGGAGATAACATTCAGACAGGTGTATCTGTTCTTCTGTTTCGAGGAATTATATGATGATAATGATGTAATGATGGCTGTAGATTGTTAAAGAGCCTTTTTTCTTTTCTTTCTCATTTTTTTGGGTTGTGAATAATTAAACTGAAGTTGATCTAAACTAAGAACGCTCTGAGTCTTCATCTTCAACTACTGAAAGGTTTCTCATTTAATTCACATTTACAAATATAGACACTTTAATGTCCCAAGTTGTGCATGGCACTTGGTTTGTCTTTTTATGCAAATTCAAAATATAATAGAAATACACAGGCAAAAGTAAATTTTGTTGATTTGTTGCCTTACTTATTATTGGATTGAGTCTGTTTGGAATCAGATTTTGTTAAAAAAAAATGAAATAGTAGTAATAGAACCTTGCTGAAATGGCCAGGCTTCAAAACTGTTGTTTTTTGGGCCCTTACAAAAAACAGAAACAGTAATAGCCATTTTGAAACTATGTAAAAAAAAAAAAAAAAAAATTGTTAAAAATCCCCCCTAAAAACATCAAAGAATGGTGTTTATAAACACTTCAGAGTATGTCTTAAACTGGCAAAAAGGTCACAGTAGAGTATTTCATAAAGATATGAAAAAAATGGCACAATATCAAAGATCATTACAAAGCAAGAAAAAACACCAAAGTATAGTATGGTGTAAAATCATGAAAAACAAATTTTACAGTTTGGAATTGTGAAATTCTGTTGCAACAACGTGCCTCCTGGTGGAACGTGTGTAGGCTAACCAGTCAGCTGTCTACGCACAAAGTTATCAATTAAAAAGAAAACTAAATTGAAAACTGCACCAAGCACCAAGCCTGAGCATTTCTGACATAGCCGACTTTCACCACAGTATGTCAGAACTGAACAGGCCCCTTAGATAGATAAGAGGAAAAATAGTGCTTCATAACACTTCATAGTATGTCTTAAAAACACAATAAAATGTCTAAGTAGAGTATGTCATCAAAATGCAAACAAAACCCACATGTATGTCATATAGTATAGAATATACAGTCGTATGTAAGACCTCAGAGAATAGTCTGTCTCGTCTTCAGTGTAAAGTCTGTCTTAAAAATGTAAAAGGTGTTATAAACACCCCAAAAAAACGCCAGAAAATAGGATGCTGTGAAAACTTGAAAAATTATATAGTGTCATAAAAAAAATCAAAGAATCATTTTCATAAACACTTCATAATATATGCCTTAAAAATGCAAAAAATGTCATTGAATGTGTCATAAATGTAAAAACCACTGGAGTATAGGATGCTGTAAACACCTGAGAAATTACATAGAATAATATTTCATAAAAACACACACAAAAATTATTTTTCATAAACACTTCACAGTGTATGTTTAAAAAATATCTTTGTATAGTATAACATAAACATACTAAAAAACACCATAGTATCGTATGCCAAAAAAACATGAACAATGCCATAAAAAGTACAAATATCATCAATGAATAGTGTTTTATAATCATTTCATCGTATAATATAACGTCTTACAAACACAAAAAAATGTCATGGTATATTTTGTCATAAAAACAAAACTGTAAATGCACGATGTAATAAAAGAAACTCAACAAACAACAAACGCTTTCTTTCTTAGTTTAACACTTCAAATTCGGCCAACACAGAACCTCAGTTAACTCATTTAAAGCTCGAGAAACACAGGATTTTAATCACAATGTGCCATGTGCACTTGTGTTTATCTATGTTATTGGCTAAAGAAAAGTTTACTGAATGTAACTGAGAAGTTACAGTGTATAGTTTTTGTGTGGGCGTTAGGGTTAGGGTTAGGGAGATAATTGCTAACTTAAGTTTCTGAGGCCTAAACCGTTGTTATTGTTATTTATGTAAAAGAATATCTGTCGATATAGCTTTCTACAATGCAGATTCCTCCCACAGCCCCTTTTTAGGACCTGGTTGCCCAGTTTCAGAAGCTCTGCTCTATGAGCTTTGAAAAGTTTGGTCTTCTTGCTTGGAACAAATGTCTTTCTTCCTGACATAACGGGATGGCTTTAGTCTTCCTCTCCAAGTGTTTTAGGGGAAAAAGCATCATCTGATGGTGTGAGACACAGCTATAAACAATCAACACAATATTTGTCAGTTAGCATTGAAGTCTTTGTTACCGGTACCATCTGAAGTGAAGGTCGTGAGGGGAAATTCAAATTCAAATGTGCACCCATCCTCTCCTAAAGTCACGTCAGTTTGAATGCCTCTGACTCCTTAGAAGCGCGAGTGACCCTGGTGATGTGTGCCGTCTTTGATGAGAAAGAAGACGCAGAGCAGAAAGGAGGAGGAGGAAGAGGAGGTGAAAGTCTGCGGGGCTTTTGTCATCTCTACGGCCCCGTAAACCAGAGGCGGAGAATGAGAGAAAACGAGAGTGGCGGAGGTGATGGAGTAGAGCGCTGTGAGAAGTCAACTCTGAGATGAGTAAGGAGGGGACATATTTCACCTGTGACAGCAGCACTCTTCTTTTCCACACACTGTGCACTAAATGTTGGAAAGTTGTCGTCTTACAGGGGTGAGGTTTTCAAATCAAATAAGATACATCAACAAAACTTGTAATTCTGCTAGAGTCCACTCGGGTATTGCAGTTCTGAGCAGAACAGACCTGATGACATTCACGACAGGACTGGTTTTGACTGGGAGCTATTCCTTTCATGAACCCACATCAGTGATTTGTTTAGTACCAACAAAGGGTGACAAGTCTCTAACCTTGAACATGTGATGTCACCCACTGAAACTTTTCTACATGTTTGACTACAGTTCATGTACATCTTTCACTTCTCACACACAGTTGTTCATAAATTAAGCTGCAGACAGATTTGTTGTCTTTCATGTTGAACCAAACAGAACCAGTGAGGCAAGGACTAACACTGTCTATGCCACGACTCACAAACACAGACAACTTATATGGGTGAAATTCATCTGTCTGACGTTAATACAAAAAATTGAGTTTTTGCAGTTTTAAAGTTTTAAGGTACTTTATTTTCATTTGTAGTTTCATTTCATCAGCATATTTCAGCGCTCAGCTTCTTCACATTACGCACTTCGGCTATGAGCCGAATGTGCATTTTACATTTCACCCTCCAAGCTTTGCTTTTACATTTCAGCTGCTTTTTCAACAATTGTAAGCATTGTTTTCAAGATGACCTCAGCAATGTCCTACATTCACACTGCAATTCCAAATAAAATAGAAATAAAATAAACCAAACACATGGGATACAAATTGATAAACAATGATAACCAATTAATTAACACTGCTCAAACATTTAACACCACATTAAAAAGATACATTTTTAATATCTTTTTGAAAATACTGAAATAGGTTGTCATTCTAATATCCAAACTGTTCCACTGTTTAGGGGTATAAATCTAAAAGTTGCCTCAATGGTACTTTATGAGTAATAAAATAAAGCATCTCTGGAGTTATTCTCATATGAAGAGCCTCATCAACACATTAATATAATGTACAGCATATCACATGTACCAGTCACTATTATATTAAATCTTGATACCAATAATGGAGTTAAGTTCTCTTGCCTCACTGATGCATTTTGATGCTTTTTGTATTAGTAAGTGCAAAATAGCAAATACACAATACAATATGTATTATATGTTACATACAATAAGTGAATTTTAAAAATAAAATTCAAACCAATAAATAAAAGATGCATTATTTAATAGTGAAATATCTAATTATATAACAGTCACTCAAAAAAGTGTGGCAGCATGCAGTGTGTCATATGTCGGGCTGAGTTTTAGAGTGATGTGTCTCCAGACATTCTCACCTGGAGTCCCTGCACAATGCCCAGCTTCTCAACACACACAGGAGAGGCTCTTCCTGGATTCTTGACATTTTATGCTGCGTGGCTAAGGGGCACTAGGACTGAACTCTTTTTAAAATCTTTTTTTTTTTGATAAACTGTATTTGTAAAAGAACTATAATGCATGTGCTGTCTGGACAGAGCACTCCCCAGCAGAACAACACAGAAGCATACAAACTCAAGGATTTCAGTCCCATTACACCAATGTACAACCTTTTTTGATAAGTAGTTTGAAAGTGTCATCTACAAACTTATTGCATTGGGACACGAGAAAATTATATATATTAGAATTGAATTCCAAGGCTTACACGGCAACTTTGAAAATAATGTTCATTTGAATCTGAGTATGTATAATCCAGTCCAATTTTTTTAACTAGACTTCAGAAAATCTCAATAGACAAAATCAGGACCAGAAGCACTTAAAATGCAGTGTTTTATGAAAAACAAATTTACAGTATTAGGTTTATTCATTATTATTCAGTATGATTATTTCATTTGCTAAGTCATTAATGCACAGTCTGTATTCCATCATGTTGTGTTTCATCGTTCAGCCTCCCTGTCAAAGCACTGTTTGTAGGGCTCAAAGAGCAGACACATGACTCACAAACACAGACAAAAACTGAAGTCAGCCTTAAGTCCTCCCTTCACCTCTTCCTCCTTCCTCCCGTCTTATCACCAGCACTTTTTTTCCCCCAGCCCTCTCTGCTTCTCTTCACCTAGCTTGCTTTGAAGGGAGGAAATATGCACTTTTGCACAAGCAGCAGCAGGCCGGGGATGAAGTGATTCACTGTATGGAGAGAGAGAGAGAGCGAGCGAGCGAGAGAGAGGAGTTTGACACCTCCGTTTCCTCTCTCCTCAGTTTTTCTGTTGTTGGCGTCTTGATCTGATTTGTGTCATCTGTTCTCCTGCTGTCTGTCTTTCTACTTCCTCTACTTGTTGCTCATTAGTGCTGTGATGGATTTCAGGGCGGCTGTGACTATCTCTACATTTTTACTCTTGACTGTTGGTAAGTGTACATTTTTTTTGGCACATACTAAATGCTGAAGAAGAATAACTATGCAAATAAACTAGTTCGGTAGAGTGTGAGAACCTTAACGCATAGAGATACTGAGACATTCCAAGGCCTCAACTGAACTGAAAGTAGTGCTCGGCTCTTGCTAAGTCAAAAACTTCACCACAGAACATATGAGTATATATATGTATGTGTGTGTATATATAACACATACAATAACTTGGTACACAACAAATTAGACAAATGTCACGGGAGCAGCTTCTGTCTATGTCGCCTGGTTGCCAGCTCAGGCCAGATTCTGAAGAACAGCCGGCCTAAACAAGCCTGAGGGCTCATGTGTGACTCCGAGTTCTGCAGACAGATGTTCTGTTCAGGTGTAAAAACAACTGCAGAGCTGGTCTACATCTGTAAATGCTTATAATATGGGTTTGAGTCATGCAGTGTTCACTTCAGGAAAGGGATGGTAGATTTAGGAGGTGAGCCTGCTGCTCAGTGTACGAACTATTCACAAAAACAGGTTGTTTTGTAAATGAGGTTGAAACGGTTTATCATGAGTCAGTATCAAAAGCTGCAAAACCTTCTACAAGGGGAAGTACACAGAATGAGTTCCTTCACAGCAAATCAGAGATGAAAGGTTTCTAAAAAGGCATTGTATACCTGCCGAGGCCACGTATACGTTAATATTCACAGAATTTTTCAAACGCAATAGTGAGGCAGACAATTTAATAATACATGTCATAAACAGAACTTTATTTTTACTAAACTTCAAAAATTTGACCTTTGCAGAAAGGTTATTACACCACATTCAAAGTGCTTTTTAAATTATGGAGTATTATAGTAGTATACATATTTCAAACTATTCAACATCTGGAAACAAATACATAACTTAAACATTAACGCAACTTATAGAGGAACAATACACAATCAGTATTCTTAAATTTGTCACACTGACATATAACTTAACTGGGCACAACTGCAACATTACAGAGGAATGTCACAGACTTCAGCAGAACGGTTGTTTCCCTCCTCTTTTCTTTTCGTCACAGGACCCACAACAACAGCGTAATTGTCCTTTTCCTTTTTTACCATTTTATCACTGTAAACAAAGCACAAAAATCAAGGCTCTCAGAGATAAAGCTGGGTTGAATAATCGATTACAGGTGACTGCCGTGCATTTAGCATCATGCTAACTTAACATCAGTTAGTATTATTTTATATGACGTCTTACTGTACTGTGACATTTTTTGACATTTTGGACACCTGGACGCCTCACTGTGCCATTTCTTTTTTTGTACATTTTGGACGCCTTTTTATACTATCAAATTTTTGGGGGATATTTTGGATGCCCTACTATACAATGACATTTGTTGTTTTACACACCTTATTTTACTATGTCTTATTTAAAAAAAAAAAAAAAGACACCTGGATGCCATTTTGTTGACATTTTGGATGATTTCTACTTACTATCTCTTTTTTTTAAAACATTTTTTACATTTTGGACGTCTTGTTATACTCCTGTTATATACCTTACTATATCGTATCATTGTTGGGACCTTTTGTATGCCTTACTTAATGTTATTGACACCTTACTATACTACTATACTATATATACTACTACTACTATATTACTATGACATTTTCTTGACGTTTAGGATGCTTATTATACTATGTCATAATTTAGTAAAGCTGCCTAAATGTCATACTATAGTAATGCATACTAATTTAGTTAGCTGTCAACAGACAAAACAAAAATGTAGGGAAGCAGCCAAACACTGTCACTTCATCAGATGGTCATGAGATGGCTCAGGTCCATTCACCATAAGTTGTGAAGTTGTGTATTACCAGTGTGGCTGTGTCAGGTACACAGCGTGATCACTCCCAAAAATGATCAGTCACACATACACACATATCTGTATATATATACAGTATGTGGTGTGCTGTCACTTCATGCTACTGGAAGTTGTCTGTAGTGTTTATAGTGTGTAATGTTGTGTACCTCAGTTTTCAGAGTGTCCTGTTATCGCTGAATGTTGCCAGAGGGCTGCTGCATTGATCAGAGCGTGCACGGTCAGCCATGTTTTTAAATTTGAACTAAGTCGTAATTTACCCAAAATTCATAGCAAATTAGTGCTACTTGTAGTCACTGGCTGCAACGGCCAGTCACACACATGCCAGCACACCTTTCAGCTTGATGACTTTTTATTTAGTGGAGTGATAGCTTTCACCATGATACACTCATGTCAAATCCTACGACACACTGATATAGATAAAAATAACAATTATGAAGAAAATGAAATAAAAGAAGTTAAAAAGTAGTTTAAATTGCTTATATGGCATTAGACGAGACCTGACTATCTACAAATTCTATATATGTATATAGGTATATAGATGTATAATCAGCCTTGGTTTTTCACTGTAAATTGAAACCAAGACAGTAAGAGATATGCAGCTCAGCGTGGGACAAATCCTCGTCAGAAAGTTTCAAATTTCTTACACCTGTGATTGTTGGAATGAATGAGTAAGATACTGCTGACGAGAATCAGAGTGTGTGGCAGTGGACGGGGACTCTACCCACCATGCCCTGCTGTAGAAAATCCACCAACACATCTGGATTTTTAATCCGTTTTAGCCTGGGAGCAAATATTCATCAACACATGCACATGAGTGGAGAAAATAATCGGGAATTTTGAAAACAGACTTCAGTGGATTGTTCTGGGGTGTGTTGGAAAAGATAACACATAACATAACATACTGTACCTACACTACTGTGGAAATAAGGAAGTAAGATGATTTTATATTCTGATTTAAAATCGACTTGCTAATGCTGACTAAGCAGTCCATCTGACTTATTTTCATTTTCAATGATGACAGACCCATAATTAATTCAATGAAATGTGTTTGCATTACTTTCAATGTGCTGAAATTTGAACACAGAATTTTATCTTTGCTGAATTTTAAACTCGATACTGGGAATTCACTTTGAGACTCTTAAACACACACGTTTTGGGCCCCCGTTTTCTGCAGGAACCATTGAGGCCAATGCAGTTTTATGCAATTCTTGTCGGACAGTAGCCTTTTTTTGTTGCTTGTTTGTTTGTTGTCTGTTTTACCATTTTCTGGTAGTGAATGATGTTTTCATCAAGGGAACATTAGTTATATAACATAGAGGCATTTCATAATATTTCACAGGCACAGAAGGGCATCAAAAAACAACAAGTAATTTCAGATGGAAAAGAATTTGATTGAATAAATTGATAAAATGAAATTTAAAACAGAGAGTACAAAAATAGAAAAAAATGCGACCAATGAAATACAGTAGAGAACCCAATAAGTCAAAGGCACCAAGAACAGCTGGAAAAAAAGTCTGTGTGAAAACCTGCTCAGACCACCTCTTATCACACTTATGTATTTACTGCAGGTTTTATACTCTTATATATACTTATCTGAGGCACACAGACAGACCTCCCCAAAATCACATCACATCACGCCTTTATATCAAGGGTGGCCACTTACATTGTAAGAATTGCTGCACATTTTTATATGTACTGCAGATTGATGGCTGCATCAAACTGAGGGAGATAGTGTTCTAATATCATCCACATGAGTAAAATTTAGTGACATGCACACAAGAGATGATAATTGAATGATAAAACTAAAGTAATGCAGAGTGAAAGCGCAGATGATAAGATGTTGCCATTGTGCAGCCCGGCACTGCACCCGGAGCTTTGGCTTTCGTCCGGCAGCAGCTGAGCCTACATTTACTAAGTTATTAAGTAACTAAGTAACTAACTAACTAAGGGTTAAGTCAGGTCTTGGAGCGATTTATTGTTGAAAGCTGATTGATTGACAATTGTAGATATTGGGGCAGGTTGAGCTTGTCCGGGGCAGTTACAGGTTTGCAGGCTGGTCCTCGGCAACATTCTGCTGTTTTCTGATGAGATTTTTTAAAAAACAACCTCTCATCTGTGAACTTGTTTATAAAATATTCTCATTTACGTTGCTATTTTTTCCGTGAATACTTTTCATGTAAAAACAAGTAACATGTCTGCTGTTGTGTGATGAATACAGGTGTTTAATCAATTTCACAGAAAAAGAAATGACGTGCTACAAGTTGTGCAGTCATCACATACAACAGAGTTAAAGGACTCTGCTGTATGATAGTGTTGGCGACCGTTGTCAGTAAGTTGATAGTAAGCAGTAAAAGATAAAGGATTAATATTTATATCAAGCTAATATGGTTTAAGCTAAATCGTTTTTACTTGTTTGAGAAAGATAGTATTTCCTCGTGCCTGGACTTATTAAAAGGCCATTACCAGAGGTTACAGAAAAGATGTTTGATTTTATATTTCACATATTCTATTTTTTCACAAAGTGAAGTGTTAATATTGCAAGTAGAATTATTAAGACTACAGGTTAAGTACATGAAACCAGTGTGAATGAATGAATGAATTCAGCTTGCTGATTTTAACACTGAAAACTACTGCTGCGAATTTTGAGGAATCAACTCAACACAACTTAAATGATAGCTACTCTATGAAACAGCCCGCTGACTCCACTGGTCCAGTTCTCAGAACAGATAAACACAAGCCTTCAGGGGGTTCTCAAATTCTTTATAGATCATTTAAAACTTTGCTTGATTAAAAAAAAGCATCACTTTTACACTAGCCACTGTCGTATCTAGCCTCTGCGGTTTCATTTCTCTTTGCAGAGACTTTGAAATCCACACTGTTGAAACTCGTGCCTCCACCCCAGCACGGCGGCGCTGAATAAAAATGGGTTTGTGGTGTTGAAAGCTTTCAAAATGACATTTAACAAAAACTGGTAGACTTTTTACTGAGTTGTAGTTTGGGTAATAAATAGTTCCCTGAGAATGGGAACATTTGTGTGCTGATTCTTTAATAGACAGTGGAATATGACCATTAACACATTTAAGCATGTTGACAGAGTTGTAGATGAATAAAAAATATCAGGAATGTAGCACCATCAGAAAACCATGTTACAGTAGCTGAACCATAAATAATTTATGACAATAAATCAATATTGCACTGACCTGAATGTTGTATTATCGTATGTATGTATTTTATTATTGTACTGTATATAATTGTAATGTGACAATTTGGTACACTGAATGCGATTTTCTTTTGTTGTTCAAATTCTTCTTGCCAAGAGGAAAAAATAACTTACTTCTCTATTAATATTACAGTAAAACAGTGGGTGGGTATGTGTGGATAGCCCTTCGTGATTCTCATTTTATATATCAAATATATATATATAATATGTAC
Organism: Psettodes erumei; assembly: GCA_016785225.1. Taxonomy (NCBI): domain Eukaryota; kingdom Metazoa; phylum Chordata; class Actinopteri; order Pleuronectiformes; family Psettodidae; genus Psettodes; species Psettodes erumei. The sequence continues at coordinate 227,495 of JAFBJZ010000902.1, read as the reverse complement.
GTTTCCATTGATTAAATCATTCATTCAGTTGTAGGACGGGTTCTGTTGTTGCATGCCACTGGGACATATCATTGAATCATTTGTCATACAGCAGCCGCTGTAAGCCTGTTTGCACAGAATCCATTTTAATATCTTGCTCACTACATACCACACTTGACTTGTAACACACACACCTTACACACAGGAACACAAAATGAGTGTGTGTATAAGTTGTGTTTTAAAAGCTGTGTCTCCTCATGGTGTTGTGGAGTGTGAGAGACGGTGACAGGGCCATTTCTAGGTCTGGGGTTAAGCCCACACCAATTTTTTTTTGGAAAAGCTTTGTGTGCTGTTGTGTAACAAATGTAAATGTGTGGCCGTATCTCTTGAAGAATCTCTTCCTGTATGCTGGCTGTTTGACTTCATCATAATAGTCTGTAAGTGACATGTATGCTTTTGGTCAAAAGCAAGATCTGCAGATGAAAGTTAAGAGTCTAGATATTATCACTTCAAAACCACTTGTACAGCACCGTACTGTGGCGCATTTCAGAATTGTCATTATCTCTGCTGAGGAGGAACAGTAATTTTTCAGTTTGTTTTTCTTTTTACCAGAGGTGGCTCTCGGCCACTATAACATTTTAGGAACAATCCAGATCAGTATCCAGATCTGAGAATTTTTAGAAGGATTCTTCATCATTGTTACTTTTTGGATCCTACCTCCACAAATGCGTAAAGATTTCAGATAAGGGATTTTGATCATCTTAAATAATAACAACCTGAGCACCAGATCCGCGGTTTGACTCCCAGCCAGCCGAACCATTTGCTATGCGCTACATGATGAAGCTCCTTCATAATTCCTTTTTGAGGAAAAGTTTATCCTGGGTGGAAGTCTGTGCTTTCAGAATGCTCTCAAGATAGTAAGGGGTTTGTGTTGAAATGCACTGGAACAAAACCCTGAATAGCAGCAACTTCTCGAGCATCATTCTTGTTTCAACCAATGAACACAATTTGACCCCCTTTGACCCTGTTTGTTGATGTCTGTGTGCTCAATACTAACCGATGTGTCTCTCCTTTAAACAGACAAACACGCATTTGGGTCAAACACAAGCTTATCCCCTGCTCAGACCACCAGCACCAGCATCAACTGTATCTGTCCCTGCACTATAAACCCTGCTGCACCCACATCCAGTCCATCCATCAGCTATCAACCTGCTCTGGGCGTCCTCACATTCAAGTGGACAAGTAAATGTGAAGGCAACCTGATCCTCCATCAACACTCCTTTCCCTCCTTTCCTGTCTGTCACGACAGTAACATCAGCATTTATCCTTTGGGAAATGTGTGTGAGAACAAGAAAGGCTGTAAAGGCAAACACAACCTGGTCAAAGACAAATGGCAGGAAGGTTATCACATCTCTGAGAGCGGAGCAAAACATAGGACCAACTGTGAGACACTGAGGGTCAAATGCACAGGTTGGTCTATTGTGTGTGTGTGTGTGTGTGTGCATGTAAGTGAGCTAATTTAGTGTACTCTTCTGGTGTGACATTTTCTACCCAGCAGCATTTAACATGATGCAGTACATAACCACAGGGGATGCATTAACTACACTCACTGACTTTGTTGTTGTAGTGTGCAACACTGCAGCCTCCACTTAAAATGAGTCAGGACATTTCAGACTGTTGTCTATCTGGGTTTTGGTACCAGTACCAAAATTCTACTTCTCTCAGTATCTGACCATGAGGTCTACAAAGGTTTCTGTACAAGTCATTTCCATCTATAGACACTAGACCTCTTTAAAAAAGTTATGTTGTGTTAACACAAACTGAGACTGAAAAGTCATTCACTAAGTGTATTGTCAAACATCTTCTAGTACGTTACACTTAATACACTGATGTTATTTAGCTGACTGAACAGATAAAGTTCTCTTCATTTGTCTTTGTTCCTGATTTTGAAACTGGAAAATTATTTAACACAGGTTTTGGCGTTTCTGGCTGTAGTGATCATGGAAGCATTCATTTCTTGGTCTATCCCATATCAATGACATTTGATGGATATCCAGTAGATTCTGTCAGACAGTCAAACTTCCTGTAGATCATGAAGTACTAGCTCTTTAAATGGCACTGAACTGTCACAAAGAGCCTTGACAGTAACTGAAGATGGACACTGCAGCTATAGTGCAAAACGTGTTCTGTGTGACCTGTTTCATTCAAATTTTCTCAAGCTCCATCCTAGTACACTCATATGCATGTATGTGTGTGTGTTTGTGTGTGTGTGTGTGTTGAGCCAGTTGATGTCCTCCCAGATGTTCAGGGACAGCTGCAGGCCTACAAAGTGGTGACAGCTTTGCTCTGCTGTTTGCTGCTGGTCCTCTTCCTGATCCGCTTCACAAGACCCACTGTCCAAGCCCTGCAAAAGAGACGTGAGTACACACACACACACACACACACACACACACACACACACACACACACACACATAGACACATTGTACATATGTGTATATGCACACATGTTTCACTGCAATCAGTACTTACTGAGATCAAAGCTCATATTTTCAGATTAAGACTCAAGAGATTAAAGATTATGTCCAAGAAAGATGACTGAAATTCAGAGGATAAAAGTAAGTGACACAACAGAATAGAATACATGAGAATAGAATGGAATAGAGTTAAAGAAAATCTGTGTTTTTTAATGAACCTGATGTAGGTTAAAAAATAAGGTTGGACTGTTGAAAAGAAACATAATTAATGGTGCGCCTGTCTGGTTAGAAATGAAGACAATGAGTCTGTGCCAATAGCACAGGACATGCAACAGCAACACTGTGCTTCACTCTCCGTTGCACATTCACAGCTGTCCTAGGAGATTATACCCCATACCCCATAATAACAGTAATACTCCAGTCTTGTGCCATTGGCCAGGTGGGTACGATGGTGCCACTTTCTGTTTGAATTAAAAAGGGAAGTTGTGCATTTTGGGAAGCAAAGGTTCGTCATGGCTTTGATGATCAGTGTGATTTGTTTTACACTTACAACCAGCAAAGTGTCTGTGTCTTTCATCATCCATTACTCACACTATATATGCCCATACATATCCAAAGTCTGTTTTTAGTTTTCAAGTTTATTTTCCCATGCGTTACGTGTGTAACCAGAATGATTGTGTGTTGGGCCATGCAAATCACAGGTGACATCTCACTGCTGCATCTGCTAACGCTGCAAACTCTGTGTAGACACCGTTGTAGTCTTTGCAACACGTTGGTGCAAAATGCACGCAGGCCTCGCCATGATTCGCCCCCTGGAGGACATCACGACTGACTACACCTTCCCCATGTGACTTATGCACAGCTGCAGTCTGTGCATGCACATTCACTGGTTAATGTGTTTTTTGGTTTTCAGTGTCAAACAGGAGGCAGAATCGCTGGATCGGACCTACACAGAGTCACAGTGGTGAGTCTCACACACCAGCACATACGTACAAGAAGGATGATTGTGCGGATTTATTCTCCCATAATTTGTGTGAATCTGAGTGTGGTCTATATAACTCTAAAAGGTCTTATATTTGACACTTTTCCTGTGTTTTATCTGAGTTTTGACATTCATACGATGTACTCATTTTTTTTGTGTTTTTGTGTTTTTTGTGTTTTATTTTAAAGCAAGGTAACAAATTATAAATATAGCAACTAAACCATGAAATAGTCATACAATACAGTTTAAATAAGGTATGTAAAGATAAAACAGAAAGTAAAAAAAATATAAAGCAGAAATAAAATAAAATGAATTATGATAATAACATAAACCCCACACCTGACCCTCCCCCCAAATCCAAGCCTTCTTCTCTTGTGAATTTCATTATTAAAAAAAAAATTGCTTTTGAGGGACAAAGCATACAAGGCGGGCTGCAGACTGTGGGTCAAATACACTGTGTTTGAAATTATAGTGGAGAGTTTCTGGAAGCTAAACCTACATTAATCCATAACTTGTCCCAATCAAATGCTGGAACATCTGCCCTCAATAATGTATCCAATGCCAGGGGTGTATAAGAATGCTGAGACAAGAACTAGTAACATCTGGAAACCGAGCCACTTGTGCCTCCAGCAGAGAACAGTACCTTATAAGGGGGTGTGGTGTGAGAGGACTGTGCAAAGCTTTTAAAGTTGATCTTAGCTGTAAGTGAAAAAAAGTAAGTATATACTAAATCATACTTAGTACATATGTCCTGAGAAGAAAGTAAGCCCTCATCTCAATAGATGTCACTTAATGAGCAGATACCTTTTTTCCCAGTGAGGGAAACAAATAGGGTGGCCACGAATCAAGTCAAGCATTATTAAATGATGGAGTGTGTGTGTCCCAAGCAAAAGAAATGTTAGGAGTCATTAAGTCACTAACTGGAGCTCGCCATGACCCCCGAGCCTCATACTGAAACCAAGTCAAAAGAGGTCTAAGAATGAAAGCCCAATTATAAAATTTAAAGTTCGGGAGGGACAGACCGCCAGCCTGCCTCTCACTCTGCACTGTAATAAGCTTGATTCATGGTTGTTTGCCCTGCCATATGAGTTTTGTTATTGCTGATTGCAGTTTTTCTCCAGTATTCGGGTGGTGGAAAAAGAGGAAGCATTGAGCTGACAAAGTTTACTCTGGGCAGGATCATTTTATAAGACATATTAGTTGTTTTAAATACCAAAAACCATTTCAATACAGTTTTCCATCTCCTCCGTCACACTTCTCTCTGGAACTCTGGCAAGAACAGGGTGTTTTGTGTCAGTCTCTGAGCTTCACTTCTGATTGGCTGCCTTTTTTTCTGAGTGATGTACAGCCAGGCCAACCACAGTTAGCAGATTGTAGCTACTGCTATAAAAAATCACAACTAAATGCAATGCAAGTACACATTCCTTTGTTACCATGAACATTTATTTTGCCCCATTACCACATTACCACCTCAACACTCACTACAGCACTAAATGTGTAAGTGTGTGTGAGTAATCTACCACAGAAAAGAGTTTTCAATCTTCAGTAGGAACCAAAGGGCTTGGAGCTGAGCGCCACAGACAGTAGGAGAGTCAGATAGTACTGAGAGCATTGCAGTGGTGGTTTGAGTCTGTATGTGGGATTTGTTGAGAATAAGCATATGTCCCTCTCTGTGTCTGTCCCTGTCTCTGGCTCAGTGTCTTACCATCGAGGGAAAAGTGCAGTCAAATCCAATGATGGAGAGAAGAGACTGTCTTACCCTGGTAACAGATACAAACAAACACACACACACATACACACACACTATGGTAATATAGTAAATCTGGTGGCCTTTTCCTGTATGTTGCCAAACAGCTCTGGAGCGACTGGCGGTCAGTGACAGCAGAGAACCTTCATCCAACAGGAACAGTGACTACAACTTCTGATGTGCATCAGCAGCAGTAGCAGTAGCATCATCATCATCATCATCATTCTTTGTGCAGGATGATCACCTCTGTTTGTTGAGGAATTACTTACTGAGACATTATTTTGATATTGAAATAAGTGTTATCATACTGACTCATGTGACTCTTTTTTTATGAAGATGTAATGTTTTAATGGAATCTTACAATATTTTCAGACACACACATTGTACACTGTGCTCATACATTATGGTTTTAGCAGAAGTTAGCTTTAGAGCTACTTCTTAAGTAACAGTCAGTGACCACATGCAGCAGTGCAGGGGAGCGGCAACATGTAAATCAGACTGCTTTGGAGTTTTGATGAAGGTTTGGTTTTCTCTTTTAGCCAGGCTAGCAGTTTCCCACTGCTTCCAGTCTTTGTGCTTAGCTAGGCTAAACACTCTCAGGACCTACTGGACAATCAGCAATAAAAGTGGGAACAGCAAGAAAAACTTTCTGAGGAAACTCATTCACTCATAACATCTGTTTGAGTGATGTAATGTTTTATTGTTTCTTTTGTTGACTGGGATTTGTGATTAATATTGTGAATGTTTCATTGTTAGTAAAATTTGTGTTTGACCTCATTTGTTGTCTTTGAAGTACGTGAATGGAAATTCTTTTTAGAGAAGTCTGAAAGAGAGAAGAGGAGGAGGGGAGAGTGAGAGACAAAGGTGGTTACTAAGTGCAGAGATGTGGTTTCCTCTGCCGTTGACACCAACTTCCTGTTTGTGTTATTTCTGTCGTAACCTGTATACATTTCCCCCTTCTCCTATTTTCCCTCTCTCTTTCACTTCTTGGTTGTCTCCTCATCTTTCTTTCAGTCCCTCCTCATTCTTCTCATTTCTACTGTCCTCTCTTGTAAGCTACTGTTCTTTTTCTCCTCCCACTTTCCCACCATGACATGTGTGGTGACATCAGGGTTGCAGTTGTTTATTCATAAATTTTGTTCATCATCACACATTATCCGTTACAGTCTGGCTTGTGTCCACTTTTTCTGCACATCGAAGGTGCTGGTTATCACTGCCTGCATGTATTCTTTGCTCAAGTCCATATTCAAGCTAACTTCCTCATTTAATGGCTGTTCTTCATTGGTTGCCTAAAATTGCATTGAGATCAATGTGAGATTGTCTTTTATGGCATCGTCAACATCAGCTGATGAACCCATGGAGAATCATGGCCTGACTCTGCAGTGCAAAGCTCATCAAAGTGTAAAAGGCCACTGAACAGTGTGTGATCAGCAGCAAACAGAAGACAGACAGAGGTAGAGACCAGCTGGTGAACAGCAGGGGTGGTGGAGACCAAAAATAGAGTGGCTATTTGTCTGACTTTTCAGAGTAGTATATCGCTGCTAACTGGCCAACAAGTCTGTGATTCTGATTTGGTTTCTACTCGTGTGTCTCAGAGTAGAAATCTTTTTCTTGATGAAATAAATGACTTGATATTTAGGAGCGCAGCAGAGTCCTGACCTGTTCTGAGCTGCAGGAGTCCAGGCAAAGATGCTTACACTGTCCACAGGAGGAGAGATAATCAGTGACGACTACAGAGCTTAATAAATTTTTACCTACTTTTTGACAGACTTTGTGTGGGATGCAAAAGAGAGCTTGTGCTATCTCCAAATATACATTAGCTCCAGGAATGTTACTTTACAACAGTGATGATTTGCATTGTTGCATTTGACCATTTGTGTAGTAATAGGTCATAAATAAATAAGTTGGATTACTGATGTAGTTCCTCAGATAATAACGTGATTCATTTATTCACCCACTGCTTAGCATGAAGTCATGGGAAAACAAGCTGCATCCAAGTAATCATGGATTTCTTTCTTTCAGTCAGTTTCATGTAGGCCGTACCTGCCTGCATCTTCCACCCTGCTGTTGTGTGCTGGACTGTCTCAAGGGCGCCTTTGCACATCTGTAGCTGGGGTTCTGTCTGGTGTGGTAGACTCTGATCTCTACTGATCTTGTGCTCAGTGCCTGTTCTTGTGCTGCCATGATTAGGGACCTAGGATGCCAAACATATTCAGTCACTGGTATGATTTTTCTGTCTGTCGGTGGTACATGCCGCGATGGTTCTTCCTCTCCCTCCTTGTCATCCTCAGGTCTCTGCTGTCTGAGATATGACCTGAGCAGGCCATCACTTGGAGCTATCCTCCTGATGTACTCCTGGATCTGACACTTACTAGTCTTCATCTTCCCCCCACCACTTAATATATAGTCTCAAGATGCTGGATCTGGGGTGAAACCCTCCATGCATTGTGAGGAGCTTTCATGTCTCGATATCAGATGGCTTTATCTCTTCTTGAAATAAATGAAGTTGCAGAAAATAATGAAGCATGGTGTAGCATTTCTAAGTAATTACTCTGGTATACTGTATACAGAGAAGTGCCTTCTTATTTGGATCAAAATCTTATTTTATACTAAATAAAAGCTACTTAGCAGCTGCTAGGCAGTCATGACCCATATTTTAATGTTCTGAGGAACAGTTTTCCCATGTAGGGACAAACTTCATCCAGAGAAGTGGTTTTGTCACAATTGTGCATTTTGGGTGTGACATTAATGGTTGTATTGTGTTGTTAAAGAGAACAGTGTGAAGAGGAAAAGATGAACTCATCTATCTCATTCATGTTGAACTGAGTGTCACACACACAGAGTACTTATAGGCTTCATGCAGGTATAAAGAGGACAGGCTGAAGCACGGATACCACCATCACATTCCCATGTGTGAGCGTGTGTGTCAGTGAGTGTGACAGAGTGTCCATCTGTGTATGAGTGGGTGTATTTTGCCTCGTTCTCCCTGGTCAGGTCACGGCAAGAGATGATAATCTGGCCTCATTGCAAATGTCCCTTCCACAGAAACAATGACAGATGACTGCAGATTACAGCTGCAGATTATCCAGTAAGGGACTGACAACAGGGGGACAGATATGGAGAGAGAACAGGACAAGAAAGAGACAAATATGCAAAAGTATGACACATACAGGGAGATAAAGACATGGGATAAAGAGATCAAAGTAGACAGAAGAAGGATCAGTTTGGGCAACAGATTTCAAAACAATATTTCTTATTAATAACTGTTTAGTCTATCTAACCTCCACTACCTAAACATAACAGGAATTCAACAGAGCTCACATCCTTCTGATGAAAAATATGGATGTTTTGAAGATTAATATTTTCACATCTATTTCATATCCTCATACATCCAAAGGTGCAGAGTGTTAGATAAAGTGCACATGACACCAACACCAAAGATAGAAACCACAAAAATCAAATGTTACATTCATGACATTAGCTATGTGCCATCTGGCTCAGTTAAACTAAACACAAAAAAAATCAACAGCAGGATCCTCACATGAGGATGTGTCCACTGAGGGACAGACACCACCAGCCTGTGCCTCCCCGCTGACCTAGCTGCTGGTTGGAGCCCAAAATCATAAGGGAGTTTCTTTGGGATTACCAGGTTCACATTCAGTGTTTTATGCAGCAGACGGTCACTAAGCAAATGAAATGATAACCTAAATTGGGCCTGCACAGGAACATTAATCCCCCAAAAAACAAAATCATGGGGCATACAGTTGTAAGATTTAAATACTTTAAATATTCAGACTTTTGTAGTAACGGTCAACGACAGACTGTGGATCTGAAAATGAAATGATTGTAGTGGTTATCAACACATTCTGGATGCAAATGTGCAGCAAAATGTGAAAGTGGAAACAAGTCGACTCTTCCAGCAGGACAATCATCCACATCAGACCTCAAAATGCACCATCAACTACTTCAAGAAAAACAAACTGAAGAAGCTTTTGGAAAGGTCTTCACATGCTGGAAAACCTGTGGGTTGACTTTAAACATGCTCCTAGTGCAGGACAGCTTAAATAGCTCAGAGCCTGAAGTGATGTGCAGGAAGACAAATAATTATAAATAGTAAAAAGATTTTTGGGTCAAGAAGAGAAAGAATCTCTACTTCCACAGAAAGTGTTTGCAAACTGTGTCCAAACTCTGATACCACAATTACAGTTTCATTTTTTCTATTTTTTTTATCTTGATGAAATAAAAAGCAGTGCATCAACAGTTTGCGGCAGGGGTTGTATTCACTTCTTTTCCCTTAAAAAAATCAACCAAATATGGAATTTACCTGGATAGATATAGATGGATATATATAGTTAAATGACGTGCTCTGGATTTACAAGTTAGAGAGGTTAGCAATGATTTGTGTTACAGAATTGCCTGGACATCAGTCCAAACCCCTGATGCTGGAGCACACTGAATGTCAAGCAGGAGGTAGGAGAGGTCAACTGAAGGACTGATTGGAGACATGGATGGGCAGCAGTTTCTGGAAGGCTGGGCAGCAGAGCTTTTTTGTGATGGCAAGAGCCACAATATCTGTCTCCTGCTATGCCCTCCATGGGGACTGACCTTTTCGGCATCTTCCAGGCCAAGATCAGACATGTAACTCTGCACTGGAGGAACTGGGTGCACTGGGGAACAGGAGCAGGTAGTGGGCTTGCTGGCTCCTGATAGGAGGGTTATAGGCTCAAGAAACCCATCAGCTGGGCTGCAAACCGTGCCGTAAATGACTGGGCCCAAAAGTAAACAAACACAGGAAGGTGAAAGAAAGATATTTACAAAAAGCACAAAGTGCTTAAATACATGGGGGGGGGGTGTAAGGTCTGGCAGACAATCACAAAGGCAGTAAAAAATACAAAGACAGCGACACGCAACCATAAGAACTGTGTAATAAAACAGGAAACCCAAAAGTCACAGGAGCCTGTGTGCACCTGTTCAAAATCCTGCAGTGACATCTCATTGTTCATTTGACTTGCTATCATCATCACTTTGTCTTTAGAATAAAAGTAAGAGCCAGGTTTGTAGCCAAACTAGATTTATGACCATTGCTATTAAAAATGAAATATGAGTGTAATCACATCACACCATTCTTTTGTTCCTTATGTAATGTCCTATTTGCTGCTGCAACACTATGAATCTAAAAGTAATCTGAGGTGAAGTAAAGCAAAGACACACCACAGCTGGATGAGTGAGGTCTGTATTAAAGCTATGGAGTGCAGAAAGAGTAGGTGATGGTCTGTTTAGAGAAATTTTGAGGCTGTTTTTAATTTCCTCTCTCTCTCTTGCTCTCTCTCTTTCTCTCTCTCTCTGCTTTGTTAAGCTTCTCTCTCAGTGTCAGATCCATTGTCCTGTAAGCCCCTTCTGCTGCTGTATTACCACTCTCATTACACACAAACACACACACACACACACACACACACACACTGGTATATACATTAGGGTATGAGGGAGGTTTTATTTGTATGTATTTATGATCATTAGCTGGTTGTTGAAGCCATCCTCTTTCTCCTCAGCTTTTTTAAGAGGGTCCGATGTTGATGCCGGTATCCTACTACTATATTTGTAGGGCTGTTTGTGTTTGTGTGTGGGCATGAATTTTTAAAGGAACCGATTTCTTAATGAGGATTGATGACACCAAGTTTGGCGTATTTGGTCATTCCCGGTTTTGCCGCACACACTATATAAATGCAAATATTTATAACTTAAACACAGCTCTGTTGAATGTAGGTAGTCTACTTTGCTCTTGCTTTTTCTTCAAACTCTGAAAAAGAAGCAGACAACAGTAACAGCGTAGTCACAATACACAATGACATCAACAACAGGAGATCTGCATGCAGTACTAAATCTCCACAGAAATCAGGTAATAAATCTTCAGCATACTTCTGATTCATCATGTGGAATCAGCATATAATGTCTCCACACGTTTGCTACTAGTTTAACAGAATCCAATCTTCCCTCCACCAGTGAAGTGTTCCCTTGCCACTGGCTGCAACACAAGTCAAAAACACGATCGATCCATAGTTAACAGCTGGAGGTGCTTTGCTCTTTATGGCCAATAAGTCTTATTTCAACTTCCAGTCCACGGCACTTGTTTCCAAAATGCATTAGGTTTGTTTTTGATGTTCAGAAGACACAGGAAATCTTTTCTACTGATGACTTTTGATATTTTTGCAGGTGTAGCTGCACAGCAGAACATCCAGTCTTTTGTAGTCAAACAGAGGATTTGATTTTTTCTTTCTGAACATCCTATGGGCAGTTCCCTCTGAATGCCTTCTTGGTCTTCCCACCCTATACTTTACTACCTCCACCATTCCTGATTACGAACAATGGATTGTGAACTGAGTAAACAGATAATATGGTCACTGTTCTGTCAGCACTGCCATCACATAAGTACCACATGATGTGTGATAAACCTTGAAATGACCCACAAATGTGAAGCCGTCATGGTTGTCAAATCCTCTGCTTTGATCAGCACTCAGCTTTAACTGCTGAGACTGAAATTATACATTATTATTTTAATGCACAGCCTCCACACAATGTCTGATGCTTAAACACACTGTTTGTATTTACACCACATGCTACACCCACACACATCTAACCATTTATAGCTGCTGTGTGATGGAGAAACCTGCATTTGCAGCCATCCAGATACTGTAAGGTACACAGACACACACACAAAAGAGTGACCTATTCTTTAGTAAAATAGTTTTCAAGAGAAGATAGGGAGACAAATGGACAAAAAGATGTAACTGAAAGGGAAGGGGGTGGGGGGGAAGCAAGAAGCAAAATCTATAAGAAAAAAAGAGATTGTGAAGCAAGAGAGGGAGGAGGGACACAGTGTGTGCGTGTGTGTGTGTGTGTGTGGGGATTATTTACCGTTTTAAACACATAAATCCGTATTGTATGAATCTGGCACAGAGAGAGCAGACTGAGAGAGCGTGGAGGTTTATAGCAGCAGGAGTCCAGCAAGCAGAGTGAGAGAGAGAACAGTTTATACAGTTTATATTTTATTTTTTAAATAGTTTTCTTTGTGAAGAGTTTTTTTTTTAATCCTTGCTGGAAGCTGTGACGTGGCTCTGTGCAAGGACAGAGGGATCAACCTGCTTAAAAAATGCCTTGAAGAGAAGATGTAACATCAAGCTAAAATAGGTGGGTGAACAGACAGAGGTGTGTGTGTGTGTGGGTTTCTGTGAAAGAAAACAGGGAATGAAGGAAAAAAGGAAGTGATTCATGATACGTGTGTGTACATGCATGTCTCTATATGGTGAAGAACAGGTTGAAGTTTCACCCATGGTGTGAGGACATTTTGGAATCGTCACTCTGAAAAACCTTCAAAGGACTGTTTAAGGTTACAACAGGGTTTTCCAACAGGGACCCTTAGGCAAGGAAATGCATCATGTCAATGAGTATTACTCCTGTTGTGGGAACTTAAATCTGTTTCCACAATCACATTATGGGGACTTGTCTGGGGACTTGGAAGCAAAAAGTCCCCATAATGTAAACCATTTTAAGGTGAAGACTTGTTTTAAGGTAAGGTTAAAATTAGGTTAGGATAAAAGTTAGGTTAAATTTAGGTTAAGGCTTAGTTTAAGGTTAGGTTAAAGTTAGGCAAGTAGTACTTACGGTTAAGGACAGAGTATGTCTTGAGGAGATGAAAGTAAGTCAGTATAACCTACCCTGAATTCATAATGACCCGTGTGTGTGTGTGTGTGTGTGTGTGTGTGTGTGGTCTTGTGGTATAATAATCTGAACCATTCCTAGCCACTGTTAGCACATGAGAACACATGTAACACATAGCTGATATATTTAGCTGCATGTTCTGCCATTTCATCTTTGATCTTGTGCAGAACACAATTCAACCTCATTCCTCCAGCTGAGGTGTATGAGTGTGTAAGAGAGGGTGTGTAAATTTCACAGGACACAGTCTGTGTCCCTTTCTCTCTGATACTGCATGCAGAGGCTCTGTTTGAAGTAAAACTGTGTTCGCCTGCAGGTGCTGTGCATACCAGAGCTTATTAGAAGCAGAGCTGACTTAAGCCTTTCTGAACACCACGCATTTTTAAATCAATAAATTAAAACCTACTAGTTTTAACACTGTCACAAAGCACAACACACAACTTGGATCTGCTCTTTGTTGGGCCCATCAATCCATGAAACCATCAGAGCTTATGTTTGAACAAAAGAAATGGCTATGGTTTAAAATGTTGAATTTACCAATGGAAATTAAAACAGACAGTTAGTTTTATTTAACTTGGTCCATGTGCCAGGCTGCTGCACCTGTTACAGACACCTACACCTGTCTGTAACTGTTAGCTAACTAACCATAGTTCTGGGTCCTCATCCTTCTAACTGTCATGTAGCGAACTGAAAATGAACAATTTAACATAACTAATTAGAAGCCATATTTGAACATAATATGCAGCTTATTTTGCAGTCGCCTACTGTCTGAAGACCAGGTTAGGACTGTAGAGAAACAGTAATTTTCTAACCACTGATGTATACAGTGAGCAAAGTAGGAGCAGTGTTTCTGCAACATTTGGTAAAACACTTATGTATGTACGCAACTCTGTAGGTGTTTTAATTTGAAATGATGGATACAGACAGATAAAGATCAAAAAGTTGATCTGCTGTGGTCTACTTGAAAGCTAGAGAGAAAGGGAATAAATGGACCTCCAGTGGAGACTGTTTTGTGTACATTCACATATTTTGTTTTGTTGATGATTCTGTTGTGTTAACATCCATACATTATTATAATAGTATGGCCAAGATATAAGCACAACTGAGAGCACCTGGTTCATTTCAGAGACTGTGGCAATGACAACTTAAAACTGATCTTCAAGTGTGACTAAAGATGTGGAAATCTGGTTGAATAATTACGCCGTCAAACATTGTCTGTGTGTGGTACTGGATACTGCTGCAGGATATCTAATGTGTCATACTGACAACCTGTTGTATTGGGTCATAGGAGATGGCAGGTGTCAGCTGGTCTGGTGTGTGGTGGGGCAGGAGTGGAGGTAGCATGCTGCTGCTCTTTTTCATAGCAGGTGAGTCTTCACTGTGGTAACTATTTTTGGTGGAGAATCATAGTGATGTTGACTTTTGCCGGGGTCAGCATCTCATGTGTCTCTTGGAAATCTTTCATATCCATTCCAGATTTCAAGCTGTTCTATTCTTGTTGTCACATTTGTCCTGTTCTTTTCACACATGAATTTTCTCACACCATTTTCACCTGGTCTGACAATACTCTGCTTTGGACAATAATTGGTACCTGATGTGGTTTTCAAACTAAAATTTGGATACCTGGTTAATACCTGGTTAACATATACACCCTTTCCCCTCATGTAAGAAAACAGAATCCATGAAAATGTTGTTAATTTCAAAAGTTTCACTCCTTGTCATCTTTGCTTTTTTCTTTCCTCAGTCCCTCCATCCCTCCTGCAGCCTCCTCTTCCTCTTTCCCTGCCAGTCCATATGGCAGTCATTCCTCATCCCTGGCAGTTCCTCCCTCTGTCCCAGGCGGAGCTTGGCCCTCTTTTCTCCAACTCAAGCCCCTTTTCCTTCTCCCAGAGCCTCTTAGTGGTGCCCCCGCCCAGTTGGGACCCCAGGCCACGCCTCCAGGCTTCTTTTGGCCCTTACTCAGTCACACAAGTAAGAGGAAAAAAACAGTAGCTGGGTTAACTGAGGATGGCAATGGACGCTCGTTCTGCACCAACCCCTCAGGCTAACTTGCTTCATACCTCTCTGTGTCTTTTCACAGCTCATATCAGAGGCTGTCCTCCCTCTCTCTGCCCCTCTGTCTGCCTCCCTCCTCTCAGACCATGTGGAAAGAGAGAGGGATGAGGCCGGGCAGGAGAGGTTCAGGGTGAGGACGCTATTCCACAAGTGGGGCGATACCAGCACCCAAAGGACCTGCATCACCCTGCATGCCTTCAAGGAGACAGAGGAGCACAAAGCCTCCTGTACCATACAGGTGTGGATCAGATTGTCTCAGCCTGTAGTGTTCTCTCCCTGTCTTCCTCAGTCATTCATGCCATTTATTTTCCTTTTATTTTCCATCTGTCCTGTTTCCCAGCCACCTCTAGGGGTGTGTGTGGTAACTCTGACGCTGCCCAGTTACTGGTTTGAGGATCAACACACCAACCAATCAAATCAGGATTTGGAGAAATGGCGCCGTAACATCTACCATCACAAGCACATCCAGAAGCGAGAACGGCGGCGGGGCGGGCATCATCACGGCAGCTTTGTCAAGGGTCAGCATGTGACTTCACTGAGGTGAGGTGTTGCAGTTTATTATTAAATTACATAACTGATATTTGGAGTATAGACTCAGATGGAAACACAGATCTCATAGCACAGATGAGAGCAGGGAATGATGATAATAATGCTCCCCCCCAGAAGAAGGTAGACTCTGAGCCTACAGGAGGAGTCACTCATGCTATATGAACAGCAGCAGCTGCTGCAGCAAAAGCATTAAATGAGAGCATAGCTTTCAGGTGAGTGCTGAGCAGACAGCAAGGGAGAGAGCATTGATGGCTTAAATACAGACAGAGAGATTTGCTTGAAACCATGGATCTTTGTTTTCCTCTGTTAGATGATTGTGACAGATGAATGTATGTCTTCCTTCAGATACCATCCAGGTGTTGATGGGGACACCCAGGAGGATGTTCCACTGGCCCTCAGATACCTAAAGGGCCCAATGAGAAACCAAATACAGCTCTACTACTCCTCTTCTGAGACAGTGGCCAACCCAAAGCTGACACCACCAGGGTATGTAGAGCGTGGTAACATGAGGGGAATCTTCTCTCTCTGACGCTCTTTTCTCTCAACAACATCTGCCAATCTCCTTCTACTCATCCCTCCAGATGTGCGGAGGACAGAGCGGCTCAGTCCCAAAGGCAGCTCTTCTATATCAAAGCAGTTGCACTGAAGGAGGTAGAGGAGGAGAAGGAAAGAGGGCAGAGCAGGACCAAAGAAGAAACCTGCCTGAATGCACAGGAAGAGGAGGAGCTCAGCTTGGACTCCCATGTCATGATTCGCTACAACAAGGGCCCGGTCCTGATAGGACAGCCAATCAGGATGTCTGTAAATCTGAGATCCAACTTCAGTGCCGAGTTTGTTGTGATAAGGTAGACACAAAATTATATCTTGTTCTTAAAATGCTGCCAACAAACTCTTCTCATTTCATAGTGTGTGTCTGTGTGTGTCTTCAGGCTGAAGGTGAAAAGGGCTTGGTGTCGATGTTAGCCCAAAGAACTCTGACCTCTGACCTGTGGGCAGTGACTCTGGAGAAGAGCCAAGGCTCCAAACATGACGTGGTGTCCATCCTCTGCCACAAACGCAGCACACTCAAACATGCGCACAAGTAGGCTGAGTTGATGTCCACCACAGTTTGTTAAAATACAGTTGGTCTTAAGATAAGTTAAGATAAGTTAAGATAAGTTAAGTTACTGGCATTTTTTGTTTAAGCACAGAATACTGAGTCTTCCATTAAGCTTTCAATGAAGGACTTGTGTGATGGGCTAAAGCCCTGCCCCATCTCACACCTTTTGAAAAGCTGAATTATGGGGACCTGCATCCAGTAAAATCTGAAACATCACACAGAAGGAGGGACTCAAGTTGAGTGGAGATTTGGGCAGGGGTTCTGAGGATCCAGGGGAGGGAGGTTGGGAGAGAGTGCAGCTTAGGTGCGGCTGGGGTTTTAGAACTCCATCAGTTGAGAGAGCACACAGAGGCTGGAGGGAGTGATATTAGGAGGAGGTGGAGGAGAACAGGAGTAAATGACAAGTCAGGTAAGAGAGCAAAAAGTTCCAGTGAGGCTGGATACGTGACGTGTCACTTGACCAACAAAATCAATGTGTAATCTCTGTGGAAGTCACATGTTTCATCTGCAGAAATTTAACTCAGTCTCTGATCTTCGTCGTCCTGCAGTCCCACTCTGCTCCAGCAGGTGGTGTGTCTATCAGTGGACAGCCTGAGGCAGAGCTTCAGCATTGCCATGACAGTGTTAGCTAACTGGTGGGTGGAGTACTCCAGGCCTAGTAACCCCCCATCACCACGAGGGCCAGCAGTGAGCATCTTTTCCTTCACTGATCGACACATTGTTGGCATCGCTCCCATCACAGAGGTACTTCAACTCCTCATTTATTCATTCATCCCCTTCCCACAAATCATCATTTTGATAATCTTTTAACGTTGATTTAATCTGATTGATTTACAAATCCCTTGGATTGTGTGTTTTCTGATTGTCTCTCCTCAGAACAACATGATCATCAACACAGCCATACTGACCAGCCAGCCTGTGTCACTTCCTGTCATTGTGCTAGCCATAGGTCGTGACGGGATGCTGTTAGATGTCACCTCTGCAGTCACATGCCACTCAGCCAATGAGAACACTCTCAAGGTGCAACAGCAGTACAGCACAGCCTGACAAAATACAGGTTCACTAGTAATTAGTCTGTTCCCAGAACTTTGTTCAAAACAGAATAAACCTAATTGGATTGAAATCCAATCTCAAGGTCCTCTCCATTATTATGCAGCTTTCAGCAGCTTTGGTCCTCCTCAGCAGTAAGCTGATTTTTTCCTGAAACACCACTGCACATTAAATCAGTGATTATTTTTACCTGGTGCCCCCACAGCTTTACCAGCTTTACCAACTGTGGGGGCACCAGGGATCTAATCTCAGATTGTCTTCTGGAGGCAGACTTTCACATTTGTGTTGTAGAAGATGATCCACTTCATTTTGAGAGACCACAGCTGCTCTCTTCATCAAAAGAAATATTAATTTATGCCAGCTATTAGAAAATGACCATAACTGTACAAACAGCCAATCAAGCCAATCAGTGGCATGGCAACAATCTTTCAGCTCCAGTTGTCATCAAATTCAAAATGATTTTTTCAACAATCTGCATCCATTACCAAAGACTTTGAACATGTGTGTTCATTTCCCACTGGGGCAATCTTTTTAACACTGCTAAATAAAACCCATTTTCTCCACTGTGTTTATTGACTTGACATACATCAGCCATCAGTCAAGTGTTTGTCTCCATCCTAACCACAGGTGTCCGCTGATTGTTCCACCCTCTTCGTGGACGGCAGCGAATCAGGGTTGGGCAACACCTGTGCAGAGGTGGAGTTTCTATTGGGTTCACTCAGCGGCTCTCTGTGTCTAGAAGTGTGGGCTCCGTCAGTGCCCCTGCAAGTGTCTGTGGCAGACCCCATTCTCAATGCCATTAGGGGATGGAACCACTTCACAGAGAACAGGTACAGTACAGCCCCAATGTTTCTTCACTTTGCTTTCCTTAGTTAACTTCTTTACAGGCTTTATAGGCTTCATTATATGCTGCTGAGCAGCACTGATTTAACGTGATGCATGCTGGTTAGAATGCAGAACCTCAGTATATCACATGATATTAAAACTTTGCAGGAGCAAGGCAGCTGCAGCAGAGTCAGACGTTGCAGTTGCTCTCCTCCAGTTACACCAACTAGGAACCACCTCTTTAAGGTTTCACTGATGCATGGCATGTGTATATGTATATCCTGATCCTCAGGTGTACGCCAGTCTATCAGCGCACGTCGGTCCAGGTTCTGACTCAGTTCACAGCTCAGGACTCTCGCAGTAGAACCAGACCCCTGTTACGCTCATCTGATTGGTTTGTGGATGTGACAGAGTTGGTCCGTGACTGGCTAAGAGTAGAGGACCCTCAAGTGGCTTCCCTTGGCACCCAGGGCAACCTGATTGGTTTACAGCCAGGAAAGACATCACTCTATGTAAGTGATACTTGTACATCAATCCAGTTGGACCTCTTCTCTTGCTGATCATCATCATCATCACCTCTCTTTCTCTCAGGTTGTCTCTGAGCAATGGGATGGTGTGCTGGGCAGATGTGACATCACTGTGACCTCTGACCCCGTTACCCCTGCAGACCTGTCTGTACAGGTGGTCAGCGGCCTTGGCATGTCAGTCACGGGGAGCCCCGCCCACCCCTCCATCATCACAACAACAGTGACAGCCTACAACATCTTGTACAATGACCACCAGGTTAGTGAATGGCCATCAATACATGTGAAAAATTCTTCATATATCACACCAATGATCATTTCTCAAATAAAATGGTTGTTCAGGTGATAGTAAATTCCTGTTCCACAGGGGATGAATCCTAATGACTTTAATGATCATCTGACTTTCCTTCAAGTGCTAACATTGTTGGATGCTTTGTTGGACATGGACTGGTTTTATGTGAAATACATCATACTACCATGAGTAAAATTCTTTCTCTAACAAATTACTGGGACAATATTAATTTGGTATATAACTTTATTTGGGTTGGGAAACCACCACACATAAAGCTGACGAGAGCGTAATTTAGCATGCCCACCTAGACTGGTAGTGCCGTTTTTATGCAGACGGACACAGGCAAAATTGAAAAAGGATATTAAGTAAAACTTACCACTGACCAATCCCTAAAATGAGGCAGGCCGGACACAACCAAAATGACAAATGAAAAATGAAAAAAAAAGTATCACAAGCACAACAGGAACAATTATGACAGGAGCCCAGGAACAAACTGATTCTCAACAGGGTAAAGACAGTCTTAACTGCATGAGGAAGGCTGGAATAACTCGAATTACATTAGGGCGGAGCTGACAATCACTAAGGCAGGAAGTAACTAGACAACAAGGGAACACACTGTCTTACAGTTTGTTGAGTTTTGTGTTGCATTAACAGTGTTGAGTTTCCATTAACTGCAAATTAAAGCAGTAGCAGATTGAAAAACAGTGATGTTTTTGACTAAAATAAGGAAAAATCACTGGGAAAGCCAGGAACTGGTTCTCTCTGCCGATGGAGTAAATGTGGCTGATACTTGA
This sequence comes from Psettodes erumei, assembly GCA_016785225.1. Taxonomy (NCBI): domain Eukaryota; kingdom Metazoa; phylum Chordata; class Actinopteri; order Pleuronectiformes; family Psettodidae; genus Psettodes; species Psettodes erumei. The sequence continues at coordinate 207,410 of JAFBJZ010000902.1, read as the reverse complement.
CAATTGTTGGCAATAACAATGGATATGAGAAACAGTTAAGAGGGCAATGACTTGTGAAGTCTTGTTTTTGACCTTTTTTATTCATTCATACCCTGTTGTGTCTCTGCAGGAGGCAACCATTAGCATCTGGCTTCAGTTTAGCGACGACACTGCCTCCCTCCTCTCCTCCTACAGTGACCTTCCCTTTTCGCTGCGTCTCACCTCTCTGGCTGAGACTGTGGTTCTGGTGACAGTGGGCCCCAACCCGCAAATCTTTGCCCAGGGTGATGGAGGTGGGCCTTTACTGCAAGCAGAGCTTCTGGTTTCAACCTGCACCGACCAGCCTATCACCTCCAACTTTATCAATGAAGGCAGCAGGGATTGGATTGACACTGAAGGAGGCGGGACCAGGAGACTGGCAAGGGGATCTGGTTGGATAAGAGTTAACCTAGACCTGGGCTTCCTGCAGCCAGTAGGGAACAAGGGTGATGAGGGCGAAGAGTTTGAGTTTGACATTTTGGACATGCTGGTTGAGTCGGACAGTGACATCTATGAATCAAACTTTGAAGAGGATGACACTGGGAATGTGAGCAGTGACTACTTTGACAGAATGAGCAGGAGGATGAGTAATAGAAAATGGAAAAGGGTGGGGAACGGAGGGATGGTCAGTCAGAACAATCTGGAAAGAGCTGTACTGATGCCAAGCCAGGAGGACGGCTCCTTGTACTTCTCCCCAAGCCAGGATAAAGAAAGAGAGAGGGAGGTGGAGGAGGAGAAGGTTGGGCAGGATGCTCAAGAGCTGGAGGTCGGTGTGGGTGCTGTCCTCTCTCTGCTCTGTCTCTCTGCTGTCCTCTTCCTGGCAAACTGTCTGCCCTGTGCCCTACGAGACAGGAGGAGGACAACAGCAGAGGAAAGGGAGAGGGGAGGAGAACTCGAGGGAGGCACAAAAGAAGACAAAGAAGAAGAGGAAAAGAAGATACAGGTGGAGGACAGGGAGGCAAGGGAGAAGATGAAGATAGAAAGTGAAGATGAGATGAAGCAGCAGCAGCAGGAGGGAAACAATAAAGAAGATGTTAAAGAAGTAGAAATCATCTGTTGATATGTTCAGAGGCTGAGCTGAGCTTCAGCTCAAATCTGTCCTCGATCTGATGCAACAACCACAAGGAGCATGAAGCTGTATTTGAAACTGAAGCTGTATTTACCTGAAGGTTCAAATAAAACCAAATACTAAGGAACAGAGCCATACAGTGTTCACTGCTGTTTCTGAGGCAACGAACTGAAACTCTTGGCTAATAATAGGAGCCACCAGTCCCCCCAGCTGACATTGGGTGAGGGCATGATACACCCTGGACACTCACACCTACGGGTTGCGGGCTGCGTTGATCTTCTAGTTGTGAGGCAACAGTGCTAACCAGTGCTAACTGCTGCACCATCATGCCGCCCACAGGAGCTAAAGGGTTTAACTTATTCCTTTAAAATCGCACTAGCACCAGTCATTAGGAATCTTCACCCTGTCTCCCAGTCACCTCATAAAAAGACCATTACTCATTGGTCAAACATTCTCACCTTCGTTCAACATTAAAAGGCAAAGGTTGATAGTAAAGTAATATCGCATCACGAGTCAAACCACAGTATTTATCGTTCGTTATTGCTCTTACACACGGTGGAACTGTCACATCACTTGTTTTTGGTTTATGTGACTGTGTTTGGCTGTGGAGAGAGCACAGAATGTAATGAGTATGAGCACATGGGCAAATAACCATTTCACCTTTTAAACCTTTGTGGCTACAGATCGATTAGGGAAAGCATCACCACAAGCAGCTCCATCTGGCTGATTAGGAGAAACTACTTAAAGTGGCTGACATCACAAACTGTGCACAAAGCTGAAGCTCCACTGTCTGTCATCATCTCAGCATGGAATTACAGGCTGAAGCAAGGGCTAAATGTTTCACAGCAGTTTATTAGGTCTGGCTTTAGCTTTGGTTTGGTCTTCAACAAGAATTGAAAATGTACCCAAGGTACATACACATGTGCACAACAATACCACTCTCACTCCCAGTAATAATCCTGCTGACGCCACAGAATTATTATACAGTTGCAGTGTTTCAGCAGCCAGTCCATCAGGTTTTTATTTAGGCCATCCAAGATGCACCTCTTGAAGTGTGGTTACAAACTGTGATTGGATGACTGCTTAATGAATTCAAACTGAGTGGAGGAAGAGAAATTATATTTCAGTGAAGTAAGAGCTTTTCTGTGAACTGAGAAAATGGATATATCATGCTTTGTCCTCATGTAGGTAGCCAGTGTGAAAATGTTGAACATGACATTTTATTTACAAACTATATGTTTAAACCAAAATCTTTGCTTTTCTCAATATATTTTTTGTCAGTTGTCTTTATCATTTAACTTTTTCTGCTTTTAAAAAAAATCTGTGTTTAAAATAAAGTGTGATGTATGAAGCTTTTTTACTTTTTAAAAGACAGCTGCTCCTGATTTGTGCTGGGTTGGACTGCATGTGATACAAGTGTAAATAATACTTGAATTAAATTCACACACACTATATGTGTGTGTGTCAGTATTTACTTTAAATGCAAGGGTAGAGGCCAGAACCAAAAGTCAGACTAATACAACAATGTAAAAATTCGCTGCATACTGCATAAGTACAAGTACATATAAGTATGTTCAGTAAAAAGTAATAGTACTCATCATGACAACACCTCTTTTTTTAGTGTTGTATGAAGTGGCTTCAGAAAGTATTCAGACATGTTTGTGTAGTAGATAAGATTACTGTTAAATCTAATCTTTATGACAAAATGCCAATGTATTGTATTATGTCACTGGATATGGGCTAACTTATGTTGATGGAGGAGGGTTTAATACCATCTTGTGCATTTGGTTTTATTTCTTTTCTTTGATGGTGGGAGGCAACTGTCTGTCCATTATGTGTTTGCTTTATTTGAACAGCAATTTAAGTCATTTATTTACCCTTATGTTTGTTTTTGTCTTTACAACATGACAGCATATAAACACTGTGCAGTGATGAGATTATTTTGTATTTCTGATAATAAAAGAGATGTAGAAAAATGCTAAGCAGGGACGGCCTGGATCGCTGCCACCACAACGAGCATGCAGCTGACAACCAGCGAGTTAACATTTGAAAGAATCACAGAAGTGAACACAGATGAAGACAGAGCTGCTCTTTATTCTGCTTCTCTCATTTACATGACATCATGTTTAAAAAGCTGTCTGTCACCTACACTATGTGTTTTAACCTCAGCATGGAAAGCAAAAAACAGCAGGATGAAAAAGAGACTTTGCACTTTTTATTAGAAATTAACCAAAATATAACTTCTTCAAAATAATATATATGCCACACCAGTCAGTATGCTTCAAAAGACTATCCACATTCAAACTAATTTCATTATATGGAAAGCAAAGGTACAAGGGCTGGGGTAAAGGCAAACAAAAAACTGATGAAATTGGAGGAATTAAACAAATGAGAGCACACTCATTCTCACAAAGAGCAGCTGATCACATCAGCAATGACCTGCAAAACCATCTTCTTCTTATATAAATACAGAAAAGCCCAACCATGGTGTCATCAAAGCCAGTAAATTTGAATTCTTAGAAACTGGAGTCTGTTTGTTTACTGGACCTTCTGCCAAATAAAAACAATAGGAGGTCTAACAGCCGACAAGGCCACAAGGTCAAAGGAACTGGGCAAGCACTACAGAGACAGCGTTGTGGATCAGATCAGGGTTAAGCTCTTCTTGTGATTCTCCCGACACGTTTGACCCATCACCAGCAGTCCCCTCTTTCAAGTCAGTGCCATCCACTGTGGAGAATCTGTCCACCTCCACAGCTTCTATCTTCTCTTGGTTCCTCCAAAACCTGAAAAATAAACACAGCTGTCAGTCAGCCAGCTGGACCTTCAGCAAGTCTGTGGATGCTAATGAACCACTGAGACATCCATCAGTGCATTCACCAGAGCAAAAACATGGAAGCCTTGGCTCATAATTGTGAGATGTGAGAATTGTGTATGCCCTGTTCCCTGAGTGTCTGTGTAGGTTCAGCACAGCTGAAACTCTTGATCAGGTCCCAGAATACACTGCAAGTCCTGTTATATACTTACAGAAAATCAGAATTCTGAGATAAGAACTTAAAGTACAACCTCACATAACTCTGAGCTTTACTCCACCCACTGCAGAGGGGCTGAGCAGGGGGGCGGGGTGGTAGGTAGTGAGTCTACACTTTTCTCTCGCTCACATTTATTTTCCAAAGAAAACAACAACAAAAAAAAACGCAGACAACACTACCCTGGGTAGTACTTAACACTCCCTTTGGAAAGTATCACAGCTTGTGAACATTTTTGCTGCCAGATAAGAATCTTTCAGTTCCTGTGGTAATTAGTACGAGGTGTGGTAGTGTGCACGGCTAAGATGCAAACATACCTGAAGCAGTGCGTGTCCCAGAGGAGCAGGAGGAGGAGCCTGTAGCAGGAGGATGTCTGCTGTCTGTGTAACTGGAGTAGTTGTGGTTGTAGGGCTGGTTTCTGCAAAACAAACATACACACACACACACACACACAAGACACAGGACTCGGGATAAAGAAGAAAGTAATGATGTTCCCCTCATCTCTCGCTCCATCTGTTTACTAACCTCTGACGACCAAAAAGGTATCCCAGCACCCCTCCTGTCCCCATGCCAGTCCAGAAACCTCCACCTGTGCCTGCTCCTGGTGGGTACTGTTGGCCATGAGTGTAGTCCCTGTGGAAACCGTAGCCTGGGTTGGCGCCAGCGTCGCCTGGACAGAAAACAAGATTCTAGATTTCAGCAAGGTAGTTTCACACTACAGTGCCACGAGCTGGACAATTATCCAGCTGTTTTTATGAGACATGGGACAACATGACAATCCTGTCCCCACTCGAGGAAAACACACAATCTGCAGTCAACTTAGACAAACTTTTCTCAATTTGCACTTCTGCTTCAGCTACCTGTGAAGTCAGGTTTGAATCCTGGGGGTGGTGGTCCTGTGGGGGAGCCATACCCAGCCTGTCCTCCATCCTGCCCCCACTGGGCCGTGTTTCCACTGAGGAACAGCTTGTAGACACCATAGGCTACGAGGAGAAGCAGTGCGACCATCAGCAGGCCTCCTGAATCCTCACCGCTTGAGGGGTATGAGCTCTGATGACTTCGCTGCTGATGCTGATGCTGATGCTTGTTTCCATAGAAACTGCTGAAGAAACTGGAGGCAAAGCCCCCAAGATCTGAGAACAAACAGAAGAAGAAAGTTTCTAAATATCTGGAGCATGTGTGAAGATGATACCTCTCAATCTCACATCTCTATCCTCTGACCTCCGAATCCCTTGAATCCATTGTGGGAGCCCCAGCTGCCTTGACTCCTCCTCTGGCCCTCTCTGGTCAGTTCCAGGGTGTACTCCAGACCACAGGAGCCCTTTAGGATGTAGGCATCAGCAGGGTGGCTATAGCCCTCGCAGCTCACCTCAATGTGACCAAATCGGTAGGCGTTGTCCATATCGGTCTTACACTCCCACTGTGAAAAGGATGGGGATGACAATCAGTGACCGAAGAACTCAAAACACAGCAAGGAAGAGGCAGGTCTCTAGAATGTGGCCAAAAATCAGTCAAGTGTGCAGACATCCACGTGTTGCATACATGGCACCTTCAGCTGTCCGTGTTTGTCTGAAGGAAGTATAACTGACATTGGGTCTGCGTGCGCGCATGTGTATTTTTTTCCCCTATCAAAGCCAAGGATTTACATGTTGTATTACAACTACTACTCAGTTTACAGAGAGTCACACTTCCTGGAATTGGGACAAGAAGAAGAAAAATCTGAATAAGCAGCACCAAGTACAGGATTCATGCAATGACCCTCCAATCTGATTGGAGGGTCATTGCAGGGCTTAAAGTAGGGCTTAAAGTAAAAAAAAAATCCTGAGCCTGAACTTTTTTTCCAGGGAGCGGGGGTTGACACTATTTTTCTGTTCTATTTCTTCCGTCTTTTTGGGTTGAGCATTTGAATAAATCTGTTGCTGATTGGTCTTATTAAGGTCCTGGGCGGGAGATGCAGCAGACTCTGGAACTCAGCAAATATCTCCTTCTGTTTTGGTGACTTTTCGATGTCATAATATAGATCAGAGCACAAGTCCTCTACTTCTGAATTGAATGGGCTCAACATGGCCTTGGCAGAATTTGCCACCATATGCACAGTGTCTCCAGAAATGTCGAGGAGGTGAGGGTTTTCCTTCCTCACTTGTACCTCAAGTCCACCCTTCTTCCCTCTCATGACAGCACAATTGTCCAATAGAATACTGGTTACTTGTTTCCACTCAAGATCATAGCACTGCAGGACATCTTTAAGTTCCATCATAAGTGCTGAAGCATTGCTAATGTTTACTTTCCTGCTTGCAAGATGTTGTGTTATTACTCTAGCCGCATCATCATCAAAAAAAATTTTGATTATTTTTTCCATGTTTTGGGTGGTTGCTTCATCAATATTCAGAGAAAACATACATCCTTTGAGCTTATCAGACAGACGTTTCTTGAACTCTGGTGCTATGCCATGGGTGTTCATATGACTGGCATGCTGATTGGAAACGGACAGTTTGGTCAAAGCATTTTTATCAAGCGCTACTTTTTTTTTTTTACACAGCTCTACGAGCGGTTTGTGCGATTGTAAATGATAAATCATGTTCCGCGATGAACGAGCACACACGTATTTTCAAGTCACAAATACGATCAGTCATCGGGGCTGCTACGTCAGCTGTGGCTGTTGCTCCCGGCAAACGACTTGTATGTTGGAGAGCGCGAACTGCTGCTTTATGGCCGGGGTCTCCTTCGTGGCGTCGGAAAACTTTTTTGCCGCTAGTTGCATACACCAGCTTCTTCGAGCACAGCACACAGAAACAAGCACCTGGCTCTCTTAGTTTCTGGCACCAGCTCCCAAAAGGCTTGCCGTCTCCACCCCTTTCTTCTATCCATGCCCAGCGCCATTTGTTTTTAAGGCCACTGTCAATTAGGACGTCTTCCCCTGGCTTCATGAATTTACTCTCCATTTTTCTGAGCTGATTTCGGTGAGACAACTGTCGGCTTGGATGCTGCGTTCAAGACCAATCGGAGATAAAGTTCACGCTACAGGTTAACTCGGCGGAGAAAAACGAAGTGTGGCATATTGTCACTATTTGCTGAAAACTGAAAACATGTGCAGCAGTAATTTATGCTTATTTTCGATGATGAATATATGTGTAATTTCCGACTGTAACGCTGTTCATTGTTCAATTCATTTTCTACAATTCAGAGCCCGTTTTTCCCCGAGTTGTCTTGCACGCAGCATCAACTGCTGCTAGATCTCAACCACTATGTGTACCCATAGTTACGGTTGCTAACGTACGGTTGCTAACGATTGAATCAATCATCAGGCGTCCTGACCAACAGAGGTGTAGCAACAAGGACAAGATCCCTCAACGGCTTCCCACTGGCAAACACACGCAGTTGCGCGTTTGTACGTCCTCACCTGTACAGCCACTCCATCCCAGCCTTTGTTCTTACACTGGACCACCTCCGGGACGAACAGGTGGCAGCCCGCGGACCCGCCGACACACTGGAGCTGAGGGATGGGGCTGGAGCGCCGCGCCGTGGTGTAGCGACCCTTGTACAGAGTCAGAACCTGGACGTCCCGCAGCAACACGCTGTCTGCGGCGAGGAGAGGTGAAGAAAGTTTATAGACGGAGCTGGTCCAGATGTCTTGCACCAATAATCTAACAGAGATCCATTTGAGATGTCTCCCTAATACATCTAGCTAGCAAGCTCGCTAGTTTGTTTTTATGGATTAGAACTGCTTCGTGAAGCATTATGAAATGATGCATAGATAAAACCGTCCTAGTTTAGGAGTCTTATCCGAATGGAACGTTTCAAAGGACTGTTAACATTAAAAATAACAGTTGTATTAAAGACCATAAACTCACAATTCTTTTAGTTTCAAGTGTGAGGGTTGTAAACGGAAGCGTCACATTTCCACAACATGGTGGCTTGCCGCAACCTGCCCAAATAACATGAAAACAGAGACATACCGTCGTTCCAGCTCTGAACGTGTCCCACCAAAAGAAAGTGCAACACTGTTGCGATGAGCCGCTTCATTTCCACGTTGTGTATCCCTACAGGCGCGAGGTGAAGTAGTTCTGAAAAGTGGAAACTTCTGTCGCTGCCTCTGCCTTAACACAGCTGAAGCTCCGACAGCAAAGCTTTGCTTCCTTGTTGCGTCAACTGTTTTGCTGCTGTCAACCAATGAGACACGAGCACGACTGCCGTGTAAAAAGTCACCCAACCACACAGCGCGAATTCCAGGAAAGGGATGATGTAAATGTATGAAATACAATGGAGATTATTTACACTTTTACACCTCATGTTTTTGTTATTACACTATGGTTCTATTTGTCAGTATTTTTTTTTATAAAAATCACATTTCAAATAGGGAATGTGGGGATACCGGATTGAAAATGGCACCAACTCAGTCCTCTAAGAATTGCGAGCATGGAGCATGCGCCGATTTTTTTTTTTTTTTTTTAAATAAATGTATTTACAAATAGAACCACACAGAATAGACAGGAACAATATTTATAACAACAGAGGACATAAAACAATAGAGTTGGGGGTCATGAATTAGAAATAAATGATCAAAAATATTATAACGCTGACATACATTCAGTGTTTGAATAACCTTCTTAATTTTATATTTTAATTAAATGAATTTATTGTTGCATTTATTTTTTAATGGAAAAGATTGTCATAATTTGCAAATGTGGATCCATGGATATGTGATTTTGCAAGTAAAAGGATCAGATTAGTAAAATAGAACTGATTTGTTTTCGAGTGAAAAAACTCCCAAAAGTTAATTTTCACAGGACTGTGAGAAAAATACATTGGGAAATAAATGAGTAGACATCTTGCCAAAAACATAGTGGGGAGACAACCAAAATAAAGACTGTATATTTTCTGGAGTTAGTTGACAAAAAAAGAGCAACTCAATGTCCTTCTTGAATGTTTGTCTAAATACCTGGGAGGAATAAATTCAATGAATCATGTCAAAAGTCACTTTTTACAATAATATATTTAGAACAGAGGGCCAAATTTTCTCCCAGTCAATATCTGTAGTTAGGTTATCCCAGGAGGAACAGAAGCTATTTATTTTTTACATAAACCACAAATATTATGGTTATTATTCTTTATAGAGGAGAAACAGCTGGCCAGCATCACTAACAGCAGAATCCAGTAGTAATGAGGACAGTATTTAGAATTTAAGAAGCATGACAACACCAGAGGGTACTGCTCCAAAAACTATGGCACATTCCCTTGGTTGTATGGATATACCGTACTTGTTTAGCAATTCAGAATATGACATTAACATCAAAATAGAAAGCTGACAATGGTTTTAGGCTTCCAAATTTACTCCACATGACACAGCTGTTTGGAACAATAAATACATTAGCGTATACATGGAGGAATGGAGATCAAAAGGGATTTGGGATGTATCTCATTTGCTGGAAGGCAGTGGAAACTTGCTCTGCAGGAAACCCAGAAATACAACTGCTAACTCTATTCTATGAAGATATCTGTAAATCAGAGTTATCACTACCATCTTTTGAATCATTCATTAATGAATTTGGTCACGATAATCAGTGTGTTACATTGATTAATTACCAAAAACATACAATTACTGGTTTCAGAAAATATTCAAAGAAACTGGAGTCCTTTGTCCTTTGCACTTTGCTTAATCTAAATATATGTATGTATTTCTGTTTCTGCTATAATGATGCAGTGGATGTTGATTCAGAATGATTTCACTGTTCTTTCATGTATCTTGTCAATCTGGCAGAATTAAAAATGGCAAACACTCCTCTGAGACAGTTTTTAATATCTTATTTTCAACATGTGTAAATAACAGCAGCAAAGGACAATATGTAGTATGTAGAAACAGTCAGACTCAATTCCAAAGCACATTTATTATTATTAAAACATAAAAAACAGTGGCTGGCAGCTTCAGTCCCTTCTGGATGCATGCGTGTTCACTTGTCCATGTGGACGCTCTGGTGGCGGACCAGGTTCCCGAGCACGGAGAAGCTCTTGCCACACTTGTTGCAGTTGTAGGGTCTCTCTCCGGTGTGGACGGCCTGGTGCACCTTGAGGCTGCAGGACTGCGAGAAGCGTTTCCCGCACAGGCCACAGCTGTAGCGCTTCTCCCCTGTGTGCACGCTCATGTGCCTCTTGATGTGGCTGGACTGGGAGAAGCGCTTGCCGCACTGAGCGCAGCTGAACGGTTTCTCCCCCGTGTGCACCCGCTGGTGGGTTTTCAGGTGGTGCGGATGGACGAAGGGCTTCTTACACACGTGGCAGTGGTAGATCCGCTCCCCGGCGTGGGAGCGCTGGTGCACCACAACGTCTCTGGATGTGAAGAAGAGGCGGCTGCAATGCTGGCAGCTGAACGCTTGCTCTGTGCTTCTGGAGTCAGAGGCGTTACTGACAGAGGTTAAACTGTCTGACATAGAGGAGTTCCCATAGCTGCTCTCGCCGCTCAGGACAGGAAAACAAGATGACAGTGACTCCTCTGTGCCTGTGACGCCGTCTGTGGATGGTTTAAGATGACCTGTCAGGAACTGGGCTACCTCTGGAGACGAGAAAAAGTCATCGACGGAGGACGAGTCCAAGCCGTTGGCATCCAGCACTGCAGTTTTGCTCTCTGTGTGGAGACTGTTGATTAAGCTGCTGTCAGTCATACACTCAGTTCCACTGACAGAAACCGAAGCATTACATGTCCTAAAAGCTTCAGGGCATAAAGCCTCAGCCTCCAGCTTGACCGGTGCTGCCTCTCCCCTCCACTCTGATGTAGCACTAAACACACTCTTCACTACTGGCAGCTCTGAATCCTGAGTCTTTATCAGTGGAGTCTGTACATCAGGAACCGTTCTTCTACTGGACCCAGCAGACGCAGATTCTCTAGGATCCACAAAGTGCTCGTCCTGGTCACTGGTCACATCTCTGTTCGGACCTCTGTGGCTCTGTTCTGCTGGATGGGAGTACCGACCGAGAGCGCTGGCCTCGTTCGCGCCCTCATTGTCTTCCTGCTGCAGCGATTCAAGTCTGGCAAACTCCTGTTCTTCAAACCAACCTGGCACACAGTCTCTGGGGATTTCTGCTCCAGCACTCCGAGGGCAGCTGCTCTCAGCAGCAGGAGAGAGGGGCTGAGGTCCAACTAAAGAATGAAGAGAGAGACAAAGACTTTATCCACCTTCTGTTGTTACTCTCATTCAGACTAGTGATGTGACTGCCAGCCTGTACCTCCACACCCTCAGATCTAAAATGTGAGCTTACAGTATACACACAGATTACACATGGTGAGCACTTCTTCTACACATTACACTCAATATTTTGATGTGATGGTTTCAGAAAAAAAAAAATAGTGGAATTCATCAAGAAAGAATTTCATTCAATGTAATATATTCCTGACAGACTGCAGAGAGCTTTGAAATCAGACCATCACCTGGGGAGATATATAGTTCTACAGGTAAACAAATAAAGACAATTTGAGTCGGAATTAATACAGGAAAAACATTTTTTGGTAGCTCTCAAGACCTGCACTGATAGAAGGTCACAAGCAGATAAAATGATCCTGATTTATGGAGACAATTTCAATCTCTATTTATTTACAGTATTGAATTCTTTAAGATACTTTAGTCTCTGCTTTTTATTTTAATGACTTTATTTCTTCTTTTTTCTTCTTATTTCAGTGGAATGCCTTTAACTACAATCACACTCAGTAGAGAGCACACACCTTCTGTCCAGCTCTTTTTTTTCTCCAAATTCAAAAAAACCCCCCACATGTCCCCTAAGGGGCACCATACAGCTCTTATAACAAAAAAAGAAAGGAAAAAAGGAAATTGTCTGATAAACTGCACCAAACTGTACACACCAAATCCATATACCTTGACATCATATTAAAGTCTAGTTGTAGAAACATTTATTCCTTAGATTTTGACAAAATGTGCAAAAATGCCATATCATATGTAATGTTATGGAAACTGATTTAAAAAAATCCTGAATCTGCATCTTTAACCAAATCTGCAACACAATTGAAGGGGTTCTTCACTGGCCCATGTTCCATCCCTCCACCAGGTTTGGTCGTTTTTTTGTAATCCTGCTGACAAACAAACCAACCAGTACATTTTCTAACACATTGCTCTTTCAAGTCTTTCATACATACTGCTGCTGTTAGCTGCTGTCTGAGGGTCCTCCATCATTTCTTCCTTTATCACAGCCACCGGTGGCTCCACCTCTGGCTTCATTGGCTGCTCTGTCACCTCCACCAGCTGACAGACAGAAAACATGTATGTAAAGTCAATACTGCTGCTGCACTCCAAATCTGACATATGCTTGGCAAAGGCATCAGCAGCCAGTAATGATAAAGTTTGATTTACTTGTTTTTCATTAATTTCCAACCTTTGTGTATATGGATGGATCATGAATAGGACAGACTTGTAAACATCATCCTCCTATCTACATAAGAGGAGTCAGTAATACGTTTCAGTAATACGTCTGTGTGGGGGCATTCATCTCCTTGTCCTATTTGAGGCCTTGTGGGTTCATGACATCCAGATGGAGAGGGATTGAAGAAGAGATGAAGACAAGCGGACATTTGTACAGACAACAGCACTGACCTGTGACCACTGAGAGTCAGTATTCTCCAGTGTGGTGGACTTGACTTTTCTTTTTGTGACGACAGGATCATCATCTTCACTGTCATGATCTGTTCATAGGGAATCAGATTTGTTTATTTTAATATGATCATTGTTACTCCATCATGAACTTTGTGTACTCAACTGTAACCAAGAGTACGCACTTAACAGAGTTGTCTATTGTTTCTCTGTCCTTCTTTGTAACCCGTGCTGCCTTTATCTGCTAACAAGGTTTGCTAAGAATTAGAGTATATACTCAGAATGTATGGTACAACTTGTGAATCCAACCACACACAGGTACTACAGTACGCTTCAGTAGGAAAACTAGGTACTGCTGTGCTCAATGCAAAATGCACACACCCATATGATACAAACACTGTGCTCCAGACCACCATCAATTATTATGTTGTGTAGACGAGTCACAGCCCGAAGTGTTTTTCTACTAAAGCTTTGACAGGAACATCTTTTCTTGCAGCAGCAGTAAGAACCTGTAGTCTCATGGTGTTAAAATGTGTGATTTTTGAGTGGAGCCTGGTGTGTAATGCAATCTGTGCAGGACACTGAGGCTGCACTGGTTTGGCTCAGAACGCGCTCACCTCTCCTGGAGCGTGTGACCACCAGCCGCGGGACGGGCTCTCTGTGGGTCCGCGCCTCCGCGTCCATCAGCCGCAGGCGGCTCTTCAGCGCCACGTTCTCCCTCTGACTCCGGGAGATCTCCAGCCTCAGGGACGCAAAGCTGTCGTCCACCAGCTGACAGATCTCCGCCACCGCCGCGTTAGCCAGCACCTCCATGATGGAGGCCAGTTGAGAGTGCAGATTCACCAACCTCTCCATCCCGTAGCCCTGCTTCAGCTGGACGGCCTCTCCCAGCCACACTCAGGTCTAGGCGTTGCTTCTAAAACCATTCAGCCTCTCGTGCGAGTCTTTGTGTGTATCACACACGTGTGACAGTAGCGATCATTTTGCGTGAAGTCTGCCAGCAGAGGAGCCGTTCTTATTAATACTGTTTCTGTTTACATCCGGGTACGTGACGTAGGCCTGGTCCTCTCCTTACCGTAACCACTAGAGTATAGGATGTAGTTAAATATTGCACATGCACAAAAGATAAGAATGGGGATAAGAATGACCACGTGAACTCGATCAGGTAAATGAGGCGTGGCAACGACTGAACTCTAATCAATCAGCGATGAAGAAGAGAGAGGGAAAGGAAATTTAAATAAAAGAAAAGAAAATGGTGATCTCTGCTATACTATTTCTGTTGTTTGTGTGTTTTCTCATTTGTTAACATCACTGTAGTATTGAGTGGTGCAGTGAAGGCAACTGGACCTCTTTTGTTTTCTTGATGACCTTTCACCTCTCATCTGAAAGCCTTCTTCAGTCCTGAGAGCTGACACACCCTCTCATCATGTAAGTTCTTGTGATGATACTCACATGATGAAACGCACCTATCTCATCTGAGGAAGTATGGTAGGCTAGAGGAAGCGAGGGTAGTCTCCAAAATAATGTCATTGTCCAAAATAAACCCTGCTGAAATGTCAGACAAGGATAAAATCGATCTAATCTTGGAATAGATCAAATGAAATTTGAGGGTTTTTTAAAAAACAAACAAACCCATTTACAGAAGACCTGGCTCCCTTTCTGCTGGAAACAATTCGAGAAAGTGTTGAAAAAGGAACTCCTCCTCCTTAATTGACACAAGGGCTGATTATACTGATCCCCAAACCTAAAATCTTGAAACTCTTGATAATTGCTAACTGGCATCCAATGTTCAAAATCTTTGCCTTAATCATTGCTAAATGCCTCAAAAGTCCAAATATTGATGGAGTCCAGTCAGGGAACATGAGAAAGAGGTACATATCCAACAATATTAGGATTGTGTTACACTTAACTATACATTTTTTATCCTTTTTCAAGATCTCTACAAAGCCTTTGATACAGTGGAACACAACTTCATATTTCAGACTATTAAAAGATACTGATTTGGGGTATATTTCTGTCAGGCTGTTAGAGCAATGTATACAGGAGGCAGCTGTCCCATTAGGCTGAAAAATGGGACTTCACCGAGGTTTGAGTTACAGTGGGGCATCTGACAGGGCTGCCCTGCCTCTTCTTAATGGTACTACATTATTTTTTTAAAATGCTGATCAAGTTCCCATAGCTATTCAAAATATAGAATTATATTCAGCCACTTCTGGACTCTACTCAAACCTGAGGAAATGTGAGCTTTCCCCCTTAAATAATGCAACATTCCTCACATCTCTATTATACCTCTTAAAGATAAAGTTGCATATCTTGGGGTTACCACAATGAGGAATGAGAATGACAAATGCTCAGATAATTTTAACATGGTTGTTGACAAAACTAAAAAGAAGTTCAATCAATGCTGCAGAGTGACTTATCCTTAAAGGGGCAGATATTGCTAACGAAGGCAGAAGGGTTATCTCGTCACACATACACAGCTATTCCTCTGCATGTCAACAAGCAGCTCTGTCGTGTAATTAACACATTGTCGTTTACTTTTGTTTGTGAAAATAAGACACACTACATGGGAAAATCTGTCATAATGAACACATGAATCAGGTGGCATGAATTTTCTTGATTTTACTACCCTCAACAACACATTTAAAGTGAACAGGTAAAGCAATCCTTACATAATCTGACATCTGTATGGATTTTTATACCTAATTATGTGTTTTCTATGGTTGGAGGCCTTGACTGTCTTCCAGTAACTAAATTGTTGAGTGAAAATGGGAAGCTGATGAGCTACCCTGAATTCTTATAAAATTGTTGCATTCCTGTCAACCCAGAAGAGTTCAATACTGCTATTGATGTTGTCCCTTCTCATATTCTTGATCTCTTGGAAGGAGAAAACCATATTGCTTACCCCCACTGGATCCTAAACTGACCTCCCTGGGTAAATTCTGTTTCACCCCCATGACAAATAATAGCAATCCCTATTCCAGAGAGACATTACCACCAGCCCTGCTGCTATCAATGACTGGTCTGGGTTTTCTGACAACCTGCACTGGACAAAAATCATCCATACACAACACCTTTTTACTCATAAAGTTAGTGAAGTTTCTTTTAAAATGATTCACTGATATTTTCCTGCGTGTGTGTAAGTTTAAGAAAGACATCTGTGTAAACTGCTGTTCTGGCAATGTTCATATACCTGCAAGTTTTGGAAAGATGTATCCTGCTTTATTTAGGCTTTTCCCTTTTCTGATAGGATGCATTGTTTGGTGTGCACAACAATGATAGTGAAATACAAAAAGAATACATTTAATAGTCTATTGATTATTCTAGGGAAACACCATATCCACAATGCTAAATTCAGTAAGTCAACACCCCCATATGCATTGTTTGGAAAAGGAGACAACACATCAAATCCATTTTTGACTCAAAAAATGAGAAGGCTGCACAAACTGTTCAGCTGTGCCTTTTATTTAATGTCTAAGAGTCCCCTTCCCCAGCTCTGGTTATAAGTTGACACACAATGTCTCATTGGTGAGCTGTTACCCCGCCCTGCCACTTGTGTGTTGTCAGGCTCACATGGGCTCAGGTGTGAATGGGGGTTCAACAGGGAGGACACCAGCGACAGGTTACCTTTTTTTGGACTGTGCTCTGCCCATTGAGGACAGAAGTCTCAAAGGGAAGGGAGAAGGAACGCACACACATCAGGAGAGCACTTAAGACAAGTGGCTATCCCAACTGGGCTTTCATCCAATCAACCAAGGCACATAAGGAAAAACCAACAGCAGGAAAAACATTGTTGTTCCATACGTGGAGGGATTATCACAAACTCAGGAGATTTTTTTCCACACACAATATCCCAGAACACTTATAACCCAGTAACACTCTCAGACAGAAATTAGTTCACCCAAGACAAAACATCATGACCCTAACTAAGTAACCTGTATGCAGTCTAGTGCAGTGAGGAGTGATCTGATCTCTACCTTGGAGAGACCAAACCGCCACTTCACAAGAGCATGGAGCAACACAACCTCTTCAGGAGAAAACTCCGCTGTGTACCTGCATCTAAAGGAGAAAGCTCACTCATTTGGTGATGACAGATGGTTTGAGAGAGATGTTCAATATTGACAGAGGAAGAGGCTTAAGACACAAACTATCAGACAATTATAATGCTGTCTTGTGGTCCCTTCCCAGGTGATTTCACCCCCATTCAGCTTTTAGAACTGAAGAAGTCTTTTGGATGAGAGGTGAAATGTCTTCAAGAAACCCACAGGTCAGAGTAGCTCACCCTAGTCAGACCAGCATGAACTGATGAAGCCTTTTGGATGAGAGGTGAAACGTCTTCAAAGCCCTACAAACAGGTCCAGTTGATTTCGATTAAAATTTCCTTGAGATAACCATGACCTGGGCAAATGAGAATATTCACACCCCGCTTCTTTAAGAAACCCAATGTCCAGTTGCCTTCACTTCAGCACTTAAGACTATACTACTTGTGTTCTTTATCATGTCACCAACATCATCTGTCAGTATCATCCACACTTGTCCCTGTTATGTATTGTCCTGGTGTAAATAATATAAAGCACAAGTTGTTTGAGAACAGGTAACTGTTCTGTCTCTGCAGTGAGTTGCAGCTGTTGTTAATATGAGACTTTCATGTATGTTTTCATTTGATTCCCATGTTTTCTCTTTAACTTTGGGCATTTCCATTCAGAGTGCATGATTTTTCAGTTTCACTCTCACAGTTCCAGTGGTCGCAGCAGTTAGTTGACTAACTGATTAGTCAAGTTCCAGAAAAGTTCATCTGCAAGTACTTTCACAGTCAAAAATTGCTGCCATTTCAAACAAACGTGAAATTTTCTTTGGTTTCAGCTTCTCAACAATGAGAATTTGCTGCTCTCTTTTGTTGTTGGGTGACAGTTAATCAATATTTAGCTTTGGGATGGCTGTTTAAAAAAACAACTGGTAAACTGGCGATTGTTAAACATCATACTGCATTTAAAATAATCAGCAGATCAGCCCTCAAATCACCATTATAAAAAAAATCATTTCTATACCCAGATTTCTTTTAGTTCCCTTTTCTTTTTTAGTACAATAGTAATTTATTCACTTTCTTGATGAAATGATGCTCCATATATAAGCAGTATGATAAGTCAGCATCAACTCATCTGTCCAGCTGCTTGTTCTGTTTGACTTTCTTCAGACATCTTCACACAAACTCATCCCTCTTTTCTTTTCCAGATCAAACCTGGTTCAGTGAGTACAGGTAGAATGTCAAATCCTTTTAATGAGCAGGAATTGAATCCACTCTCAGTGGAAGAGGTGTCAGAACATGTTCTGCTGAAATGAAGACCAGGCAGATCTCATCTGTCAACAGAGGGTGGACACAATAATGTGAACATGTCATGAAACATCAGTGGGTCACTGGGGTGTCCTGCTGCTTGGTGTTCATGTTTTGACGTACTGGGGGGTAACTTGCTCTACCTATTGGTGTGAAGAGCCTGGTGCCTGATCAGGTTGCTGAGGAAGGAGAAGTTCTTGCCACATTTGGAGCAGTGGAACCTCTTCTCCCCAGTGTGGACGCTCTGGTGGACCTTCAGGTTGGTGGAGGTGGAGAACTGCTTCCCGCAGTGGGGGCAGGGGAATGGCCTCTCCCCCGTGTGGACCATCTGGTGGCGTTTGAGGCTGCAAAACTGGCCGAAGCTCTTGCCGCACTGGACACACTTGTATGGCCTCTCCCCCGTGTGGACGCGCTCATGGATGCGCAGCTGGCACTGGTGGGCGTAGCGGCGTGAGCAGAAGGTGCAGCCATAGGGAAGGCGGGGCTGCTGCTGCTTGGTCTTAGCTGAACTAGAATCATGGAGGTGTTTCTTACTGGAGGACTGCGCACTGTCCATCTGCCCCGTTACAGACCACGAACGTTGCTGATGCTGGGAGTCCACTGTTCCCATGGAAACACAAGGGTTGTTAAATGAAGAGATGTGATTTCCTCCATACTTGGCTTGACTGGGAGGGTCACCAGTCTGAAGGCAAACCAGCGGCTGGTACTGGGACCTCACGCTGCTAAGAGGCGTTGCTCCGTCACCTCCCCCTTGTCCAGATGATGCCGCCACCCCACAGCCATCCTCTGCCACACTCGGATGTGAGTTGACCACGATGATATCATGTTTAGACGTGTGGCTTGCCTGGTCCACGTTGCACTGAGGCATTCTGGGAACAGTAGTGAAGCTTGGGGTGGGGTTTTCCTTCGTCTGGCTGAAGGGGATTTTCCCTGCTGAAGGTGTGTACGTGGAACAGGACGGCTGCTGCGCATCTTCAGTTTCACCGCTCTGCCAGTCCAGCTGGGTCTGGAAGGGCCTGTGTTTCTCTGGGGCGTCACCTGCTGATGCAAATAAAAGTAATTATGAGTACTTCCTGTACTAATACTTCCTGTTATCTTTTAACATAGTGTGCACTACATAAGGTACTACGTGTCCATGACATCAGCTGCTGAACAGCTGTGGGTACTTACTAGAGCTACAACTAGCAATTATTTTCATTATCAATCAATCTGTCCATTATTTTCTCAATCAATCAAGTAATGGATTTGTTTATAAACTACCTACTAGTATTAACTTATGTTAGTTAGTGTTGTGTTTGATTCAAACTCAAGTGACCAGTTGTTTAGGGAATTACTGGGCCTTTTTAAAAATGAAACTATATGTTTGTGGTGAGGTGTTTTTAAACATTAACCTACTCAGTAGGAACCAGTGAGCCCATGATAGAGTAAGGAAGAGTAAGGATTTGATGACAATAATAACATTCTTTACATGTGAAATGTCTTGTGGGGTACAGTTGTTTGATATGAAGCATCACAGAAGCGCTGAGAGGGGGCAAAACGGATGAACTTACGTCAAACTCAAGCTGCTTCACTACGGTTCATGCAAGCCATGCATGACGTTTGCCCAGTGTGGGTTGAAATGAATTCAGCGACACTGCCAGCACAGGACAGGATGTCACAGAGAAACAGACTGATACCTTGCAGTTCATCCATCTCTTCCTCCTGGCTCTGAGGGCTGCTCGTGTTTGTCAGATGTGCCTTATCCTGCAAAAAGGAGGGAGGTGTTTAGCTGGCACAAAGAAACCATGCGCCTCTGACACAGTCATAATTATTATATTTAAGACAGGAATCACTGGGCTGATATAATCCAAGTATGTCAGACAGATCCGTTATTCTCATTTTTGTATCTGCTGCTTCCACTGCACCTACAGTAATTCATTCATGCAATGAAACCATACAATCAATCTCTTTGAAAATATGATTTATTGGCTTATTCACACGCCTGTTCTTTGGAAAGCTCATACATTTACATGGTTAAACGTGCAGTGGCATCTTCAAAGTGATGCAATAACAACTTACAGGTCAACTGACTGACGCACTGATGTTTCTGTCTTTCAACAAGGACAACCCCCCCCCCCAGGTTTTTAAAAAATAGTTTTGGAGAGAATGCTCCAGCGGCTCACAAGCTCAATGTTTTTATACAAGACCCTCACACTGTCATCACAGCTGTTGTCATAAATTATCAATGTGATGGGAGAAGTCAAAATGTGATACGATCTAAAAACTCATTCGGATCTTTACGGACTCCATGATATTCAGTGCACTGAAATAAAAAAAAAATGCTGCCACAGTAACACATCCATCTCCAGCCACTGATGTGTGTTCATAACCCAGCTCAGAGCTGCGTCTGAGCTGAGATTCATGGCAGTGATAGTCCATTTATACTGATGTTCTTCTCTTGCCTTGGATCTGGACGTTGCCTGCACCAAAGAAGTGATAGGTAGAGGAAATTTAACCAAGATCGCTCTTCAGCCCTTTTCAGACAAGGAAGTCTAAACAAGCAATGTTCAAGTGATGATTTGTTGTCACTCAGACTTAGAGCAGGTGTCTGTTCCTCACAGCTGCAGACATGTCAAGAAGAGTCCATGACTGTCTACAGCAGGGGTGTCAAACCCACGGCCCGAGGGCCATAAGACTGACGAGCGACGAGTGAGATGGTTTTGCAAAGTGTAAAAAAAACGAAAAAAAGTCAGAAAAGTCCGCAATTTTGCCACTGTGCCATGATTTTACTGGTCTGGCCCACTTGAAATTAAATTTGGCAGTATGTGGCCACTGACATAAAATGAGCTTGACACCCCTGGTCTACAGAGTCTAAATGCTCAGAGGAAGCAGCACTGCAGCAGCGAGGACTTGGAAAGTCATAACATGACTCATGGATTTTGAAACTGCTTGGCTGTTGAAGCTGTTATAATTGACCCATCAAGCACCTCACACATTTTCTCACGAATGAAACTCATTTAAGGAGTTCTAGATGATGAGACTCTTGCACTCGACAGATAATGTTTCAGTTTATGTTGATGCTGTCAGAAAGGTTCATCACTGAGCTCACAGTGCATTACACTGGCAGCAGTTCCTCTCATGAATATAAATGAGGTGGACAAAATATTAGAAACACCTCTCAGTATAACAGTAATCAACACACAGTTAAATGACACTGTCTATCAAAACTGAACATTACTGTCTTTGTCAGGGCAGGATTCCTGTTTTTGTAGTGGATCACATTAGATGATACTAGTGGGCCTGATGAAGTGGACACTGAGTGGATATAAACAGGTTTGTTTTTCCAAATCCAGTCCAATCAATTGAACTGATAATAGCTGGACTCCAGTCAAGAGAAAGAGGAAGCATCTGATCATCATTTCAACCGCCACAGCAAAAGGACACAAATTGGTTTGTCATTATTTGGCATTGAGTGTTAATTGATGAGGGGAAAAAGTGAATCTAAACAATGTTAGCATTATGCTGCAACATAATGAAGTCTGTCAAACATGAAGGGGTCTGAATGCACTTTATCTCATACTGGCTGACACTGCTCAATAAGGCACCAGGGCCACAGACAAACTGCTAGGATGGTGAAATTCAAAACTTGACAGTTAAAATCATTAATTCTGTCTCCATTATTGAAAATTATTTATGGACAATATTTTGTTCTGCAACAGACTGATGCATTTACATTCTGTGATTTCATTATACATGGGTAGAGTCTGCCATTGCTACACTGGGTTCAGATAGCTTACATTTCAGATAAAAACTGTGAATGTCTGGATGAGGAAGTGGACTGGTCAAACTACAGAGGTGCTGCCCACATTCTTGATTTTGATTCCTACATTTTACCTTTAGTCTGCTCTGCATTTCTTCCATTGCTAATTATGTGTCTACTAAAAAACCCTCTGAGAAGTGTGGTAAAACAGGCCTCGGGATTGAGAAGTGTCTGTTCCTCTATGGGGAGATGGGTCTCGGCATTTAATGCTGGATCTTCTCATGCCTCTTGAGATTGCTGGGGTGGGAGAAGCGGCGGTTGCAGACGGAGCAGCTGAAGGGCCTCTCCCCGGTGTGGACGTTGCGGTGGATGTCCAGCTGGCTCTGGCACACAAAGCTCTTGCCGCACAGCGGGCAGGTGTAGGGCTTCTCCCTGGTGTGCCGGGCCATGTGCTTCTGCAGGTCAGACTCCAGGAAGAAACGCTTGGGGCAGCTGGTGCAGCTGTACGGACGCTCCATGGTGATGGCATGGTAGAAAGCCATGTGGAAGCCGCTGGTGGAAGGTTGTCGGTGGCTGAGGGGGGGCGCGGGGCGTGGTACAACCGAGCAGGAGGCGTCACTGGAGGAGTTGATGCTGGAGGTCTCTCCACCACCAGATGTTCCTGGAGGGTCAGCGTGAAGGAGGACGGACCCTGCCTGCACTGACCTGTGTCCTGCTGGTAACGACCCAGCACACTGAATCGTGGGTAATGTAGTTTGTTCAGGTCTGTCTCTGCCTGTTTCTCTGCTTGTCTGGTCTACATACAACCACTGACACTCCTCTTCCTCCTTGTCTGAAGCCCCGCCTCCGTCAATGACTATCACTTCTGATAGAGAGGACCTGGAGGCAGCTTCGTCAGCATTGCCGCCTTCAGTTACATCATCACAGGAAGTCGGCACAGCATCCCCGCATGCCATCATGACAGCATCTGAGCTCAGAGGCTGACCATCCCCTGCTCTGACATCATTTCCTGTCAGCTGGGGGCTGTGGGTGCTGTCAGTTTCATCTGTCCTGCCGACAACAAAGGTGATGACGTCGGATCCACTGACCTCCGTTTCGCTGCTGAGTCCGTCTGTCTGTCCATCGCTACCATCCATCAAGGCGGGGGGCGGAGCAGTGGCACCGGGGTCGAGTCCGGCGCTGACGCAGGTGTCCTGCGGCACCATGTTGTCAGTGCTGGCGGCCCCTGTCGCTCCCTCCACCTTGATGATCAGCAGCTCCCTCTCCTCCTCAGGCTCTGCTGACTGAGAGGACAAACACATTCTGAATAGCGCTGACTGGCAGTAATGTAAGGACTAACTGTTCCTGCCTACGTTACAGTCAAAATCATACCAGTTGATTAATCAGTTAGTTGCTCAACAGAAAAATAATCAGCAACCATTTTTTCATTTTTCAAGTAAAAACAGGAAACAGTGAAAAGCCATGTTTTCCATACATGGAAGCCAACAAAAGGAATGATTGTGTAATGTGTATCATTAAAATAAGTTACGTAATTATGTTGTTATTATTATTATGATGATAAGGAGAAGATTACTATTATTATTACAGTGCCATTTATTGTTATGTGCAGAACATTTATTCCAGTTTCTCTGAGCCTTCAAATGTCCTGTTCCTTCAAATATTGCTTTCATCGACTGATACTGACAAATGTGATTTAGTGATTTTTAAAATACCTTGTGAGGACTATTTGAGTCTTCTTCTGTCACCTCCCATCCCAGCACTTTACACCTTTTTTACTGATCTGAACTGAGCAGGGGTAGTAATAAAAGAGACAGCTGGGATGGATGCAGTCAGAGCCAGACACTTTGCCATCCTGCACACAAGGTCCAATGTGAAGATGGTTTTCTGGTGTCACTATGGAACAGCTACCTCGATTTTGGTGGTGGTAACGACCTCCTGATCAGGATCCTGGTCCAAGTTGATGGGCTGCGCACAATGCTGAGACCCTGGACCGCGGTTCAGAAACCTAGTCCTGCCTTGCAGAGACGGGCCTGGGGTGACATTAGAAAGAGAAGGATGAGCTGCTAAAGGACTACAACTAAACACACAGTGAAATATCCTGTGTAAACAGAACAGACATTGGTGATAGTGTCTCTGCACTGTGTTAAAAACAGCTAGATGGCACATTTTAGTGCAGGCTGCAGATTCCCTTCAGTTTAAGATGGTAATAACAATGAGAGTCTTTACTATTATCCCTGCATGCACAAAACAGCTATTAATAACAGCAGGAACAGTGACAGTGAGATGAGGGTCTCATTTAGGGATACAACTTTCAATAAATGTAATTATCAATTATTCTAATTGCCCTGCGATAGACAAGCAAGTCTGCTGGGATTGGCTCCAGCATACCCACAACCCAGCTGCCTGGATAAAATCGTACTGAAAATGGATGGATAGAGGGATGAATCATTATTAATAAGAGAATGTATTTAACACTTGGTCTATGGAACATCAAAAGTCAATCAAATCAGATCCATCAGAATGTCCAAGAGCAAAGGTGAAGCCTTTAAATGCCTTGTTTTTTCGGAGCAGCAGTCCAAAACCTGAACATTTTCACTTTACTGTCATTGAGGACCAAGCGTGGTGGTAAATCTTCACATTTAAGAACAAGGAGCACACAAATATCTGGATGTTATGGCTTGAAAATGACAAAAATAACTGATTGTCAAAGCACATGCTGACTGATTGTCTTACCATAAACTAGTGGACTAACAAAGCTGGTGTGCTTTGTGGTTAAAGCAGAGGTGAGGAGGGACAGAACAGACCTGCTGATCAACAGTTCTTTATGGTGAATCATGGCAACAAGCAGAGGAAGTGATGGTGTGAGAGCTGTCATGGATTTATTTCCAGACTTTGCTTTACATAGTCTATAAGAGCAGGTGGGGGGAGATGCCGGGTCACGATACTTTGGGGCGATGTGGGACAGTGATGATGAAATACTGAGCAAGCAGACTTTGTTGTGACGTTTGTGTTGGCTTTTACAGCTGAAAGGTGCTTATGGAATAGTTACTGCTCAGTAAAAGCACACATCACTCTGCTGGTGTGACCGCTTATGATAACGTGGGTGAATCAGTGCAGTGATAGGTGACATCTTTGAAGCCTGGCTACTTCATCACTGCAACACCATCTGCTCCAAGATGTACGTCCGCGTGTGACGCACGCATCGTCAGACTAGCTCACCCTAGTCAGACCAGCATGAAATGATGAAGCCTTTTGTGTGAGAGGTGAAACGTCTTCAAAGAGCAAGAACCAAGTCCAGTGGAGTTCGATTAAAATTTCCTTGAGATAACCATGCTCTGGGCAATTGAGAATATTCACAGCCTACGCATGGCATGTTTGTTTTATCGATCGAGAAGTAGCGTGCGCTTCTTTATGGGACCATTTTGTGCGTAAGCTATGTTTACACATGAGTGCCCCGGGTTGGAGACAGAAGCTCACCCGGACGTGACAAATGGCGCCTTCTAAGTGAGGTCTGGTCGAAGTAAGACACTGCTGGGTTTATACACCATAGCATGACACTGCGCTGATGAACCACTGAACGCATTTCTGGATCGAGTTGATGTGGAGGTTCGGGGGGCGACGTACCGGCGAGCGGGTCCTTGCTGGGTCGGTTGAGGAGGCGGACGCCGGGGAAGCGGCTGCTGACGGTTCCATCTGCTCCCTTCACTCGCTCCGCTCGGTACCCGGCGAGCTGCAGCTCCAGCAGCTTCATCTTCCTCCGCAGGAAATCGTTCTCCTTCTGGCTGCGGGACATCTCCAGATGAATCACTGCGTAGCCGTCGTCCACCACTTTGCAAATTTCGGCGACGGCCGCGTTAGCCAGCACCTCCATGATGGAGGCGATCTGAGAGTGGAAGTCCACGGCCGAAGACATGGTCGCGGCGAGTGTTAAGCACCGAGCCTTTCAGATGGAAGACGACACTGGAAAATAAGAGAGAGTCTGCAGCGCTATCTCAGGTGCATCGCCAGGTGGCTGCAGAGTTGCGTCAAAATTACGTCGAAAAACTCGACAGCCAAGCTGCTTTGTTGGCGGTGTCGGCTGTATTGGGGCTCTATGTTGACTGTGTTTTTCCCAGTCGTCACAATGGCTACCTGAACACAGCGCCCCTTGTGTTAAGGGGCGGACCTGCCACACGGTGCAAACAACAGCGACATTTACACTCGTAATTTGGAGAGCTGAAAGCAATGGTGCCGCCGGGGGGGGGCTGTCACCCCTGAAACGTCATTAGCCACCATAGATGTTTTAGACATGGGATACTAAACCGTGCGTATGTATGTTTCTGTCATCCTGGGGGTGTGGTGACGCGCCTGCGCCGCTCCACTCCAGCTGGCGGTCAGAGTAAATGGAACAGGAACGTGGGGATGGAGGGTTGAAGTCTCGCGACACTTGCGTGCGTAAGCCGGCCAGTCTCCGAACAAGGTCAGCGTCGCGAGCGTGAGTCGCAGGCACCCCGAGCGGAGCAGCGTGTCAGCGCAACGCTTTCTGGAAGCAACCGGTGAGCCGTCCCGTCCACCTGTACGGCGTGTTAACGGTGTGAGAGAGATGGCCAGAGGAAGCCGCAGCCGCCCCTCAGCTCCAGCCAGGTAAACGCATCGCCATACCTTGACGTCCAGTGTCACAGAGCTCAGCGGGTCTCATTTGTCCCGTTTAAAGTTCAGAAAGAAGCTGCGTCAGTACATAGAAGAGACAGACAGGATGGCTTGTTTTTAGTTCGATTAATATTTTCATCCTCTGGCTGACGGCATGTGTAGACTAATTACTGTTGCGTCATGAGTTACTGAGACCACGTGAGGTCTGGGCAAGGTCACTACGGCAAAGCCTTCCTTGGCAGGTCACCGCTGACGGAGCCCTTAAACGTCGGTGTCCAACCTATGACACTCGCGTATAGGGAGGTTACAACGGATCTTCATAATCAGGAGCCTTCGTCTCTGGTTGTGCAGCTATAATGGGACTGAAGGTAGTGAGCCGAAGTGATCATCCAGCCCTCCACTGTCTGCTACCTAGTGGTGGACACATAACCTTATTTATTTTATGCACATTAAAATAGGCAAGCATTTTCTTTTGTAGTCTACATTTCTGATCGAGCTGCATGTATTGTTTAGCCTCAAAGAAATGGACTGTTTTCATTCTGTTTGTAGCCCGGCTCCATCCCATGCTCCAGCTCCCGCTCATCCACCTCCCGCCGCCCTGGCCCCAGCTCCAGCTCAGTCCCAGGGGCCTGGCCTGATGGCCCAGATGGCTACCACAGCTGCGGGGGTGGCAGTGGGCTCGGCCGTGGGCCACGTCGTCGGCAGCGCCCTCACGGGAGCATTCAGTGGCGGCAGCAGCAGCAGCAGCAGTCCAGAGCCAGCCAAGCCTACGTCCCAGGTGATCAGACAGAGGATTAGGATGGCTGGAGAACTGAGCTGGACCTCTAAATACAGATGGGAAGACAAACAAAACATACTGGATACAGCTGCATAATAAGCAGCAATAATAATAATAATGATAATGGTTGTATTAATATGATTTTATGGCACATCTGTTAATTTCTGTAAGTGTAGGGAAGAAAAGAGAAGTAAATTAATAGATAAAAGAAAAGGGGTAATAATGATAACAGGTTATGGGAACACTGTATGACTCTGTGATGTTACATGATTATTGCATGTAAGATGTTGCATTAAGAGATCAGAGAGTAATGATTCAGTCATGATTTTATTAAATGAAGAGGTAGTGAATTGGACAGAGTATCAATCCTTAATACCTGTTTGGTACTTATCAAATTATCATTTACTTATCAAAATTGGCATAAACCTCTAATCACTTTCTTAATCGTGTTTACTTCTATTATATTGTTCTTGACTTACTCAAAATCTTAAAAAAAAAAGTTTTTTAACAACTGCTTGTGCTTCAAAATGTAAGATTTGAGAGCTGTGGCTGTTTTTGTTAAATAAAAAAAACAAAACAGTTGTATAGGAAGAACATTCCCTAAAGTCAGCTGTAAAACAAGTGTCAGTACCCAAACTCAGATATTATCATGGCAGAGTATTGAAGATTTTCCATACCTATAGTAATATGTACAGTAAAGGTTTAGGTGTTTTATTTGAGCATCTTTTATGTCCAAGATGTTCAGGTACTTGGGACAAATTGATTCACCAAGTAACTAATATATGAAACAGAAGCAGTCCACAGGGGCTGACCTGGAACACAGTGTTCAATCACTGTTTCTTTCCCTGCTGATGTCTCTCCAGGAGCCCCCCCGGCCTGCTCCAGCCCAGCTCGGCCCCTGCCACTTTGAGGTCAAACAGTTCCTGGACTGTGCCACTAACCAGACTGACCTGAGTTTATGCGAGGGCTTCAACGAGGCACTCAAACAGTGCAAGTACTCCCACGGTGAGTCTGTGGCAAATGCTGGCTGGAGCTATTTGACACAGATAATAGCCATAATAAGCCATGAGCGCCTGTCAAGATTTTTTCTGTGAGACCTGTGTGTCATAGTCAAAGCGGGGTGGGCCAGAGACTCACACCCCACCTTAAAGCCCCCCAGCACTTTATATGTGCACTTTGCTTCATCACAGAGGATATAGTCCTCACTCACCACTGTAGGTTTTGTATTCATCTTTTTCTCTGTTTTTCCATAGGTGTGGCATCACTGGTGTGAAGGACAGGTGTCAGCTGTCGTCCCTCGTGAAACATACTGTAGACATGTTGTAGACAACACATAACCCACAAATCTGAAATCTCAGGCAGTGAAAGTGTCGACACGGTTTGCTTTGTTGACTGGTGTGTGAATTATTTTTGCTAATGGAAAGTGACTTACATTTAATAAATATCTATTTGCATATACTGTCAACATGTTGTCATGTTTTTCAAACCACAAACTGTCCCTAACTGTCTCTTTTACCTGTGGTAGAAAGTAACTACATTTTGTCAAGTAGTGCCTACGTGCCTAATTTAAGGTACTAATACTGATACAACTATAGCCATTATTTACTGTAGTGAAAGATTTTACGTACCAAACATACAAAAGGCTTATTTAATATGATGTTGAGGATTCTAGCTTTTAACGATTTGCTTAGAAATCACATTAAATTGGATCACTGGATCATATCCCTGCAAGCGCAGGAAGAAAGATTGGTGACTGAACCTCCTCCCCGGACACTGCAGCACAGATGCCCACTGCTCCTGGTGTGTGTGTGTGTGTGTATTCAATACTTATGGATGGGTTAAATGCAGAGAATAAATTGTGTGTGTAAAAGGTAACTACAAAATAAATCAACGGATTAATCCAAAATGAAGGTCAGTAAACTGCTATGATGATGATCTAGTGATAGATCAGTAACACATACATTTTCCTAATAACACTCACATACTATTTACTGAAGTAACATTGCCACTGCAGAACTGTAACTCATATTTTACACTGTGTAAGTGTAAAAATGTCAAGTAAAGAATTTATCATGTAAACTATGTAATGAATGGAGTGACCCAGCAGAGGCGCCCGGCCGGGTTCTGCTGGGAAGTTCTCTCAAGGTCGCTAGAGAGATACCCACATCCGACTGAGCTTTCAAAATAAAACCATTAGTTTCAGGATAACAGTTACAACGTAAAGTACAGTTTGATTTAATTTCAGTTCACCTTTTTTGCCAGACTTGGAGTCCAAAAATATACAAAATAAAATAAACAGAATAGATACAAACATACATAAAAGATGGCACACATTACCACTGTCATACTATTGTTTCCAGATGAATCACTGATAATGTACTACAGCTGGGGGTTGACAGTAGCATGATGGTAACATTCTGTGAGTTATTCAAACAACAGACAGATGTATACACCAGGTTGTAATACCTGAAAAGTGCTGACTCCAGCACTGCAAAATTCACTTGCAATATGACACCTAGATTACGTTTCTTTTTATTGTGTCCTCATTCAGTCATTATAGGCGACTTGTAGATTCTGTATGCTGGCTTTCTTGCAGTTAATCCACATAGGGGCAATAGTCTTAACTGTACACTTAAATGTACGGAGCACATAAGAAATTACTTCACCAACATGTTAGCTTGGGCATGTAATATATACATGTATATGTCATTGCAATCGAAAATGTGATCTGCAATGATGTGGACCAAATATTTAGTTTTATGAAAAACAGATAGCACCTTCCTGCCAAATAAAAACCTGGAAAACAGAGATCCTCATCTCCCTTGGTTCTACACATCATAACAACAGTCCTTTTATTATTATATTTCACATAATATTTAAAACCATAATCACGGCATATATGCAACAGCTGTTGAAACCCAGTCCTGCTGGGAGAAAGAATGGCTACATCACTGGTATACAGGAGTAGGTTTATTAGAGGGGGCTGTCCCCTGACTTGATGAAACTCTGACACTGAAACACATTTAAAAATCTTACACATAAAATCATCGTGTAATGAAAATCCTAAATCAGAAAATATTAATGTCACCTCTGAGTAATACACAACAGAATTTACAAGCAGCACTATTCGGCTTAATCGCGCCAACGCAGCAGACGTATTTTGAAAGTGTCAACCGGAAGAAGCATTTCCCGTTGCTGCCTCGTAATTGATCTCTCGCCCTTGTCTCCACACAGAGTTGCGAGCAACCTCCGGTCCGGTCCATCCGTCACGATGCCTTTCATCGACCTCCAGAGTAACCTGCCGGCCAGCTCCTTCTCTGAGGACTTTGTGAAGAAGCTGGCTAGCAGTACCGCGGCCGCTCTGGGAAAACCGCAGGACGTGAGTCAAACTTTCACCTCCACCCCGCTGCTGCATACCTGCCAACGTAACAGACGTACACGCTGTACAACACGGTCTCCACGTGACAAGAAGTTTATATCGCATTGACATCGCAGCAAACATCGTGGGAGAGACAGAGCGAGCGAGAGATGCACGTGTACATGCTCGCGCACGCGCGCGGCAGACCAGTTAATTAGCAGCACAGTGACGTGCGCGTCAGGCAGGGTCGTCTGCGCATGCTCGCCTCTGCCTCTGCTTGCTTATGCAGACGGACTCAACACACAGTCCAGCGAATGAGCACATAGCCGGAATAAGCCAGTATTTTGCTCCACACTGTAAGCTGCAGTCGGCTGTTACACATTACCTTGGACTGGTACACAAACATCATCTTAGAAGACAACAGAGCAGTTCATGCCTTCCTGTCTGCCCTGTCCTTGGACACTGAGTGCCTGCTGTTTGCAGAATCATAAAGTGTATTTGAACAGAAGTTTAAAAAAAGGTTGCTTCACTTTTCTGCTTGGTCACAGAGAAGTGGTGGTGGTCAGGGAGAGCACACGATCAGTATCTGCCTGTGATGTGGAGGAATACATGGCATTTGGACGTTTGTGTTACAGCAAAATGCAGTATATCCCACCGAAACACCTGTTTGACTTGTTTCACTATTAAATTCGGAGATTAAAGAGAGAAATGAGCAATCGGTAGCACAGCAGGAAGGTGAAGAGGAAGACTCCTGCATAAATTGTGTTGGCAGGTATGCATATTGATTAACTGAGATATCCCCCAATCTAGCTAGTAACTAGCTGTTAGTCAGGTTTAAATTCACAGATTTAAATCAAAAGCATGATATAACTAAGGCTGGACATTTCCCCCAAACCAGAAGAGGAATAGATACTTTTCTGGCTCAGATAAAGTAATAGAGTAATCGTAAAGCACACTCTGTTCTGTTCTCCAGCATTTTCCTGCCTTCCTACAGTAATTCTGCGTCAGTCTTGAGCACTTTCAAAACATAGGTGAACTACAACTCAACACTGTGCCTGAATGCCTCCTGCAGACTTTACCTGAACGTGGTATATTCATGTCCAGAGGAGTGGGTCTTTTCTGTTGACCCATTGGTATTGAATGTATGCAGCACTGAATATCTTGGAACCCCCTAATAAAATATGATTTTTCAGACCAGTACCAGATTACTGATGTGACAGTTTATATAGTGATGTTTTTTAAGATGGAGACCTTTAAGATCTTTTTGATGTGGACTGTGCACTGATTTTGCACTTCTGTGACTACACAAAGGTACTCAGACTGCTTCTTTCTTAAATAACTTCATTAAATAATATTCAAATTTATTATTCAATGGCAACCAATGTATGAGTATGGAGTCAGAGCACCCTCTGCTGGGCAGACTACATGATGGCACCATTTCCGAATCACCCCAATCATTGTTTTTTGCATTTTACATTCTGTAAAAAAGTGTGAGCTTACAGAAGAAGGTTTAGGAGGCCTAGTTGACTTAAAGCAGGGACATTTATTGAAGTTTGGCCAAGGAGGATAGAGATACTCAAGTAGTTGTCCAATTAAGGTTATTCTACATGGAAACAAATCACAGTTTTATATGTGTGAATATTTTATTATATCTACCCTAACATATAACTTCTGTTGAAACACTCACTAATGTTGTCATGGTGATTGTCTTTCAGAGGATGAATGTGGTGGTGAAGCCCGGGCTGCCGATGATGATAGCGGGCTCTTGCTCTCCCTGTGTGATGCTGTCGGTGTCTGCTATTGGCGTGACTGACACTGCTGATAAGAACAAGGAGCACAGCGCCAAGATCTTTGAGTTTCTGACCACAGAACTCGGTCTGCCTGAAGACAGGTGAGCTCTGCCTGCAAGCATCCTGTTCCATCAGGTTGTAT
Organism: Psettodes erumei; assembly: GCA_016785225.1. Classification (NCBI taxonomy): domain Eukaryota; kingdom Metazoa; phylum Chordata; class Actinopteri; order Pleuronectiformes; family Psettodidae; genus Psettodes; species Psettodes erumei. The sequence goes on along the minus strand of JAFBJZ010000902.1, from coordinate 174,938 downwards.
GACAGCATACAGGAGCTGCAAAGGCACAGTCTTTCATACAGACGTGTGCGTCACATAGCAGGATATATACACACAAAAGATTTTGCAAGATGAGAATTTACCACAATAAAACAGTAAAATGATAAATAAAATGTCAATAATATATAATAAATAAAATAAGTCATATAAGAACCAATGATTTATAAAACAAAAACTATAACATTCCTCAAAATAAACCAAAATCATTAAAATTGGAGAAGTTAAATTTAAAAACCAGGTTAAAAGGGAAAGACAAAAAAGTTGAAAAGTGAAGATTGACTGCTAAAAATGTAAATTGTTTCCATTTACAATTAGACCTGTTGTGTGAAAAAAGTGACAGGGGTCTGAATACTTGAGGTGGGGGAAAGGTGGGGTCACATGTATTTTATAGATATATAAATAGCTTGTGAAAATTTATTAGATCAGTGGTGGTGAATTGGCAGTATGCATTAACATGCAAAACACACATTCTGCTGTCATTGGCTACTGGTAATGTAGTCATTAGTAATAATTTAGTAATTTAAACTAACGCGTCACTTACTTTGTGCTGTGTTCTGTGTTATTTTTCATATATGAGGATATTGTTGTATATTGTTTACATATGTTTGACGAACAGCTTGCTCTAATTGACAGGATTGTCATTCAGTTCCATGCACTGCAGCCTCACCAGGTCGGGAAGAAAGGAACTGTGATGAGCTTCTTGTGAAGGATGTTCTGATGCAGCAAGAAGACAAAATAGACAGAGGAGACCAGTATTAATCACACACTTAAGTAAAGGAGGCATTATAAAGGTCACTTACTGTATTATATGTCATATCCAGATCCACTGTCTCAAGCCTTTGTTACACTATGTATAAAGCTTCTGTTTGAATGAGTCAAAGACCTCTTACTGTTACCATTCCTGTAATCACTCTTATTACAAACTGATGAAGAAAACCATACTAGAACCACAAATCTCTATTTTCTAGATAATAATTTAATTTAATTAATAATTTTAAGATAAGAGAAGTGATTTCTTCTGATTATTCCTTTTAGTCTCTCCCTCAGAATAATAACTTTAATATTTGCATGCATAAATGTCATGTGGCCTAATCCTCATCTGTGCAGAGGATAGAAACTGAAGATATATTTTTTATCATATATTTTCAATAAAGACATGAACTGAACTCTGGATTCTGTCTCTGTCACTTTTTGTTTGACATTAAGTTGATATTTGAACTGTAATGACCTATTCAAATTCAAAATGTACTGGCTATAGGCTAAGCACAATCGTAGGCTATAAAAAAGTAAAGTAGTAGTTTCCGTGATATCACCCAATGGTTTGTGAGCTGCCCATTTTGAAGCTTTAAGTTTGGCATTTTGGCTGCAGACATCTTGGTTTTTTGAAACTGGACAATACTATATTTGGACAACAGGGTGGAGCAGGAGTAGAGCGAGGGGTGGATCTGACTGCTAAAAATGATACGGACTACTTGATGGAAATGATTTGTGGGTCTTTGTTCCTCTAAATCGGACCATAATTTACAAATGAGCATCATGTCGAATTGTAGAAGAGGTGAAACTAGTGACTGAGACCATAATCTCTGTATGAAAATGTTTACTGAAGTCAGAAATCCAATGAGAAGTAGACTCATCTTCTCATAGACTTCTATACAAAGACAGGCTTAATGCACTTCTGCAGTGGCATACTTTTTTAGACCTGGAAGCGACGTCCTTTCTTTCGTTTCTTTTAAGGCCGAGCTCTAAAACTTCAGTGTGACCTGTAGCATGACCTATGATCTATCAAGGTAGTTAATGTTTGCTACCAAATGGAGGACATTGGGGAGCAAAGCCATTCTGAATGGATAATCTTGACTCCAAAGCATCTGAGAGGCAGAATGTGTAAGTATTTCAGCATTCATTGCTTTTGCTAACCCTCTCTGAAACAGGCTTCTCACAAGTCTGAGGGCATCTGAGAAAGTTGACATTTTTAACAGCAACAAGACCTACCATTTTAGTCTGGCTTTTAATTAATTTTATTTTACTTATTTACTCATCTGTATATTTTTACATCTTCAACTGTTTTACTGTTATATCCTTTTATCCTGTTTCATTGGATTGTTCTTTCCTTTTAGTACCCTTATGATAGCCTACCTTTTACTTCTGGTTTTACTCATGCCCAAACATCTCTGCTTTAGTATTTGATTGTACATTAAATTTTATCTTAATCTTTATTGTTTCGCTTTTAATTCCCTACCTTTCACTTATGGTTTTACTCCCTTCAATTCAAGTCATTTCTCTCAAGTCATCAGTATTTTCTCATTTTATCTTTATCAGTTTATTTTTATTACATCTTCCTTTGGTGTTTCATCATTGCGTATTTATGAGTTTCATGATAGTGTTTCCTCAGTTCTTATTATTGCTCTATGCACAGATACAGTAGCTCACCTGCCAAAGTGCCACATGTCTACACATAAGAAGCACCTAAGCTGCACACTGTATACGCTGAGCACAGCAGCATAATACAGTGTGTGTCCTATGGTTGAGAAATTGTGGTGCAAAGGAAAAGTGCTGTTTGATGATAAAATGAAGTGATGAAAATGTTCTAAATATATTGTACACTGAAAAGGAGACCCTGTTCTCACTTGGTTGGAGAGTCAAAAGACTCGGACAATACCTGCAGCCTTTGTTGACAAGAGCATGACATTGAGGTCACATATCATTGAGACAAGGAGATCTGAACCGGCAAAAATGTCACTATTTCCACGCACTTCCCTGCCAAAACTTCTGCAAAGACCAAAACAGATACACCAGACATTCCAGCAAGCTTGCAGTGTAACTCACTTGACCCAAAGGTGACCCCTGCTGGACAGACATACCAGGTCTGGTAGACTCATTCAGCCTGTGCAGAGCCTTCACCATGACAGACATTGTGTTCAACTTGTTCAAGAGAAGAAAAAAGGTGATAAAAGTTCTTTGTTTAAGAAACAGAATAATATTGTATTGTTTTGAAAAGTTTAATGCCTTGATGATATTCCTGAATGCTGTTGTCATTTGCACTGAAGTATGTATAATGACACTAAATAAAAAGGGGACATATCATGGATGTGTCTTACCAAGTGTTTGAGACGGTTACATGTTACATGTTGGTTAAGGGTTGTTAGTGAACACATGACGTAGATGAGGAGTACGTGGGAGTGTGCAGACACAAGTCCTGGGAGAGCACATCTTAATAAAGCTGGAGTTGTTGCAGTGATGAAACTCATTGTTTCTCTAAGAATAAACAAAGGAAGAGGAATTTCACTTTCTGTTAGAGTTAATCGTACAGAAGAAGAAAACAGAATTGTCTTTTAACAGTTGGCATTGGTTATCACACATCAAGAAAAAAGACAAATTTTCCATGGGAACTCCTCCCTTTTCATCTGCTTGTTGTTTACCATCATTTTCAGATCAAAGTTACTCGTACTTTCCATGCCTTACCTCCTCTCTATATGAGCATAAAAATGTTTCTGGGAATACAGTAGATACTAAGATACTTCAACCCTGCTTTGATCAGAAAACTGTTATGTCCTTAATCAGAGACCTTTAATTTCAGATCCTGCAATACAAATATTGCATTACATATTGAAAATGAAGACCATATCATTATTTTTCAGAAATCCTCTGAAATGCTGGACATGGCCCAGGCCACCAATGCCCTTCTTATCTAGGAGGAGCCTGTGAGGTGAAGTGCAGCCCATTCTTTCAGGATGTGGACTGGGACAGCCTGTGTTAGTAGTTGCCAACAAAGACACAAATGACTCATGTCTGATAGAAGCACAGCACACTTTGTACTTCCATGACAGGCTTTTTTCAAGAATCAAAATATTGTTTGACCATGTAAATGCTTTTCCCAGTTTTCTTTCCAGTAATGTATGGAGAGAATTTCAGTTAGGAGAAATACTGTCAGCTTATTTCATCAGTTTGTGTGTGGTGATTGTTTTCTTTTAAAACCAGTAAGGCACATCCTGTGTATCCAGTGAATCTATCTGAGGAAGACATTAAACCTTTGTTGAGCTCCCGTACTTTCAGAAAGGTACAATTTTTATGTCTAACCTCCACCACCACTGCTGTTTGAAGATGCTCTAAACCTATTAGTATATATATTTATAGAACATAAATACCTGACATTAACTGACTGCTAACGACATTTGGATGAATTCCCAATAAAATTACTCAGGCCTCTTTTGACTTTCTTGCTATTTGCACAAACACAAAGTACATGCACAGCATACTACAAGTAATACTAATATGACAAGATACCAACAAACATAGTATTGTGTTATCCTGTAATGCCCTAACATATTTTGAAACTGAGAAATTAAGAAATGTTAGAAGCTGGTGGGAGTTTTGAGATCATTAGTTTATTCGTTTAAAAAAAATACATTAGTTGCATAGCTAACACCATCAATAGAAATGTGAGGACTTTTTGTATGCTCCAGTTCATATAAAAACAGTCTAGTATGCTTCTGCTGCAGTGTTGTACAGTTGTAATTGTATGATGGGGTGGTTGCACAGAAACACAGATTCATGAACATTACAACCACTGCAGTTTTTGTTGTGGTCATCTGCTCTGGTGTGTTGAATTGAATTATGGGGGTTATTCCAACAATAATGAAACATGTTATCGCTCATCGCTAAGTGAAACACACTCGATGTAATCACTGCCTGTTACAGCAGAACCCAATGAACAAAAGGAGACAGATGGAGTGAATCACTGGGTTTTGTACCTGGATTTTTGCACATTTTAACCCATTCAGACCCATTTTTCCTCTTTCATTAAACTTTCTTCCATTAAGAAACTCAGTACTAATGGAAACTCCTGTCGGCTGTTGAATATGAACTGCATATGCAGCATAGCCTTGCACCACTAACATGTAAGTCAGTAGCAGTTGTTTGATAGCTGTGCAGAGGCTAAAAATTTGTTTTTCCTTCAGTGAGAAGTGTGCCCTTACCATTACCATGGCAACCTCCGAAGGCAGTTGGCAACACACAGCTGATTCAGATCAATTGATGAGATGACTTTGAGTCTACTGGTTCTTCCTCTGTATCCACAGTGTCTGTGGTAATATGGTGAGTTCTGACGTGAAGGAGCTAATCTACATAGCATAGCTACATACCTGTAGGATCTAATCCGTCTCTGAGAGCATGGTTTGCATGTTCTAGGGAAACAGTGGTGTTGGAGATTCAGATCAAGAGTTAGGATCAAGGGTTTTCCTCCTTCCTTAAAAATGTCATAAATAAGCGCACAGTAAAAATCAAGATGGACGATATTTATCTGTGGTCATATTAAACATTTTCCTCTTTGGATCTACTGTACAGATTTTGTAAATTGGAGGAGAAAAAAAATGTGGAGATATCCATTACACTGAAACTACATTATGTTATACATAGTATGGGATAAGTAACAAAGCACAAATAGCAAACATTTGCCATAATTGGTGGGAGATTAGTGGTTAATGTATAATGAGAATGAATATATAATGAGTGATCATGCTGCTGAGGAGCACAGCTATTTTAAATGAATATATGATTTGATTTTTTGAACGGTAATAATGATATATATGAGTTCTAGTTAAAAAAAACATTTAATATTATTTCATTTGCATTACCACTGTTACAGTGCAATGCAGTAAGCAAACCCACAGTTAGATGTCTTATAGGAAATCATGTCTGTAGATGAAAGCATCTGTCTTGTCTCTTTCTATTTTTATATATTTCTCCATCTATTTTCTTTGTCCGTCTTTCTCTGCCCACATGGAGCGACTGTTTATATGTTTATATGTTGCTGCTATCATCGATGTCCACTCTGCAACCACACACAGACACCAAAAGCTTGTTTACAACTCCTTTACTGAGAACATATAGAAACAAGTCTGCAAGAGGGCTTGACTTTAAAAAAAGGAAAAACACCTGATGTGAGGTACAGTTGATGAAGACTCCAGGTATAGGTAAATTAATGATAAACAGCAGGTATAGTAACATGTAAATAATAAGTACCACAACCAAAGTTCCCACAATTCTTCTTCTTTCGTCACTGGGGACACAGCTGGCTGCAGACAGTATGCCTACTAGAACTAGGTGTTAACATTCCTTGATAATCAACAGGAGTATGGAGAGTTCCTCTTAGGTAGAGTTGGAAGTGTCCTCATGGGTGGTTAAACTGGTGGAGATCAGTTTCCAGTACGACACATCATCAGTTGTCCACCACGGGGTCATAGGGTGTTTCGGCCTTTTATCACAATACACCCTCACCCGAGGCTGGCCCATTGCAGGCTGATCAGACCTGGGTGTGGGACACCCTGGAGGCTCCATGACCAGCCCATACTGTCTCTTTCCGCTTCAGCCAGAGACAGTGGCTGCTTCTTATGGTGGCAGCTGCAAGCTCCTTGATGGTCTTCCGCTGAGCCTGCCCTCTGACTCCAACCTCCTTCAGTAGCCTTGTGGCGGAACTAGCAACAAAGCCCCTGCAGCCCACCTCTACTGGACACACAAACACTTTCCAGCCCCGATCCTCAGCATCGGCTGCCAGGTTTGCATATCGCACCCTTTTCCTTTCAAATGCCTCATCGACTGCTTCCTCTCATGGGACTGTCAATTCCCTGATGAAGACAAGTCAGCAGGATTTTGACCAAAAGACCTGGTCTGGCCGCAGGTTGGTTGGTGTGATTTCAGGTGGAAAGGTGAACCTCTGACTTAAGTCCACCTCCATTTTCCAGTCCTGGGCTGCATTGAGCAGGCATGAGTCTGGACAGTCTGGACGCGCTCGCTTGGACAGCTGCTTCTCTCCCTTCCAGATGAAGGATGTTGGTTGCCAAAAGGCCGTCTTGGCTTCTAAGGGCATGGCATTGGTACACCTCAGCACTTGTTTGTTGCACCAGGTGCATCTACCTTGGGTAAGGCTGGTCTTGCAACCCACCAGGATGTGTTTGAGATTTGCCAGGGCAGTGCACTGGAGAAAGGCTGGATTGTCTCCAAACCATGTAAGTTGGTTGGAGAGGGCAGGACATTGTATGTGGCTCTGATGGTAAAGCTCAGCATATTGGACTCCATGTTCCACAGCTTGCTCCAGGTGATTTTCCTCTTCTCCACGCCATCCCACTTCATTCAGCAGCCTTGCTTGGCTTGGGACACGGCCTTAGCACACCTGTCCGCTTCCGCCTAGTGGCGCACCTGCTCTATCACTAGGTGCCGGCATTCTACTAGGGTAGCCTTCTACCAAGTTGGTGTTATTGCTCCCAAGCCTATGTCCCCTCTGCCAATTTGGAATTGGCCCACTATATCCCGATGTCTCATGGAGCATTTTTACTCCTCCAACAGGCTTGAGATGGGAGAGAGAGGGCTCCGTTGCTGTACAGGCCTATGCTACTGAGGCACCTGGATAGTCCAAGCCACTTCCTCACCTGCACATTCACCAACCTCTCCAGCCGATTGGCCTGGGATAGGGTGACCTCATAGATGGAAATTGGCCACGTGAGGTGGGGCAGCAGTCCAAACTGCAAGCACCAGAGCTACAGCTTCCCTGGGAGAGTGGTGTTGTTTATTTGCTTGAGACCACTGATGGTATCTTGCCAGAGTTGTTCCACCTGTTCAGAGTCTTTGAGCTCTGCATTGTACCAACAACCAAGGCTTTTGATGGGCTTCTCCATGATCATTGCTATTGGCTGGATGTTAATATTAAATCTCCCGTTAGCAAGCTGGCCTTTGACGATGGAGATACTGCAGGATTTTTTTGGTTCAATCTTCATTCGTGCCCATCTGATGTTACCCTGGAGTTTTCCAGCAGGCGTCTGGTGCATGCCTTAGTCGATGTTATAGTCATCATATCATACATAAACGCCTTGATCAGACTGAAGATGCAGCCTGCACTTCAGGCGTTCCCCTCCAACCACCCACCGAAAAGCTCAAACAATTAACTTCATCGCCATGGTAAAGGACAGTGGGGAGATGGTACAGCCCGCCATTATACCAATCTCCAAGTGCTGTCAGGCAGTTGTACTATCATAGATTGTAATGCAGAACTGGAGATCCTAAAAAAACATGCAAATGACATTTGCATGTTCCAGGCATCCTGAGAAACCCCTTATCCCTGCCTTCTAGACTGAGGTGTCAACATAGTTGTTATTTTGTAGGAACGCTGAGACCCTTTGGGCCACAACACTAAATAAAATCCTTCCTTCTGCGTGCATGTAAACAAATCTGGTGGAACTGATGGATGGTTGAGGAATTCTTCTCTTTAGGATCCCATCTGCCCATCACCATGCCTTAGGTATAATGCCTTTCTCCCATGCCACTTTCATCAGCTTCCAGAGGTACTTTAGGGTGCCTGTTGACTGCGTACATGGAACGCCGTTGGGCCCAGGAGCTGATGCTGATCTTGCCTGTTTTATTGTGGTCTCAACTTCCCTCCATGAAGGAGGTCTTCTGTCCAGCTGGTTCTCAGGTGGTTGGATTGGTGGCATGTCAACTGAGATGGTGGCTGGCACATGCCTCTGGTTGTAGGAGTAGGTCTTTCTAAGGTGCTCCTCTATTTCCCTCACAGGTACTTTAAGAGTCCCAATTTTCTCCTTGACAAAGAGGTCTTTGGCGAACTTGTTGTCATGCTGCTTTCTTCTGAGAACTGAGGTTCTTGCTTTTCTATCCGAATCTCTCAGCGCCGTAGCTGGAAATGATTTTTCCCATCTTCTCTAGTTTTCTTTTGACACCCCCTTTCAGACCTTCGAGGAGAAGGACAAGGTCCGTGTTAATAGTTCCCCACTCGTTTTTTCTGGCAGGATTTGAGGCTTCCGTCCATCCATTTCCCTCTCAACTGATGACTGTGGCTGGATAGGGTGAGGGCTCATATCCATTATTGGAGCTGTGCCTGGCTGAGCTTCATTTCCTGCCACTAGGCTTCAATCGCCCTACCTCTGAGGAAGTAGTGGTCAATGCGAGGTCCCTTGTTAAGCTTTTTCAGGCACTTTTTCCTGCCTTGGTGGATCCATGGTCTATTACCTTGTGGTCTGTTGGTGAGTAATCTTGCGCCCTCGGTCTTGCAGACTCAGGGGTTATTCTTCCTCTTGAAGTTTTTGTAGCAATAGTTGGGTGGATTCTAGTCTTTGCATTGTGACCGAATCAGGCCCCAACAGTCCCTCCAGGCTGTCAACAGGTCTTTCCCAGGTCGTCAGCTGCCCTTTCACAACAGTCACTGGTTTCAAAACCAGTTTAGTTTAGTATGCCTACTAGGATTGGGTATTAACATCATCATGTGCACCACCAGTTGTGCAGACAGGACTTTGCAGATCCCAAACAGGAAGAACATGAATAGGGGTAGGGGAAGGAGTCGGCAAACAAGATTTGTATGACCACAGGAAAATCCATGAAATGGTCAAAGATAAGAACGACAAGACCAAGGGTCCAACCCATGACACAGACGACTACAGAGGTCTTGAACCTTTTGTTATAAGCAGCACTGCAGCAGCCAGACGATGACCAAATGCCTGTAATAATACAGACACATCGATCAGCTTTGAGGAGCATCAGAAGTATATTGTATATGCATAGTATGTAATGGTTAGATACAGAGTAACTGCATACATTCAGAACAGACTATGATAACTACCTTTCTAGGGCGACACACACCTTAAAGCCAACACTGACAAACAAATTCTGACTTGTAGATAAGGGAGACAGTGTATCTCATGACAGCATGTGATGATGTGATTTTTGTGCCACAATCATGCAGCAGAGCAGAATGAGGTCAGAAATGAGAGGGTTGATGATGTAGATCTGAGCAACTTGATCATTTCTTACCTACAAGAACACATTGGTGACAATCAAAGCAGTTTTATACATGTTCTGAACCGAAGACACGTCATGTTCTGACCTACAATTTCAGTCAGGCATTTTTCATCAAACTGTCATTGGTGACGTCGGAAATGTTGAATGTGAAACACTGGCCAGTCGCTGCATTAGCAAGACTAAGGGCCAAATTTACCAGTGTTTTCTGTTTTTTCAGGTATTTTCGACCAATGTTAATTTGGTGGGATTGCTCATGAACCAATGCCTTTTATGCTTTTGACACATTTTTTTTAAGGTGTGTCATGGGGCAGGAGAGTGGGTGACATTAGCAGTGATATCGTCCATGCTAGCTTTCTCTTTTTTCATACATTTTTTGTATTTTAGCCCATGTAGTTTCCCCATGTTTCACTTACTTACATGCACAATTTTTACATAAAATTGTTTACAAATTTGTGTTGGTTCACACAGTGTGAGTCCTGAAGACAGTAAGTCAATAAGACAGTAGCATGCATGTATGACAAAACCACACTGTGGAGGCCCTGAGCAGCTCCTTCAGCCATAGACTCAGTAACCCTCAGTGCAGGAAGGAGCGCTACTGCAGGTCTTTCCTCCCCACAGCCATCAGACTGCACAACTCTACACCTCAATAACCCCCCCCCCGCCCCCACATGCAATATTCTTTTTTTTACTATATTTAAAATTATATATAGTATTTGTATATATGGATATTTTGGGGGGGGTGTTTACTTTTCTAATTTTTAATTTCTATACATCATTTATTTTCTCTTGTGTGTGTATGCTGCTTGGGCACTGCAATTTCCCCAATGTGGGATCAATAAAGAAACTTGAAACTTGAATTTTGAGGTGTCTCCTGAGTAAAATCACATTATTTAGACTGCCATAGCTCAGTCATTCTTATCTTTACAATCTTACAATCTTTATCTACACAAATGACAGATGTATTTCTTCAGCCAAGTCCTCTGATGCTCATTTTGAAAAATATTAGCCACTAGCTACGATTTTTGAGACAAGGTACATTGATCAAGGTATTGCACTACGTCTACTTCTGCCTTTGTACCTGCATTACAACTTCAGCCTGTACATCACCATGGCATCCTCTGAGTGCAGGTTAGATTAGATTAACTTTATTAATCCCACAACGGGGAAATTTACACGTTGCAGCAGCAGAGGAAAGGTGAAAAGAAACAAAAGAAGAAAGACATAGTGAGCATAATTTACAGATATTGCCAGCATTGCTGACAGGAGAAACAAGAAGTCAATTGTACAACAATTGTAAAGAATAAAAAATTAAAAAATTATGGACTGATATATTATATGATAGCAAGTATGGTGATGTGACCTCAGTTCCATTAACAGATTTCAGGTAGTGGATGTGTTGTAGAGCCTGACAGCGGTTGGGATGAAGGACCTGCGGAACCTCTCCTTCTTACACCGTGGGTGTAACAGTCTGCTGCTGAAGGAGCTGCTCAGGGACCCCACCGTGTCATGTAGGGGGTGAGAGGTGTTATCCATGATGGATGTCAGCTTAGCTAACATCCTTCTCTCCCCCACATCCTCTACAGAGTCCAGGGTACAGTCCAGGACAGAGCTTGCTCTCCTGATCAGTCTATTGATCCTGCTCCTGTCTCTGTCCGTACTGCCTCCTCTCCAGCAGGCCACAGCAAAGAAAATGGCTGAGGCCACCACAGAATCGTAGAAGGTCCTTAACAGGGTCCTGCCCACCCCGAAAGACCTCAGTCTCCTCAGCAGGTGGAGGCGACTCTGGCCCTTCTTGTAGAGGGCAATAATCAATGCAACATCAGCTGAAATCTGACCAGCCTCATCGCCTCACATCTGCCTGAAAGGTAAGACGCCTGCTCTCACTCCATCTCACTCAACAGTACTTAATGTGGCTTTTGGTTCTTTTTAACTGTGATGACCATCTCCGACTGCCACCAGACGTTAAGTGACTCGATCATCCTTCCTCCTCATCATCATCTTCATCATGAAGGCTCTTCTGCTCCTTGCTTTCTTGCTTGGCAGCGTTATTGCTACCACAGCTGCTGCAGGTCAGATCAACTTTTCACCTCATTTCATTTGAGTAACTGTGTAAAATACAGTTTCTGGATTCATTTCAGAGAAAAAATATTGTTAATATGTAGATCCAGAGCTGGTGTCACCACTAATATGGTATTCAGTAAATAAATGAAATCAAAGACCAATGACATTAAGTAGTCACTTTCTTTTGTGCTCCTCTTAGTTGGAGCTGTTGAAGCTCCACCACAGGAGCTGCAAGAAGGCAACCAGGGTGAGATGATTTCCCAGAGAAAACAGCATTTACTGTGTGTTGTTTGACTGGCAACAACACATGAAGTTTCTGACACAGACTGTGGCATATCAGACTGTAACAGAGCTCCTGTTTTCTGTTTTTAGTCTCACTGGTAGAACAAGAAGTTGGAGTGCAGATTCCTGAAGGTAAAATACAGGGTGACTCGCTATATCCCGTGTCACAATAGTTGAAGATTGTGATCATCATTGTGACTTTTTCTTTTCTCATGTCAGAGGAAGAACCTGAACTGTTTTCTGCTGGAAAGATGGCCTCAGAAGTTAAAGGTTTATTGTCCTTCTATGAAACACTGGACATTGAATCTGCACATTCAATCTAATGAAAATCACCTCATGCTCATCATTCTTCTGCTTCTCTTTCTCCTCTGCAGATCGTTTCTTTGCTTGTCCCTCTGGTTGGGTCAGATACAAGCATAGCTGCTATTTATATGTGAGCAGCAGCATGTCCTGGAGCCAGGCTTTGGTAATTTTAATTCTTTACTCAAAATTATATTTCAAGTCAGAAGGCTGGTTTTACATTTTATTTTCCCGCTGTTCATCTGACAAAGCTAACAGAACACTCATTCGGCATTTCACTAAATAGACATATATGTGTGTGTGCCTCCTTCAGGCCTATTGCAACAGTCTGGGAGCCACTTTGCCGTCTGTCCATGACAGTTTTGAGTACAGTTTCCTGCAGGCTCTGAGCAGCAGGGCAGGACGCTCTGTCGCCTGGATAGGAGGATTCTATTTCCAGGTTATTAGACCATCACATGTCTGTCCATCAAACTGCCAATAAGCAATGATTCACCATCAAAGTTAGGCTAAATAAAGTCTGTTGCTTGTTAAACTTCATATGTCTTGTGTTCAGGGCTGGAGGTGGGTGGACCAGAGCTCCTTCGACTACCAATACTGGAGCTCACAGTATTCCAGCAGCTACCCATGTATTTACCTTAATGCAAGAGGTGAGATGGAGCATTTCCATCTATAACATCAGTTCTTTACTTGTATTCAGCTGTAGCTTCATGCATGCTGTGATAATTACAATTTAGAAACCCAAGAATTATCACAAATAATATCAGCCTTGTTTATCTAAACACGGTATCAATGAAGGATCATTTTCTGTTGCAGTGGGCTGGACCAATTATCCCTGCAGTTACTCACTGCCGTCCATCTGCAAGAGGAGTACTGACACCTGCTGAAAATGACAGCAGGACACAGCAGTGTGCACTGATCTGAATCTTAATCTGTAGAAGGTGATGGAGGACATTTGGAGTGTTAGCTTTGATTTTAGGAAAAATAATGTATCTGTCCTATCACAAGAGTTTGCTATGAATGCTTCAGCAGTGACAGACTTGTTGATGGCTACATGCTGTATGTAAAAACTTCTTTGTTCTTGTTGCTAAAAAATCACATTTGTAAAGGGTTCAACAACTGTGGTGATTCTTTTTTCTTTGAATATACAGAAATAAAGTGTGTTAGGTTGTTGTTAAGTTTAAGAAATAAAAATTCATGAAAAAATCAATACAAAATTATGTTTGAAATACATTGTTTTTCTATTAGCATGTATCCTTTATTCAACCCCAATGTAGACTATAGAATAATCATCAGTAACTCTGCAAGAAAATACTTCTGTTGTAGCAGAGAACAAGGAGGTTTTCTATACTTGTAAATGAGTAAGAGGGTGCTGTTGCATCATTTGACCAGCTGGCTAGCCACATTAGACTACTAAAGACTTGCTTTTTAGATAAATGATTGGCCAGATACTCTGCTTCCCAGTAAGCCTATCACTCTTCTTACCGATCTTCAGACATCGAGCAAAGAGGCTGTTTGCAGCATGTATTAATCAAATCAAGAGTTGAGCCATTTTTCTTGAATGATGTTAAATCTGTTTTGGAATGGTACCTTGGTATAGTTTTAACCAAAGCAATCTGCATCATATCCTTAGTGCATTAAACTTTCATGTGTGCAGAACACTCTTTAAAGCTGCAGTACGATGTTTTTCATGAGAATAGCTTTTGTCATATTTGTTAAAACTGTCACTTTGTCCTGAGGCTAGTACATGAAGAAAACAGGCTCTTCTGGCTCCGCCTAGTGTTGTAATGCCACATGCAAGAATCTATTGTGCCCAAGTCAACAGCACCAATCAGAGCCAGTAGAGGGAGTGCTTGGATTGTCAATTACTGCTAATGTACTTTCATTAGCAACTACGCTACAGTGGGAAGTTACCATCCAATATTATGAGAATATCCACCATAGTCTGGGTCTTCATGCTTTACTGCATTAACACAAAAGTTTACTGGATAATATGATTATGTCTATATGATGTTATTTCTGCCCAGCAGATTTACAGATTTATCTGAATGTTTCCACATCTGGACTTCCACTGACCCCATTAATTTCCTTATATTAATGACATTTTAGACAATGGAATTTTTTACATTTACCAGGGCCTCAGCCCATTACCCGAAAAAAAATGCAAAGCTTAAAGGAATGGTTTGATAATTTGGTAAAAACACTTGCTCTCCTTTCAGAAGCCAGAGTAGACTGATGTCACTCTTGCATCTGCTAGTATGTAGAGGATAAGTATGAAGATAAAACCAGGACTAGAACCAGACAACAGTTAACCTTGCATAAAGACAGAAGAAAGGAGAAATGGGTAGGTTTGTTGTTATCCAAAGATGAAAAAACTTTGTCTTTATATTGACTTCAACTTAGACTGACTTTATTGTCATTTAGTATATTCGGTATACAGAATGAAATTTTGCATTTCATTGCAAATTCCTCAGCAGTACAGTAGCAGCAGTAGGTAATATGTGGTAGAGATAAAAAGAAAATGTTTTACAGATGTAAATAAATAATAAATACTATAAATATATATAAAGAGAGGATGAAGTATGTATAGATATATACAGGATATACAGAGTAAATAGAATGTACAGGGCAAAAATAGGGTTACCACCATAGCTGTAGCCAAAGTGACGGTGCTAAAGTGACAAGTGACTGTGCTCAGGTGAGGGCAGCAGGGTAGTGGAGGTCCTACACCTGATGCACCTGAACCTCTTTCCAGAGGCCAGCGGGGTAAACAGTCCATGGTGGGGGTGTGAAGCATCGTGGGTGATGTTTCTGGCTCAGGACACACAGTACTCCTGTGCCAGATCCTGAATAGGGGGAAGAGAAGTTCCTATGATCTTCTCTGCTCTCCCCACCACCCTCCTCACGTTTCTCAAGTCGGAAGCACTACAGCCTCCACACCACACAGAGATGCTACTAGTGAGAATGCTCTCTATGGTGCTCCTGTAGAATGTGGTGAGGACGGGTGGGGGCAAGAAGGATCTCCTCAACTGCAGCAGGAAATATAGGCGCTGTTGTGCCTTCTTCACCAGTGATGCCACATTCATGGAACAGGTGAGGGAATCAGTGATATGCACCCCCAAAAACTTTGTGCTGTTGACCACCTCCACAGCTGTGTTGTTGATGAGGAGAGGAGCATGGCAGGCCTGGTTCTTCCTGAAGTCGACAATCAGCTCTTTAGTTTTACCCACATTCAGGACCAGGTTGTTCTTTCCACACCAGCTCACCAGCTGCTCCACCGCCTCTCTGTAAGCCACTTTGTCATTGTCCCTGATGAGGCCAACCACTGTTGTGTCGTCTGCATATTGATTAAATAAACAAGATAAAATGCGTTAGCTCAAGCTAACGTAACAAACATGGTAGATAATGCTTGTCAAAAAAAGTGTATTTCCCAAAAATATTGAACTGCTATATTTATTTTGTTTCTCGTGGAAAATTACAGTAATACTAATACTAATAATCCAAAAATTTGGGGTTGTCACTTTTTGAAGGTTATAACCTGAAAATTTGTAGATTTTTAAAGTTATGTACACTACATTTGATATGTCTATGATAGATACATACAAAGATTATGATTTCTAAACTGCTGTGAAAGAAAATTAAGTTTCTTTTACAGTCTGGATGACTGGTTGAAAGGAAAATACTTTAAATTACCCAGCATTACTGGTGGCCTTTAAATAACACTAGATAACGATAGAGAATTTTACAGGAGCTTCCCTGTGGTTGCTTGGGATTCAATTTAAGAATGGTCACATACAGTATAGGGCATTGGTTGAATTATCATATGGTGGAAATTAACAAAGCATTATCTTATTTCTACATTCATGTTTTATTTTTTAAATTTTGGTTATTTTTTCTTTATTTAATATTATTTCAATATTCAATATTATCATTCCCTCATTCTTTAGTCTTTTACTGATAGCAAAATTATAATGCAGATGTTTGATTTTTTTGTGTTAACACTAACTAACTTATCTGTAAAAAGCAGCCTGATGATGAAAAAATATCAATGCTTGTGGCTGTGAGTCAAGAACAGGACTCTAGTACTTCCCCCTAGGCAGGCAGAGAGGAACTCGGAATAGGATGCCAGAGCAGTGCAGATAAAGGAACACACACAGGACAGCGCAGCAGAGGGAGAGAGAGAGCGAGAGCGAGAACATACAGTCAGGCTCTGGCCAGAACAGCATCTTAGTGGCTAACCACCAGAGCACCTGGTAATGCACCACAACTGATAATCCAACCAACCAGAGGTAAGAATCAAAGAATTATACAATGTCTGTTTTCTGCAGTTGCAGTTGTGGGGTACAGTTTGTGTGTATGTGTCTGCATGTGTAAGAGAGAGAGAAAGAGAACAAATCACAGAGTATGAGATCATATGATCACAGACTGGAGGACAATGTTATAAGCCTGAGGGTTTGGTGCTGTCCTGTCCTTGGGAGCATGTATGTGTTTCAGAGAACCAGCTTTGTACCGGTGTGTGTAATATATTACATGAGTTGATACAGTTTTCCTGCTATCGGATAGAGAGCAATGTCTGTGTGTGTGTGTGTGTGTGAGAGAGAGAGAGAGAGAGAGAGAGAGAGAGAGAGAGAGAGAGAGAGAGAGAGAGAGAGAGAGAGAGAGAGAGAGAGAAAGAGAGAGCGAGAGAGAGAAAGAGAGAGAGAGTGAGAGAGAGAGAGACCACAGCGGCTTCAGCGAGCTGTGTCATTGCATCTTGACAGACTAACGCCGCAGTATCCACCCCCCAACCCACCCCACACACTTTACTCCCCTCTGCCACTTTCCATCTCCCTTTCCTGGTAGTTTCTCACACTATGATTCTGCAGCTAATGTTAACTCCTAAAGGCAAGCTGGGATAATAGCCTGCAGAAAAAATCATGGAAGGCAGGGGCAGGGTGAGTATGTAATGAAGAATGCAAAAAATACAATAATACATTTTTATTGCACAAATGTTAAGACATCAACAACAGAAAACAGCCGTGATGGGTGCTACCCACAAATGTAGGTCCTTCAGAAGACAAAGAGGAAAGACTGAACCTCTCCTCCCTTGCAAAAGACATGGTACAATCTCACAGAGAACAAAAGTATGGTAAAAAAAAAAAAAAAAAGTGTAAACAATGGTACAGCTTCTGTGTTCTTTTCTAAAAGTATGAATGCCTCATTAAAATTGTAATCAACATTAGATGAAACAACACAAATACCAAAAATTTAAACACAGGTCAGAATTTTCTGAAATGGCTAATGCTTGACAGGCACAGAAAGAAAACTACTTGACAAACATGGAAAGCATCATAAAAAGACATTTTGCACTGTTAAAGACTTAGTCAATAGAAGCATATACTTATTTTATCAAAGGTTTTCATCATACCCATGTGACCACTTGCTAAAGGATAATACAAAGATGGATGATGCATCTCCACCTTCTCCCATCTTACCAAAACAAAAAATATCCTGGGTACAAGTACTGCCATTTTGCACTGGTGACATCAGTTGGACCCAGAATAGGTGCAACAATGATCAGTGAGTGGAGCTGCAGTATCCAGGCGCTGCCCATACAACATCCCAACTATAATGGTGAGTCAAATTCAGCTGTTAATCATTATGTCTGATCCTGTTTATTGCATCAACAGCAACCAAGAAAGCACTCAGAGAACGTAGACCTTTACCAAGCTGAACAAAACCAGAAGAGTATCCAGCTGACAGGGAGTCAAACCAGCTATAGTCATCCTTCCTGCTCTACAATTGAGATTAACAATGTAATAACAAAACTGCAAGAAAATGAACAGAACTGCACACAGGTCATATCCCTAACACTCGTAGATTTTGTGACAGTGGGTTAAAATAATTCAGCTTCCACACTGCTCAGGGATTTTAGTTTGTTTATGTCTTTTATGATTGAAAGGTGCTTATGGAATATTACAGATAATTGGCAGACTTTCTGGGGAAGATGTGGTCTGATTAGGACAGATGGCATCCACTCCACTTTAGATGGAACAACTCTCATATCTAGGAATCTGGCTGAGTTTATAAGACAGCCAAAGCCATGCCAACCCAGTGTTGTGACCAGGAGGCAGAGATGCAGTCCTACACGCTTCTCTGCACTTCCATTAGAGAAGTCACCTACCCAAAACCCCACAAAAACTGTGTCTCACCCAACCAGCTAAATTAATGAAATCACAAGGAAGCAGAGGAGTTATTCATAAAAATAGAAAACTAATTAATACAACTACTACAAATGAACAACAAAAAACTGGGAAAAATTTAATTTGGATTATGAAATATTACTAGGGCACCGGGAGATGAAAACTGGAGAACACAATGTACAGGAACTCCATATAAGGTCAAGAACAAAACGTAATTCAGTGACAACAGGACAACAAGACAAAACAGGACAGCAAACAAAAGTCCACACAGAAAGCTGGAGGTAAGCTGTGACAACTAATAGACACTGGACACCACTGTCCCTCTTAAAAAGAAGGCAGTGAATCAGAGGACGCTTTCTCTGTGGTATAATTCACCACTGCATGCTTTAAAACAGGCAACGGGAAAGCTGGGAAGGAAGTGGGTTTCCACCAAGCTTGAAGAATTCCATCAAACCTGGAAAGATAGTCAAACGACCTTTAAGAAAGCTCTGCATAAATCCAGGAATTTATGTTATATATATTCATCATTATTAGAAGAAAATAAGAACAACCCAGGTTTATTTTCAGCATTGTTGCCAGGCTGACAAGCACAGCTCCATTGAGCCGTCTTTTCCTTTAACCCTCAGCAGTAATTACTTTATGAGCATCTTAACAAACAAAATTGTATGTATCAGAGAAAAAATACAGTATTTCTATAACTGTCACAAATGCTTTGTCCAATACAGAAGACGTAGCATTGGCTGTACTACCTGATTAATATTTAGACTGCTTCTCATTGTACAAACACAGCCCTGGTGAAAGTTCCCAATGATCTTCTCATGGCCTCAAATAATGTGCTCATCTACATTTGATGCCATCAGCCTCAAGATTTCATAAAAGTGGCTGGTGTATCATTAGGAGTAATGGAACCACTCTAGGCTAGTTCCAGTTTGATAATGTAAACAATGACTAATCCATGTACACAAAAGTTAGTTATGGAGTTCCCAGGATTCTGTACTTGGACTGATATTTTCTCTAGGTAATATTCTCAGGATACTCCATATAAATTTCCACCCAGCTGTACTGATGAGACCTGAGGACACTAATCAGGTAGTCAATCTGTTGGTCTTTATGTCTTAAACACATAAATACCTGGATGACCTGTCATTTTTTACTTCTAAATTCAGAAAAACTGAAGTGATTGTATTACGCCCTCAACACCTGAGAAAACCATTATGATTATATACTAGTAGTTACTTTGGGTGGCATTACCTTGGCCTCCAGTTCTGCTGCTAGGAAACTTGAACTCATTTTGACCAGGACAATTCAGTTGCCTCACATATAAAGCAAGTTTCTGTCCATGTATTTGTTACCTCTAACTACTGAAATGTATTATTCAAGCACTGACAGGAACTAGAAACAAGGTCATATACCTCCTGCATTTCCTTGTCTGCAATGGCTCCCCATAAAATCCAGAAAAGGATTTAAAATCCTCCTCATCTACATATCAAATTTGTGGTCAGGGACCATAATATCTTATAGCGCTCATCGTTCCCATTCTCCTGATAAATCACTATTTGCTTTGTAGCTGCAGGTAGCCTTAGAGACACAGAAAATTAAATACATTTTTTTTATTTGAAAATCAGGTTCATTATTCTCTCTATTCTGATATCTGATACTGAATTTCTTTCACCAATACTGATATTAATGTATTGGCTCATTATTCATTATTAAGCATTCAAAAATATATTAGACTATCATCAGCTAGTCAGACTTCTAAAAGGAGATCCAGTTTAGTTGGCAATGAATAGATTGGTGTAATTATATAGTTACATAAGCTCTCCAGTGCTATCTAAATCACTCCACACTTGAAGAAAAGCCAGCAGTGGAAGAACTCAACACTGACAATACCTATTAATCTTGGATATCCTCTTCACAGGTGGAAAAAAATGCCAAAAATTATACTGAAGTACGGGTACTTTACAATATCAAGTGCTCAAAAAAAGTAAATGCAATCATCAAAATTGCTATTTCAGTGATATATGAATACTCAAAATGTTCACTGTTAAGTAACGGCATAATAAAATTAAACATTAAACATCAAATTATTGATAAAGATATGCTATATCTGTGAGTCTGTCAAAGCAAACAAGATAGAGGAAGTTATTTGTATTTCTTGAGTTACAATCGAAGACTTTGTGATGAAAAGTGGAATTATGAATGGAAACATTTTGAAGAGGCTGACTTGTGATATAATAACATGACTTGTGACTGCTGGAATGATATACAATAAACTGTGTAATTCTATAAAAATGAATACAATAACATTTATAATAATCTGAATTTATTGAAATAATTGGATTATTAGATGCAGCATTTTGTCTGCATTTCTAAATTATTGTGCATTTTTAAATGTAATTGATTTGTTTGATATTAATCTCTTTAGCTGTGCATAGATTATGGAGTAAATAATGGAAGTATTTACCGTAAAAAATACTTGGGTAGCAAGTTATTTAATTAGTATTTAGGTATTTTTTAAATTATCTTTTTATTTGGAAAAAAGCAAGGCATTTACATTTCCATTACATTTACATAATTGTGTGATCCATCCATTGCCGCCCCCTCCCCTTTGAAAATCAGGGAGGGTGGGTACAAGGAGAAAAAATTTAAAATAAAAATAAATAATGTAAGTGTCTTTGTCCACTTGCCATTCTGAGATATCCCATGTCAATTCACTCAATGAATTTAGCTTATGAACAACAGAACCAGGGAGCATACTACCCATTATTATCTAACCATCACATAAAAAAGGCAGAAGGTAAGTTTACACCAATTGCAGTTAAATTCAAATTAAATCTGGTCTAACAGGTTTTCCGTACTCAGTTCATTTGGTCCAAATCCGCTGGATTTTTTCCTTTTCAGCTCTGAGGGAAATTGACACCTTTTCCATAATGTAAATCTCGTGTACAATATCGATCCATTCATCAGTCGTGGTTCCACTTTTAACCATTTTCTTGTGATGGATTTCTTACTTGCTGCTAAGAGTATACTAAGCATTGTTTTATCATCCATGTTCCATTTCTCATATGATAAATCAACCAGATGCATACTATCACATTTAAAAGGAATGTTTACATCAAGTACATTATTTACATGTTTATGGATCTCTATCCAGTAAGATCTAATAACCTGGCAATTCCAGAAGATATGAAAGTGGTTGACTCCATTAGTCCCACAAAATCTCCAACATGCATCCCTATTGCCCTGATGTCGTTTCTGGATGGGTGTAATAAAAAACTCTCACAATGTTTTTCCACCAGAACTTCCGCCATGTGTTTGACCCTGTTGCGGAACAGTGTAGTTGATTCCCCGGTTTGTTATGTTTAGATAGTCATATGCCATTATACAATTTGGAGATAATTTTACTGTAAATTCTAGAAATAAGCAATCATATAAATTCCCGTAGACAACCCTATTCTCCTTTTTCAGATTTTGGTTGAAATAATGTTGAACTTGCAAGTATCTATAAAAGTCTTCCCTTTCCAAACCATGTTTCTTCTGTAGGGCTTCAAAGGTCTGGAATGCTCCCTTGTGGACAAATGAAAAATAAGTAGTTAAAACCTTTTCAAATCCATCTCTTAAATCTACCATCATTTTTGTTTGGTGCAAAATCTGTGTCATAGGCAGACCACCTCAGAATTTTCAATGAATCGCCTGAAAATTTTAACTATGTCCTGCCAGGATTTCAGAATAATGTTTGCCATAGGATCATCTGAGACCTCCAGTTCACCCTATAGTTTGTTGTCTGCCAATAGGGCTGTTATTGGAATGTCTTTTACACCTTCTATTTCTTTCCATCCTGCTGTGTATGCTGGTGAACACAGGCAAACTAAAGGTCTCAGCTGGGCTGAATAGTAATAATCTTCTAGGCAGGGAAATCCCATTCCACCTTTTTCTTTTCTTAATTGCAGAATCTTATGCTTAATTCTGGCCCTTTCCTTTGCCATAGATATCTTGATATTAATCTGTCCCATTCTACAAATTGTTTTGGCAGTATTTTGACAGGCAGACATTGAAAGAGATATCACAATTGTGGAAGAACATTCATCCTAAGTCTAAACAGCAAGACACCTAAATATTTAATAGACTCTACATCCCAGTTCCAATTATATAGGTTCTTAATCTCAGGTGGTGGGTCATAGCTAAATGTTAATACAAAGTCAAAGTCAAAGTGATCTTTATTGACAATCAGACCATGTAACAGTAAGTACACAGAAGACTGAAACTGCGTTTCTCCAAACTACAACGTGCAGTAATTAGGCTAAAAATGGACATACAACATGACATTAAGTGCACATAGATGGCAGTAGTGAGTAACAAGTGCTAAATTTGACACACAATTTAACAAAAAGTACAAATAGACAACAACAGATGACAATTTAACACAACATATACTGACACGCAGTGGCCTACAGTTTTCCAGGATGGAACGCTGTGAATTTATGTTGTATGGTTTATGAGTATATTGTTGTACAAACGTGCAATATGGTAAAGTGCAGAGTGCAGCATAGCAGCATGGAGATAAATAGGTATTGCAAACTTGTGCAAGAGCATTGTGCAAGACTGAGTTCTGTATTTTACAGTAAATTTGTCTTTTGGGGGGGGTCTGTTCATGCAATTTTCTCGAGTGAGTTTAGCAGTCTGATGGCCTGTGGGAAGAAGCTGTTCCTGAGTCTGGCAGTTTTGCATTGTATGCTGCAGTAGCGCTTACCAGATGGTAGGAGGGCAAACAGTGTGAAGGGTGGATGGAGTCTTTGATGATTTTGATGGCTCTTTTGCAGTGGGATGGGTATAGGTCCTGGATGGATGTTTGGGCTGATCTGGTGATCCTCTCTAATTGTTCTCACCACCCTTTGTAGAGCCTACTGGTCTGAAGCAGGCAGCTGCTGTACCAGTCTGAGAGACTGCTGGTGAGGATGCTCTCAATGTCACCCCTGTAGAAAGTGTTGAGGGCAGAGGGGGGGAGGTTGGCTTTCCTCATCCTCCTAAGGAAGTGGAAACGTTGCTGTGCTTTCTTGACAAGGGAGGTGATGTTTGTCGTCCATATCAAGTCATCTGTGATATGCACCCCCAGGAACTTGGTGCTTTTCACAGATTCCACAGCACTGCCATTGATGGTGAGGGGTGTGTGTGGTGTGTTCTTCCTGAAGTCCACAGTTATCTCCTTTGTTTTGTTGACATTGAGATGTAGATTGTTGATCTCACACCAGCTGATAAGTTGGTGTACCTCCTCTCTATAGGGCTGAGTCATCATCATTGCTGATGAGGCCCACCACTGTTCTGTCATCTGCAAACTTGATGATGACCCATGACTGTTATGCGAGGCACAACAGTCATCAGTGGGTCATCAGTGGGTCATCAGTGTGAACAGTAGAAGGCTCAACACGCATCCCTGGGGGACCCCAGTGTTCATGATGATGGTCTCAGAGGAGTTATTGCCAACTCTTACCGCCTGTGGTCTGTCAGTGAGAAAGTCACCAGTCACCAGTTGCACAGTGGGAAACTGATGCCTAAAGCACTGAGTTTGTTCACCAGGTGTTGGAGGATGACTGTGTTCAAGGCGGAGCTGAAGTCACTGAACAGCATCCGCACGTAGCTGTTTTTGTTTTCCAGATGAGCCAGGCAGAGGTGTAATGCTGTTGCAATGACATCATCAGTGGAGCGTTTGGGAAGGTATGCAAACTGAAATGGGTCAAATGTGGCAGGTAGATTGGATGTTATATGGGCCTTGACCAGCCTTTCAAAGCACTTCATCATGATTGAAGTGAGTGCTATGGGCCGGTAGTCATTCAGTGTTGTCGCTGGGGATTTAATACTTGGGTTTTCTTAATATTAATTTTATTCCCAGAAAGTAAGACATATTCCATGCCATTCTGTGGGGTATCCACCTGTCCCTGGGGATTTCCCCCCGTTCAGTCTCCCAATTGCTAATTGGAGAAAAGTGAACATGTTTAAATCCCTGTTTGTTCAATTTAGCATGTTCAGATTCGTCAAGGTGCGACTCCTACAGGAACGCTATTTGGATCTTATCTTTCTTAAGTTTTGACAAAATTTTTTTCTCTTAATTGGATTGAGTACACATTTATATTAAATGATGCTTTCTTTCTAGTTCTATGTAGCATAGGTGATTACCCTCAAACATGCTCAAAAACCTGGTATGCTCCCCCCTCCCTGCAAGAACCACCAGGGAGCAAACTAATAAGTTGTAAACAACTAATACACTAGCTACCATCAAACTCAACTTAACTTGTCTGTATGACTCCCAATGTAGGAGTCTATCGACCTGACCCTATTGAGCCTCATAAAGCGACTGAACCATTCTATACTGTAGTGGGTCACTACCACTGATTATATTCAAATTACCATTCAATAAATTTGTTAGTGCCGGTGAAGCTCAGTGAAGATCTCCTGAAGGCTCGGAGCTTTTCCTTGTAGTTGAGGTCGCGTCCAGCTTTGGTTGTGCCATTCACTGCTTGCCTGTCTGCTCTCCTCCAGGTCAGCTGCCGCGCCTGCTCCATTAACATTTCCCGGGGTCTGATGGCCGTCATGTTGTAGCCTCTTCTCGACAGGTCCTCGGTTGCTTCTTCCATAGTGTCATAGATTTTGGCTCCGTCCTTATGTCTCACTCACAGCCGGGCCCATTCTCCATTAGCTCGAGACCCTCACATAGGTTTTCCACAAACATGACCATAGTTATCTCAAGGAAATTTTAATTGAAATCAACTGGACTTACTATAGTTATATATCCAACTAATAGTAAGTCCAGTTGATTTTGATTAAAATTTCCTTGAGATAACCATGACCTGGGCAAATGAGAATATTCACAGCCATGACCATCATTGATTATTTGTTCTCAGAGCCCTCCAGTACCCCGTAAATCATTATGTTCTCATTTCTGGACCAGCTTTCCAAGTCAAGCAGCTTATCCTACCTTCATGTGTAGCTTTAGCATCCCCGTGATGACTTCTTCTGTGTTTTGGATCCTTTCCCGTGCTTTCTCGATTTGACCTTCTGCTTCATCCAATCTGGTGTTCACCTTTACTTGTCTCTAATTATTCCTTATTTTCTTGGCAAAACCCTCTTAGTTCTCACAGAATCAGCTCCAGGTTTCTCAAGTTTCGGCCGTTTCTCCACCTGCAGCTCACATAGCTCACCCTCCTTGCTTATTAGCTTTAGCTGCTGGTTGTTCGTGTTTTTACGTCACGTCCATTTCCTCCACCTCTGTCTTCTAACAGTTTACTATTTATAATCTTGGCAGGTGTCTTACCCCCTCTCTTGACTTTCAAGATGATTTTCTCAGTTTGTATGGGGGTAATTCTCTAATTACTCTGGTTCTGTTGGGAGCCCTCTCACCATGTGGGCATCATGACGATGTTTCGACCAGAAGTCAGTATTGAGTTTTATTTCAGTTTACACACAAGAGTGAGTGTGATACAGTTTCACTCACAGGTGGTTGTTGAGATAAACACCACTTAGAGTCTTGTTAAAAATAGTTTTTAATATCTTTGCAATAAAACTTTACTTTGTAATCTAAGGTAAATATATACCAGGGAGTGGTGGGCGGATCAATCCAAATATCAATAGTATCGATACCAAGTTGGTATCGGATCGATACTAGCCTGGTCAGATAGAGTCTTTACTTTAAGTTCCGCTCTTGTTTGCAATGCTGCAGTTTTGGCAAAGAGGAAACAGCCAGGTCGCCGGACTCGCCCCTCCTGTGTCAGCGCAGAGCAGGCACACTTTGCTCCCCCTCCCCCCTCTTGTGTTTAGATGTTGCGCTGTCACATGTGTCACGTGACGTGATTTAGACGCGCAAAGCAAACAAACAAGCAAGTTGCTGGCTCAGGTTCATCAGTACAGGCACAACAGGAGAATGACAGAGGAAGAGGAGCGCCATGTGGCTGTATTTTCAAGTTGAAAATTAAATGACAGATAAATGTGAGATTTGCAAAAAACTCGTAAGGTATAGTGGAAACAGTTTAGTTTATCTTTTATTTATTTTTTATTTATTTATTTTACTGATTTGCATGCACTTTTTATTTAAGATTTTTCTTAAAACATTTGATAATAAAGCATTTTCTATTTAATTATAAACTTTGTCCTAATTCTGTCCTGGGTTTTAACTATTTAACAATAAAAAAGGAAACATCACAAAAAACACTTCATGGTCATGAAAATCAATTGAGATTTAGCAATTCAATGATGCATCCACCTTATTTATTGATAAGTATCGGTATCGGTATCGGCGATACTGGCCTGTATTTACTTGGTAACGGATCGATACCAAAATATGCAGTGTCGCACACCACTAATACCAGGACCCAGTCCTTGCAATATATATGTGTGATTACAATTTTGTTATTTTATTAATATTACATCAATATTATTTTAGTAGTAGTACTCTGTTCATTATCACAGTTTTTAATGTCACGCTTGCATAGATGCTGAGTACGCTGCTGAAGTTAGACAGTTTTCCTTGAGGTTACTAAATTGGAATAAACCTGTTCTTACATCTCTGTAAATTAGTGAACCTTGATGCACATAACACTGATGCCATCAACATTAAGTTTTATTCTATTACTTTCATATTGGTTGTGCCCTTATTTTGCTAACTAGTACTAACTAGTTTAGAACTACATAACTCAACTTTATAACAGAATAAAATGTTTTTATTAAGATGGATATCAAGATGGATATTTGTCTGGTATTTATTTATTTTTGGGAGCTCATGGTAAACAAAATGGGCAATTGCACACTGCTTACTGAAACTACAGAGTGAGAGAGCATGCTGCTCCCAGCTTTCTTTCTCTCTTCAATGATTCAGAGAGAAACAAATTTTGACCTACTGACACTAATTTGTTAATGTTAAACACATTGCTCTTTGGAACAACTGTCAGGAGAACTCTCCCTAACGTTCCTGGTCACACAACTCAGGCATCACATAACTGAAGTGACTATGGCAGATAGGCATCTTGGCAAAAAGAAAAATAACATAAAATAAAATAAAATACTGTGGCCATTAGCACCAGGAAATCTGGTGTTTGTGGTTTACTCATTCTTTGGATGTAATAACCATTTATACAACACCTCTGTATTCAGAATTAGAGTGGCTTATTTGCATTACTTTGTTATGTTTACAATAAATATAATTTGAAATATTTGGGGAAAGTAACAGAATATGTTACATTATGTTATGTTATGTATACTCTTTACAATGTTAAAAGTAGTGAGTTAAATGACTACATGGAAAACCCCAAATAACTGACTTAAACTTGCCCTCTAATGACTTGAAACTTA
The DNA here is from genome assembly GCA_016785225.1 of Psettodes erumei. Classification (NCBI taxonomy): domain Eukaryota; kingdom Metazoa; phylum Chordata; class Actinopteri; order Pleuronectiformes; family Psettodidae; genus Psettodes; species Psettodes erumei. The sequence goes on along the minus strand of JAFBJZ010000902.1, from coordinate 146,964 downwards.
ACTTGGCTGTGGTCCAAGAGACTTAATTCAGACTTGATTCAAAAGATTTACAAACAGCTAGCATAGCCTGAGTGTCTGGAAGATTGATCTAGCTAGTAGTTTATAGTTCATAGTTGAATGTCCAGAAAAAAAGGGATATCCAGGTTATGCAAGTTGGAGGAGATTAATATGTATTAAATATCTTAAATTAATTAAATTATTAATGAATTATTAATTAAATATCATCTGTCTTAAATAACTGATAAATACCCATTAATATTTCTATTTCAGCCATTAATACTAGTATTACATAAAGCCAAAATGACAAATGTTGTTTTTACACATCTGTGTTTTTTCACATCAAAGTGAAAAAAGGACAGGAAAGTTGCTGAATTGGCAATGTTATTATACATTATTGAGTTTGTGTTACATGTAGTGTAACACAAAATGTAATGCGTTAAGGCAAGTATTTCACTCTGTTTTAGGCATTATGGCTGCTGGATTGAAGCCTGTGATCTTGCTGTTGTTGTTGCTGTGTTGTTGTCAACTGACCACAACCAAAGATGGAAAGTCCACAAAAAAGGGGAAAAAAGGAAAGCAAGTTGTCTGTCCATCGTAAGTAAACATATTGCCCACTCCAAATATATCCTGTCTTGTTATGTTGGCACTACTTATCAACATTTTCCTCACAGTTTACCATCATCCCATTACACCACCAAATGCAGACTCATGGCAGTTAGTGCTCATAGTCACAAAGATTAATCTACTGATTTCATGTACATGGGCATGAATTTACATTACATTTTTGTAAAAGTCTGTGAGAGCCTTAACATAATATTTTAATACAGCTGTTGTCCATATTTTTGTCACAAAAAAGGCAAATTCCTGTCCATGTACACAGGCATGCACAATAAATTTTGTAACTATTCTATCAACTATCAGAACCATCCATAATGCTGGATTGGCAATTGAAATACAGTAGTTTGCGAGTAAATGTTTTATTGGTGATTCAAACAATAAAATCCAGATATAAAAGCTGCTGTATTATAAATTATTACTGATTCACATTGTCTGTATTATAGTGTCTAAAAAATTTCAAGCAACATTTTGGGAGCATTGTAAAGATCTGTCATAACAATTATGTGCAGTTTTAGTTTTTGATAAACCAAAGCTTCAGTCAATCTGATACTCTGACAGATTACTTGCAGGAACCTCACATGTATCCATGACGAGGAGAGATGAGAAGATGAGATGAAGTCAGTGATTTTCATCTGTTTCCATTAATGTTATTTTTAACAGCCAGCTGTCCCCAGAAGATCTGGCCCAGGTTCCTGCCAACTCCACCTCAAACATCTTGAACCGTCTTATGGTCAGCTATGACCCAAGAATAAGGCCTAACTTTCAAGGTACTGCAAGTTATACAAGTAAGTGGTGATAGTTGAGTATTATTACTTTAAGTTTGTCTTGTGTGCATTTCAGGTATCCCAGTTGAATCCAGGGTGAACATCTTCATAAACAGCTTTGGGTCCATACAGGAGACGACTATGGTGATACAGACACTACAAACACACTTAATGCCACTTTTTAAATTTTCTCAAGTATCAAATTCTGAGTTTCTGTGCATAGAGCAATTACTGATATTTGAAATAATGTTTTTTTTTTCATAATTTGGGTGATCCAAGCCTTTCACAGGGGTCAAAATATAATATGGTAATATGAATATTAGTAATTATTAACAACACAGTTATAGTACTAACACTGTAAATATTAGTAATAGCAATAGTAGCAGGAGCAATTAAATCAGCAGGAGCAGCAGAAGAAATGATAATTATTAATATATCGTGTCTGTCCACAGGACTACAGAGTGAATATATTTCTTCGTCAGAGATGGAATGACCCTCGCTTACGACTCCCTACTGACTTTAAGAGTGAGGCACTAACTGTTGACCCTAAGATGTTCCAGTGTTTGTGGAAACCAGACCTCTTCTTTGCCAATGAGAAAAATGCAAACTTCCATGATGTCACCCAGGACAACATTCTGCTTTTCATCTTTAGGAATGGAGATGTCTTGATTAGTATGAGGTACACACAAATTTTCCTTTTTAAAAAAAATATCCAGAACCCATGACCTATTGCTCTCCTGTAATCACCTTTATACCAAGCATTTCCAGATATTTAATGAAAATGTCTTCCATGTCTATGTTGGTTTGTCAGTGAGTCCAGAATGAAATATGTAATTATTGGATAGGCTGCCATGAAATTTGATATAATAATAATAAATAATAATAATTATAATTTAATATTCTCTTAACTTTTCATCATGTCAAAATTTTATATCATCCAGAACTTTGGTTTATGATCAAATACCTGATTTGAAAAACTTGCATTAATCTGAGCTAAAATTTTGGTTAACTGAAGGATTAGCAAGCTTACATGTTTACCTGAGAGGGTGAAAGTAAACATTTTACCTTCTAAAAATCTGCAGTAAAGATTATCACTCTGCTCATGTTAGCATCTTCACATTAGCATTTAGCTTGCAATACCTATGCACAACCTCAGCGAGCCGGTTGGCTGCAACGCTATTGACTGCTTATTAAAGAGAGAGATTATTTTGATCATAATAAAAAAGTGATTAATTTAAAATTCAATAAGAATTACCCTCTAGCAGGGCTGTTCTGTCTCTTGATTAACCTAGTGTGTGTGTGTGTGTGTGTGTGTGTTTTGTTTTATGTGTGTTTAGGCTGTCGGTGACGCTGTCTTGTCCCTTGGATCTTACACTCTTCCCAATGGACACACAACTTTGTAAGATGCAGCTGGAGAGCTGTGAGTACACAGACACACACCCACACAGTCAGGATAAGCGTAACAACAGACATCTGGTTTTACATAGTGAAGTTAGCATTCCTGTCAGTCATCCCAAAATCAAACTGCACTTCAATGTTTCTCTACTAATGGGTTTTTATCTCACAAAGAGTACAACCCTCTGAGAAATTGTGCAGTTTGCTTGATCCAGCATACAAATTACATTTAATTAAAGGTCAAAGTTACATTTATTTTCGGGTAATAGTACCAAGTATAGATTACTGACTTGTGCATACTTACAGACATATTTTGAATAATTATTTGTGGTTGATATGTTGTCTTCAACAAAAGTTTGATTACCTTGTTAAAAAACTGACTCTCTCCCTCCCAAACATTACTTGTTTCAAAGTTAAACTGTTTGATACAAATTCCTCCTGCTGACACCTTAAATTAACATGACTTGGACTTGAGTTGCAAATGTGAGCAATAGTAACTCTGCTTACTTAAGGTCTGAAGACTTGACTTGAACCGAGACTTGAAGGCAAAAAACTGAGGAGACAGCCTGGTGTTCCATGAACACTGAGAACTGCTTTTGGAATTCTGCCAGACTGTCATGAATAATTAATAAGCAGGTTGTGTGCACATTGCCATAATATATTGCACACTTGCAAACAGGTGCAGCGGCTTAAACCAGAATGAAACAGAGAAAACTCTCAGTTCAGTCCAGTGCAGAACAAGCTGTAAATCATCAGTATGTCATATGCTGATTACAAGGAACTAATTACAAGTCCTCACATTCACACAATACAAACAAGTATTTTCAGTTACCTACAACTGCTCATATTAAATACTGACTCATAAAAACAAATAAATAATACACAGTTTATTATTGTGAACATATATGGCCCCAACAAAGAAAACAATAAGTATAATGGGAGGCAATTTCAACACTGTCATCAATTCAACGCAGATCATCTTAATCTGTTAATTAAGAAATTTCTAAATTTTTAGCAGTAGTAAAGGAATACATCGAGGGCTTTTGCTTTTGCTGATGCTTTTTGCAATGACTGGAAGCTTACAAACCCAACTTAGAGAGAAAACCCATACTTTCCTATTCAACATAATCATTTTCCCAATTGACTTTTTCCTATTCTGCAACATTTGAATCATTTAATATACAGTATATATACACTAAAATGCATTCAATCACCAATACTGATTATGTAATGCAAATGGTAAGAGAAATCCAGTGGACTGGAGGAAACAGGCTTGAGCAGAGAGAAGATGAAATACAGGGAGTGTTTTCAAAGAGATAGGCATCTTGAGTTTCATTGAATGTCCTTCCAATGGAAGACACACAACATATTTGCAAAGATGGTTATTTTAATCTGAAATGTTGCTTTTTTTCACTAAGTGCTCATTATTAAAACCAGTGGCAGTGCATGCACTTGATACAAACAAAATGGGGACTTATTCATAAAAACATTGCTTCATAGTGCAAATAGGGGGCAGGATACACAATCCTATGTGCAGCAATCCTAGGCTGAAAAGGCTTTTCGCAATGGTATCAATAAAGATTATGATATTTGCTTTCCAAATATCCACCATTAAATTTACCATGTCTGCCTCATGGTTTCCAGTCAATATTGGAGGGGTAAAAGTTTGAATGATTTAAAAAAAAAGTCTTTTTTAGGAGCTGTCATTGCTGCATAAAGCAGCAATGAAAAACAACCCAAAGAAAAATATATTTTAAAAAGCCAGAAACATCTTACCATATAATGTACAAATAATGCGTCTTACAACACTTTACTTATAATATAATAATTACCATACACGGTAAAGCTGTCAAATACTGAAATTATAGTTTATTAATTTTATTTTTTATGTTTTAGTTGGCTATACCACCAGTGATCTCGTTTTCATGTGGCAATCTGACCCAGTTCAGATGGATGAGATTGCTCTCCCTCAGTTTGACATCAAACAAGAGGACATAAAATATGGAAACTGCACAAAGTACTACCAAGGAACAGGTTAGTAATCATTAATTATATGATAGTAAAGTAAAGCATCATCACTGCAGCTCAAAGTAGGAATATGGCAAATAATCAAGTTTTGCCATAGTACATTTCCCATGTATAGATTTGAAATTTAATACATTGGCATTGTTTGGTTGATACAATAATATGGTATTAAATTAGCTGTTATGTTGGGGGAGGTAAATGTTACATACTAACATTATAACTGAATTTCAAATGAGTATAAAAGTTGCAGAAGATTCAAACCCATCATCCCATATTAAATGGGATTATAGCTATTCATTTGCAAAATAAAAAGCATCTTTGATTATTTCAAATGATCTGATGTGTGATATATACATATGTATTCAAATATTATACTCAGTATGTTTAATCTCACTAACATGAATGCTGCTGGCACAGTGGGTAGTACAGGGGAGTTGTGAAGTTATTCTTTGTTTTACAAGCTCCATCCTCTGATAGTTGAGCATTTGGTTAATCCACCAAAGGCTGTACCTACTAATCACACAAGAGGAAATATGCCTTGTTCTATGAATTTATCAGTGACACTGAAGAAGTGAAACTTCTAAATAAGTTTTTCTTGTGTCTGGTGATATTCTGTTTTTCTTATTGTAAACAAAACCCATGAAAGACCAGGTCAATAATACTAGCACTGTGCATCCAAAGTCTGATATGGCTTGTTCCTTTCATGCATAGAGCATGCATCATTGTTGTCCGAAAACTATTTCCTTCACTACCATGGACAGAGCCCCTGGTTGGTGATTGCTGATTTCTTCCCAGTTAATGCTGTGAGTGGTTTTGCTCATCCAGTAGTTTTTGAAATATGACTGATTTCTCTGACTGTATGCTGCAGTGACAAAAGCATGTCCCAGCCTCAGATGTAAAAATTAAAAAATATATATCTTGTTACCTAACCAATTTTCCTTGACCTCGATGGAAAACAAGAAGAGGTCAAGGAAAATGTGAAGGAGAATTTAAAGGACTAAGGGCTAAGAGAAATGCATCTCCAGTACACTCAGCTTTAAAACTCTAAACAACTTCATAGAACACATTGAAGATAACTAGTGTGACAAAGGTTGGTGAAGATCGCCACCAAGGCTGAAAATTTCCCCCAAATAAAAATCTTTTGAAAAATGGCTCTTATCATGTACATTTCTCAAATGATAATGAGAAAAACTTCTGTATATAACATTTGTGAAAGTATATAAAGGCCTGTAATAAATAAATATGTTTTTTTTCATTTACCTTTATGTCTTTAAGACATGCCTGAAAGTTTGCTACTTGATGAATTTCCTCTGGCCAAGATTGATATTGTCTTGGTCTTGGTATTATCTATATAGCAGTGGAAATTTATATGATACTCCCTGACAATATTACCTGGAGGAAGAATATACAGGGTAAACATACCTGTCCTTGGACAGAATCCAGTGGAAACCCATGATTCATTGGTGTTGGTGTACCGTGAAGAGTTGTTAACATCACTAAAACCTATCTGATGATCTGAAGTATGACTTAAACTAGCCCCGAGTGGTTCCTTTAATCCCAATGACATGTTCCAGTCTATATAAATCTTTCTGTCAGTGATGTCAAATACAGACAAGTATAGAGGCCAGTTCGGTGTTTGAGGTGATCATCATTAAGATCATGGTCATGAAGGTCATTAGTTTGTTTCACCAGTACTGTTTCTGTGCTATGATGTACTCTGCATCATAATAGAAAATCTTCGCACTATTCCTTTGTAAATTATCACATAATTGGTTTGTAACAGTTTTTTCAAGGATTTTAAAAATAAATGGCAGATTGATCATAGGTTTATTGTATATTAAAAACATCTGGATCAAGTGTAGGCTTTTACAGTAAAGGTTAATGACAACAACCTGTGGTACATAGCCTCTTGATAAAAATAAAATGATGAGATTAAACATGACAGTCTTAATCAAATGTAAAAAAATATATATATATATCAATTCAACTCTTGAATACTGATTTGAGTATTTGTTATCTTCTGCAAATGCTGCAGGAATATTTTGAATAATGCAGAATTATTTTTTCTCTGTGTATTTCTAGGATACTATACCTGCGTTGAAGTGATTTTTACATTGCGTCGACAGGTTGGTTTCTACATGATGGGAGTTTATGCCCCTACTCTGTTAATTGTCGTTTTGTCATGGTTATCATTCTGGATAAACCCTGATGCTTCAGCTGCAAGAGTGCCACTGGGTGAGTACCACAAATGCATGTCTTACATGTTGTATTTTAATCAATTCGAGTATAGTTTCCACATAAGTGCAGCATTTTCTATGTCCTTCAACATATAGTGGGAGCACCACACAGACCAAAAAATTTACTGTCTATATTTGTTTGTTTTTGCCTAAGGCTTTCAAATTTTATTACAACCCTTGCTCACTGATATTTTCTGATACTTGATGTTTGTCAGGAAAAACAGTTGCTTCTAAATTGAACAACAGATGGAGTCCTTGAAGTTTCTAATTCAAGTCTTTTATGCAAATCATTCCATTCATAAACAGAGCATGCTGCAAAGTTCTGAAGTTCTCTCTATTTCTTCAGATAGCATATCAGTGACCAGTGTGTTCATGAAGACTCTTTTGTGGACCTGATCACATGAGAGATCCTTCATTAGAACCTGGTCATAAATTTGTAGCTTTTATATGTGGACTTGGAACAAAAATGCCAAGGACAAGCGTCTCAGTTGCCTGCCACATATATTGCTATTGGGTCTTTATCGACAATGGAGGCAAAGACAATGATAGGTAATGACAAGGAATTCAGGTGAATTTGCTGAACAGGTCTTATGTGACAGGCTACAATGCTAAAGGGAGTGTCCAAACTCAGTTTGAATAGTTGGAATATGGCTCATGCCCCACATAGTTTATTGCAATCTGTGACTCTAACTAAAATAGCTTAACACATAAGTATGACAACGAATCTGATATTGGACAGGCATGACCAACCCATTCACAAAGATGATGCGATTACTACAAATTAGTTTACTAGGGCTGCAGGGATCTCAGGTAGGGTTGATTAAGGACCAGAGACAGACGGATGATAAGGAAGTTCAGGGGTGGGATAATGATGGTCAACGGAAGGGATGAAGTGCATCGAATGTCAGAGGATGTGCTGATGAGTCAATGGAAATGAAACATTTAGGATTTGGGATCTGGAAGATCTGAGGAAGCAGAGGAGTGGGGGAATGTATCAAAGAAATTCAGCTTTTCTGTCTCCCAAAAGAGCTCATGGCGAGGAAAGTGTTCATTCCTATTCGTTCAAAAGGACAAAAGAGGAATAAGACATTCAAGTTTGTTATCAATGGTGAGGATCCAGCATAGTAGTTAGGAGAATAATTGAGGTATTTGGGGCTGTTTTTGTGGCCAATGATGAGGCAATTGTGATTGCAGAAATTATAGGACCCTTTCCAAAAATGGGGTAGTCTGTTAAAATCGGTGTCGATTTTAATGGGTGTATATCAGTTATAAAGTGTATTTGGTTTGTTTGTGAGTGCAGCAGGACCAGGAATGGGTGCTGCTGCTGAGGGAACAGGTGTAAAGGAAGCAACATGAGATGTTGCTGCCTCAACTGTACAAGCTAACCACTTTTTTGTCTCCCTTTTTTCATTCCATGACAGTCCATTTATTAAATTGGCATAAATGTTATGTATCTTGAAGTAGTCAGTCACATCTGGTAAGATTAATGTGTGTGTTTCTAGGTATTTTATCTGTACTCTCCCTGTCCAGTGAGAGTATGTCCTTGGCATCAGAGCTCCCAAAGGTTTCCTATGTAAAGGCCATTGATATCTGGCTCATTGCCTGTCTACTTTTTGGGTTTTCATCCCTGGTGGAATACGCTGTGGTGCAGGTCAGTTTTTACACACATATACATACAGTATGTGCATCTACATATACAGCACAGGTCTCTATCATTACAGACTTAGATCCTCCTTACCCAGAGAGTCACTTCAATGATGATTAGCTGCCTAAGAAGAAGACTGCAAATTTTTATGTATGATTATGCCCTTCCCTCTCTATCTCTTTAGGTGATACTGAACAGCCCCAAACTGATTGAGGAGGAGAAAACCAAAATGGCCACTAAAGAGAAAGCTTTAAAAGAAAAAGAAGGAAAGAAGCCTTTAAATAAAGCGAACAACACAGTAAATGGGACTGGTGGCACACCCATACATGTCAACACTCTACAGGTAAGCACAACTATATAATGAATAATCAGATGATTTACCTCAAGCTTGTTTATGACTCTGAATTGTGAAGAACAAGACAAGAGGATAACTGCATTGGAGTAGAAAATTGCACTAGTGCCCCAGCAAGCATTTAACAGGGCCTGTTCTATTTTTTCATTTCATTTTTTCAAAGATTCTTTTGAGATTGCAGTGATTTGTTTCTCAGTATCTTCTGTCTATGCGCTGTTAGGAATGCAGCACCATCATAAAAAAACACATCAAATGAACAGATTGTCAATGATCAATAATTGGTGCTTCCCTGATATACTGAATAAGTTATGGACATAGTGCTCCAAAGCTACAAGATAAGACTGAGCTAAATTTGATCCCTTTCATTTTATGCAGCAAAATGAGAAATATCAGTCACTCTCTACCTTTTACCAGGTGGTTGAAACTCGCTGTAAGAAAGTTTGCACCTCCAAGTCGGACCTTCGATCCAATGACTTCAGCATTGTGGGATCGCTACCTCGAGACTTTGAGCTTTCCAACTTTGACTGTTATGGCAAACCAGTCGAAGTGTCAGGGCCCCTAAAATCCCAAAACAAAGCTAACAAGAAACCCCCACCACCCAAACCTGTCATACCTGCTGCTGCCAAACGCATTGACCTCTATGCAAGAGCCCTCTTCCCTTTTTCCTTCCTCTTCTTCAACGTTGTCTATTGGTCGGTCTACCTGTGAGATGAGAAGGAGGGTGAAAATAAACTGGTTTGTATGACACAGCACTTACACATACTGACCATTGATGATATGATATAATAATCTATAATGGTAAAAATCAAGATTTCATGTTGACAGAGCTGCAAAGACTGATGTGATCCCTCAGAGTAACTGTAGATTGGTTCAACTACAAAGCCTTGGCTGTTGGTCTGAGTCCCCTTTAAGCCCATGCATTAAGTAGGCACTGCATGTGTGTCTCTGTCATGCCATTGTGCTTAATGTAAACCAAACCTTGATGTGGTTACACCAATACCCCTATGCTGTACATTAGAAGTAAATGCTCCTCACTGAGGGTAAGATTACTGGTAACACTTTATGTTAAAGGTGTAGAACTCCTAAAATTGCTTGTACTGTAAGATAGAGGTATGAAAGTCCTTCATATCAAGCGATGGCAGTATAATCATATATAGTATAATCATACAATCAATCCTGCCAGGGTGTGTAGAGTTGATCCAATTACTATATAATGTATATAAGATGGATGACATGACAGCTTCTTAAAAGAGAAGCCAAAACATGTTGAGCACCCCTTGGTGGCTGGTTGCTGTAGAGGTAATAACCTCCTCCCCCTCCATGTTAGCAGATTGCACATGGGCTAAATTAAAAAATAAAAAATAAAAAGAATACACATCAAATAAAGTTTTTCCTACATGGTTTCTGTCAATTTAAGGGGGTCATGTGCTGTGTATTGATGTGTCTTTTTTATTTTATTATAAGTTTGGTTTTAACTATATATTTGATTCTATAAAAATGGGGTGTGGCATCATGATTGACAGTTGAGATTGGCTTGTGATGGCTTATGGGGGGATCAAAGCAATCCTAGTTGACGCCGGGCAAGGCAGGGTACACCCTGGGCAGGTTGCCAGTCCATTGCATGGCTAGCACATATGTACAAACAACCATTCACATTCTCAGTATGAATCAACTTCATCTGCATATCTTCGGACTGTGGGAGGAAGGAGCCAGGAGTATCTGATGTAAATCGACAGATGCAAGGGGGAGAGCCAGGGTACGAACCAAGAACCTTTTTGCCATGAGGTGATACACATCCCAAATACATAACACAATTTCTACTTGTAATCAGAGTCCCACCCACTTTAACTTGAAGCACTTCATTTCTGTAACTGTTTTTCCCCTCAATCTTAACAGCTTCAACCTTTCCATGATGGAGTGACCGCCTGTTATTAGACGGACAAATGTTCACATTCTGGAGAGCTGTGCAGAGTGATTGGTCAAACAATTGGTAAATTGGTAAAACACAATCATCTGCATATAAAAAGATACACAACAAGTATTTTCGTGTCCATTTTGATCAAAAAGAATTAACACCAGTCTGCTGCCCAAATACTGTTCTTTTACACAATGGCTGTTACTATTTGGTCACTCATTTGAATTACTTTTTAACAAAGAAGCGCTAAATGCACACATATGTAGGGAAGATACAAGATCAATTCAGCTCATTTCCAGCACCCATGCTTACACTCATACCTATCATCTTACCAGAAATGATGTATGAATATATACACCACTTAGGACATTGCATCTATGACATATCATGATCAGTAAATGCCTTTTTTAGTAGTTTAACTTCTAATTTCATGTTAGAATCATATATCCTGTGGTTAGTCTGCATGACAGTCTGCTTGAAAATTGACAGGGACTCATTCTCCCCTTCAGGTAGTCTCAGCCCACTTTTTTGACTGATAGTATTTACAACAGCCTTAATTAACTGGACCCAACAGATCAGGTGAAGAAGCAACACAAGACTGACATGAAAACAAAATCTAAGAAATTTCACAAAGCCTGCAGCCTGTGGTGCGAGAATGAACCTGTCTGCAATAATGACTTTGGTAATACACTACCCATTCATAGCAATATTAATATTAACTGTTTGTGAGGGGTATTTTTTTTATTTTTAGCATTAGTACTTCATATTAAGTAGTATTTTAGATTTTGTTTTGCAGTTTGCCCTAAAAAACATATGAATACATACTGACCGTTTTATTGATCTATATGATAAAATTTCTGTCAAAACTGGACAAACTAATGCATCAAATGCTGTTGTACCTGTGCTAATGTTTATTTTCCTGCAAATATCCATGCTGATCTACACCTCTTATCGTAAAGTGTTACCAGAGTTACCAGGCAGCCCAGTTAGTAACTACTGTATGCTTTGGCCTCATTAGAAATTTCCAGCATATAACCTTCCAGAGTGTATGAGCTTGATAGCCAGCTGCTATACTGTGTGTGCTATGCTCTTTTTGAAATATATTGCTATGTTATGCAAAGACAGCCTTTAGTCTTGGTAACCCTGCACCACCAATGATTGTTATCAACTGATATCATTTATTTTCAGGAAAGTTCAATAAAAGTTTTTTTCTCCTGCTGAATAGGTGTGTGATACTTTACTTTTTGACAAATAGGAAGGTCAAAAGATAGCTGAAATTTAAAAAAACAACTTTATTTTCATTGACTTTTGTAATGGGTGAGAGTAAACCCAAAGGCAGTACTGGACCACGAGTACAGTTTTTAACCAGTCTTTACTGTTGATCAGTGAGCAGGTGGGGATGGTAATGGAGGAGCAGTCCAAATGTAAATGCTGGAAAGTCTTGCATCAGGGTGCAGAGAACAATCTGGGAAAGTTGTGAATGAATGACTGGGGTATATATATAGCTGAGATTTTTAATGGAGTACAGGTGAGGTGGAAGGTGATTGGAGGGAGCAGGAGAACAGGGAGTGTCTGGCAGGTAGGCATAAGTGGATCAGTGAAAAACTACTGCTGAGAGGCAGGTGAGCTGAGAGGTGAACTGTGACAGACTCTGAGTTGTTGTTATAACATAAATCCAATGAATGAGTGGCAAAGGGAGACATTTACCATGCTGCTTTAGGATTGTCCTCTTGTCCTTTATTATGTTTTATTATCTTATTCATTCGTATTATTATCATTATTTCTAAATGTTCCAGTACATTTCCAATGTGATCTCTGCATAGCATTGGACAAACAAAAACTTCATAAATGAAAAAAATCCAATTTGAATAGCATGGGGTTCATTTTAAAAACCAAGTTTGCTGTCACAAACATATATTTTTTCCATATACAGTATGTGACTGCAGCGTCTGTCAAATTATTCTGATGGTATATGTTTTGATTAAGAAAAAAATACAATCTTGTAGCACCTATGGTGATCAGTTCAGTGCAGTGTGGGGGCTGGGCTGATCACATTATTGTAGTAGGAAACAAAGAGGTTTAATCTGGTTGAGTTTAATTAATGATCACTCACATAAACTCTTCTCATCCACTTAAAACACAAAGTAACAGGAGGCAAGGCTGAGGTCTCTGAGAGAAGAAAGAAAAGTTCACTTTCATAAAGCACAGTAAGTTTTGTTGTGCAAACAATTCATAAAGGTTAATTAATACATATAAACACTTTTCTCTATTCCTCCGACATATAAAAAGTACATAACCTTAATGAGTCCCAGTGTAAATGATCAAATTACTATTAAATCCTGGATTTCTGTTATTTACATGATTAATGAAGGTATCTACACTGTGCCAGTGGAGCATGAATTATCTCAGTACTATAAAGTGCATCTGCGTTCCAGGTGGTTTGAGCCGGAGAAAACACAAGTGAAAGTCATTTGAAGAACATATGTTGCCTCTGCCTCATACACAGGATGTGCTGTGAGCTTTGAGTCTGTATTTGATCACAGGTAAGGTCAGGTTTTATGGGAATGGGTCACAATGGAAATGATTCAGAGATCTGGGGAAAGTACAATTTGCAAATGGGTCCTGTGCTAGACTGTGATCTGGAGATTAAAAACAACCACACATTTTGAAATCTGTTTTAAAATGTTTTTTTTACCGATATGCTTTATTTGTTTGCAATGTATTGTATTCTTGAACACACACTTTTGCCAGTTGCAAAATGAAAAGCTAGCTACAATAATCCTTTAGACACAACAGAAGAATGAAATCTTTTGTTTACAATCAACATGTGTGGGCAGATTTCAATAAACTGATCATAGACAAATTATCATGACCATGGACCCTGGACACAAACTTGCTGCAGACCTTCAACTACATCTGAATTCCAAGTATAATAATCTTAATTCAGTGGGAATTATATGTTTCTGACTCTTTAAATAAAGCGGTGACCTGGTCCTTTTTCAAAACAGATAAATAACATCCATACTCATTGATCACTTTATTAGAAACACCTCAACACCTGATGATTTGTGCACTTATCCAATCAGCCAATCAAGTGGAAGGTGACCAATTCATCAGATAATGCAGATACAGACCAGCAGCTTCTGTTACTGTTTCTATAAAACATTAAAACAAAAAGGTTTTCTCTATCATGTGATCTCAGTTACTTTGACTGTTGCTGCTGGTGTCAGTCAGGCTGGTTTGAGAATATGTGAAACTGCTCATCTCCAACAGTCTCTAGCCTTTTTTATTCAGAACGGTGTTAAAAACAAAAAACATCCACTGAGTTGCAGTTCTGTGAATGGAAGCACCTTGTTGATGAGCGAGGTTCAGAGGAGAACGGCCAAGTAAACGAGGAAGATAGAAAGGCTATGATAATCCAGATAATCACTCTTTACATCCGTGGTGAGCAGAAAAGCAATTCAAAATGAAGATCACTTCAGGTTTGACTCCTGTCAGACAGTAACAGGGTAATCTAAGGCTACAGTGCACACAGGCTCACCAACACGGGACAGCTGAAGTTGAGGGGGAAAATGTAGCCTGTCTCCTGTCTTCTTCTGCTGGGGATTACTGTGTGGTTGGTTCTGAACCTGTGCTGCTGCTGCTGCTGTGAAGAAATCACCAGGAAGCGCCCTGACACAAATCACACAGACAGTAGCAATCAATGACATGCTGGTACATTTATTCAAGTCTCCTGATAGTTTAGCTTTGTTCAGCCATTTCATGAATATCTAAGATATTTTTTCTTCAGAGAAGCACTGATGCTTTCATTCATTAACAAACAAAACAAATCAAGTTCACAGTTTAAATGAGAATGTAGATTGAAACATTTCAGCATTTAAAATGCCAGTGATGACTGACATGTGGCTGTGGTGTAGTAGCATGATGCTAACTGCCAGTCATGTGTAATTATCTGTTCAACAGTCTTGAAAGTAAAGCAACCTGTGTTGTGATGCTGTGCTGAAACTTCATCTCTCCTGAGATTGGTACTGTGCATTTTGTTCCTTATTTACATTGAAAAAATGGAAGCAAACAGACAATTATCCTATTTACCTGAACTTTATCCACCCCTCCTGGATCCTGTAAGAACAACTAAAATAAAAAAAGTGCTGAAACATTTTCAACTTTTCTTTGTCCATCTCTGGTGTCTAGGGCCGTAACATTATAGTTTTGCCCAACACATACGATAAAAATATAATACCAACATAATAACATAATACCACCACTGTTCTGATGATGGTGGTGGAAATTGCTGTTTGACACCAAATGAACCCAAATTTCCTATTTTGTTGACAGGCCATAGCATATGATTCAGATCATTTTCATTCTCATCAAATCATTCAGTGACCCCTCATGCCCTATGTGAAGGAATCTGCATTTATTATATTTATGAACTCAATGCTATTGGATAAGTACAGAAAAGTTCACTGTGACCATTTTGCTAGTATACTGTTATAACAGAACAGTTGAAACTATTATTTTTGCCAGGCATTGAAGCATGTTTGTTGTAAACCTTTAAATACTGAATAAGCTGTGTAAGAGCAATTTTTATTTGATGTTGCAGCCTTTCCACACATATCCATAATTAAATATTTAATGACAGTTAAAATCATATTGTTATTATATTGTTTCTCCAACGCAGTATACATTGACATCCATCTGCAAGGATGTTGGATGCTAACTGCATTTCGTTGCTCTGTACTTATGACACGTGCAATGACAATAAAGTTGAATCTCATCTCATCTCATCTACATGTATTAAATTAACGATTATTTTAGTTTTCATGAGACCATATGGTTCCTGACTTAAGATCCTGCAGGCTTCCATTTTTAGCAGATGTTTAACCGAATGTCCTCCCCTCAGGTTGGGTGTAACCCTCTCCATATGCATGAACCGTAAGTGAGGCAGCTGATTCGCGGTGCTTTTCTTTATAATGTCTTACTTTAGCACAATTTATGTTCCCATGCTTCATGCTCAACCAGAAAAGAACAGAATCATCCACAGTAAAATGTTCAAATTCAATAATTGCATTCATCTTTACATTGTGCCTTTATTTTAATATCCTGTGGTGTAACTGATATTGTTTCATGCTAAACGAAGAAACGCTGTGGAAAGAAGCTTAAGTTATTTCCTAACATTTGGCTGCCTAAAAATCGCCTCTTATTTATATATATGCTTTACTTAACATGCTGTAAAGTAAAGCCTGACTAACTATGGACATACTGATGACGCCAAAAGCTAGAATAAATTACGAATAAAATGGAAGTTTTATGAGTGCATACGTCATTAAATGTATTATATATATATATATAATTTAATATTATTTTATTAATTTTATAATGTATGAATATCTGTCACCTATGTCATTGAGTGCGACAGTAGAGACCGAACAGAAACCAAGCTGGCAGCCACTTATAACACGCTTGTTGTGTGATATGACATTGATTTATGAAAAAAGATATAGAATGGGATGTGCTAGTCCTCCACTGAGCATCTGTTATGGTGGCTTGTATGTTAACGTACTGAACTATCCGTTTCCTGCAGCCTCGTCTTGGCCTCATAAACGTTGATTCACTTTGAGCTGTCGGCTGCTCTCGGTTCCTTCTCGTGCCTCATCGGTATTCCTAGGCAATCGTCGGCGCGCGCCCCCACTTCAGCAGCAGCAGCAGCAGCAACAGCAGCGGCAGCGGCGGCCGCGGCACGCGCATCTCAAGAGGGAGAGGATCGGGTATCCGCAGAGCTCGAGACGCTTCGGAGCGAACCTGGAATCACGCCATGAGCTGTCACCGTGTGTGACGCGGGGGTGATGTTTCGGTAGGAACCGCTACCGTAGGGCTGCTGTGGCGTCGCGTGAGGAGCACTACCACCACCATGAAGCTGCTGTTTGTGGTGACACTTTTATGGCGCGAGGCGTTGTGCGGATCTCCGAGCGTTCAGATCGGTAGGATTTCCACCCTGCCGTTCTCATCTCCGCCTTTCCCGTTCATCCGTCTGTCTTAAATCATTCTCACTTTTCGCTTTTCTTCAGCTCCCATTCATCGCTCCGAGTGTCTTCCTCCCATTAATGCGGGCCTCTCATCTGTCCTCCTTGTACCACTGTCACTGAGCACAGGCCTTGTGACAGTACGGCGGCAGCTGGAGTGTTCTAATTATGTCAACATGTCATCTTTTCTATTTGTGTATGTGTTTATATATGCGCGTGCATCTTTCTGGCAGCGTAATGTGCGGCGCGCGTGCGCGCGTTTGTCTTTAAGATGTAAACTGGTACAAAGCCTACTGTATAGGAGGTTAATTCAAGATAATTCAAATTCAGCACTTCAAACGTGTATCCTGAGCTCCATTCCTTGTTGGACCTGCAAATACGGCTATATTACGACCCCCAGAGGATTGGACTTTCAGCCGCATTCTATTACATTAAAATAGGCTATATTTAGACATAGCTTTCAGTTTTCTGTATTGTTATAATATTACATTTAGTTTTCTTTCAAAAAATATTTTGTATTATCAAAGTGATGCTTTTATAATCTGTTTACATTACAGCAGCTGAAAAAAAATGTATGTGTCATTTCAAAGATTCTTTTCATCATCAACAATTTCTCATGAAAAGAATCAAACCAACATTGATATGAACCCACTATCAAGTACTGGTTGTGTATCAAAGTCTGATGTATCATATTCCTTGGAGCCATGGAGCTCCATTGTTGTCCAAAAACTATTTTCTAAGACTAACAGTGTATGTTCATGCCAGCAGCTCTGTGAGGCTGTGTGCTTGTGCTGTGAGCTGAATGCTAACCATGTCCATGAGGCTAACATGCTCATAATAACAATGCAAAAATGCTGATATTAACCCTCCTGTTGCCTTCAAATTTATTAACATCCTTTATCCTTGGGGTCAATTTGATCCCAGCAGAAAACCTCCAGAAAATGATTATAATTAAGATTGTTACCCAAGTTTATGTGTCAGGTACTTTGTTTGTTTGTTGACTAACTAAATAGCCCTCATTTAGAGATGTTAAACACTAAATGGGGTCAAATTGAACCCAATGATAATTGGAGGGTTAAGCCATTGTAGTCTTCACTTAACTTATTTTAGCGTTAGATTAGATCTACTTTATTAATCCCACAATGGAGAAATTCACACATTACAGCAGCAGAAAAAAGGTGGGAAAAAAGACACAATGGAAATAGAGAGTTGTCAGCATTGCTAACAGGAAAACAAGAAAACAATTGTACAACAATTGTAAAACAAATTTAACGGCCAATAAATTATATGAGAGTGATATATTATATGTCAGCATTAAAGGAAATGTAGTGAGCATGATATAAATAATACCTGTAGTTACCTGTTCTTAATGCTAAATGTTGTGTTATTGTGTGTTATCTTCAGAGATATTACACAATCATTTGTATTAACTAGATTTTTCTAGCAAGTCAGTGAATTTTCCAGGACACTGTCAGGCTGTGTGTGTGTGTATCTTGAGGCTGTGAAACCTGTCACCCTAGTTACCATGACAATAAGGTTGTGTAATGTAGCATGCTGTTAGCTGGGTGAATGGGTGAGAGGCTTGTCCCAGCTCCTTTTGGGTGGAGCTTTGAAAGTGTGCATGATAGAATTAGCCGAAGTTACTTTTTTCAAATTGTTTTGGCGTTAGCTATACAGCACACAGTAGCCTATGTACAGTCTGTGAATAAAAAAACACTGAATAGGCAAAAGCCTGGTGGCTTCTCTGGAGTAGGGGGACGCTACAGTATATTCAAGATTCCAAGATGTTTATTGTCAATTCATTATATGT
The DNA here is from genome assembly GCA_016785225.1 of Psettodes erumei. Taxonomy (NCBI): domain Eukaryota; kingdom Metazoa; phylum Chordata; class Actinopteri; order Pleuronectiformes; family Psettodidae; genus Psettodes; species Psettodes erumei. The sequence goes on along the minus strand of JAFBJZ010000902.1, from coordinate 128,180 downwards.
GCAACACATACAGAAGAATCAGAATGCCAGTTCTCTCTCACCTAATACTAAAATCTGCAACTTTTAAACTAAATAAAATAGATAAAATACAAAATAGATTAAACATTAAAACAGTAAACAGGTCATCCAAGTAGAACCTAAAACCTAAATGAACTGGATGTTCTTTAGTCAGTCGTACAAAAGATAGTCAGAGGCAGATTGTAATATGATATAATGTAAATGGATAAGTGTTAATATAGGGATCCATGTGCAAAAACAGCAGAGGTAGTCATTATGTGCCATTTCAGTCCAGGGGCGGGGGCAGAGGGGGGAGGCAGTGGACAGAGTTTAGTATCCTGACAGCCTGGTGGGTGAAGTTGTTTGTGAATCTTGTGTTGTGGGCCAGACGCCTCGGGACCTTCTCCCTGAAGACAGGAGGCTGACGTGGGAGTGTGAGGGGTGGGAGGTGTCCCCAGCAATGCTGATGGCTCTGCGGGTGAGACGGGTGTTGAAAATGTCCGTGAGGGAGGGCAGAGGGACCAATGATCTTGCTGGCTGTATTCACTATGGGTTGCAGAGTCTTTCAGCAGGAGGCAATGCAGCCTCCGTACCACATAGTGATGCAACCAGTGATGACACACAGTATTAAGTCATAAACCAAATTATTAAACAAATTCAACTTTGATGAGGACAACCTGGATAAGTTTTATCTGAGGGTGGAGCTTTCCCATCTGTGCTGTAGTGGTTCAGGATCAGCACTCAGGCACTAAGGTGCTGCAGATCACCACTGAAAGGTCCAAATTAAGTCGTTGGTGATTTACGCTCACATGCCCATGCTGTTACAAAAAATTATGAAGCAAACAATCAATCCTCAGGGAACATTCCCTAAAGGTTCCCTCAAGGTCATATTTTTGCAGCCTTAAAAGAATGTTCTGTTATTTTTGTGAAACCAGAGAGAACTTTCAGGGAATGTTCTCTTAAATTTAGGCTTACAGAACTCTTGAGATAAAATTTTGTGCTTGACAAAAGTATATAATTATATGACACTGTATCACATATATATAGCATTGCTAATTGCATACATAAGTGAGGTGAGTGTGGGAGTCAGAAGTGGCTGATTGACAGAGTGAGAGCAGGTGTGCAGATGGGTGGGCGGGTCAGGTGAATGCATGGGAGGGAATGGGCAGGTCAAGAGGAGGGAGCAGGAGAGCCTGGAGTCAAACCATGACCATTTGTGGCATAGCTGAGTGTGTGTTAATCCCCTGCTGCACATTTGGTGCATTGCTGGGTTTTTCCTCATTTTTCTAGATCGTATGTCCCCCTCATGATCTCAGGTGACAAAGCAGGGGAATGGCCACATAGCCGGTGCTCACCAAGCAGGACTGTCTGTTCTCCTCACAGAATGAGGCACAGTTCTGTTAATGCTACATACTACATTGCAGTTGAACTGATTCTCAGGGATTTTGCCTGTATGGAGCAGATTTTGAATCATGGCAAGCATTGCACTGTTGATCTGATGGTATTTTGTGGGGAAGTTAATAACGTCGCTCCCCGCACCTTTCCTGAGCTCGATGTTTCCTTGTGGGGAGCACCAACGTCAGAACCTAGATGTCAAACATCACTGCTATGCATATTTTACACTTACATAATAATCTGTTCCAAGGGAGCTGACTGAAATGAAGCAAAGTGTGAAAGCCAATGCAGGCAGCCCAACTCAAGGCCACTGCTGCACTCACACAGCACACACACTGCAACACATACCCAGCACATCCTTTTAATCATGGCAGTGTGTTTAAGCTGCTGGGGCTCTGTTCGTTTTTTTCTCACCTGAAAGCTCTGCTGCTGTTTGCCGCCACTGCCATGCTGCCATGTCATCATTTCAAAAGACCCACCTCCACCCCAGCATCCGCTTCTCGACTCTGCGGTACATATTCTAGGATTACATAACAATCTATTATCATAATTTGCTACACATGAGTTGACTGGAACATACATGTGACAAATCATCCTGAGAGGGACATGAAAGTCTGCACTAAATGGCTGTCCCCCTCATGGCAGAACTGCTAAATGTCAAAGTCAGGCAATCCCCAAAGTCATCAAGATGCACTGTGTGAGCACCATGAATGTCTCTATCAAATGGGCCAATACATCCAGCAGATGCTGGGATATTAGACAAAATATGTTAAAACTTTAATAATAATAATATGAATGAGATATTTACAAAACAATAATACTATTTGATTTAATCAGCTTTCATGTAATTCAAGGAAACTTTGTAGAAAGATTATAATAAAAAGGTCTTAAAATAGCTTCAGGCAGTGTGCCCACCACAACGGCTTTTTGGGAGCCCAGTGTATTTTTTTCAATGTTTTGGGAAGGGAGGGGCCGTGTATTTATGCCTCAAATAACTAAAAGCACCAGCAGCATGAGCAGGCATATATATATATATTAGCTGACACCCTCAGTGTTTTTCCCTCCCTGTTGCAAGTGTCAAATTTGGGTGGAATGCTCAGCTCGTCACTCTTTACTCAGTTGTCCAATCGGAGTCGAGTAGGGGTGGGGTAAAAATACTGTAGCCAAGCATCCTTTACTTTCTTCCTACCTGGATGACAACAATGAAGTACTAAAATGGAGAAGTTGATACTGCTGATCTCTGAGTATCCATGTCTTTACCAGATGAGATCACTGGCCTACGACAATACAGATCTAGAGAGGGCACGCAAAGCAAGTACTCTACATTGTTGTGTCATAATACACCATATCGCACACAAGCAACCGGAGCATCTCGCCTGAAAAAAAAAAATGCTGCACCCTCAAAGTGGCACCCAGCTCTGCCGGCTCCAGTGATTTCAGAAGAAAACTTGGTGTTTCCAGCTGGTAAAAAATGCTTTGGTGCATCTTAAACAAGCTGCAGCAGTGCTGAAGACTCTGACCCTCACAGAATGCAGCCTGGGGGTCTCAGAACTGTGTTAGGGAGGGTGTAGAAACTTTGACTGGTGTTGCGAGAGGTCACAAAAAGAGTCATTGTCTAGTGATAGTGAAGGTCTGCGCACAATTTCATGGCAATCCACACAGTAGTAGATGACAGCAGTGGACAGACCAACAGACATGTCACGAGCATGTTGAAAAACACACCCGACACATCATACACCTCTTTAGCGGATGACACAGACAGGCACTGTATACTCCTGTTTTCTCTGTGTGCTTTTAACACTTTGTGATGGGAAGTCAGTCAAACCCTCCTCTTTTCACATATTAACCCCTTAACGCCTATTGTCACGATTTAGCATCAAACCACTTCCGCTCCAAAACAGCCAAAATAGCGTCTGTATTAGTATTGCTTTGTTACATTAATAAAAGAATCTTCATACCTGAGATGGGAACAGGTTTTTTTTACCTTTATTGCCTGTTGTCGCTAATTTGCATCATACATAATAGATAATAATAGATTTATATCTATTTTTTATCTATTTTATGTGCTATACTCAAATTAACACTCTCAACTTAATTTAGCATCTACTTGAAAGCAAAAACACACACCAAAATTTTTTTGATAATTGGAAATAAATTCAGGCTTTAAGGGGTTAAATATCTGTCAAGGAATATCTGGCACAGTGGTGCAGTAGTTACACTGTCACCTCACAGCATGAAGGTTGTGGGTTCAGACTCTTCTTTTTGTGTGGGTTTTCTCCTCCCACTCCACCAACAACAAGCAGGTTAGGTTGATTGACTCTAAATTGTCCGTAAGTGTGACTGTGACTGTGAATGGTTGTTTGTCTCTATGTGTCAGCCCTGTGATAGACTGGTGACCTGTCCACAGTGTACCCCACCCTCACCCAGTGTCAGCTGGGAATGAATCCAGCACCCAATGTTACCCAGATTCATGCATAAGCAGTATTGAAAATGGATGGATGGATGGAAAACTGTCCAAGTGAAATAAAATAATCGCTCATCATAACATTTCTTTAGTAGTTAGATAATGGTAGTCCCAGAGCAAGGTTGTTTGTTCAAATTCTGGTTGGGAATAAAAGTGGGGAGTTTGCATGTTCTCCCTGTGTCCGTATGGTTTGCCCCAGGTACTCCAGCTTCCTTTCATCCCACCACAAAAACACATGCAGGTTAGGGTGACTGGTGACCTGTCCAGGGTATAACCCACTTTCGCCCAAAGTCAGCTGGGAGTCACCCAGGTGCTTGGATAAGAAGTATTGAAAATGCATGGATGGAGGGCACAGGGGAGGGCTTTTTAATATCTAGGTATAGCTCTTTTAAGAATTTTCTCTTAAGAAACTATGTATGTGCTTGCAGTTGTTAAACATTCACTGCTTCAATAGGAACCAAGGGAGCTGGTTGGCACAGACAGGGCAGGGAAGTTAGAAAATATTCAGAATGATCAGAGTTTGCCTGAAAATAAGTAAAGCTCAGAGTGGTGGCAGATCAGGAGTTGACTTTACTGACATTCATGTTGGAAAGTATAGTCTATTTTGAGGTTAAGGTTAAGGATCTTTTAATCTTGTGGCATAAGGCTGCCCCCTACATATTAAAGATTGTTACCATCATTTAAGATTCAACTTGCATTGTCTCCGTTGACATGCTGCCATTTTTTAACGGCAAACAGCTGTACATTTTAACAGTCTTGTCTTAAAATGACCTGACTACAAGAATGACTGTGATGGAAATGGCATCAGAAGCTGGTTCTGATTGCTGCTGTGATGCTCTTCGCTTTGATGCTGAATGCAACAATGTTGGCTTAACCACTTTGGAACCAAACCTCATGTGCCGTCTGCTGTGATTGGCTCATTTGCAGACACGTCCTTCATGTTGCACATGGTGAATTTTGAACTGAACTTCAACCAGGCCCACATTTTTTAATACTTTGACTGTGTCAGAATCTGATATCATCAGACCACAAATGCATAACAAAGGCATTAAAATGTGAGTTCAAATATGAGACTTATGTAACATTTACATGTAATGTACAAGAATCGACAACTAGCCTGTGACAAATTAAAATAACCCGAGTTGATGCATATTAGGGGCCAACTAGCTGCATTTAATGCAGTAGCTGTAGAAATTTTAGTCTTGGCCGGTCACGACAGGTCCAAATACCATGTTACAGGAGAAACAAAGTAAATGGTAAATAAAATATTGTTACCTATTTTGTAGGCTTGAGGTAGGTGAATGCATTGCTTCATTGATTTGTAGTTGCTTTAATGAATGATCGCCTGAATGATTTATCATGCTTGAATTATTATATTATATATATTATTATATCCCTGTGTTTTAGGGTATATCAGCTTTCACTCTAGAAGAAATACATTATACTCATGAGATTTCTGATCAGTCTGTCTGTACTTAAGAATGAATTAAGAATTTTCAAGCCAAGCTTAATACAACATTCACAGAGCAGAACAGAGACAACTGCTGTGAAGTAATCCCTTCATAGTTTGACTTTATTTGTAGTTGTTCTCTATAAAATGTCTTCTTAAGTTTAGCCAACACAAAAATGAGGCATTATCCATCAGAGTTGAGCAAATAAATTTGGTATTGTCATCCTAGTTCTTTTTTGTATGTAACTATTATGATGCATTTGACTCAGTGAAGGACTGTATAGAGAAACACAAAAATTGCATGAATTTGTGCACATTCAAGGAAGAATTTGAGAAGGTTTAATTGTTGTGTTGTGTTTGTCCAAGATAAAAACAATCCCACAAATCCTAGGGCATCTGTGACCTCAAATTTATTGATACACATTTGTGTCTATTTTATACACCTACAAAGTCCAATATCCAAGGTGCTGAGGTGTTTTGCATCCAAAAATACCTTCATACTTAGCACCTGGTTCTGTTGGAACTGCCTTTTGGAGTGGGGAGCCACACCAGACCACACCAAGGAGAATGGTGTCTGTCCAACAGGCCTAAAAGTGAAAGCCAAATCACTTTGTCGTAACACAACCTTAAATTTCAAAGCTCATACTAAAATACATTGAAACATAGAAAATGTAGAAAAAAAGGGTTCAGAAGTTAACATCTGAAATTCACCGCAGATAAAAAATATCAAGTACAAACACTGTGTGAGAGAGAGGATCAGTGTGTTTGTGTGTGTGTGTGATGAGGAGATAGACTACTTGGCGTAATTAGCAGGGTGCATACATCGCAGTGATGAGTGATGCACATCAGGCAGTGTCACCTCTGCCTCTGGGTAAGGTTGGCCATGACACATTTCCCATAAAGAAATTGAGAAACACCCATTTGTCTTGTATCACCAATGAATTGGGAGCCCAGCAGGAGAAAGAGTTAACATGAAGGCTCATGTGAAAATGGGAGGGTTGGCAGATTTGAAATAGGGTTATATTATTTTCAGATCCTGGACGAAGGAGTGTTTCATGGAATAACACGGGGATGCTGTCTGACGAAGTGAAACAGCCCCCCCCCCTCACCACAGTCCCTAATGCGACAAAAAGATTGATACTAGGCCATGAAACGAGTAGGAGCCCACGTGACGGCCTGGCTGAGTTAATGGCCATTATTAATAGTGGCCTTGTTTCTGTTGGCAGAAGCTCAGCGAGCGTGTTAAGACTTGTCACTCACAGGAGCCCATGCTCTTCACGAGCAGCCATACTCGCTTTGCACAGCCCCAGCCTCCTCCTGCTCAGGGCCAAACATGGTGTGTGTGGAACTATGACCTCATTCTGCCAGCTTCACCACGAGAAGTGCAGCTGAGCTGAGGTAGAATCTTTTTATTTAAGTTGATAGTGATTTTTTTTTCCTTTCTTTCTCCGCAGTGCATGTTTGATGATAATTGATAAAAAAAAAAGACTGAATGGGTGTCCTGCTGTGCTCTCAGTGATCAGAAATTAATCAATATAAATGTCTCAGCCAGTGCTCTTTACATTTATCTGAAAAATCCATAATAAGATGATTAAATAACCATTTCTCAAATAGTGTTTTCATCATCCGATCCATCATGACTGACTGATTGAGGCAGTTCCACATAGTCTCCAGATGCTGCTGCTGCTGCTGGGATGCTGTGTTACAGTGGATGCAGCCAGGCAGGAAGTATCTTTGGCCAGCTGGTGCAGACTGAACCCTGGAGGCCTGTATAGTCCGAACAGACAGAGTACAAGGGGCTGAGCTATGGATTTGTTTTTCCATAGAAAAAAAGGAGGGAGTGTATTAGAGTGCTGCATATCCACCTGTATTACTGCAGGTAATTAAGGTAATGTTAGATGGATGGAGCAATTAGGAGATGACAAGAAGAAAGAAGTGAGGAAAAATAAATACCACATTACATGTAAGTTCTTGTACATCATTAAAGCAATTGCCATTTAATGCAACGGTCATCACACATTTGCTTTTGACATAGTTAAGAAAAGGACAGGTGGCTGCTCAGCCTCGAGTGCCCAGACATCGATTAATTGATTAGGGCGATTAATAGAATGATGTGATCAATAGTATCACTATTATTTAGCCATTGTTAGCAGAACTGGACCGGTACCTAGCTCCAGTGATGTGCACAGTCAGCTAATGTTGGATAATGTGTTGACCAGACACATTTTTACCCGCTAACAGTCGTCAGCTGGATTTCTGTCGTTTGGCTAACTCTCAGAATAAATGTTTGCACAGTGTCAGTTCAGTGCAGTCTCTGTTGGCTAAGACATTGTGAAAACTCCAGCTTGGTGTCTGAGCTGCATCGCTGATGATTTTCTCTCACACCCCGGCCTGACTGTGACTGACTGAGGTGTTTACCTCAACTTCCCCCCATGAGAATATCTCTGAAGTTTTCCTCTTTTTCTCCAACAATGTCCAGCTGCTCTGATCGATCACTGCAGAGTCAAATTTAGTTACAAGTGTAGAGTCTAAACAGCTCAGTCATTACATTTGCTGTAATCTGAATAATACTGAGCATTAACGTGGAAAGAAGAGGTAAATTGAATCTCCTCTTCAAACACTGATTAAACCTCCTTAAATTAAACCCCTCTGCATGCCTGACATGCTTATTATATTGAACACCCATATTGTGAGTATAAAGTATTCTATGCAGAGCTTTGGTTGATTAGGACTGTATTCTCATTGCCCTGCAATTTTTTTGAATACTTTTGACATGACATTTACTTTGTACACTGGTTTCTCAAATATATTCAAATTAGCCCTCTGTTGTACTGAATACTCTTCGCACTCTATGCATCCTCTCCACAATAATGGAAAAATCGGTTATAACAAAACCAGGTTCTTCTGTGATGTCATCAAGCGAGTCGACCAGAGTTTCCCCAACCCAAGCTCACCCTCTGGCATCCTTAGAGACAGTCTGCTGAGCTGAGTGTTTGAGTTGCACACCAGCAGCCAGTAACACTGCATGGTCCAACTGCTGAAAAACAGCTTTCACATTGTATTGTATGTATTGCAGACTGTGAAGACAGAAACACCTTTTACCTTTTTTAGTGATCATGTGCCTCATCTTGCTCAGACCCACTCACTGGGAGAGCCAACCACTTGGACTTTGTAGAGACAAAAATGTCTTTGTGGCACAAAGCTAGGTGTGCATGGATACCCTCTGTCATCGTTTAAATTTTCTGCCATAGCATACAACTGAAATTTCTAAACACAGAAGACCTCAGGTTCTCTAAACCTCAGTTCATCTGTTTAATGAACATGAACTGGCAACCTCCATCAAGAATGCAAAGCCTTACAACACAACGAAGGAAAAAAAACAGTCTACAATTTAATTACACACCTGGTCCAACTCAATTGAGCTGTTTGATTCCGACTGTTGCGGTGGCTACAGTACACAGTGTTTGGAAGTATAGAAGCAAGCAAAGCTACCTGAGCTACACAGGCAAACAGTGACAAGAGATAGCATTATCAAAAATAAGGTAAGCTGACAGCTAAAACCAGATTTTCCAATATGAGTGGACTGAGAAGTATGGTTCTACATGGCCAGCGTGTCTGATACTCTGAGTCTGTTGCGGTTTTGAAAAGTGGGGAAATTAAACATCATTAGGAAACAAATCGTAGGCACTTAGAAGAAATGTACTTGCAATCCAAGGTCAGGACACAAAAGATAAAGGAGCTCAAAACCCAGTATGAGTGTTCAACACCTGTCCTCTCTCATTCACTTGAAGCACAACAGAATGCATTGGACTTAAAGCAAACACAAGAAGCAGAGATCAACACCTGAATTGGCCAGCTGGTCTGGGTGCACTATTTAAGAACTCCAGGCCAGTTCATTTCATGTTCCAGTGGAACTGGAAAATAAAAACAAGCGAGCACTGAATTTTATATTATTCTGTGATATTGTTGCTTGTGATTTTTTGCAACCTTCGTAAGTTTCCATTTTAACATCAACATTTTGTAAGCATCTGTGTGCCTGTGTCTAGCTAAAAGCAGCTGCCACCTGTCACAAATGTGTTTGTGAATGAGAATGTAAGCTAATAATTTGTTCGTCTGCCAAATCTGCCGACATGCCAGATATGGGGACAAGTCGAGGAATTATAGAAATGACGTTGTTTTGCTAGCGAGGTGTCACAGCAAGATGCTCTCACAGTGTAGGAAGGATCTCTGTTGTTATCGTTTCAGATGTGTACATTAATCAGACCATCAGGACCATACAGTCTGCTGACAATGTTAGACAAGCAGAAAGTGCATCAGTGCAAAGTGCATATTATTATTATTTGCTGAATTAAAAGTAATGTTCCTGGGACAGTTGTTACAATGATGGGGCCAGTGGTCAGATATAACTTAATGTCACCCCCTGAGAAGCCCTTTACTGATGGGGAATTAGTAAAAGGTTGCATGGAGGCTGTATCCCATACACTTCTAGATGGCAATGAAAGATTTGAAATGAAAGAAAAAATGAACAAAACCCCCCTTCCAGGTCAGTGAATTAGAGCATTTTATTTTTACTCATCCATCCATTTTCAATACTACATATGCATGAATCTGGGTAACGGGGTGCTGGAGCCAATCCCAGCTGACACTGGGCGAGGGTGGGGTCAGCCCTGGACAGGTCACCAGCCTATCACAGGGCTGACACATAGAGACAAACAACCATTCACACTCACAGTCACACCTATGGACAATTTAGAGTCAATCAACCTAACCTGCATGTTGTGGTGGAGTGGGAGGAGAAAACCCACACAAAAAGAACCCAGCCCAACCAGTCTGAACCCACAACCTTCATGCTGTGAGGTGACAGTACTAACCACTGCACCACCGTGCCGTGCCATATCCCAATGTGCTGACAAATTTAGAGATTGTGCTGCATATTTAGAGATGACAGGTTCATTGTGCTTAGTTTTCAGTAATATGTTTTTTTCCACACCTTACTTCATGTGAACAACATTTTATATTTGGTTCAATAAAAATGTTAACTAAACAAAGATATGTATTCATATATGTCTGTATCTTGTTGTTCGGACCTCAGACAGGGAGGTGGGTTGATGTACTGGACCGCTTAACGTTTTAGGAATACCCCTGATATACAGGCTGCTTAAGGATTTTCACATTTTTAATGCAGGATAAGCATAGTTTGATGTGACATAGGTTGTTTTATTTCCAGATAACATACATATCATGATATAACACATATTATATACAACTGATTGTAAATTTCATCTTGGCAGTAAGTTGTAATTGCAGCTGTTGCCTCCTTCTATCTTTCTGATTTCTTTTTGATTTTTTCCCCCAAAATCCCTTTAAATATCATAGTTGTTTTTTGCAGTTAGTAGAAACTATATAATTTGTAAAACTGTGCCTATAACTAATTTTTACACCTTCTAATGTATGCAACATTAATATATTTATTGCTGTAAACAGAAGTTTTATTCCCAAACTGCTGTTTGAAAACAGTGCAGTTTACCTGGCTGTTTCTTGCCTTCCTCCTTTTCAATCAAAATTCTGATATGAAATACATCACATTACCATGGGACAGTAAGCACGTATTGCAGAGGCATTTTCATGGGTTCCAAATCAGTGGTATTTGCACTGGTTGTATGTGCGGTATCTGAGGGCAGACCACAGGGCGAACACTGATTCCCTGTTGCTGTCACTTGATCATAGTATGAAGTGTAGTAGTATTTACAGGTGATGTGCAGAACACATTTTTAAAAATTCACTGCCTCTCTATCAAAAATCTGTAAGATGTTGTATGAGTATAATGCTGTATGTATGTATTGCCTGTGTTTCTCTTCATATTGTCTTAATTGTTATATCCTGTCTGTCTGTGTGCCTATCTCAGGTGGTTTATTCCCGAGGGGTGCAGACCAGGAGTACAGTGCATTCAGAGTTGGCATGGTTCAGTTTGGAATGGCAGATTTCAGACTGACTCCACACATAGATAACCTGGAGGTGGCCAACAGCTTTGCCGTCACTAATTGCTGTAAGTAACACTTATCTTATTCTGAACACACGTTTATTTATTGTTTATTTATTGTTTATTTATTGCTTATTTATTGTCCAGTTACACGTGTTGTCAATGTGATGGAAAATTCATCTTTGCTTTAAACAGGGCTGCTCTCTTGATGTGACATATGTCAATGCTTTTAGATTATCCAGTCTATCTAGCTCTATGCACTGCCTGTGAGAAAAATTGTTTTCTCTCTCCATGTACATGGGGGAGTGTTTATCTCATCGAGGTTGCCTAGCCACAGTCGCTTAAGGGTTGGGGATTGGATCATTCCTGTGTGTTGTGCCCAGAGGAAACATACTTCTCAGTCTTTCAGAATGAAATGTCCTTACCTATCATTAGGAGACTACACCACACCGTCTGATACTATTGTACTGTACTGATATGAATTTTTCTTGAGAAATGTGATTTTGCTACTTTTAAGAGCAGTGTAGTTGTGTTATGTTCCAAATTCAGTAGCTGCGCAGCAAAGAGTAGAAACAATGGGAACAAGGACTCCATGCATTCAGTACACTGCCTTCATCAGAGCATGATGTAATGATGGCCTCAGGCTCACAGCTCTGCTATTTAAGTGCAGTGTATTGTGATAGCATGGAGTCTTCTTTTTCTGCTCTCTATATTCATGTTGTGCACCTACTACAATACATATGATGTACACATCACAAAGGCAAATGGTCTGTCTTAGATCATTCAGAAGATGTTTGAAGGAACAGTTATAATCAGGAGTCCCTGCATAGCACAGATGTAGATTTTTGATAATTTTTAAAGTAATAGTCACATAACATGAGCTTCTAATGATGTACTTTGCTGCTATAAGTAAACAAGGGACAAGACAAGGGCCCCTATTTTGCTGTCACCACATGGAGCTGGAACTAGTTAATGCACTAGCAAAATGACATTTTCTCGGGAGGAACTGATTTCCTTGACTGAGCGCTGCAGTGGGAGACGTGTTGTAATGGCTGTTTTAATGCCAATTCAGCAACATACTCCTATAATCATGCGGGCAGGAATAAGTGCAACTTTCGCAGTCTGCTGCTTGCCTGCTCACAGCAGGTCGACAGCTTAGTGCACTTATTTTCTGTTTGGTCGTCTCAGCTGGTGAAACATTCGTTGAAATGTCTGACTTGGGTTCCAAAATGACTTCCAAGAATGTCAAAAAACACATTTTGCCATGAGACATTGTTGAGTGTAGACTGATGGGCAAAAATGTCAATTTTATCGGCTGGCATTGAAGGGCTCTGATTACTGAGCATTGATTGAGCAGTTTTATGCAGCTCATCATTTCTATTAGCAGTGTATGAAATTCTTAACAATCCTTATTCCTATTTGTAATAAGTTTATGAAAGTAGCTCATCAGAATTCAAATCATAATCAGTTTTATTGGCCAAGTATGTTTGTACATACAAGGAATTTGACTCCACCTTACTGTTGCTCACAATGTGCTTGGACAGAAAGGACATGCATTGGACAGGAGATAAATTCAAGATAAGATAAAAAACAACTATACTAAAAATAAATATTTATAATAAACAATAAAAACATACAAAATATATTGTTATAAAAATGTAAAGGGAAACACGTTTATGTAAGTAACTAAGCACAGTATCAGCATGGGTCAGTGGAGGAAGCATCAGGTAGAATTGGTTCCAGTTTTGCTGCTGCCATTTCAGATAGAACGTCTGTGTGTGACACTGCTGCATTGTGACTGTAGCTGAAATATATTGTATTGTATTATTATTCCAGATTTATGCAGCTACACTTGTCCTTGATAGCACATTTGATTAAAACATTAAATGGACATTAAAATCAATTAATGTTCATGGCCAAGTCATGATCATGAGTCAGGATGTCAGGCTTTAACTGCAGTATGATGTCGATCAATGCAATAGTTTACCTCGAGAGATGAAATTGGACTTTTTATTTCGAGAGTACAGAACAAGGTCATTAAAGTAGGACAGCTAAATATAGCAGACACGCACACACAAAGGACTTCTATCTCCACCCTTTAAGTAAAAGAGGCACCTATCCTAAAAATAAAGCTAATGTTAGAGGAGGTTGTAAAGAAATTTTGAAAAAAGGTTTGTGTCACACTGTAAATTTTGTCATTTTGTCATTTGTCCTTTCTTCAGCACAGGCCTAGCTCTACAAGGATGCTAAAGCATGCATTGCACCCTCAGTAGGAATTTGAATAATTAATGCAAAGCACAAGGTTGTAGTTCTTAGGCGCACAGGACTGTGTGGGCGACTCTGAGCACCCTGTTTTAGTTCATGTATGCGCAGCAAGCCATTGTGCAAAAGGGCTGTGTGGATATAAAGCAGCTGGTATGGAGCTCATTAAATACTATCATTAAATTCAAGAATATGAAGCTTTACCTTTGGAAATATCTGAAAGGTCCAGATTATCACTGCATGAACAAATGGCTCTGCACCCAGAGACACAAGTGTGGGATAGGATTTTCCATTACTGTAATAACTATAGAAATGTGCTGAAACTGTATATGTGGTTAAATCAGACTGACTCCAGGTAAGCAATAATTCTAATGTCTTTTACCTTAAATGGTTAGATAGGATAGTAATTATTGTAATATAACAGCATTTGCTCTGCAGTGTTTTTCAAGAATATAACATGTGAGAGCTGCTAGCTGGACCTCTCCTTCATCAAAAAGCAGACAGTGGATTTATGAATGTCCATGTGTTGCTTGTTTGTAAAAATGCTCACCCCAGTTTTATTTCTGGGAAAGTTTTGCACACATTCCCCAAACTCTAACCTATTCATCATATCAGGTGATGTATTTTAAGCTGACAATAAGACATAAGCATAAGCATTGTGAAAACAGTTCTTGCAACAATAGCCTAGCTCACAGTAACTGACAGGAAATGACAGTTAATCAGTATCACTATTATTACAGCCTATGAACTTATATAATGGTTTGGAAAACAAAAAAGTATTGTTAAATCTGAAGAAATGGATCAAACTTACAAAGGGGGAAATCACAAGTGAAGCAATATTCATGAGGGGTGTGTGGTGGCTATTTCTTGATAATTTGGGGAGTTCTTTGGGAGGAATACAAAGTTTACTGAAGTGCTGTAGTAAGTAGTGTAAGTGTAAGTGATCTTCAGGATGATTGTGATGGCATGCATATAAATTTGTCTGTCAAAAAATCTTATTATTTTTTGCTGTATGTCATTTTTGAAAAGAATCCTATGCACAGTTTCTGAACGAGGTCCCTGACCACTACTGGAATAAAACATACCCCTCATCACGTGTTGCAGGGTTCCAATTTTGCAAGCCCGTACCCAGCCTGACTCTGCATAGCTCTGTACCAGAACTGACCCATTATCCACAGTCCCGTGATGTGACCCCTGTGCATTAAACACACAGTCACTCATCCAGCTGCAATCTCAGTTCTGGAGGGATGATAAATTGAGGGGTTAAAGGTCTCTCACTAGTCTTTCACAATAATAACAGTAATAGTAGCTAATAAGACTGAACTGAATTCTCATGGTTTAGATGTTTTAAAAGACTACACCCTAATTTCATCTTTTCTGCTTCCCACCATTCCTTTTTTCAAAATTTTGAAGCGGAGTAAATCAGAAGGTGACCTCCCCTCGCAGTATTTACAACAGATGTGCATTGCAATGTTGGCAGACTTATTTTTCTATTTGATGCACTCAGTCTGCACTCACAGAGAATATGAAGAAATTCATCAAGTAGCTGAGGCTTCAGTTACTTCTCAGCCAGATTTGATGACTCAGAACATTTTCTGCTCATTTGAAAAGGTGATTTTGTTTGAGATTCAAAGTGAACAAGTTGACATCCAGGCCTCCAGTGAAATGAAAGCTGCTGAAAGCTTGAGCACTGTTGGGTTGGCTTGTCCCTACAGACGTTGGCTGTGTATGTGTTTACCGTGTTTGGTTCAATTTAAGCTTAAGAGCTTCCAAGTCTGATGTTAAGAAGCTGTTGTTGGAGAAATGTAATTTCTATCCAAATTAAACAAACAGGATTTTATTTACGGGAGTCATTGTTCAATGCCATTGCAGAAGGCCACATTGAACTGTTCCATTCACCTGACTCTTAAAAACAACATTTCTACAGCTCCAGCAACAACTAAGGCCTCTCTATTTATTTATATATTTCGGTTTCATTTTTTTATTCAGGAGTTTTAATTTTTTTTGGTTATTTTCAGTCAATGCTATCTGTGCATATTTGGGTTCAGTAAATCTTTTCAAATAGAATGATTTCTATCTTAATTGTTTTGGGGCTTGCTTCAGTACAGGAAAACAATGCTTGAAAGGAGTGAAACACATTTTTTCCTTCTCACTTTTTCTTCCTTTACTAATGTTCTGCTGGCCAGATGGGAAGTCTAAGTGGGCAGATGTGTCTCATGGGCCACCAGTTGAGGCCAGCTGGTTTGCAGAATAAATAGAATTTCATGGTGTTGATCACAGGGACTTTACCTGAAACCTGTGTTCCTCTCTGCTTAACATTTTCTCTCCTTCTCTCTTACTTCTAGTTTGTTCCCAGTTCTCTCGAGGTGTCTATGCCATTTTTGGCTTCTATGACAAGAAGTCGGTGAACACCATCACATCCTTCTGTGAGACGCTCCATGTCTCCTTCATCACGCCTTCGTTTCCTGCAGAGGGGATGAATCAGTTCGTTTTGCAGATGAGGCCAGACATAAAGGGGCCACTGGTGTCATTAGTGGAATACTACAAATGGGAAAAGTTTGCCTATCTATATGACAGTGATAGAGGTAATGAGCATCACATTATATATTATAATTATTATATGCTTTTTACTGTTGCATTGAAAAGATCCCTTATTTTTGTTTTTCAGAGCAACAATGTAGGCAGAGTGAAAGTGCCTGATTTTACAATCTCCAGTGGACAAAAAACCTGGTGCAACCATATGTAAATGACCTCAAAAAGAATTTTGGCAATTATTTTTTATATTCAAACCAACACTACCTGGCTGATGCTTTAATATCTCTGTGTGTATTATGTTATTGTGGGCAATACTGAACTGCTGTGATCTGACTTCACTGGATTTTACTAATCTTATTTGGTTCTTATATGATTTGATTTTCAAAGTGATTGACTGATCAGCTAAAAACAAAGCCTTGTTTAGTCAAAATCATTTTTTATTTTATTGCCCTTTTCTTAAAATGTACTTCATGCCAATACATACTGATATTGTGATATATACACCCTGATGGTGGATTTTACATAGTGTAACCCATATTTTTGTATCAGGTGATCAGGTTGAGGAGGGGCTGGAGTTGTAGTTACTGTATATGCTGATAGTTGAACCAATAGATTTAATAAGAGACTTAGATGTGTTAAACTGTAGTTGATCAAAGGAAAATGTCAGCAACACTATAAGGGTTCTTTCTTTGGGAGTGCTCTTTTCCCCATTACAGATAAATAACAACCACTTAAATAGCCATTTTTGTGTTTGTGTGTTTTTTGTGCAGGTCTCTCCACTCTTCAGGTAATACTGGACACTGCAGCAGAGAAGAAATGGGTCGTCACAGCGATAAATGTGGGAAACCTGAAAGATGAGAGGAAAGATGAAGCATACCGCTCCCTGTTTCAGGTACTGATGTGTTCATACACAGTACTGCACTACACTCTGTCAGTACCCACTCCATGCATTTTTGGACTGAGAGACACTGAGGTCAAAAGGGTGCAGCATTTCTTGCCCACTAGGCTCAGACAATTGTATCTCAGTTAGTCCGCACGAGATAGTGTGGACGCTCCACTTGTTATGTCCTCCCAGTGGAGTCGCTTCCTGACAGATTAACCCTCCTGTTGCCCTTCGTATTCAGTATACACCCAGTGTCCTCGCACCGGGTCAAACTGTTCCACACTCCGAGGATGTGGAGGAGTTGGTACACGTGGGGCATTACAGGAGCGCGCAGCCTCTGCATACACCGTTTATGTTTAACAAACACACAAAGAGGCACATTGTTGGCCACCGGATCACCTTGACCCAGAGGACAACACAAGGGTTAAAAGAAGTGGTTGGTGACACAATGTGTATTGGAGTGTCACATGTCTACTTCAACAAAGGCAGTTGTCACTGTTATTTTCATTATGTTAAATATGATCTTATCCACGTACTCCAGATTACAATGCACACGAGTTCTGTCTTCAGAATAGAACTTTTTCTTTCTTCAGCACAGTAAAGTTCTAACTAATTTAGGTTTGCATAGATGTATTTGGTGCTTTCTCAGAAGCTGCTGATGGCTAAGGGAAACTTATTAGAATGAACTTGGTTTCTTATTGCAAAAGATTTTATTTATTACAGATTATATTTTTGCATAGTTTTTCGAAGATTTTTCTCAGTTATTGGGTTCCTGTGATTTTAGGGAGGTATGGTTTACTGCACCTTTCCAAAGTAGCAACCTGGTGCAGTGCAGAAGGAACCTAACTGCACTTACAAACTTGGTGTTCATGCTGCAGGCTTGCATGATAATAAGGACTATGGTGTTGAAAATCTGTTTTGCTCTTTTAGGACCTGGAGATCCGTAAGGAGCGGCGCATCATCCTGGACTGTGAACAAGACAAAGTCAAAGACATCATGGAACAGGTTGGTTCCAGTCTTGTCACCACTGCTACCACTAAGAAAAGTAATGATATCCATACATCATCAAGATAGCTTTGCCTACTCCTTCAACATGCTATAGATCCATGCTTTGCAGTCTACTGGATCTGTGTCAAATACAGTATCAATAACAAATGTCCTCTTTGTTGTAGTGGTCTTTTTACATCCCTGTTTTTCAGCATCTGTTCACAATACTATACTCACCGTTCTTTCCTTTCTTCCTTCTTCTTTTTCTTCATACTAAGCAGGAATAAGAAGGAATAATAAGAACAAAAGAAGAGGGTTGGGAACCCTTTCAGATCTGATTCCAGGTTAATAAAATACTAAACAAAACCAACATAATAGTTAGTCCTGTATGTCATATCTATAATTTAATCATATCACTGCGCTAAAGAGTGAGCAAAGGTTGGCTCAAAAACCAATTCTGAGGTAGGAATCAACAGGTTGAGTCAAAGATACCTCTAAATAATGGGCTCTATGTTCCACAAACTGAAAGAACCAGCACCCAACCTTTTTTGGTGGGCATACATCGGAACCTTGAAGTCTTTTCATTTAGTTGTGTCTTCCAGCTCTAGGGGATCCAGAGATTGCCCCGTGTGCTAGTTGGGATATACAGTATGAGGCCTCCAGTTTATTCTGGATCTGCCCTGGGATCCACTCTTAGCCTGAAATGCTCATTCTGAGTCCTGCACAAGGAGGTTTCCATGAGGTATCTTAATTAGATGGCTGGCTCACCTCAACTGATTCATTACAGGAGAAGGAGCAAAGGCTCAGATCCAATCTGTCAGATGATAGAGTTTCTCAGTTTGAGCATAGACAATATTCAATAGTCTTTATTTTATAGGATTATTTCACAATGCCCCACATTTCAACAAGGACCTTATTGACGCAAAATTTTTTGATGTGGTATTTTTCTGATAAACTGATGGATCAAGTCTTCCTGTGTAGGTTCAGAAGATCCTTTTATTTCTTAAACTAAATACATATTAAGTTCTTTAAAAGTAAAATAAAGGCTGAAAATCACAGAAAAATACATGGTTTTCACAGGACAGCAGCTATGGATTGGCAACAGTATGAAAACACAGCGAGATGTGGGTTTTAGGACAGTTTGTTCTCATTTGTTGTTGTTCTGTATGTTATTGACACACACTGTGCTCTTTTCCCATCAGGTGATCACCATAGGCAGGCATGTAAAGGGATACCATTATATCATCGCCAACTTGGTGAGTCACTATAAGAATGAAAACTTAAACACCTAAATCAACAGAAACTGTCTTTGGGGGTGCACTTTGATTTTGTATTTCCTCTATGGTTCTGTCTCCACTGTTACATCCTGAGTTTGCTCCTCTCTGATGTCTTCATTCACTCTCTGAAAATTTGAAAGTCTCTTTTAAAAATCAAGTAGCACTCAAAGTTGTGGAATGTTAATAATTTGTGGGTCTTGAGAAAACAGGATGCAAGCTGCAACAAAGCGAGTAAATGAAAAAGTTAAAACTTAATGTGAAGTAACTTTAGACTCACTTAAGGGCTCATAACTATCTACTTGACAGCTTTCTATTTTTGATTAAGATGCCATATGATGCAGTATTCCAGTGGAAAAAACCCTGGTGTTTGCATGTGACAGTAGTAAAGAAAATATTGCTGCCCTAAGAAGAGTGCTCATGTGCCCAGGATGCGATCAATATTCAAAACAAGATATCTTATCAGGAGTGTTGATGCATTGGGAATCAAGCCATCCACCCCAAGCTAACAGATTATAGCAGGAGACAGGACATGAGTCAGGCAGCAGGTGGCAGGGAGTGAACCAGGAAACATATGTACTGACTGATAACAAGCTGGTAGAAGTAGCTGCATATAAATACATGCTGCTGGTTGCTTAATGTGATTCAGCATACATGAACTGGTTGATCCAAAGAATTTTCCTGCTATTTTTCTCATTCCAGGCTTGCTTTGTTAATATTTTTGTTCTTCATCTGTCTCCTTTTGAATAGTAGAAGGGTACATCACTATTTTGTCCACATGATATTCAGTGAAGCACTTGTGGTTCTCTACATACATACAACATACATAAAGGATTCAGTTATACAGATACAAGGTATTAGCTGTAATAGGATTGTCTTGATACTATTCACTGATTTCTGGAGACAGTACATATCCTGCACAGTCCAAGGCTCTATCAGATCCTGGCAGGGAATTCAATTTGCAACAAAAAGTCAAAAGTCATTAATTGAAATGATTTTTTGTTGATGTTGTTCTTGTTACAGGGTTTTGTCGATGGTGACCTCTCTAAAATCCAGTACGGAGGTGCCAATGTGTCTGGGTTTCAGATAGTAGATTTTGATGACCCTGTGGTGGCGAAGTTTGACCAGCGATGGGAGGCTCTGGAAGAGAAGGAGTATCCTGGAGCTGACACACGGATCAGAGTAAGATATGGATTATACAACGTTAGTTCATACTGTGAGCTTCATATTTTAAATTGATCTACTGCTCATGTAGCCTACAAGATGTTCCATGTTCGAACATGTCTGTCTAACCTCAGTCCTGACATACAGGGTGAGGTGATCAGGATTTTTACTGACTTTTCTGTATCTTTCAGTACACCTCAGCCCTCACCTATGATGCGGTCCACGTGATGACCGAGGCGTTCCGCTTCCTTCACAAGCAGAGAATAGATATGAGTCGTCGTGGCAACAATGGGGACTGTCTGGCCAATCCTGCAGTGCCCTGGGCACAGGGGGTGGAGATTGAACGTGCCCTCAAACAGGTAAACCCGGATTAGACCCTTCTCACTAACTGACTAACTTTTAGTTTTATCTTAATAGTTCTCTGCCTCACACATACATTTTACTTTTTGAACATTTGCATTTGCACATTTTCTATACACTTACTGGGTATTTATTATAATTAGTACTATTTTTTAAAAGTCTTTTCCCTGCAGGGGTTATTTAAATTCTTGTCATTATAATTATAAATATTGTTTTCAGTTCACAGACTACAGCCACAGGCATTTTGTAGGCTGCAGCAATGTGTGGTTTTACATTTTGTAGAATAAAACCAGTGTGGAGTTTTTTGTTTTGTTTTTTGTTTTATTTGATATGACTCATCTGTATGTACTTCTACTCTGCTGCATTTATTTAACAGCTTTAATTACTAGTTACTTTTAAGTTGAAGATTTTACACCATTGATAATATAACAAGCTTTGAAAATACGTGTGTGTTGTGTGTATAGGTACGTGTAGATGGTTTAACAGGGAACATTCAGTTTGACCAGTACGGGAAGAGAATCAACTATTCTGTGACAATCATGGAGCTGAAGAATAATGGACCTGTTAAGGTATCCGAACAGTCACGTTGCCATAATAAATACCATGACAACATGGAGCTATTGTGTGTGGAAGACACATAACCTGTCTCTGTCTTTGTATGTGTGTGTGTGTGTGTTAGATTGGCTACTGGAATGAGGTGGATAAGATGGTAGTGACAAAGTCAGACCTTTACCCTAATGACACCATGGGAATGGAAAACAAAACGGTCATCGTTACAACTATACTGGTAAGAAACGAATGAGTGAATTGAATGAGCAATGAAATGAAAATGTGAATAATCACTCCATGTGAAAAGTAATTGAAAAGTTTCAGTGGATGTAAGCAAAGGCTTTTTCTAAGCAAAGCAAAGGAATAAGCAAAGGAATAAGCAAAGGAATTTTCTCTGAATCTCTCCCACATACGACTAGGACTATTGTGTGGGCATTTACACAACTATTTGTCTGTTTTTAGCCACCAAGTTTGCTCCTGTTATGGTTGTTCAGCCATATATGAGCTGTATTCCTGCATTAATAATGCAGAAAAGTGAAATGATAAGACTGTGAAATCAATTGCTCAATATGATACATGCATTTTCTTCATGAAATGCAGATATTCAAGTTGTATTGTAAAGTAAAAATTAAGTTCTTGAAAAGAAGCTGGATTAATTTGTGGGAAAAGGCCTTGTTTCTGTAACTTTACATGATATATAATAATTCACAGTAAAGCAAGTCATATGGTGTGGAACAGCTGTGATAAAACAATAAAAAAGTATGTGTGTGTGCATCTAGGAAGCCCCCTATGTGATGCTGAAGAAAAATGCTGAGCTGTTTCAAGACAATGACCGTTACGAGGGTATGTCGATATACTGTACTCTGTGATTTATGTTTGTGTTTAATGATGCTCAATGTATTTCTTAAAGAATTTTATCGACTTATTACTCACTTATGTGTGAATTAGAGTGAAAAATTGCTCCATGCTCACATTTTTCAGTCCCATTGTTCTCCATAGGGTTTTACATAAATAGTGGCACTCACACCATTTAATGTACCACCATCATACAGCTTCCAAACCTAATGTGTATGCTCAAACAATTCTTGCAAACAATACATAGAATATGTTTGTGATATAGTTTTTTAAATAATTTATTTATTTTTTAAATTTATTTTGTTATTTCACCAATGTGCAACACTGAAAGTCTATACACATTGATATTGTAAGATATTTGTCCAACACTGCTGATGTGTCCCTTTGTATATGTGTGTGTGCTCTTTTTTTATTTATTATTTGTTACATATATTATTTGGACTGATGCCAGGTTACTGCGTTGACCTGGCTGCAGAGATTGCAAAGCACTGTGGTATACGCTACCAGCTCAGGATTGTAGGAGATGGCAAATATGGAGCAAGAGATGCAGAAACCAAGATCTGGAATGGTATGGTTGGAGAGCTGGTGTATGGGGTAAGATTTAAAAAACACACATGCACAAGAGTATGGCTGATGTTTTTAATGCAGGCAATTCAATTGATTAGTTGACTATTTAAATGCATAGTTAGATAAGTTGGGAAAGTGCCAAAAGACAGTAAGACTGCAAGGCTGGGTGGTTAGATTGGATGCCAAGGTAAATCAATATGAAGATAATTAGCAGGGTTAGATAGGTGGTTATATATGGAATAGGTACATTAGGTTTAGATTGGGCTAAAACAGCACCTTGATGACCAGGAGACAAGTGGAAATCCCAGTGAAGCCACCATTCTGTAAATTTCTCTTAGACATCAATAAAATATCTATCTATCGATTAGATGGTAAACCAGTGACATGCACAGAGTCTAAAGGGACAGGTAATATGTGCGTGTGGCGTAGGTGATAATAACTGGATATGGTGATTAGGTTAGAACGAGTCAGTTAAATCAGGTGGCTAGGTAAATTGAAGTAGGGAGATAATACACATTGTTGTTGTCAAATGGAGTGGTTGAATATGTATCAGTAGTTAGCAATGGTTAAATAGCATATATCAGTTAAATCGAGTGGCAAAAAATGTGAGCGGAAGGTGCTTCAGCTCTCTGTAAAAGGAGAGCTTGAAGAGTCAATTCACCTGAGCCAGCTCTACACCACCTCTATATCCCACAGCTGACTGCCCAAACCACACCCACCTCCACAGGCACATCGCTGGTGATAAATGAACTGATGGCTAGTTAGACTAAATCACATAAAGATGTTTAGGTTAACAAGGTAGGTATTGCAAATGGATTTTGATGTTGGGATTGTTTGGATGGCATGAAGATGCAGATAAGATGCACATAAGAAAAGTGTTGATAAGTGACCTGGGCAGGTTGTTAGGGTGGATTACTTTAATCAGAATGTTAGGTTTGGTGAGGAAGGCAGTACACAAAAATGGTGTTAAATGGAGGGGGTGGATGATTGGGGTGGATCAGGTGGTTAGGTTAATGATTAGGCAGCAAGTGGGTAAGTCAGAGACTCCAATAAGGCCAGTCACATCTGCTCATTTGTTCTGTTTTCAAATCAGAGGAACATTGAACACCTGAATGTATTTATTTTTCTGTATATATGGGGATGTACCAATCCAATATATGTTGCATTTTGTCTAATACTGACTCAAATTGCTGGACTGGGTATCAGTGACAATATGGCAGAGCTATTAAATTCTTTAAGGTTCATCAAGAGAGCACAACGTCAAATACCCTGTCAATCTGTCTTTGTCCCTCCAACAGAAAGCAGACATTGCTGTTGCTCCCCTGACAATCACTCTTGTCCGAGAGGAGGTGATTGATTTCTCCAAACCCTTCATGTCTTTGGGAATTTCCATCATGATCAAAAAGCCACAGAAATCCAAACCGGGCGTCTTCTCCTTTCTGGACCCGCTGGCCTATGAAATCTGGATGTGCATTGTCTTTGCCTATATAGGAGTTAGCGTTGTACTCTTTCTGGTAAGTCAGTCATGTTCATGTATATCCATGTGTTTTGTTCCCTCTAACACTGTGAGAGGTTCTTAATGCAGGCGTGTTATGCATGTGCATGAATATTGTCGTTGAAGCCTAAAAACAACATTCAGATCCCTGCAGTGTTCATTTTTATTGATTACAGTTGAAATTTATGTGTTCATCACGTGATAAATGGATGAAATCATGTAAAATTGTCGCTGAACTGTGGAGATCCTCCTCCTCATTAACATAAATATAACAAAATTATTGCATTGAAATCTAACATCTGGAAACAAAAAACTGGTATGCTGCCCACATGGTGGAGACCTAGCGTAGATGAATTTTAAATAAAAATATTTTAAAAATGTACATTCTATACAAGTGTGTACAAGTATACATGTTATATAGTATTTTTTATTTAATAAATAATTTTAACTATAAGATTTTAATGTGTGTATTTTTAAATAGTGTTCTATTATTTAATATTGCATCAAACCCCCAACCTTTGATGTATCCATATGTTTACAGATACAGATACTATTTGATATCCTCTTTTTTTGGCATGAAGTCATGATAGTGATATGACATCTTGTGACTCAAGTGTTGATGTTGCCTGTGCATTTAAATTACGCTTTTGTCAACACAAACTGTTTGTGTGCAGTCTCCTGTATGACAATCACATCTTTCTGCCAAAGTAAGGGTGTGTTTTCATCTTCATACAGTGCACCAGGGATAATCAAAGCAAGAAATACTGATATTATCTTGTAGGTGTCCAGATTCAGCCCCTATGAGTGGACACTAGAGGAGCCAGAGGATGGAGCATTGCCGCTAACAACCGAATCCACCAACGAGTTTGGGATCTTTAACTCCCTCTGGTTCTCTTTGGGTGCTTTCATGCGACAGGGATGTGACATCTCGCCGAGGTTGGTATTGCGCATTAGTATGATCTTTTCTGTTAACCATGATTTTGCTTTACACCTACTGCTGACATTTAGAGGTGCTGTATCTGAGGTTGTACATGGATTGAGCTGTGTTGGACTGCACTATATTGGCAGGTCTTTCTATTACTACAATACTGTATTACTTGTTTTATTATTTTTGTATTGTTAATATACTCAAGGGTGACAGAATGTTAGGTCGCCTCTCAACTTTTGATATTCTGTCATTTTAACATGTTTTGTCATGGAGTTCAACATAGGAAGCAGTAGCAAGTTGCAATAGTTAGCAAATGCAGGTTATAGGGGGAAGAAAAAACTGTGAACCCTTTGCAATGACCTAATTTCCTGCATTATCTAATCTTAAAATGTTAGATGATCTAGATATAGGCCAAAAACACATGTGCTTAAGCCAAAAACACACAGAAAGCTGTAATGCGTAATGTCTTATATGTCTATATTCATTAAATATTCAAATGGAAAATCTAAGTGAACCCTACGATTTAATACTTGGTCAAACATTCTTTGCCAGCCACAACCTCTGCTAGTGTCTGTGGATGAGACACTGTACAACGTTCAGTAGCAAGTTTTGACCATTCTTCCTACAGAAGTGCTTCAGCTCAGACATATTCATGATGTCGGGTGTGAACAGCTCTCTGAGCTCATTCTGCAGCATTTCTTTTGGGCTCTGACTGCACAACTCCAAATGGTGGATTTTCCTTGTTGAAAGTCACTCTCTAATAGAGTAACTTCCATGGTAAGGCAGCAGAGCCCCTAATCATGATGGTTTCTCGACTGTACATCACTGTTGGGATGATGTTATCATGTTGCTGTGCAGTGCCCTTTCTGTAACATATGTAATGCATGTAATGCTGTGTTCTCTCTCCAAACAATTCAGTCATAGTTTTATTTTTTGGAGAACAGTGACAATGATTTCTATCTGGTATAGATAATGAATCAACATGCTCCAAAACTGTGTTGAATCCTCACAGGCAAAAAAATTAAAGCACTCATCAAACTGTGCATTCGTGCATTGCACGGCAATCCCCTTCTTTGGCAAGCAAACTGACACAATTTACAAGAAGCATAGGTGAGCTGTGTAACATAATGAAGAACAACGATGTAACCTACAGGAGGAGTTCTATTCCAATCAACACTCATAATCATGCATGTTGTTGTAGTAACTCCGACCAACCACAATCAACCCCCCCATCCCCAATCAAAGGCTTTGGTAATAATCAGGTCAGATGTCAAGATGTTTATGAGCCACAGTTTGTAACAGACATAGACATAGTGCTGTATGTGATGCAGACACCTGACCTTAAAGTCAACAACCTAAAATCATTACACTTGATTTGTTTCAGTGTATCGACAAGGTTTTGTTATGACCATGTGTCTTAAAGCATCCACACAATATTTTGGCCCATGTCACCAGTGTCACATACACTGTATATTGTAGTAATTGATTGTTAGATACCTCTCTTCAAAGCTTCAATGTTATCTTTATAATGCTCACCTGTGCTTTGCTGTAACACTGCTGTGTATAAGTCGACTCATGAACAGAAATGTTAGTCAGCTCCAGAGGCATTGTTCACATCAGCAGATTCTTCATGGGAACAACTCAAAATCAGTACAG
The DNA here is from genome assembly GCA_016785225.1 of Psettodes erumei. NCBI lineage: Eukaryota > Metazoa > Chordata > Actinopteri > Pleuronectiformes > Psettodidae > Psettodes > Psettodes erumei. The sequence continues at coordinate 101,379 of JAFBJZ010000902.1, read as the reverse complement.
TTTTATTTTAGGAAATAAAGTAGCTCAAACCCACATCTCCAATCTAGTTTCACTGATGTTTGCTGACTCCTGAGGCCATTTAGCTTTTATTGATGTCATTAGCAATATGGGTGAGAAAACTTTTTTTCAACCTACACTTTGAATGTTTTGATTATTAGTACATCACAAGTGCATCCCACAGAGGTAAGATGAAGGCAGTTAAGTAGGACAACCTCATTCAAAGTCAAAGTGGTACATGTAAAACAGAAATTACGACAAATAACTTAACAGTAAGTTCTGTGGTTCACTTTATTTGTCTAAACAGGGATTTTAGGATATTTTTTAAAGCAACATTAACCTAGCATCATAATGACTGTTTGTCCTAGGACACTAGACAATGCCTCCTCAAAAGGGCAGAGTAACATCTGGTCAAAGATTGTACTCAACATCCTGCCATGAATTTCTCATCTGAGTGCTTGAGTTATGAGACTTTAATAACAGTATATTTTGCCTGTGTGTGTGTGTGTGTGTTTGTGTGTGCAGGTCTCTATCGGGTCGTATAGTGGGGGGTGTGTGGTGGTTTTTCACTCTGATCATCATCTCATCATACACTGCCAACCTGGCTGCCTTTCTGACAGTGGAGAGGATGGTTTCTCCCATCGAGAGTGCTGAGGACCTGGCTAAACAAACAGAGATTGCATATGGAACCCTGGACTCTGGATCCACCAAGGAGTTCTTCAGGGTAAGGACTTCTTTAAGGCTACACAGATAGAAGTGCTTGCATGTTAGCAGCAATGCAACCCACAGTTTCAAATGATAGCAGGACATATAAGCAGGAGATGAAAGAATGGTCAAGCCAAAATATTGTAAAAATGTAAAATTCAGATGGCTTTGGCAAAGCTTAATGGATTCTTCAGTTTGCTAATAGCATTAAATAAGGCAATCTCAAGGTTTTTTTTAATGCTTTCCTTATGATTTTTTACAAAATGATAAAGTAAAATAAAAACATCATCTAAATTCCTGCTACTTACCTATAAAAGAACAAAAGAACAGTAACTCCTAAGAGCAGCACTCCTGCTCTTATTGTTTCTGAAGGCCAATTTACACCAAAGATTTACAACAAGATGAGATCATTTGAGAACATTGCAGAGGGGAACCACAGCAGTGTAAACTGGCCTGCCCTGTCTGATATCAGCAGATGGCATCCGAGATTCCACTGTTCAGTCACAGTTTTAGAACAGTAGGCACTTCCTGTTTTCAACACCCAGTCAACTCCTACAAAAATCAGGTCAGATACAAATGCTCAACTGGTGGAGATGATGGAGATTTGGAAAAAGGTAAGAGGTTCAACTGATAAGTTTGTTTGAGGAAGAGCTGTGTCTGTTTTTTTCCTTCCTTAGGATGTGCAGTGCAACAAGCACCGCTTATCACCATTTCATTAATCCCATTTGAATGGGAAGTAGTTTGGGTTATGTCATGATGCTATAGGTGTCCTGCAAACTCACCTCATACAGATGATCACCTCAGGTCAATCCATGGCAGAAAGGCCTCATCAGCTGCAAGCATAAAGGGGCATGGAATTGAAAGTAGAAGAAGGAGCCTGACAGATGCATTAATGTAAAAAAGTCTGTTTTATAAGGACATGCATTCCCCATGTTCATTAAGCCTCAATGGAATGCAATTGTGGACAAGAAAACTGCACAGCATACCTTGAAGTACCCTGTGGTAGTATATTATTTGTGTCCATCTCTTTTTCTCAGCGCTCTAAAATCGCCTTGTTTGATAAGATGTGGCAGTACATGAACTCGGCAGAACCTTCCGTCTTCGTCAAGAAAACATCCGAAGGCGTCCTGCGCGTCAGGAAGTCCAAAGGGAAGTATGCCTACCTGCTGGAGTCCACCATGAACGAGTACATCGAGCAGAGGAAGCCCTGTGACACAATGAAAGTGGGAGGAAACCTGGACTCCAAAGGCTATGGCATCGCCACCCCCAAAGGATCCCCATTAAGGTGGGTGGATCAGTATAACAATGCTAGCCAACCTGCACTGCCATGTACCATTCACGCTACTAACCTGCTGCCTAGCATACTGTTCCTCTCCCCATTCACAGCTCATTCCTCTACACTCAAAACTCTGAAAGCGCAATACACACGACTGCTTTATCCTTTCCACTCACAGTGGTGAGGGGATTCAGAATTTCTCACCCTCAGTGTTCTGAAGCACTGATAAAAAAAACAAAACACTGGCTGACCAACTGCTGTAGTAGCCAGGTGGTAATTAGCCAGTGTTTGAGCTGTGGCTGCGGTCATGTGCAGCCTTGTTTAGGAAAACATCCCACAATGGGGGAGCGACGTAGTCTGGTCCCAAGCCTTAGTGCCAATTGGGTGTTGCAGTATGCGAGTGTGATGAATGGGGCATGGCGGCTTACTCGTTGTTATAATAATCCACCTACCCTGATGACATCATCTCAGTGGTTTGTATTTTTACCATGGCTACCACCTCTGACCAATGGCTAGCGGTGGTTGCCGTGAAAACTTGGGGGAGGGCTGTTTAAGGCTGAGATTTCAGGTCTTAAAGAAATCCTTCATCACAATCAATCATCTAATGATGGGTTAAATTGGGTGTCTTTTACAACCTGGAGAAGTGACACAGTGAACATTGTAAAATAGTGTCAGCCACCCTCTGGATTCATTTCCATCAAAGTGAGCCCATATTCTTTCTAGTGAGGAGAATTTGGTTGTGGGTTTTTACAACTGTTATGATGAGCTGGCTCTTCAAGACCTGGATCTAGGGACTGTTATTCAAGAGTTTATGACCTATAAGCATTTGTGTGTATGTGTATATATGTGTGTGTATGTCTATGTACATATGTATTGTTTTCCATTAGAAATTTACTGATTCCTGTCAAAGAAAAAATTAAGGCAAAATTAATTCCTATATTATAGGTACATTTAATACGGATACAATTTTAGATTTCAACAAATCCCTGAGAACTTCCTGTTCTATTCCACTTTGACTGCAATAATATAACCCAGATTCAAACCAGTGGACCCATAAGCATCAGCACATGCTTGATATCTTCCCTGGTGTTGCTGTACCAGGCCTGTATACAGTTAGTTTGTCATCTCAAGGCCAGGTGTCAACATTGCACTACGAAAAAAAAAAAGCAGTACGGCCTCTTTGTTTGGCTTGTACATGTCTAGAATGTCCCAAACTCTTACAGCCATCATCACACTTCATTTTCTTGATGTTAATAATTATAGGTGTGTGTGTGTGTATGTTGTGAGCTGCATGCTAGTCACTGTGTTTCTCACTTTTGTGTCTTTTCAGCACATTGCAGGTGGCTGTATGGTTCTGTCTGCCCAGCCTTCTCTCTCTCTCCTGGGTCTCTGTGTTGGTGTCTCTGTCAGGACTTAACTCTCTTCTGCAGGATGTTTGACCAGTATTTGTCAGATTTAAACTTACAGCTGCATTAAGCGATTTTTTAACGCAAGAGGGCAGCAGTAACTCATTTAATGGGCCTTACACTACTATATTCTAGTTTATTGACTTAACAAGTTTCGAGAAGATCTATTATCTCTAACAGATCAACCTGAACAGCCCAACGGAGCCCTCTTTAATAAACAATAATAAGGCACTGGGATAAGTATGTATTTTTGCAGACCACAGCCAGCTCCAAACAGTTGGAGCAGCTAGTTATGGTGTCTTTATCTACATATTTTATTATATTTAATAATGAGATGTATTTCAGAATGGAACAGAAATGTGGACAGGTTTTATTTACTGGAGAGACTAAAATCAGGTCCTTCAAATGTAACAGGATCTCTCAAAAGTGGGCAAGGTTATTGGGCTGAAGAGAAATATAGAGCTTTGTCTTTTTTTTGTTTGTTTTGTATTCTGCTTTGCTTTGTTTGGTTTAGTTTAGTTTAGATTTGTATTTGTATTGCTTCTTTTGTTTTGTTTTGTTTTGTTACTACGGTTGTAGTGGAGTTAGGAGTCAGTGAGAGCATTTGGAATGGACTCAGAACCAAAGCAATGAGTTTAGAGAACTTGACAAAGCTACAGAGGTGGGTGTTGACTCTCAGTAGCACTGACAACCTTCAGTTTTAATATTAAAAAATGTCGCTTAATGGAGCTTTAGGTTTTAAACACTTGATCAACTATATGACTGCTGTTGTTGAACTATACCATGTTAGAACCAGAGACATATTTTTCAATTTCCACAGTGATCGGTCTGGAAAATTCTTGAAATTCTATTAAAAACAGAAAATATTGCTTGAATTATTTATTATTCATCGAATAATAAATAATAGTATTATGATTCATTGAAGACCTGCAAACACGATCTTCCACTTTTCCCATGTCTCTGCTCCTAGCATGATCTTACTGTTCCTATTTAATGTTGCTTTTTTCCTTATGTTGCCACTATTGTGGTTCAATGTGGATAATTAATGTTATATATAATGGTATATATGGAAGTGGTGGGTTCAGTAGAAAAAAAACAGAAGATTGAAGTGCTCACTTCAGACACTCTATATTCAGATTATGAAACCAAAATGTAGAAATAATTATTCAGTTAGTGAGCTGCACATATTATATTATACATGCAGCTAATCAAATCTGTGGTGAACTGAGCCCAGGCCTGGTTATCAGTAACATTTTATACAACATAAAATGATAGTTTATCTTAAATGTCTTAAAATATTAGTCTTCATTAATCTTTACATCATACACAAGGTTTGCTATTGACAGGCTTGCTTAATGTACATTATTCATGACATACCACCCACCATTAGCACCGATTTCACCGCCTTTTTTTTTTTTTACTGCCATTACATGATTATTATGTAAAAAGCTCTTCCTGCTGGGTCAAGGCTCTTTAAATGATGAAAAAAAAATTGTGACGTGAGAGGAATGCCCATGAAAACAAACCACTGGGCTGGTTGCACAAAGATACAGTATACTATCAGACTTGTATACAGGTTTAGGTCAGGCTTAGATGTAGTGAGACATAATGAAGACATTCTCACCTGTGGCATGATTGCATGAAGTCATCCAAAGCTCTTGATCTCAGTGGGAGATATTGACCACTCCCAGATTGCATGAGATGTCTCAAAGCTAAAAAGGATGTTGAGCAGGCAAAGAATTGTTATGCTTCCAGCACTGCATGTGCCATAAGTCTGCAATATGTGCATCTAAATGAATTGCACATATCCTGTGCCGACACTCCTCTAAAAGGGACAGACAAAGTGGCCATGCTTTATGGTGTAATGGGCCTCCACGATCCAGTGGGGAAGCCTATGGCTTGACTTTATATAGGGTTGCTCCAGGACGTAAACATGTACAGCTTTTTGGAATTCTGCTGTCATGCTCACAGGCATGTGCAGAGCCCACTTTTCTTTTTCTTTAAACTCTTTGGCTCTTGCCAGGGATGGTGGCCATAGGAGGCAGACTCAAAAGAAAGGAGTCCAGTCTGGATTTTGCCACACAACACTCATCACTGCATTTTAGCCTGTTTTTGAATAGAGCTAGCATTCATTGTTTCACCTAAGATAACTGAAAACTGTAAGAATCAGGTCACCATAACACAATGGCTGAACTCCAGGTAGTCAGCTCAGCTAAATGAACAGAAGAAGACTCATTGAAACAGATTAGCCTGAGATCATAAAACAGCACAAGCACAAGTGACACCACTACGCAAACACAGGGTATATAGTCCTTACTCAGTTGTCATTTAAACAGGTATCCAAGATTGCATGGATAAGCTGAGGGAGTTTAGTGAAAACAGCAAGAGTGACTTTGGAAGAGATGGTTTATCACAGTTATATGAAGGGGGTTGACGACCCCCCCCCCCACCCCCCCCCCATGTTATGAATGGTCTATCACCAACAGAAGTGGTATCATTGGAGTTTTAAGGCAATGTATACTGAAAGCACTGGTTGAAATTAGAAAAAGAACCCTTTATTTCATTTTATGATAGTAGAATTGTGACAGTATAAGAAAATTAATATAAACTCAAAATGAATCTCAGATTGGTAAAAGTAAGGTCCATTCCCTTTAGGATTAAGACTATATTACATAACCCAATCCAATAAAAAAAGATGTTTGAAAATGTGCAAGAAATTAGCAGGAAATTAGGGAATAAAGTACAGTCTTTGCCTCATCTTTAGGCATATGTTTTCTGTTTTAAGCTTATCCCCACAAAGTGGCTTAGCATATACTTGTATGAGCACCATTCAGTCACTAACTTTGTGCAATCAGCCCGCTAAATTAGTTACCAGTTTAGTTTGATGAAAACATACAAGAATTTTAAGAATTCAAACCAAATGTAGTTTGTAGCTGTAGGATGCCTTGCTGCCACCTGCCAGAATACTAGGACTGAAAGCCCTGAAACAGAACTATTAAGGAGATCATCATGTTATTGTTAGAAAGATTTTGATGACTGGTATTGAGAGAAGACAGCCAGATCCTTTCATATCACATACCAATCAACTTTTCTCCAATTTATTTTCCCTTACATTAATTTAACAAAGTATTAATATTAACCTAATTTCTGCGCAGCAAAACCATAACCATAACCATAATAATTTCACTTAAAGGAAAACTAGCCCTTTTTAAAACTTGGTTGTTTATTTTGTTGCTTGGTCATCCATTCTAACAGACATGATCACAGTGCAACATGGTGATGTCTGTAAAATTAGAAACAAGTGGTCAGACCTGATTTATCTCAGGCCCTGTTCATACTTGGCATCAACATGCGTATTTGGTGATCAGATAACAAGTGAACAGGTCCGAGTATGTCAGTTCACACCTGGTCTTAAACTGTGTCTCCACGTGTCTCTAATGAACACTTTTCATTGGATTTCATGTCACCACTCTAAACACATACACCAATTCTAATTATTCAGACTTCCTATGCCTGTTCTGCCAGAAATTAAAAGATTAAGTTAAAGAAATCAAAACAATCCGGAATGACGTTGGCTTTGTTCTGGAAAAGCACATTGCCTAAGATGTTGGATGCACTGTTAATATATCTCCATAGGCTTTCCTAAATTTTCCATGTTGTAGAGATTTAGACTTGATGAATTTTTGTGAATGAGTGTGATCAGCTAATGCAGAGGACGCCAGCTGAGTAGATGGTCCTATGGCCATATGAAGCTCAGATCAGCTCCAAATATGGTCTGAGCAGTTGGATCTCAATGCATCTTGGGTGTATTATTGTGATCGGATCACCCAAGATGCATGTTAATACCAGCTGTGAACAGGGCCTCATTGTACATGCCGAAGGTGTTTCCTTTCAGTCGGCTTGTTTACAACCTGTCTGATTATCTGACCACTTGTTGTTGTTGCCCTATTGGACCCATGTTTTGGTGTTGTCACCAGATTCTGGATTCCAACAGCTTAGTTACTTTTGTGTATCAGCAGTAGAGCTTGTAGCCAGTGCTGCAGGAATGAAGGGAAGGGAAGGGAAACAGTTTCTCACACATAACAACAGATTGACCAGACAACAGCAAAGTTTTATTTTGGCCTTTTGGCAAGTAACATAAGACATTGTGAGATATAATTACTGGCAACATTTAACATTAAATATAACATTTAACATAGCAAGAAATGGTCATTGCCAGCTAACAATGACAAGCTGATATGTGGATGTTTTGTGTCGAACTCTCTACTTATAAAAAGAGTGAGAGAGAAATGATTTGATGAGAGATTTGTAATATATCATCTGGCTAACATAACCCAACCATAATCTATGCTTATATAAGGAAATATCAAGTGATCTGACTTAAACATGTTGCTCAACATTCTTAAATCTGTGGTTATTCAGCAGGTGGAGCATAGCTGCTAAGACATGTTAAAGCAATTTCTATCCAATAGTGTGCTGCTAAGAAAGGGGAGCATTCCAGCTGTTTGTATTCTGTTTTTGTTCAGGACTTAGAGTTCATGTTGCTAACATACATGCCAGCAGGGAGACTGACATGACAACTGAACTGCTAACAGCCACTGTGTTCATGTAGAAATGCGGTGAACCTGGCGGTGTTAAAGTTGAACGAGCAGGGGCTGCTGGACAAACTGAAAAACAAGTGGTGGTATGACAAGGGAGAATGCGGCAGCGGAGGAGGGGAGAGCAAGGTTAATACACACACACACATATACACACTGAAACACACAAACATGAAGATAACACTGGGTTATCACGTGTAAAAAAAAAATCAAAAGAAGCAGGACAGTTACAATGCCACATGTGAACCCTAAAGCTAGGATTGATAGCAGTGTCAAGCTGTAGCCTTTCACATTGATATAGAAGTAAACTAATGTTCATATATACAGTTGATATTAGAATTAGCAGTTGCTGATAAGCACCACCAACACGGAGCATTGTAATCTGTGCTGCTTCTTCCACCGATGTGTTGCACCCTGTTTGGTTGAGGTCAGGGTTAGGGCAGGCTTCAGGGGCAAGGCCAGGGTCAGGTGACCTCATACCAGATGGCAGCAACAGTGCAAGAGAAGGGCTGTTGATAAAGAGTCTGTGCAACCTGGCCAAACTCTGTTTATCTATGGCTCTGGCCTGGAGGAGTGCTGCTGCTGACAAAGCAGAAAGGCTTTTCAATGCAGCACCTCTCATTCTCTGTCTCAGGGGCCGAAGAGAGCAGCCCTCACAACACAAGAAGCGTTGTTTTCAACAGCTTTGTCAGACTATAAGGTCTAAGCAGGGTCTCTAATCATCTTTTCAGCAAAGCATTATACCATTTAACTTAGGACACTGGATGGAGAGAGAACATAACGATTTCATTGTATACTCCATCCTGCAAAATTAAGTTTTCACACATTTCAGTATGGTTTTAAAGAGAAATTATTGTGTATTGTATTTTAATAAACACAAGTGGGCCCTCTTTTGGTTGCTTGACCAGAGTGTGAGAACCGCTGCCCTAATAATAACATAAGATAACATTGATAATGATGTTATTTATGTTATTCCCATTGAAGAGTGCCAGTAAACCTTGCCGTATTGAAACTGAATGAGCAAGGGACCCTAGACAAGATGAAAAACAAGTGGTGGTACGATAAAGGAGAGTGTGGCTTCAAGGACTCCACCAATAAGGTTAGTCGTATATGTCTGTGAATCAATCCAACACACTGTCTGTTCACACATGTAACATCAGGATTATGGTAGTTCTGTATGTCTGTACGTTTAAAGCTGAAAACAACCCAAACGTGCACAGTATAGTACAGGTTAGTTACAGCTGTAAGTAATGCCAATGACACCCCCTGGTTGAAGAGCAGAGGTTCAACTGTCAAGCTGTAAGTATAAGATGATAAGAAAAAATCAAGTGGTGTCCTGAAAACAGAGTAGAGCTTCTTAAGATAAATTCAAAGTCATGGTTTATTAGCTTTTCTGTTTGTTTTAACACAAGCTGAAACTGTCTGTCTATCCATCTGTCTGTCTGTTTGTCCTAAACACTGTTGAGACACTATAGAGGTTAGAGGTGGAAATGTAGATTTATTTACAATAGTCACACAAAAGTTACAATGAGATGCATGATTTGCCACCGACACAAGTCAAGTGAGGGTTGTTTTTTGTTGGTTTTTTTTAACGAGGCTCATATGCCAAAGTTTTATTTGTTTTTGACCTGCTTCTTCTGTTGTTGTTCTGTTTCATTTTCTAATACTCATTTTGGCCACAAGAGACTGAAGTGCAACACTAACCCAGCCTAAACGGGTTCTTTCCAGTTCCTCCAGTTTTAACATCTCCATGTACCCTAAACATAACGTCATATATTGTGTGAGAGAAGTTGGAACATGTAACATTACTGTGCTGTCTTTCATTTGGCCTCAAATGTATTTAAATCTGCAAAGACTGTCTGCCAGGGAGGCTATAAGAAGTAATAAGTATAAGGAGGGGCAGAGTTTGCATGCAAAACAAGTTGGATGAATGGGTCAAACACAGGACTTTGACCCAGGAGACTTGGATTTGAATCCTGTTTCGTTTTTAAGTTATTTTCAGCTTTTTTTCCATTTTTATTTTAAATCCTTCTGCCAGAAAGTGGCCAGAGCAGTGGTGCACTTCAGCCTCCTTCCTCAATTATTTTACTTGCCTTTCAGGGCAGGTGAAAAGAAAAAAAAATTAAAAAAGAATTAATTAGGAAAAGGATTCTAGAAAGAATAGATGAATTAATCAATAAATAAAATTTCACTTAGCCTATAGCCAGCCCCCTTGAGCATCAGAGTGCTTATCTGCTTGCTTTTCATCAATGCTTTAGCATACACACTAGCTACCATGTGTATCCTGCAGAGACTGCCAGCTGGATGTAAACAATGCAAGTTCCTAAAAAATGGGCTTGGCAGATACTTCATTAAGAAGAAAACACAGTGGGCCTCATGCAAGAACCAAACAGATTTGCAAGCAGATTCATTCTTAAATCGTAGGTACAAGCAATTCAGTATCATCTGTGGCATTCACTGGTTTCCTCGTTCTTAGAGTTTGCTCTGAGGCATCGAAGAAACGATTGGTCCAACCTGTTCTTCTGCTAATCATATTATCATCACAATGGCCTGCCATGTTATACAGAGGATTTATACATTTTTGCATTTTTTTACATACATCATCACAGCAGCTTATTCAAGGTTTTTCACTTGTATATGGTATCAATAATTGTAGGCCATTGATGGACTCTCATGTTAGTCATGGACCGCTTTGCTTAAGAATGACTTTTTTTACACATCTAACAAGCAAAAATAAGCCTCACAGAAAAAATATAAGCCAACATTTTTTTTTAAAAAGTTCTTTCATGAGGCCTTATGTGTTTATCCATGACCCACTTGAAAGATGTTAAATGCAAGCAGAACTGTGTTGGCTGAAGGCCTCAATATGCTTTAAGAGAACTATGTCATCAGACATACAGTATTTGTTGACCATATCTAAATGCAAAAGTGTTTCTCCCTGTCTTTAATGGGGTATTGCTCATTTCAAATTTAATATGACCAAGCAAAGAACCTGAACAAAAAATATGTAACTGTCCAAATATGTAAAAATGTGTGTAGAGAAATAGATGGTAATCTGTCAGTTATCAAGGTTAACTGTTAACATAAGAACACTCAACTAACGCCATTTTTCTCTGGGTGGCTGTCCACTTTTTTGCCTTGTGATTGTGTGTGTGTGTGTGTGTGTGTGTGTGTGCGTGTGTGTGTGCATGCACTAGGAGAAGACCAGCGCTCTGTCTCTTAGTAACGTAGCAGGGGTTTTCTACATCCTGGTTGGAGGTCTGGGTCTGGCCATGATGGTAGCGCTGGTTGAGTTCTGCTACAAGAGTCGCGCTGAGGCCAAAAAAATGAAGGTACCAATTTCACTTTTAATCCATTTTCTATTGTAAATATAATTAGCATAATGGTGTAATTGGTATTAAATCTCTGGCATGTTCCTAATAAAAATTTCATCAGAATCAGAATTTGTCTATTGAGAAAAGTTGAGGATAAATAAACATATCCCATCAAGTAAGAAAACCAGAGAATCAAAATCCTGTGTGTCCTATGTGATGTGTACTGTTGTACTATTTCCATATGTGTGAAATTCATCCCATCTGACTGGATGTTCAATAATTTGTGCCATTTTGTCCAAGATACCCTACATGCACACACAGAGTCAACGAGACCCTTCTCAATACATGTTATCTGTATTTGTGTCCTTGTGGACTTGTGACACCTTATCAGTGATAAACCCAAGTACAATTCAAGCAAAGTAGTGTCAGCTACTCCACATGCAGATCAACTGTGACTACCCTCTGATGTGACCAATGCAATAACTGGAATCATTCTGAAATCCCCCTCCCAACAGTGGCAGATGAAGACCTTGGTCTTCATGGACACAACATGGCATGGGCACAAAAAGTACTTGGTTAGGTTTAGGAAAATATCATGCTTTGAACCATACTTCCTTTAGCTTGCAGGATATCCATTTTCACGGTTACAGTAATAAAAAACATGGTTAAGGTGGTGGAAGGATTGGGTTTGACACAAGAAATGTGGAAGTCCTGTGTTTTGCTAAACCATGCAGCCACCCCTCCCTCCTCCCATTGATGACTTCCCACTTTGTAGTACATCACCTAACCTTCTCCCTTGCTCTTGTCATAACTACTCCACCCGCCAGTGATCACATAACCATAAGATGTAACTATGAGTTGTAATAAGCCTGACCTTTGGAGTCATTTTTTTGTTTTAATCTGGGTGCTGACCTTGGGGTTACCAAGTATCCCACAATGCATTCTGCACCAACCAGCTGTAGTGATTTTAAGATGGACCAAATAATGTAACAACTTTCACTCTAGGGCTGTTATTATGATTCAATTTTGACAGGTTTGAATGTTTTTAATTGCATGAATGTTTTTTAAAATGTGAAGATCTGCAGTCAAATGTTCATTATCATCCCAGGGAAGGCAGACTTGTCCAGCTCTGATACAGCATTTTAATACATAATTCTTCTAGGAAGATACATTTTGGTCTCTGAGATGATAAATAATGATTCTGCCACATTAGTTTGTTTGCAGGAAAGGTTAATTTGTTCATGTCTTTATTGGACAGTACAACACAGCTGCCTCTGTGGACTTTGGTCCTTATGTACAAATTTCAGACATTTAAATAAAAAAAACAGTCAATACATATATATATATATACATATAAATGAAAATGAACAGAGTCAGTGTCAACTTAATTAGTTTAGGTTTTTTCATACACATTTAGGTCAAGCTTTCTTGTGGGAAAGTAATGCAGATTTTTTTTCTTTCAGTTACATTGTTGAAATGTGCTCTAGTCCTGAAGAGTTTCAACTCCTGAGTAGAACTCCCAAGTGTGCAAGCCCAAGCTTGGTGCAGTTAAGGTTAGGATGGATTTACATCCTGGCAGTGTGTCCTCCAATAGGGCTTCCCATTGCAAACTGGTTCAGACCAAAATACATTAAATCAGGGGAACTCACTGTTGAGCCCCTCATAGCTAGGACTGTGTCAATGGGGCCCCAATAGGGCTCAAAAACACCCAAAACGCCCAAAAAAGTTACACTGGAGCCACCTATAAAGGGAAAACACTTTATGTTGTGCTGTCACTCAGGTGGAAGGCAAAGGTGCAGACCATGGGTGATAAATGCTGGCCCCATAGGACATGGTATCTGGCAAACAAGAATTAAATTTTTTGGTAACATTTCAAGACAAGACATTGTACTCATTATCTTTGTCACGGTGTAATCATCATCTTTTTCTCTTTTATTTCCAACATGACATCTGTGTGTATTTTGCGCTATTTGTTGTATAAAAAAAAAAAAAAAAGTCTGAGATTTGACCACATGTCATGCCTAGACAGACCTTGGAAGGCCATTCTCTCTCTCTCTCACTCACTATAAATCAGCTTTTTGCAGTTTGCACTATCAATTCTTCTCTCTGTAACATTCACACAGCTAAAGAGTCATAATTGTTCCATCAGCACAATAAGTAGTAACGATGATTTTATTTTTGTTACAAAGGTGGCAGCCAACACCTTGTCGTCCCCCCAGCACACAGGGAACTACACACACACTCTGTCTTCTCCTCAACATGCACCCAACTTCAACCTGCTGTCCCCCAGCCACCAGCCAAACTACGCCACCTATAAAGAGGGCTACAACGTTTACGGCATTGAGAGCGTCAAGATCTAACCCGGGTAGGAGAGTGATGATTGATGGCTAAATCTTCCCTCACCTCACAGTCATAAACCATGTTTAGACGATTAACTTTGTATTGGTATTCACTGGTATTCATTCATACCGTCTAATATTAACTTTAACAACTACTGCATTCACATCATGGTGGTGCACAGCCGCCTCATTTCTACCAGTGGAATTAATATGCAAAGTAATATGCTCCATTTGCCATGATAGCCATTATAGTATAGGTAATGCCTTTTCTGGCCTGGCTCAGCTGGCCATCCATTCTTCATTATTTAAAACAGCAAGAAATAAGTCTGCCGATGCAATGACCATTATAGGCAAACATTTTGTAGAACATTTACACCAAAATAATAAAATCATAGACATTTGTCAGCCATCCTGTTTTTCTATTGGCATTACAGGTAATACCATTCAATGTTAAAACCTGTTCTACAAATCCACAAATGAATGTGTCACACCATGATTTTCCATTTGTATGAGTTCATAAATTTTCAACTCCACTGGATCTCTGAGCTAATTAACGTCACAAAAATGAAACAAAAGCAGCCATTGAGGTTTGCTGGTGTTACTGATTGATTTACAATTTAATCAGTACATGATGTGAATGCAGGAATTGTGTTATGGTAACACAGAGACCATGATATCCTCAAGAGAGTCTGGATTAACATGAATACAAGGTGTCTGGTCAAAACTGTATATGGCTGTGATGCTCCTTTCCTTTGTTGACTCATTACCCAACAGCTTGCTCACTTCCTCTATGCCTTTTTCTCACGTTCCCTTTCCTCCCGACAGCTCCCACTACCCTCTCAGCACTTTTCTGTCCTCCGCCCCCTCCTTCCTACCTCAATTCCTCTCCTCTCTTGCCCTCTTCTCATCTCCTCAATCCACTTTGCTATTCTTTCCAGCACTAATCCTCAGTGCCTTCCCTGTTTTTTCCCATTCCTGTCTTACTTTCTAGCCAATCATCCTCTTTAATGGACTGACTCATTTGCCAATCACTACCATCTGTCTTAATGCCAACTTTTCATTACGCAGCCCCATAATTCCATTTAAAAGATGGAGTGGTTTGGACTGGTAGCATCATCAAACACTGGGAAAATTTAAATACTACTGTTATCTCTCAGTTGATTTACTTGGTACAAAACATGCAGTATGGGATATCACACCTGGACTGTTGGCACCGCTATTAATGCTGAAAATGCAGATGACCTGTGGTTGTATATTTGAGACCCAATCTCCTCATCTGTATTTCAGGCACGACAGTCATTGCTCGGCTCTTAATCTCTCCTCCTTGCTAAGAACAACTAACCCCGCAGATTTATCTAGCTAAATCTACGTAGTTAGCTCATTGTTCTACATTTTCAGGAACAGTAGTTCTAAATCTCTGACTTGGTTGTTCACTTTAATGCTTACAGAACTACCATGAATATGTGCTAATGCTTGACAGAAAAGGAAAAAGTCTGGAAAGAGTGTTGTTTTTCATTGCAAAAGCATAAAGTAAAGTGCAAAAGTATTTCCTGAGAATTAGCTCCATAATTATCTCCAGAGCTCTGCATCATTTCTCTTGTCTTTGACATGCGTGATCTGTTGAAGGATAAACAAGAGATTTCCCCTGTTAGTTTCCCTCTATGTAGGACAGAGATGGTACATCCTCTTTCTCCGCTGTATTGTGAAGTAGGGGGAACTGGCACTGGAGGGAAATTCAAGACTACCAGCCTGTGCTATGGTGCTTGGTTATGGTATGGCTAGTATTTCGATTTAGTAGATGGAGCTGACAGGGTGGGTTTGGTCAGTTTGCTGACTATGGAGTTATTTTTAGCTTCTCTGGAACCTTCCCAAGACTGGTTTTGGAAATGCAGCAAGAAAAAAAGACAGCTTCAGGCCCTTAGTTCTGTTCCCTTGCTACAGACTTGAGCAGTGATGTGTCTAAAGAGCCCTCAGTGAGTTTGCTGAAGATCGGGATCACCACTGACTAACTAATGTACATCCCCTTTCCAGGTCTCCTGAGCATAATTTTCTCTCTCAGGTATTGACACAAAGGGCTGTTAATGTTTGACAATACCTGTTAATTTCCCAGTAGTGCCTTCAGTTGATAAACAGTGCTTTTTGTGCTGAGAACACAGCAAGTTGAATAAATAAAATAAATCATAGGTTATCAAATGTATTGCCATTCACTTTTTGTTCACCAGAGGGCAGCAGCCTTCCTCCCAACAGTACTGCAGGTCAGTTGGCTCGCCATTGCTTCCTGGAGTGATGGCTCAGCATGTGCAGAGACAACATTTCAATGGGTTTTTGGTTATGACAACAGCATTTGTCTCAGCTGTGTCAATAACTCAGTGATCGGGGACACGTCTAAGAGAGACAGAAATAATGAGTGGTTCTCCCTTCAAAGGGGGTCAAAGGTTGCTAAAGCTGAAACTTTGTCCCATTTTAGAGCTGTTTCTCTTGTGAGAGTGTAGGTAACACTTTTTCATGGTCGCTCAGATGTGTGATCACTTTGACAAGGCATTAGTTTTATATAATGATATAGTTTACATCCCTCTGCCTGCCTCTTTCTGCATCTGAGGAGCAGGGAAGGTTGCATACTTTGTGTGCCATGCAAGTGTTACACACCTATACATACTGCCATCAAAGTCTGCATTTGTGTGAACATGTTTTCGTTTGTGTTGCCAGTGCAGCCCTTTGAAGCAGTTACTTTGCCTGGCTTGTACAACATCATGGGAGTCACTTAACTGCATATGAGTAACATTTGCCAGTTGTTCTTAGTTGAGTTTTGTTTTGCCTTTTAGATGAAATAGTTTGCCTCCAGACCAGTGGCTGCTCTGCAGGGCTGATATATACAGTGTGTCTGTGTTAACGTATATATGTGTTGTAATGCATAAATCAACTGAAAAGGAATGAAGTAATGAGTACATCTGTTTCCTGAAGGACAGGAATGAGGTACACTACCATACTGTTTCCTATCCCAGCTAGGCTTGAAGAAAAGTGGTTATCTGAGAATTCAAATGTGAAGGTTGGAGCCTAACAAGTGTTGCCTCATGTACTCACTGAGCACTTTTTTAGGGACACCATACCACCATAATACTGGATAGGTCTTCATTTGCTCTCAAAACAGCCTTAATTCTTTGCGGCATGGATTCCACAGACAATGGAAACTTTCCTTCTAAGTTCTGCTCCATGTTGACATGATGCATGCATCACATCATTTCAGCAGATTTATCAGCTGCACATTTCTGCTGCCAATCTCCTGTTCTACTGCAACCAGAAGGTGTTCTATTGCATTCTATTGAACTCATGACTGGGGAGGCCAGTGAAGTACACTCAAATCAATGTCATGTTCATGAAACCACTGTGGCCCCAAGGCAAGCCTATAGAAAAACTTTTCTACACCATTAGATAACCACCACCAGCCTGGATTGTTGACACAAGGCACGTTGGTCCATCAGTTGATGCTGTTGATGCCAAATTCTAACACTATCTTTCCAGTTTTGCTGAGCCTGTGCCCATCCGATTTCTGTTCCCAGCTGATAGGAATGGAACTTACATCCTATAGTTACATTATACTACTGAGAAAAACCTGCTGATATCCAAGTTTTTCATAATGTTTCTCATTTTGTCCATAAAGGGCATTCGCCTCTACCTCAACTGTTGTTTAATCAGCCTGTGTAAAATCCACAGTAATGTTACTGTAAACCAGCAAGAGGTTGTGTGTTGCAAAGAATGGAGATACATATCCAAAGACTGCTCCTAAAACCTTAATAATATCAATCTTAATTGAACTGATTGATATCTTAATCCAGAATAAGGCAAAATTCAGACTGTCCAAACGAAAGACACTGTTTATATAACCCAAATCTTGTTTGGAGTAATTGTGGAATATTAGTTTGCATGTACATGTACTGAATGAGTTCACATTGTTTCCCTATTCTGATATTTGATGTTAATAATAACAAGAATAACCTCATTACCTGACCTGAATGTGCATTATTTCATGCATTGCACTGCTGCCATGTGACTGGCTGATCAGATAATTGCATGAATAAGCAAGTATTTTGGTGTTCCCAATAAAGTGCTCAGTGAGTGCATGGCACCACAGGTACTTAGTCAGTCATAACATTTTATTCCTAAATGCAACAAAAGTTCAACACAAGAAGCTGTAACACAACTGGTTTCCATATGAATAGATCTTTAACAAGGACGTTTCTTGCCTCCGAGCCACTTTTGATTATACTGTACCATACAAATACAATCAATGCATTACTTTTACACACATTCTCCATTCATTCATTAGTTAATGCTAGAACATGTATTCAATTGCTAAATAATTATTTTCCTTTCTTTATTTTCTCTCCTCCTCTTTCTTTCTTTCTTTCACTTCCTCTCTCCCCCTTAACATATATGTACGTTATATACTATATGGCTTAAAGTCAAATACCCGATATTAGCACATTGCAAAGATCTGCAAAAGGAATGGGTGATGTAGACATCTATCATGGTGTATTTAACTTTATTTTGGGGAAAAAACAATATATATTGAGCTAATTTAAACTTTTTAGACAATGTGAATGTATGAAATAACTGGACAGGAATATTAATGTTTCTCTAATCCACTGAATTGAAGTGATTAAGTTAATTGAGAAAAAGTATTTTAGGTACTGTTAGGTACCACTACTGCAAGTACAAGGATGCAAAATTATTTTAAAATTTAATGTTTCTATTAAGCACTTCTGTTCATTGACAGGCAGCATTCCCCACTATTGACCCTTGACCTTTGACCTTCACCCCTTTCAGACAGAAGATTCCCATATGATTGAGGCTGAAATGGGTTATAAGTGTCATAGCAAAGGCTATCAATGTAAAGGTGTATGGACATTGAGTTTTTCTGTCTTTGCTCACTGAGAAAAAAATTGAAGCTTGAATATGTAATGGGTCAGAGAGTAATGACTAAAACTGTGAGAATATGTGAAGAAAGATATTCGCTCAGAACCTCTTTATACCACACTGCGGTCCAGACATGGAAAGTTAAGTCTGAACTGCACAGGTTAGGAATAGTATCAGAATAAATAAGTCACTCGCCAGTGAATGTATGGTCTGAACAATATTATCATAAACTGAAATCAGCAGTGCATAGATGAATGCATTTTAGGCTTACAAAGGGAATGCAAAGACATTAGCTTGTGATTTAAAATTAAATATTCTCAAGGGTGTTCAAAATGAGTTATATTTCTGTTCTACTGTACAGTTTGATGTCAACGCTAATTTGCTAGCACTGGTTAAATCGGGCTAGTGACATAGCACAGAGATGCTACATGAATGAATATACTGTTACTTGTAAGGAAATAATTACTGCATGTAATGTAACTTCCCCTAAAACCACAAGCTGCTGTTGTTACATTTTTGCTCGACATGTCAAGCAGAAAGAATGCAAATCAGCATATTCCAAAAATAATGAAAGATTCCTTCATTAATTTTCAGTAGTAGCAGATGGTGTGAGGTGTGATGATTAAAATTATGTTAACATTTTTTTTCCTTGTGCAGATGAAATTCACAGATGCAATGCGCTCCAAAGCTCGTCTATCCATCACTGGATCGACCAGCGAGAATGGCCGTGTCCCGGTGGCTTACCTCCGTCCAGGATTACCCATGAGCCTCAGCATGACTGATCTCTCCTGACCACACCCGAGTCAGTGCCTTACAGCCAGTCAAGACACACAGTTCCTTCCCCTTTCTGAAAAAAACGGAAATGCTCGTCATCTCCTCCAGTGACAAATTACTGTTCACCGGAGCTGATCTGCCCTGATTTTCAATCTGGAGTTTTAGCCAATCATATCTCTCTGAGGACACCTGATCTCACTCTTTAACATCAAGCCCAGAAAGACTGTACAGATGTTGTCCGCGCACCACTTGGCTTTCAGGCGTCAGCAAAGACCTGCCCACATATGGAGTTAATCACTTGACCATCAACGGGTGATGACTGGTCATTTACAAATTCATGAAAAACAAGCACAGGGGACAGTTTTCTAAACAGACACGCATAATTGTTTAGTAGATTTTTTTTCCATGGAGGCTCATCTTGTATAGAAAATTAGGACAAGTGATGCTGACGTTAATTGTGATAGCAGATTATGATAATGATGTTATTATTCCTAATTGTTATCCTTATTTCTGCCTGAAAATCCCTAATTAGTAGAGACTTTTACCAGACCCAAGAAATGCATGGATTGGCGCACACACACACACACACACACACACACACACACACATGCAGTCACACAAAAATACATACCTCTATCTTTGTGAGGACACTCATTGACATAATGCATTCCCTAGCCCTCTTACCCTAACCTTAACCATCACAACTAAATGCCAAACCCCAAACCTTACCCCCAAACTGAACCAAATCCAAACTTGAACAGTAAAACCAAGTCTTAACCCTCAAACAGCACTTTGATTGTGTGTCGTATGAGGGCAGGCCAAAATGTTCTCAGTCCATAAGGTCTATAACTCAAGCAGGTCTTCACAAAGATAGAGGTACAAGTACACACACACACACAGCATAAGAACACATGCACTATACTCAGGGATGGGCACAAAAAATGTATATGTGTATTGTCAGCATGTATGTTGAAGTCCACTTGGGTATGATTTGAACAGTTATGACTTAGGTACCACCCAGCAGTAACATCAAAAATCAGAAAACCAATGTATAAGTGGATCCAAATTCTCAGGACACTGAGATTTACTGAGCTGAAAGCAACACTTAGACTGCAGAGTTTACTTTGGGACAGTTTAAATGCACAGCCTCATCGACTTTGCTTTCTATTCATGCTGGCATCTCTCTTTTCACCAAGAGCTTATATCTTTATTTCAAATTGCATTCACAACTGTATTGATGATCAGATGCTCAGCCTCTGCCACTTTCATGATTATGGTGCAAACTTTTGTGCCCTGGAAGGGGAGATCGATGTGCATCCCACAGATGATTCCAATTTTCTCTTTTAAAAATTGAAAATGCCAAATCTCTAGAATTGATTGACTCTACTCAAAGCAATACCACTGCTGCTTTTGATCCATGCTTGTAGCTGGAATCCTCTTAGAGGATGTATACTCAACAAAAACATTTAAATAAATCACTAAATTGAGGCATTAGAATCCCAGTTGGCTTCAGTGAAAATCTTCTATTCTTCTAAAGACCAGAAAAAAGATAAATGACCAACTGAAAACATCAATTGTCAGAGATAGAGTCAAAGGTTGTATCCTAATTGCCCCCATCCAGGATTAAATGTTGTCGTCATATGCACATAATTATGAATTAATGTAACATTGCTATGATGTTCATATCTACAGGAACTACTATGAGAAATACTGCCCATCCCTGTGTATAGGTCAACACACTGCAACAGTGACATAGACACAGAAATACATCCTCATCACCTATACAGTACATCATTACACATACATTTTATCTGATACACACTTCTTTGCACGCACACATGCACATAGTATTGCCATACAAGTTCAGAAGCCAACTAGACGATGTGCCAAACAGACTGAGAACCAATCAGAGCTCTCCATGCTCAGCCAATGGCAGCTGCTGATACTGAATCCTGAGCCAGTAGGGAGCTCTCACTGCTCTGGGGTGGATAAAAACTGTGAACAAAAACCTTTGTTTTAATAAATATACTGCACTGATGAAGACCACAAAGACATGGAGGATGAAGAAAGGATGAAGAGAACGCTTGCATGTCACTTTGAGTTTTTTCTTTCAGATGAACTTGTCAGCCTGAAGCTTTGCACCTGGCTGCATCTTAGTGTTTAATAATGATAGTAATAATAATAATAATATTAACAATATTAATTGCAGTATTAATGTGGTTCTTGTTATGTATAGTGTATGCTTTTAAGAACTCAAGTCTGCTATTTTCTTTCACCTGGAAGCTGTAATTTGTGCTGCTAGTTAGAAGCTAGCTGGTTAGCTGAAGAGCTTCTCTTACAATGATAAGAGATGCCCAAGACGTTATAAATGCCAGGTAAAGAGAAGCTGAAAATGTCAAGGTATCTGCTTTCATTTCTTTTCATGGATCCATATCATTTTTGCAACGACCAAATGCGGTCATTATCATGCGAGTTTCATGTTATAATCAAGTGAAAATGGTTTATCAAAGAATGGCTCCCAAACATTTCAACCACTAAGAGAAATGGAAATGATCGCTCTTCACTTCTGACTTTGCCTCTGGTATAACTTCATTTTCTATTAAACTCATCAATTTTAAGTGAAATCTTGTCAGGTGTTTTTCAACAAAGTAAGTTAAGTCTTTGATAAATAGATACTCATCAGCTAACCAAAGGTGTAGCATTACCTGCTATCTATATGTCTACATTTTTGTGTGTCTATGAATATTTTGACCTCATTAAGCCCTAGTGCCTCTTTATGGGGAGTGAAAAAGACAAGACACCTGGCCTGATTATAAAGTTTTAACACTGGCCAAAAAAACAAGGAAAAAAGCAGCTAAGAAGGCTTGTTGAGGAAACTGATGCCTGAGTGGTTAAAAAAATTCATAGATACCAGACCCATACCCAGTCATCCAAACATCAGCATGCTATGCCCCAGCCAGTTTTAAAGTCTCTGTCCCAGGCCTCCAGCAAACAGCCTCAGCTGTCTACTGCCTTCACTGCCCTGTGCCATGTCAA
This sequence comes from Psettodes erumei, assembly GCA_016785225.1. NCBI lineage: Eukaryota > Metazoa > Chordata > Actinopteri > Pleuronectiformes > Psettodidae > Psettodes > Psettodes erumei. Next base: position 79,020 of record JAFBJZ010000902.1, on the reverse strand, counting down.
TGCCCAGTCAGGTTCCCAACCAGACCCTGAGTTGGCCACAGTCCATTCCTGTGTTCTGGCAGACCCCTTCTATGTTCTGCTGTTGGGGGTCCCAGCTGTCGTTGAGTCTGGTCTGGAATTTCGGGTCCCAGCCGACATCATCTGTGTTCCAGTTTGGAGGGTCCTCCAACGTTTCCTCCTTCATCGCCAGCCTCCTGCTCAGCCTCCAGAGAGGACCTGCAGTCATCCTCTGCCTCAGCATCAGCCTTTGCAGTTGGCCCCAGCTCAACCCTCTGAGAGGGCCAATCTTTGCTTTCTCCCTGACCTCCGAAGAGGTCTTGTCTACTCCGATACTCTCTCACCCACCTGACTGGCTTCCCATGCATCCTGGTCGTTTTCCCTGACCTCTGGTCCCTGGATCCCTACTCTGAACTACCTTCCACCCACCTGGTCTGTTGTAACGTGTTGACCTTTTGAGCCTTTTGGTATCAAGTCCTTAAGGGTGGGGTACTGGTCTGCCCCCGAGGCGATTACGACTCAACAACATCATGGACTTTGTTTTGCTGTTTTTGTTTCCTGCTGTATTTTTATTGGTTGTCTCCTCCACCTTTGTTATCCTTACCTCCTTGGTGTATATATAGCCTTGGTCTTCCCCTCTGTATCTGTTGTTGCTGTTTTTGCTCCTTTTTACCAGCTGTTTTTCTGTGCTGCCATTTTGTTCCTGTTCTAGTGGATTTTTGCTCTCTGTCCTCCCAGTATTCCCTGGATTTTCAAGTTTGGACTCCCTTGGTTCATTGTGTTGTAAGTTTTTGGTTTTTGCTTTTGCTTCCATTTATTTCATCTCCATCTCTTCTACTATACTGGAAATAGGGTAGAAAAAACAGATGTTCCTATCCATTTCATATGCAGTACTTTGCAAAACTGTGAGGCCACCATTAGATTTGTTGTTTTAGCATCGCTGTAATGACCATATTTCATTATTTCCCAAACTCTTTATTAGATTACAAACACAGGAATATACATATATTAAAATATATACATGTTCAATCTCAATATACATGTACAAAAAATATTTATGCAGTATTAAACAACAGAAGATTTTCAGGAGAAAACAGCTTCTACAGTCTAAAGTGTCAAGTATTTTGTGTGAGCTCCTCTTACACTTGAACAACAGCTGAACCCTGACTTGACCAGGAATGGACTTTTTGGAAGAAACCACTTTTTCAGAAGGAAAACACTGTGAAAAGGCTCAGATGCTAAAGCTCACCAAGGCTGAAATGAAGATCAATTGAAATGCAGTACTGCAGTTATTCATTTTATTTTAATCAACTGGTCTTTTTAATTAGTTTTTATTTTGCAGAGGTGTCTGTTTCATTAGGTGTGTCAACATGTGGCACCTATGTGACTTTATATTGTAGTACACATCAGTTAATCATCAGTTAATCTTTGTCACTTCACTGTGTGTACAGTAGAGCTGTCTTGTTTGACAGGACCTCCTTTTTTTCTTGGTGTTTTCTGGTGTATTTAACTCAGATAAGTCCTGCAATTTATTTAATGAAGATTTCCATGTGTACTTTCTTCATAAATTTAATTTGACTTAGATAGGGAGAATGTAAAGTGACAGTCAGTTTTGCATTATATAGAAGGGTATACTTTGTTACATTGTCTGTTTGGACCTGTTAAGATACCTTATATATTTGACTGATTCGCTTTTTATTATGTAGGGAACAATGGCTCAGAAATGAAAATTATATGCAATTGATCGTACCAAAGATCCATATCAATGAAATATTACAGAATTTTGCTGTTTGCATTAAGATTTTCTTTATTTGATGCATACATTATTTAAAGAAATACAGTATTTGTATGGTAACCTAAAGCTAAAGATAGATCAAGAGATAGAATGCTGGAGAAGCCCAGATAGGCTGAGTGAAGAGAGAGAGCTGAGCGTTGAAACAGGGACTTCCCTGCGCCTCCATCATCTGCAGGGAGGGAAAAACACTCACACACATACACAGCCTCCCACATACACACACACACACACACACACTCACTGTGCTGAGAGCTAGCAAGGGGCTTTAAACAGCTTCACACGTAATAGAGACAAAGGGACTGTAATCTGCCACAATGGAGGAAAACATGGATGATTCGCAAAGCCAGAAAGGTAGGAAGGAAGAACAATTTGTTAATTTTTATCTTTTATCAGATGTGCCATTCTGCCATTGTTCTGTGGATCCATCTATCTTGGTATCATGGGATTCCTTTGTGCGTGTTGTGGGCAGAGATAACGTTTATGTCCTGCAGAAAACAACCGAGCATTAGAGTATATTAGTTTGTATAATCAATATCTACATTTTCTTGGAACAATTCACACAAGCTGTTTTTCTCATTGCTTTAAACAAGAATGGAAAGATAGGCTGGGAATATTAATTGTGCCATCTTCACGTCTGCTTATGGTAATACCAGGGATTATACAACCCTGTTTTGTTGTGTGCTTCGATGAATGGATCCATAACAAAGCAGACTGTTTGGGGTTAGGATGAGAGGAGCAGGCAGACACTGGAAGGTCGGTGTTGTTTTGGAGGCTGGACGAACAGATGGATGGACAGATGGATGGATGCATGGATGGATGGATGGAGGAGGTGGGAGTGGCGGGACAGGGGTCTGTGACTGTGTGTGTGTGTGTGTGTGTGGGGGCAGATAGCAGGAGGGAGTGCAGAGAAAACCTTTGAAATAAAGACTAAAAATCGGAAGGATGAGGGATAAGTGGAGCAGTGATTGATGCTTCCATTGGGATTTTCTTTGTTAGCCTCCATTGTTGATGCTTCACGCTTGTCTGAACCCCTTCTCCTCTCCTCTCTCACTCGCTCTCTGCATGTCTCCCTTTTTTTTCCTGGTGTCTGTGTCACTCCCTTCCCTTTCCCTCCATTTTCTTCATATCTCCCTATCACTAGCTGTCTCCCTTTATACATTTTTTCCTCAGCCGTTCTGACTCTGTGTATTTCAGACACAATTTTATGGGTCTGTCAGCCTGTCTGCTTTTTTCTGTCTCTCTCTCCTCCTCAACCATGTATTTTGACTCATCTCTCACCCATCTCCATCTCTCTCTGTGAGTTCTTTTCCTCCATCCATTTTTTCAAATCTTACACATCCCATACACATTTTAATATTCTTTTATATATTTATGTTTATTTGCCAGAAAGAAGGTTCATGTTTTTTTTTTTATCACATCCTTCCATCTTTTTGTTGTTGTTGTCGGCACTAAAAATGGGCGTGTCCACAATTTTCATTGCACCTTTAGTCTGAAATCAGACATAACAGGCGCTGCTTACACATATTTACAAACTCAAATGATGATCAGAGCATTTTTGAAGAAAAATAAAAGATTATTTACATGGTTCATGGTGTTATTATCATTGTATCTATGGTAACAATGTTTTGGAATTGCCTTCTGTTGTGTGATTGGCAGAGCCGTGTGTTTTTCTGGAAGGACCCTGTTTTAGCCAATCAGAGAGCTGAATGGGGAGACAGAATGATTCAAGCCATCATGATTTTTCATTCATCTTATTTAAATGTATTTTCCAGCTTTCACCCCCAACTCTTTTTATTCATCCATTCAACTAATTCCCATTCCACATCCCTGTCAGTCTTTCCAACTTCATTTGATAAATGGTACACACACAGCTGACAAAATAGAGGTGTGAGTGATGAAATATGGCAGGACAGTTGAGAAGGAAAGATTAAGGAAAATGTGACTCACTTAGACAGGGCAGAAAAATCTAGTGATGTGGGACAACTGTCAAAGACATAGACAGTTCCATATGATGTACTGTACATGGACTTAATTTTTAATAGTTGAATTAAATAACAGATAATCATAATGATAACATTTATGGGCTTCCAATTTAATAATAAATATGCCTTGAATTATCTCAAATAGTTAATTATTTAAGAAAGGGATAGTGTAACAAATTGCAGGAATAACAAATTCCCCTTGCTTTGAAAGTAAGTTAATTTTTCCCATAGACAATGTTGTGTGAGTCATAATTTTAGGGCACTCCTGTGGCTTGTATCAGCATGAAACTCACACAAGGTTAAGAACTGTGTCTTGTTTGTTAATAACAGTCAAAATGTCAGCAAGAAACATTCAGCTGACTCACTTAGTACACATCACAACAGAGGCTGAGGCTCTTGGGTATTGTAGCATTTTGATGTGTCCACCATGCCAAAACCATGGAGAAAACACATTTTCTCAGAAATCTAAGCCAAGTTAAAACAATTACTGGTGGTCATAATATAAATTTAGACTTGTTTTCATTATCCAGGAAAGTCCCATGTTTTTATGTTCAGAAACCAATTTTATTTTATTTTATATAGAACATTTTGAAATGAGAATATTATTTATGAAATGGGAGGAGGCACTGGTTTTACAGTGCCTCCTCCCATTTCATGCCTATAAAGGTTGCAAATGATCACATGACAAGTGTTACATACCAGATAACATGGATTGGACCAATTAAATAGGCAGGATATAAATCATGTAAACCAGAATGCCACTATAAAAACTGATTAGGTTGAAAAAAAAATAATTTCCTGTACAGTGCCATTAAATCATTGAAGAAGAAGAGATACAACAAGATGTCATCAAAATTACATATAGCATTTATATTTGTTTCAGATAAACAAGTAAGCAAAACTTATATATGCTGCACAAAGCCTGAGCTATTTGGGAAGATGCAGCCACAAAAATATTAGACATTAACACGTCATGACACAGTTAAGACAATTAAAATGTATTAATAATATTAATTTGTTAAAAACTATTAGGAAAAAATAATTAATGTCAGCATCTGACCAGTAAGAATAAATAAGAACCATTACAAATGAGAATAAAATAAGATTAATGATAAGACGAATTGCTGACCAGTAAAAATATTAAGGCACATCAGTTGAAACCAATTAAAGAAGTAAAAATAAATAATTGAGAACAGTAAACCAGATCATGGAGAGTTGCACTTAACAGGAAATGCTTTTAGTTTAGTTTTAGAAGATTATAGAGTTGGAGCAGACCTAATATGTTTGGATGACATGTTCAAGTGGCTTGGAGCATTGAAGCTAAAGGTGTTTTTCCCAGTCTGACCCAGGGAATAACCAGACGGGCTGTTCAAGATGACCTGAAGGGTCAAGCTAGTTCATAGTTCACAAACATGTCAGAGAGATAAGGAGGTGTCATGTCAGGCCTTAAAAAAACAACCATTCAATTAAAATCACTTCTAAAATTCAATGAAAGCCAGTGTACCAGCCTCAGCACAGACTGTATGGTGGTCATATTTTCCTGAAACTTTTGCAGCTGCATTCTGGAGTAGCAGCAGAGCAGCATTCACAATTGTCATGCTAACTGCATATAAAAGCATGGACGGAAAAAGATACTTTCCTTTGCAGTACTGCTTAAATGCTAAAATTCTGTTTTAAATATACTATTAATGTGTCTCTGGAAAGTGAAGTCGTTGTCCAGGACCATGAAAGATTTCCTGTCTCTTAGTTGTTACCCCAATAACCAGGAGTTCCATCTTGTCATTGTTTAACTGTAAATCCATCCGTGTAAATAATGTAGTTATCTTTATCCTTCATAAATTCTTCTGTTACAAAGAAATATATAGTCGGCTGACATCAGGATAAGACAAATAGTCTTTCCTAATAAATTGGTCCACATATCAAACAATACTGAGCCCAGAAGTGACCCCTGGGGAACACCACATGAGATTAAATATTTGTTGGAGCTAAGATTCCTAAGACAAAAGGCATTCAAATGTCATGATTTGAATGTCTTTTGATGATATGAACAATGTTGAATGGCACACTTAGATCTAAAGATATTAAAAGAAAAACTCACTCACTTTTTATTCTGAAGTGCTCAGCAACCTGGACAAAGGCTGTTTCTTTACTATGGTTGGGGTGAACGGTAGATTGGTAGAGTTCCTGTAAGTTGTTAACCATGCAACAATGAACAAAATGTCTTACCAACAACTTTTTCATTGATTTTGCTTATAGCAGAAGGTTAGAGATTGATTTATAGTAATAATAGATTCATATTAATGATAAGTTAAAAAGTGGTTTAACAGTTGAAGTTTTGAGTGAACTAGGGAAAATACCAGATTGCAATGAGATGTTTACAGTGGTTAAAATATCCTTTGATAAACAGTTGGAAATTATTATTATTTTTTTTTAAAAAGAGGTGGGTATGGGGTCCATAAAAGAAGTGGAGCAGTTTTAATTTGAGGCACATTACGGTCTCCTCATCACTCTGCACAGATCTGATGCAAATTTCAAACATGCATTAAAAAGTGGACACTAAGATACTCAATAACTCATTATGACAACATAAAAACTTGTTATGTAAATAAATATTTGCAAATATATTAACTATCAAAAAATTAAATATCTCATTCAGAAATTTGTGCACGCTCTTTGCTAGGGCATTCACCAATGCTTGAATTTGACTGGTGACTGCCTGAGTAGACTGAACAGATGGAGGCACAAAACTGAAAATATAAGATCCTACAATTCACACTGCATGTCAAGGAGAAAAAAACAAGCCATGAAGTTCAAGGAATTCTCTATAGACCTCCAAAATAAAAATGGGACAAGGCATAGAACAGAACAAGGATATAAAATAAGTTCTTAAACTCAGAGTTCCCATTCACAGTGGCCAGTGAAATGGAAGAAGTTTGGAATCACCAGAACTCTTCCTAGAAATGGTGCCCTGACAAAACTGAGTGACAGAGCATAAAGGGCCATGGTCAGGGAGGTGAGCAGAAACCTGAAGATGGCAGTTCATGGATGCTCCACATTCAATCTGTTGGAGCTTTGGAGGATCTGCCAAGAAGAATGTGATAACCACACGAGGTGTGCAGAGATTTACCCAAGACGACTCAAAGCTGCCAAAGTGGCTTCTACAATGAACTAAAATAAAGTTACACTAAACGTAAACTAAAATATTTTCATAAATCAGAGATTTCAGGTTTTATTGTTATTGAGTTATATTGATGGGCAAAATGGCAATTTTATCCAATTATAATTGAAGTATAATGTACAAAAAGTATAGGTGTCACATGTGTACACTGTACTGTATGTTACTTGCTGCATCCTGTTATTATTTTCTGCTGTAACAGGCCACTCAAATTCTTCAAAGGCATCACTAAAGTTAGTGATTTTTTTAGTCAGCTCTGCTAAACGATTTGAATGTGGGTGTCTGATACATTTTGAGCTGACTTTCCTGCAGCAAGTGGACCGATGACTTAATTAGATGTTTATCTAAATCTCAAACAGTTTGTTTAGTCTTGTGTGAATTTGGGATCAGCTGGAAATCTTGGAAGGTTGTTCTTGGATCGTAGCCAAAGTACACACCTCACAGTGCTGATAACAGTTAGTAATGGCAAATTTAATGTGTGATGATTTGTGATGATGATTGTATTTGTTTCCAAGATGGCTTGGATTAGAGTGCACATCTTGTCTTTATGATAGCAGTCACCTGAAATGGTGACATTTCAGGTGACTGCTAATGTTATGTACAGAAAGGAGTTGTAGCCAAAGGCTTCTATGTTAAATGCAACAGTTTGTAACATGTTCATCAACAATGTGAGGTGATATTTAAAAGTCTAAAAAAGTCTATGCAATATCCAGGGTGTTGTCTTTTAAGTCTTAACAGTTTTATTCATCAGGAGATAATTGAGTGTATGCTGCTAAAGTAAGAGTTACATAACATGATGCCCTGAAAAAGCAAACTGAATTGAATGTCTGTTATTAAAAAAAGTAGATGATTTTGCTTCTGATACATTTTAATTTATCTCCTGCAAGTTATTTATCATATAAATGTATATGTGATATAAAAATCAATAACAGCCTCTGTCGATCTTATTCATCTAATGGAATGTTTCACTTGACAAATATTTTACAACTATGTACATATTAACGTCTGGCACAACTAGGATTGAAAATGATGTTGCTCCCAAGTGTGGAATTACGGTATATTTTCACACAATGTGACAGAAAGTGGCTATTAAAAAGTTGATTACAACCTGATGCCGTCAGGCCCCTGTCAAGTTGCCTGAATTATATTGTGTTGTCATTCATCATTTGTTTGGCCTTTCCTGTTTTATTTTTCTTGTTTTGTTTCTGATCCCACATCCCGTCAAGGTTCCCACTCATGTGATTACCTGCCCTGAACTACTGTGCGTGTTGGCCCTCCCTAGTGCATTTAAGCTCAGTTTCCCCTCCCTTCTGTAGCTATAGATCTTCTGTAACCTCATGTGAGAGGTGTGGTATTATTTTTTCCACTCCCTTTGCTGTGCTCCCATTTACAGTTTTTGACCATTTCTTGTGATTTACTATGCTTTACTGTTTGGATACCTTTATGATAAACTCCTCTCTACTCCTGCCTCTGGGTCTGCTCTGTGGGTCATTTTGGGTCTGAAGTGTTACAGGTGCCGTGCTCTGAAATATTTTATACAGCCGAAACAGATTGGGCTCTGTTATTCAACTTTTCTGATTAACAGAGCCCAATGTTTTTCACTGAGATAAAGCATACACTGCCAGAGAGAAAAACATGTATTATATGTAAATATGATTTTTTTCCTAATTGAAACAAATGGGAAGTAAGAGTGACAGGATCATGCGCCCTTTATCTTCCCAGAACTCTTGTAAGTAGATATTTCCATTTTTCTCCTCTAAATTCTCCACTGCAGTGTTTAACCATGCCCACATAAGAAGGGCAGTGCAAATAAGGCCACCATGTAACAAGGGGTGAGATGCAGTAATATATCCTGGTGTAAATGACACTTGCTCTTACTGGATGGAGTCTTGCTATGACCATCCTCCAAACAGAAAGGAATAGGCCTGTCCCTGAACAGTGAGCGGTCGACACCCATGGAGGTATACTGTGTTGCTGGCCTTGTAATTTTCACAGATGACAGATGGTATGACTTCTTTAATCAGGTTTTAGTTGGACCAGGCACACAGGCAACCCTGCCTCCTGAAACTTAAAGTATGTTTATATGACACTAAACTGCAAATCCACTTATGTGAATTGCACTTCATTCATTCATTATTACTTTTTTCAACATAATGATTATATGCTGCTGTTAATAAATAAACCGCTTCATTTGTTCAGAAACATTACTGTCTCTGAACATACAGTCAGCGATAAGGTTTCCTACAAAATGAAATACCACATAAAAAACACATTTCTCAGAGTCTGGGTCGAGACAGGGGGGAGAAGCAGGGCAGAAAGGGTTCATCACATCCCAAGACGAAAAATAGCAAAACAAAAGCAGAATAACAAACACCAGCCAAAAAATGAAAAATAACCCTGCTGTGGTCTGAGAACTGCATCTGTTTGATCCATTCCTGTTTGATCTGTCTGCTCTTGACTTTTCTGTTTGTCAGGTTGGAGTTTGTAGCACACGATTCTTTGGAGAGACTCGTTCCTTTTGTCCACAAAAAGACCACATCACAGCTCACACTATTTATCCAGCTTTTGTTAAATTATGATCAGTCAGATATGGAAGACATAAAAACCCATTACATCATGATGTGCATAAGTATTTTCGGCAGCAAAGCATGCTTGATGCTGGGTGTTTCACCAAGAAAATGTTAAAGATTTATTCAGATTTAATTGCATAAATAGCCATTAAAAACATTAGCTTGAAGGAAGTCAGGAGTCAGTCAGAAGGTATTTGTGGTGCAGTATCAAATCAGAAAATATGTTTTTAGCATGACATTGGTGGCTTATCAACGGACGCCACTCCCTGAACCTGCAGAAAAGGCAATCATTATTTGCCCAGAACAATTTGTAAAATTAATTTCCTATTTATCGTAGAGATCAATGGGGCAGGTAGACACAGAGTGAAGCCTGTGTATTTGCCTTCTCTCCATTTCATTATTATGACCACTAATAGAAAGTAACTTAATGGAGGAAGGAAGAAGTCAATAGAAATTGACTTAGCAAGCCCACAGGGGGTGAAAGAGTGAGAGTGAGAGAAAGAGAGAGAGAGAGAGAGAGACTGGAGAGGGAAGGTTGCAGAGATGGAGGCCATTCACACGGGGTTCCTCCTTTCTTTAGCTGGTGAGAGGGGTAAACCCCAACCGTGATTACAATATCTCATTATTCTGATAGCGTTGGTTTGTCTCCCGGACACTATTTTCTCTGAAATGAAATTTTCTTCTACCACCATCAGCCCAAATTTCCACTTACACATTAAAAATATGAATACAACCTGGACATTGCTATGAAACTTGCTGAGCACCTTGATCCTGCCAAAGTAATGAACCTTATTAAGTGTCATGCCACCATTAGATTTTCAGGCCTGCTTCTACCGAGGCTCAAAGACCCAGTGCCGATCAGATCTTCTTCTAAATGGACAGGAGCATTATTCTAGTGATGAATAGCTGCACTGATGAGTATTGATAAGATGGTAAGATGTTTGGCTCCCAGCTGTGAATCAGAATATCCTGCCATGAGAAGTGGCTTCCACTTCTCACCGTTTTATGGAACTGCTCCACATTAGATTGTGGATGACTTCATCACGACAGTCTGTCTCTGCTGCTCATCTCTGGGAGGGAGTGGTTCAAATTCTCTGTTTAAACATTTAAAATAAAGAGAAATAACATTCTGTTTATGAATTCTATCTCTATCTTTTCCCCCTTAATAGTTAGAATATCTTGCAAATTAGCATAGCCTAATGTATTTTCTTTGTGTGGTGCTGAATTGCTTCCACAGAAGACCAGATAAAGAAATGGCATAAGTGTGCTGTTGTGAATAGTGGAAAGTCAATACCAAATAGCAGCTTTAAGGGAAAGAAATGAACACACAGAGTGTAAGGTCCTCTTAAGTTTCTATTTATAGGGTTGCAGGTGCTCCATCTGCTAGGATGATGCTTGTTGCGAAGGGAATTGAGCAGCATTGTACAGTATATTGTACCACACTAATGACCAATATTGTACACATTGACATTTCCCCCTATTTATTTCAAAACACAATGATTTTTCTTAGTGCAGCCTTAAATGTTTGCCACTCAGCCTAACTTTTGTAATGAATGATTGTGATCAGTCAGGAAAGCAAAAATCTACAACAGGTAGGAAAAGGACCAAGGAAATGCACATTACATTACATTTACATCAGTGAGTAAACAGGATGTGTTTAATACATACTCATGTGAGTGTATTTGATAGCATGACATGATTTCAGTGGCAACAGTTGACATGGTAAAGACAGCGAATGCAGCACTCAAGTGTAGACCATCATACCAACATCAGATTCATTGTGATGCATTTACTGACCTTTTGATATGACTTAAATTAAATTGTGAAATTCAGACAATTGATTGATGGCCACCCTATTTGTTTCCCTCACTGGGAAAAAAGGTATCTCCTCATTAAGTGACATCTATTGAGATGAGGGCTTACTTTCTTCTCAGGACATATGTACTAAGTATGATTTAGTATATACTTACTTTTTCTTTCACTTACAGCTAAGATCAACTTTAAAAGCTTTGCACAGTCCTCTCACACCACACCCCCTTATAAGGTACTGTTCTCTGCTGGAGGCACAAGTGGCTTGGTTTCCAGATGTTACTGGTTCTTGTCTCAGCATTATTATACACCCCTGGCATTGGATACGTTATTGAGGGCAGATGTTCCAGCATTTGATTGGGACAAGTTATGGATTAATGTAAGTTTAGCTTCCAGAAACTCTCCACTATAATTTCAAACACAGTGTATTTGACCCCCAGGAAGCTCTTTTTGTTGAAAACAGTCTGCAGCCCTACTTGGTAGCTATTTCCACACGTTTTGGGAATGTGCTCCAGTAGCTGGATTTGGGAAGATGGTTGTTTCTAATCTTTGTGAGTTTTTTGGAATCAACCTGCCTTGTTAGCCCATCTCATCAAATCTGGGACTGACGTTAAATAAAAAAAGAGCACCACTGGCCAGACGCACAGCAGCAAAGAAATTAGTGGCTATGTGCTGGAAATCCCCTAATTACTTTCCTTTCATGTTTGGGTTTTACATATTTGGACAGTGTATATTTGCAGTTATAATCTGCCCGAGTGCATGGGTGAAGGAGGCAGCCAAAAGCTTGGAAATTTCTTTTAGTAACCTCAAAAACCTTTTATAATGAATTTCACAAAAGAAGAAGGCCACGATCTGGGGGGAGGTTGGGGTGTGGGGTTTATGTTATCATTATATATATAATTTATAAATTTGTATTACTCCTTTGTGACTCTCCTTTTTATCTTTGCATGGCTTATTTAAACTGTATTTTATGACTATTTAATGGTTAAGTTGCTGTATTTATATAATTTGTTACCTTCCTATAAAATAAAAAATACATTTGTTCACAAAGAAATTAACTGTTCTAATTCTTACATTTGAAAGTCAGCTTGGTAAATGTCCACATGGCTTTCAGAATTTAGACCCAGTTTAGCTTTAAATGTGTTGCACATTTCATTTTGGCAGGTAAATTTGAATTAGATGACCTTTCCAAAGGTGCACCCTTTCTCAATATCTGCCAATTAGTAATTAGAACATTCTTTGTTGTGTTTACAGCCTGTCTCGGTACTGTCTGCCTGTCTGAAATCCATCACTGAAATGATAGCCCCCCCCCTTTTTTTTTGCTGCTCCATCTCCTCCTCCTTTTGAAAAGGTGCACAGGAGTTCTGTAACTCTTCTTTGCACAAATGTCTGATTCTGTAGTGGATGACCTTTCTGTCAGTATCACAGCTTAACTGTACACTAATAGGTAAGTCAGAAATGACCCCACATCCCACATTTTTGCTTAGCCACTGCGATGGCTGTGGGCTGCAGATTGTGACCAGATAACAGCTAATCTCTTATTTGAAAGAGTGGAGAAAATGGAGGATGCCTGTGTTGAGTGGGCTCCCAGGATTGTTACACCACATAAAGGTCTCTAAGTAGAGCAGTGAATATTTTTCATTTAAACAGGGCTCTGACTCCTGAATACATCATCAGACCAGTTTGTGTGTGCGTGTGTTTTCCTCTCCCTTTCTCTGTCGGTGTGTGTTTGTGTAAGAGACTTCAGTAATCTTCTCTCAGAGCTCAGAAACAGTGACACACAGAGACACACACACACAGAAAGACACACAGCTATGTTGTCTGTTGAACAGGCTAGACAGTGTCCAAATTACTGCCTAATGAGCACCTCGGCTCAAAGTATGAACGTGTTGCCAGAAAAGAACTCTATGTGTGTTTGTGCATGTGAGCAGTGATCACAGCCAGATAGCATACAATAATTGCAACAACTTGGGCTTCAATTATTTTTATTATGATTATTCTCATTATGAATTAATCTGTCCATTTTTCCCAATTAATTAATTAATTCATTTTATTTTATTACAACTAAGTGGATGGACCCAGCAATCAGTGATTCAGATATTCAAATAGCCACTTAATTTCCTATGAAATGGCTAAATAAATTATGGACTAACAGCTCCACAAACACAGACACATTAAATGTGATGGTGTGGCAGAAGTTTGTCCTGTAAAAACACACAAAAGGAAAATTCCTATTATGTCCATATACATGGATCAATCCATTAAATTCCTTTAAAAACTGCTAGGTTTGCAAATCTTGCTATCCACCAATGTTAACTTTATGTCTATGTATACAAAATCAATCAATTAAACTCATTTCATCATAAAGATGAATAAGTGATTGCAGGCTGATAAAATGACATGAGGTGAAAGAGCAACATTTGAGTAACTTTAAGCATAAGATTAAAATTTAAGTTACAGATCATTTATGCAAACACATATACAAACAACTGCTAAGATATTTAAAATATGAAGATAAATGAAAATTTATGTTGATTATCTGCTAAAAAAAACCACCAGGAATGTACAGTATATCCTGAATACCTCTCCTCAGACAATAGAAACATTTTAAATATAAAATACATAAAATGCTATGAAAATGAACCTGAAATACATTTAGGTGTCAAATTAATGTTTGTTTACATAAACAGTAATTTGACATACTTCAATCAATTTTGCAGTTCAGTTTATATGACAGCACATATATGTGAAGTAACAGCAAGGGATGATTGCTGTCATTATGTCATGAATATACTGTATGCACCTGAAAATTATTTCCAATATATTGAAGAAAACAGCCACACATAGGTAAACATAGCACCTTCTGTGTTTATCCTGCCCTAGTTTTTAGCAGGTCACTGTGTCTTTCCTGCATTTAAAGCCCAAATATGGAAATATGACAAGGATTATAGCATATCTGACATTCAGGACATGCACATACACACACAGTGTGTATACAGTGAAATACAACTACACACTCATACATATTTGTACTGCAGAAAAGTCTGTGTACCTTACATGAAATGTGGGTAAGAACTAAAACTAGCAGGTAGCTGTCAGTGTAAAATGGTACCATCCTACTGGGCACAACAGCCATTTTTGTTTCTCCATAACCGACTCATGTTTTTGATGGAAACACAGTGAAACTGTATACTGAATTCACATCATTACAAAGAGACAATAATTAAAGTGAGGACAGACTTTGTGCCCATATGCACAAAGATGCGGCATAAGGAACGTTTCTGTTTAGGGTGTGTATGTGTTTATCCCTGTGTGAAAATGTGCATTAGTGCAACTGTAACGCTCATGGAGCCGTGCTGTTGCCATGACAACACTACAGGCAAAGTGGGTCAGCAGCCTCCTGCCACACCCCTGTTGGCATGGCAACAAGGCTGGTCAATTAAACCTCGGCAGCGCGATGACTCACGCACGCACAACGCGCAGACAAACAAAACCCTTTCTGTGCAGTGTGAGGAGGTGACAGAGAGAAGGGATGTGTCTGCGATGCTCTTCATCTCTCTCCTGCTTTCCTGCCACTTAGTGTGTGTGTGTGTGTGTGTGTGTGTGTGTTTTCAGCTCCAAATTTTGAATTTAAAGCTCCTGATTTTATGGTTATTATACTTTCATATAAGTGGATAGATTCTTAGTACTTATCGCCTAGCTAGGTAGAGCCAAGGTGGGGTGAGCAATCAGTAGATATCAGCTGACTGGCTGTGGTGGCAAACCTCTCATCAAGTATAAAGCTCTCTTTTCACCATAACATGTTCTTAATGGAAAAATATTCTCAGAAACATCACCAAGACACACATATTGTTATTTAATCCTTTTTTAAATTTTTTTTTCAAATTTTATCCTATTAACCATTTAACCTGTTTGTGGTTGAAACGGTTGGGGTTTTCTCAGTGCATTTCCAAATTTTTAGGATTTGGCATCCTGCAGCTTAAAACTCCTCCACATTGTTTTACCTGTGAGATGTCACCACTTGATTAAACCCACTGACCCCCGACCCTGTCCTCACCACGGATCTTAAATCTCTCCTGTGGCTGCAGATCAGATCATACAGCAATCCACATTGCATTAAATTTCTTACCTCACACTTGTGAGTAATGAAAAAAACATATAAATTGCTAGTGCATCATTCAGAGCCTCTGCACAACTGGAAACCTCGAAATATTCATAGCAATATATGGCAATAGCATTTGCAGTAAGGGATCAGATCCACCTAGATTCATTTCCAAGTAGCCAGCAGGTTGCTCTGACTGAATCCATCCCTAACCTGTGTGGCACAATGTGAAGTATTAGAAAAAAGTTTATATATAGTTTAATTAATGCTTCCCTTTTCAATTGTAGGATGGTTTTAAGGTGCTGATAGAATATCATTGGCAGAAATTGTATGAAGTCCTTGCATTGAAAGGGTGAATGTACCCAAATGACTTTGGTTCCTATGGATTTTTTATATATTTTTACAGACAGAAAGTAATTTTTCACCAGCTTTCTTGCTTCAATTATCTGCTAAGTGCCTGACCAGTGTGACGTAAGCAACTTCGACAGCTGAAGTACCATCAGCTTCCCATGATTCCAATCTTTAAGCTAAGCTACATACATCCTGGATGTATCTCTGTAGCCTGGACACAGAGATGAGAGCAGTACTGACTGCCTCAACTGACTCTGTAAGATTGGCCAGGAAATGTATTTACCAAAAATACATACCCTTCCCAAAAGGTCAGACATCTGGCTCATCTGCAACTTCACACCATCAAAGTCATCCTGTTATAAGCAAACTGCACATCAGAGGAAGAGTACCCACTGCCAGTCTACATGTGCAGCTGCCAGAGATTGGTGTGTGTACAAGCATTGCATCAGAAGGGCATAAGTGTTTGTATGTAATGCGATTCAAGCTTTGTGTGTTAACGCTGTGTTCTTCAAAGAGGAGATGGAGGTTCAAACAAGAACATTTAGGTCATAAACTGATAGACAGTAATAATGAATACACTTTGGGATACTGCTTTGCAGCACTTTTCATCTCACCACTCCCACTATAGCTGTGGTTCTTTCAAATTAAAATGTTTGGATACATAGACATGTGGTTGATTCCCTTTGCTTCAGTTGTTTTAATTAAACTTGATTGATCTGATGATTGATCAGCTTCATGAATCAACCGAATTCTGCCTCCAGATTCATGTGATCAGCAGTCAGCTGCATTAACATGTTAAACTATGTGTGTGTTTGTGTGTGTTTAGGTTGTAAGGAGTGCTGCGAGCGATGTGTGGGCAGTCTGCCATGGGCCTCCCTCATTGCCACCATCCTCCTCTACATGGGCGTGGCCTTATTCTGTGGGTGTGGCCATGAGGCTTTGAGCGGCACTGTCACCATCCTCCAAAACTACTTTGAAGTCATCAGAGCCCCGGGAGAGACACTGGATGTGTTCATCATGTGAGTGACGCCTTTTCCCTTCACTTCTCACTCTGATACCTCATCTGAGAGGCAGCACTGACAGAAAACCTGTGATGCATATTTGGTGAGGTTCCAACAGCCTGTAAGAGGCAAGAGCCTGAGCTCTTCTGAAATGTAACTCATTATTAATCACTTTCACATGAACTAATGGAACAACCATAATAATGCTTGATCAGTTACATAGCATCCATGAAGCAAATAAATAAATAAAAAATCCAACAGTTTAATAATATTCAAGTTTCCACTTTAGGCATTAGCAACAAGGCATCAAGGCAAGCACATGCAAAAACAACACTAGAAATTAACTGAACTGATGAGCTCCACGTGGAATAAGGTCACTGCATGTTATTATGCACACATTGCAAATTAATGCATTAACATTTAAATGTTAAATGGACTTTTGACATTATATTGCACATGTTTGGTCGATCAACCACTGAAAGTATGTCTCATTTACGCATAAAAATACAGTGAGGGGGTTCAGTCTTCAACATGCCCTCTGGATTGAACTAGAACCCAGGATTACTAAACCACCCCACCTCAGGGGCCTCGCTGCCCCGATAGACACAGATTGCAACTGAAGCTAAATGAGGCTTCAGCAATCTCAGTGAGAAAAATTAAGTGGATATTTTCATTGTTAGTATGACACGTTTTTGTTCTCCAGCAACTGATAAGTGTGTCAGTGTACACATTGTATTAAGATTGTTTAGAAAACACTCAACACTTCAAATACACATTGTGATGCACCACTGAGCAAGTTAAAGGTGACATTTGTTAACTCTATCTATTCAAATATTTGACTCAGTGAATCACTGTCACAGTCACAAAACATTGTTGTAAAATGTATCGCATAATTCAACATAAAAAAACATGTACAACATGTATCAGTGGATATGTAACCCACAGCTGCACATCTGTCACTCCTCCTCTAATACTCTGCATAGTGTTTGATGAGTCTCCAGTGAGGTAGCTGGGACATTTTTTTTCATATTTCATATTTCCATTTTTATAATATTTATTGGTCACCATACAGGGCAAAGGCAAATACATGTCAGAAAAATATGGCACCCACCCATGGAGAAAACTTATGTTACTTATACATGGTGATTAAGCTAAATCTATGAATATGAATGTGTGTGTGTGTGTGTGTGTGTGTGTGTGTGTGTTCTCACCACAGTATCGACATCCTGAAGTACATCATCTATGGCCTTGCAGCTGGATTCTTTGTGTTTGGAGTCCTGCTGCTGGTGGAGGGCTTCTTCACCACTGGAGCGATCAGGGATCTGTATGGAGAGTTCAAGATCACTGCCTGTGGACGCTGCCTGACTGCTTTCGTAAGAAAACTTCAAACCAAATCGATTTCATGTGACGCAGTGTTTCATGGTAGATGGCAGTGACAAATTATGAAGAAGTCTGGTATTTGGTACGAGACCAAAACCAACGATGATTAGATCTTACTGAGTGTGTGTGTCTGCAGCTCGATAAATCTTATTCCTCTGTGCTCCACTGTTGTCCAGATAGACAGTTGTGAGACACGCTGTTGCACTGGCTGACTTGTTACTTCATCACCATAAACATGATCACTCTCTTTTGTTCTGAATCGATCCCACATTCTCCGCCTGCTGCCAGATGTTTTCACAAAAGCCCCAAATGTGTATTAATCCGCTGCTAAAACCAATATTCTGTTTCCTCCTGTAACGTTTGCTAAAAGCTGCAATGCCACCATCAGAAATGACTGTACAATATATGTTATTTCTTTGAGAAACACGTGCTCCTCACACTGAATGGGAAGATTTTTTTTTACATTTATAATTCAATTTACATTTCATTCAAGGCCAATTTTTTTCAGTAGGTTAAAGTCAGTCTTGGTTCACTGTCATTCAGTAGACTGGGTCAAAGTGTATCTCAAAACAGAACAATTTAAATATTTGATTAACATTTGATTTATAATATGATTACAGCATGAAGCGATGATGATAGACACCCTGCTAACTGAAGCACAACAAACATGGACGGAGAGTGTCTCTAAGAAATAGATACTGTTTTGGAACAAACCTGGCAACAAAACCATGCAGTTATTCCCTGAAGTGGTATTTTTTATGTTTGTAACTGTTCAGTGGGACTCTGTTAGTCACATCTGATTCATATGGAGGAGGGAGGCAGAAAGAGAGGGATTATCATTGTCCACTTCCACTCAAGAAAATGTTTCCCCACATCTGGAGTTCTGTGTGCAGTGGAGGAGGAGGAAGGCTTTCTGGTGCAGGCCTCTAGAGACGGCACTCACACACACACACACACACACACAAATGCATGCTTCAAGGCAAAGGGACCGGAACAGAGACAGAGCAGTGACAGTGTTGTGTAAAATGAGTCTGTTTTGATGCCTCAGTGTGAAATGATGGAGACGAGTGACATAATTACATTAAACTAAACTGTCACAGGTCCGTATAGAATGATCAGCTAATTGTATTTTTTTATTCAATTAATAAATATAATATAATTTCATTTTTAAATGAGAAAGACACAGAGTGGATGAGTGGTTTCAGAGTGGTTAAACGGCATGTCATTGATACTCTGTGTTGGCAGCTGATGTTCCTGGCCTACCTGTTCTTCCTGGTGTGGCTTGGAGTGACAGCGTTCACCAGCCTGCCTGTCTTCATGTACTTCAATGTTTGGTCCATGTGTCAGAACGCCAGCTTGGTGAAGGGAGACAACCTCTGCCTGGACCTGCGTCAGTTTGGTATGTGCCATGATAACACAAATTATATAGGCTGCTTTGTGAGGCATATCTACCCTTTGTCATGTTTACTTCTCTCTTTCTAAAAGTGAGTGTCAACAATATTCTTAAAGTTATGGAACGCTGATGGTGCTGATTTACTTGTAGTATATTGGCATTTTAACAAATCCAGTAGTAGGGAAGTGAGAAAGAACTTCTCTGATAAGAGAGACACATAATCTTATATGCCTGGAGCTACATGTCAGTAATTATGCTTAATTTCATATTCCTCTTGCTTCTGTTCAAACACATGGGAACAACGGAGAAAGCAATATCTCTCTTGGAGTTCAACTTGGTGAACTTTGACCTACTTTTTGTCAAAGTCATTCTCTGCTTTGTTCTGAGAACAGTTGTTGCAAATATTGATCTGCTGCTACAAGTTATACACTCTGAAATAAATAGCTCTTTTTCCTCTCTTTGGGATTGATTAGAGTGGAGTAAAGTGGATTTATAATTATTATCCACAGAAACCATCGGTGTGCATTTTAAAACAGTCTGTCCATGCATCTTTTACTTTTGAAATTGTGTCAGTGGGCCTTGATACCTTAAGACAGATGTCTTTGTCATCCTGGATAACCCGTTTACTCTGCATTGGTTGATTACTGGCACATGCATATTGCACGTATCTACCTTCTTAGTTCAGATGACTCACCAAAATACCAAACTGGCAACTGTGTGCCATGAGGATGAAATACAACCCAGATTCAGACAATCAGAAGGAACTACTGGACTGAATGACCTGGAACATCAGCAGTGGTTTGATGAAAGAAAATGATTGACCCCGGTCTGTGTATCTGCCTTTGGGAGTAGATGTTGGTGGAAGGCCTCTGGGCTTGTGTCATTTGTGGTGTTTGTGGAGATTAGGCATCTTAGACATGAGCACCTGGAACATGTGAGTATGAAAGTAATTCACAGTTCCACTTCCTCCATACCCTGAGGAAGGATATGTTGTTTTACATGTGTGTCTGACATTGATTGTTTCATTTTTATGATTACTATTATGTTCACTTTAAACAAAGCTCTTTGGTGTGCAAAAACATACAGGTGGTGAGCAAAATAACTACACACAAGCCATAAAACTGTCAGCAACCCAGTCCAAACTATAAAGATAAGTGAACACTTGTCAGATTTAACATTAAAGAAAATATAAATACAAATGCGGAGTAAGCTATTTGGACAAAAATGTCTTTGGAAAAAAGCATCCCAGAGAAACCCACAATAATTAGTCTATGTAGAATTTAGCAATTGATTTTCACAATAAATAATTCTTCCACTAGAGATCTCATTGGATATATCATCTACATTTCAATATAAACATATAAGAATTGTAAATGAATAAGCCCTGGGCTTCTCATCCCCCTTACATTCCTGTAAATGTGTGATGTCTGATTCACTCTTGTGATACACATATGTTTGTGTTTACAGTACACACTGTATTTAAAGCAGATATTTTAAAGGTGTTATATTGTGTTGCACCATTCATGGCAGCACTGTCCACCATGTTGTTCTCCACATTGCCCACTAAAAACCGAAAGACACAGTGAGGGGCATTTTGTATCTTTTTCTGCAGCACTGCCATCTGCTGTCCAAACTCTGTAACTGCAAACGGGCCTCCAGTCAGCAAACTAATGACTGTGTCTAATGAATATTTCTCATGGGGAACAATTACAATATTTAACTTAAAAGCAAATGTGTCGCTTGTGAAGGCTTGGATTCAACAGTCCCTCCAACAGCACGCTGATGGAGATCATACTGGGCAGTCTTCTTGTTTTTCTTCTTCTTCTGGATGTGTGAAGCGGGTACACATAGAGAGTTTGTGCTGATGTTGCTCCTTTTTTTGTTCTGGTGTTTTGTTTGGGGTTTTTTGGGGTCTTTTGTTAAGGAGCAGTGACCATCTCTGAGGAGAGGAAAGTGTGCACAGGAACTGAGAAGTTCATCAAGATGTGTGACTCCAATGAGGTAAGAGGAAGTTTTGTATTTGATGTGATACAGTGACAAAAATATAACCGTTTGTGATTTGTATCAAGCCAAACTCTTAACTTTCTTATTGTGTGTGTTGTATGTGTGTTTCAGCTGGACCTGACCTTCCACCTGTTTGTGTGTGCGCTGGCAGGAGCAGGAGCTGCTGTCATTGCCATGGTGAGAACCGTTACTCTCTCTGTTGGCTGGAGCAATTATTTCAGCTTTCTGGTTCTGACTCACATGACGTCCAAATTGTGGGTGACGTTTTGGGTTTTAGTATTTTGCCAAGTCGTAGCAGTTATTACAAGTGCAAGTAATAGAATAAAACCCACTTAGAGACAGACAGGGGGACAGACAGACAGACAGAGAGAGAGGAGTGAATCTGCATTGCAGATCTGGTAACCAGGGCCCATACTGTTGCTTCATGTTTATCTCTGTCTCCTGTCCAGTGTAAAGAGCAGAATATTAACATGCATCTTTCCATTTTCTGTACCTGCTTATTGTTCCTGATCAACCACAGGGGGTTGGAACTGTCCCAGACTCACTCTCCATCTCCCCCACATTTCTTTTAGAAGGACAAAACAAATATTCATTAAACAGGACAAAAATCCAGTAGTATGCCATCATGTACTTCAAGTGATTAATCTGATGTATTTCTGCTTCATAGCAGCTGAAATAGGTTTTTGCCCTGCTACTGAGACATCAAGGCTTAAGAAGAGTAAGGAATTAAACTGAGCAAAATGAAAGAGGCTACGTATGCTGGATTCTTTAAGATATTTACATCACATGCCAATCATATTAGGCCTGTATGGAAGCAGCAGTGTATGGCGTGCATGTAAAAGATGATGGATTTGTCAAAGGGAGAAAAAATAAATAAATAACAGTTCAGTAGTTAAACTATCGATGCAGTACAGCGAATGCTGTCTCAAACCTACTGCATGACTAGAAATACATTCTGGCCTGATCAATGCAAAGCCTTGTTCCAGTCCAATCCAGTTTTATTTGCATAACACCAATTAGAATCACTTTACACAGTGAGGTCAAGACCTCACAACGTTAGAGAGAGAACAAGCACTTGGTGACGTGGAGGGAAAACCATCCTTTTTAACAGGCAGAAATCTCAAGCAGAACCAGGCTCAGAGTAGGGCTATCTGCCTCGACCGGTTGGGTTGACGGCCCCTGCTATGGCAGATTTGTGGCCACATGGGGGCAGCAGAAATATATATTATATTATAATCACGTTTGATGGCATAGGACAGTTGTCCATTTACACGTCCTGCAGACACGGTCCAACAGTATTATTCATTTAAGTCCAATAGTTTACTTTAAACTGAGTTTTAGTTTCCAATAACTCATGAGGGAAATATATGACTCTCCACTACATTAAACAACTGTTTAAAGTTGAACAGACAGTGAAAAGCAGGTTTTACAGTCTTCTTCACTGAAAACAGCTGAATGCTGGGAGAGTGGTTACGGTGAGCCGAGAAAAGATGAGATGAGAAGAGCAGAATCACTTTTTACATAAGAGCAGTGATGTGATCTACAGTCGCTATAAAAATTGGCTACAGCTGCAATGATGTATAATCAAATAAGAGCTACAAATTGCTTGTATGGCATTTTTGTCTTTATTTGATAGCAAACAGGGAAGAAGGCGAGACATGACCTGCAGAACAGGTCCCCATCTGGATGGTAGACTAACAGCCCAAACAAACAGGGTTTGTACTGTTGGACAGTGCATTGTCCCACAGTGCAATAAACTTAGGAAACAAAATGTGGGTGTGGGACAATGACACAAAGACACATTTTCTAAGTTCAATTGCCACAATCAGGTCGATTGGCAACAATCAGCTTGTGTGTTGCATCATTTTCTGCTGGTACAAAACAGCAAAACACTGTGACCATGTACTGGCACACAATATAGTATGAAAGCCGTATTTTGAGATTTACTGGTGACTCGTACACTTCACCCACACACTGGTTTGATGTCTGTTTTTTTCCTTCCTCTCAGGTCCATTTCCTGATGGCTCTCGCTGCTAACTGGGGCTACCTTAAGGACGCCAGCCGGATGCAGAAGTACGAGGACATCAAGTCGAAGGAGGAGCAGGAGCTGCACGACATCCACTCCACACGCTCCAAAGAACGCCTCAATGCCTACACATAAACACACACGCCTCCAAGAAACGACACACACACATACCTGTCAGACACACAACAAGATGATATATGCACACCCACGTGCTCATTCAAACATACATGCACACACACACACACACACACACACACACACACACACAGGTTAGCAGAAATATACAATACATACATGAGTGAAAAAACAACACAAACATGCATTCAAACACATGAATGAAGACATGCATAGGTATGAATTAGTTCATAACAAAAAAAATGATGAATTCACAAGCACCATTATCCTCCTCGTGTCGGCAGTAGATTATTGGCTCAGGTGGTCTGTGCTAACACCTGCTCCATACATAATTTTAACCATTTGCCTTTAAGTGAAAGGAAACTTTTCACTTTACCTTACAAGTTACAATTGATCCCAAAAATAACAGAGACCACCTCATCAGAGGAAAGGGTGCATACAAAAAAAAAGTCACCGATGAGAAGCCAAGTACATGATTACACAGTTAGAGTTACAGTTAGTATCGTTACAAAAATTAAATTGGTCTACTTAAGCTTTAAGAAGGCCCTAAGCATTCCATCCGGAAACTGGTCAGCAGTTTTAAAACAAGCTTTGCAATGTGTGGATGTGCAGAGCAGTCTACTGAAATCCAAAAAAAGAAAAAAAAATTGAAAAAAAAGAATTAAGTTCCTAGAAAATGTTTGCAAACGTATCTGTTTACACATAAAACAGCACAAGAGTCAACATGACTTAAAGAAATAACAAAATAATAATGATAAGGAGAACCCAAAGAAAGAAAGCCAAGACACAGGCAGGTTGCCCTTTGCTTGTGTCAGTGCTCTCACTTATACCGTTAGTCAAGCCAACAGTGTACAGCAGACACATGGACCAGTTTGGTGTTTATGAGTTCATCCTTTAACACGGGGGGCTGTCCCACAGGAAAATGTCACTGCGCCCCCCCCAACAGCCTCAATACCTGCAGTCAACACAGCACGCACGATTCATCCACACATGATCTCACACACACACACACACACACATAGATGTGGCTGAATGGTTGGTGTTGTGCAGGTAGTGTTGTATGGTGGTGTCATGCCGTGTCGTGTCGTTTCACCACTTTCTGATGACTGGTGTTGCAGAGAAATGGTCCCAGAGGAAAACGCGTACCTCCCGGGTACAATTGGGTAGCTTTGATAACTATTCCCTTCCCTTCCCCTGTGCCCCCCCTCTCATGTGCCCCGTCCCTTCCTCTCTCTCCAGTCGGTGACCTCTTCATCTCGAGCCCAGTTTCATTAGTTGTTCCACACATACTTGTTGCACATACCATCAGTATGTCCCACAAGCAGTCGCCTTTTTAAATAAATGGCTTGATAGTAATAATGATAATTGGATAGATTGGCTAATGAAGTACTCAGACAAATGGACATCATGAATAAATCCAAATTCTAATGTTGATTTATGTGTACTATATATCACATGTCAGGCTCCTGTTATCAGAGTGAAAGATATAATGTTCTTATGGTGGCAGGGATTTGAAAGAGGCCATTTAAAACAGCTAGTGAAACAGGGCTGTGTCTTCCCCCTTCATCCCCAGTTTGTACAAACTTGTGATTTGTCCACTGAAACAGCACATCTTAACAGCACAAAATCTTTTTAACGTGTGTCCTGTTCTCATCAGTCTCGTGTTGTATCACTTTTTTCTCAGTTTTGCCATATTTTTAGCAGTATTTTTTATGTGTAATTTTAGCGGGCGGGGGGGTATTTAAATGGGACATGTATTTTGGGATTGGGTAATATAACTTTTTACATTTTCATGTTATAATTCTGTATTTCAGTGGCTCTGCACACACAAATACACGCAAGCACATGTGTATGTACCAGTCTTGCGACTTTCAGCTCATCATGTTTTTCTTCTTTCAACGAGCCCTAACATGACCAAACTCAGCTGTCAGTTGAAATTTCAGACATCACTGGTACTCATATTCAACTCGGTCATCTGGTGAAATGAGGAGATGACTTCTGGATGGTGTCATGGTTATGCAGGAGTGGCTTCACTGAAGGTTCCAAAGTCATTTTTGGTTTGAGTGGGACATGTGTAAAACTGGAGGATTTCTTTCCCAAAAGAATTTGAAGATAAAGCTTTTGTCAACATCATTTGAAGAATTGTTTGAGTTTATAAGGTGTTTGAAGGTCAGGAGGTACTGAAGGAACCAGCTGATAAAAGAAGATAAAACTCAACATAAGCAGCTGCAGGGATCAAATCAGCTAGAGTTGTGTTATTGGGAATGAAGTCCAAGATGAATGATGATCCAGCTAAGAAGTCATGGCTATAGAATGTTTTACTTCACTAGATAGGTTTGTTGTTTCCATTCCATTTGTTGTCTCAGTTCAAATCCTTAGGTGTGTATTTACTGCATTACTTTTGGATCAGAAGAGCTACATGGATGCAACTTTGTAATATTTTTACAAATCGGAAGAGATTGGGTTTTAAAATTGTATTAGTTGTAACTGGCTTTTCATTTTGGAATCAAACTGAAAACTTCAAGATTTATTTGCTGCTGCAATTCTTTTTTAAGAGACCAATTAGACGTGTTTTAAAGGTGCTATTTGTAAGTTTTCTCTGCCACTGAGCGTTGTTTCTTGCCGAGATGGCGATGGCTGCCTGTCACGACCATAAGTCATTGTTGCATTTACAGTGCAAGAGGTTAAAATACACCCTCTGAGCAGCAGAAGCAGTACAAGCAAAGGGGTGATATAGTTAAATAGAAGCACAACATTGGAGTGAGGTTTGATGCTGAAAATGTAACCTTACTGCTAGACTGGTGGGTAAACAGCTGTAAATGCTGCAATAATGTAACACTGACTATGTAGTGATAGCTAAAACATACATAGCCCCTTTAACTTATAAGTATGATGCCAAAAATCAGGATAAGGTTGATCCCACTGGAGGGATGCATTTGTTCTTAAGCAGTGTGCAAAAGGGAAATCTGATCCATCACCAGCATCCAGGGGTGTTATGTTTATATCACATGTTAAGTTGTGTTGAGCCAGACATTGGAATGAGATGTGTGTGATGTCCTGGTTCTAGCTGTAAAGGAAAGAGGCATTTCTCTATCTGCCAGTAGAGATGACTGTGAGAGGATTCACTGATCACTGTACTGATGATGAAGATGGTGATGATGATGGTTTGATTTGATGAGAAACTACCAGCACACACATACACACTCACACAGACACATGCACACACACTCCAGCACCACCATCACTCTGAGCCATAATTATTTCCTCTTTTACTTTTCACCAGTGTCATTTCACTATTTTACTATCAACTTTTAATCTCTGAAACTTTTTAAATGTAAAATCATTTAATTAGAAAAAAGAAATGTGATTTTCTTTTTCCTTTCTTTTTCGTGGGCAGTATTAAGCACTGTACCTACATTAGCTCTGTATAAAGATAAACATATATGTGAAACAGTGGAGGTGAGTGGCCAGGAGAATGATTTCCTAATGGTTACAGAGTCTGGGGGAGGTGGTTCAGTCCCAATGTCCTGAGCCTCTACTTCCTACAAAAGCTGCATTTACACACACTTGAATGATATGAGCTTTTTTTCTCTCTCTCTCTTTTTTTTTTTTTTTTTTTTTTTACAAATCTTCGTAAAACAATGTCTGCCCTGTGAATGAAAATGATGAACAGTTCATCAACTTTCAAGACCCTGGATCATGATTTTCACATGATAGTGTATTTATTGGTCTATTTAAGGTAACAAATACATTCAAATTTTAAAAAAGGGTGTGCTTTAAAAATTGTTTGGCAAAAACAGAAACAATGGAGGCTCTTCAGGCTCTGATAAAATGTGCATTTACTTTCAACATGAACGACCAAGTGTCATAAGAAGATAGTGCGATCAAATCTAATGGTTGTCTTTTTTAACACTGATGAACCTGTGAGGTTTCATACCCATGCAGAGACCTGACAGAGACAGCCAGCCAACATAACATGCAGTAAGACATTTAGTGACGCTTGATGTGGAGTTTGTCTGGGAACCACATGGAAATATGATGGAATTACTTCCAGGATTATACTGATAAAACAGAGTTTAAATATCTTTCTTTGTGTTGTGTAAATACAGCTGAATTTGACACAAAAATAAATAACAAAAATTTAAAAATAAAAAATACATACCATCAGTGTCAAGGAAGGGAGGCTCCCCCAGGCTTGTGTCCTGTTCAGGGCTACCTTGACTGCGTACAGTAAGTATTTTTAAGGGTCTAGTTTTACAGTAACAGTATTCTGTCATTTCATTGCCTGACAATGGATGTCTTGTCAGTGTTTTTAACCTCAGATAAATGAAAAAAGAAGTTTTTGTGCACTTATTGACCATTGTGAGCTCTCTCTCTTATTCTTGGTGTATAAGTGCATTGAGATCCCCATTGTGGGCCTGTGTATAGTCTTGCAGCATTGGTTATAACCTGAAGAAATAACAATGATGAAAATGAATGAATTCATAATAATGAAAATAATTATGAAAATCTTATACAAGGTAAAAAAAAAAAAAAAGACTGTGAATCTAGTTGTTGTTTGTGGCATGGTTATGCATTCAATGGTCTTAATTTTAATGATAAAAAACAAACAAAAAAAATCATTCTTTCCCACCGGCACTGTTCTGCTGTTTTTGTTTTGTTTCCCACTTTTCAGTGTGCAGTATTGTGGTTCCTCTTGCTAATGGTGTTGCTAAGCTAGCTTGCTTGCTCAGTTGTTTACCACCAGAGCAATATATTGTAGCAGTTTGACGAAGTCAAGACGTAAACAAGAAATCCATTCCCGTAAAACTGCTGGCAAACAAGTGCATGAATCTATGATTGCAAGTGATATGATCATGGTGTTCTTTATTGTTTATCCTAATAAAGCAAATTTGCAGATGTGGTGTAATGTATTGCTCTGGCCACCCATTATCCTGCGCCCTACTCTGCTCACATCCTCTTCCTCTCTCTTGGCGCTCAGGCTATGTCAGGGTTCCAGTTTAGATTTTCGTGAACCATTATTGAATTTTGAAGTGAAACCTGCCTCCCTTCCTGCACATCTGTGCACAAGAGTCACCAATGTGAAACCATAGTTTTGGTGAGCCAGCCAGGAGCAGAGGTCAAAGGGCTCCAACCACTTGTTGCTTCCATGTGACCCTGCAACAAGTACAGTGAACAGAGCTCACACAGCCAAAACACCATATGTAATGCAGGAGAATAATAATTCAAGCCACTTTTAACAATCACATAAGGTACAGATGATCAGCTGAAATCTAAATGGAGATCCATCTGCTGTGTTAACCAGGAAGAGAATGTGAGCTGCTTGCTCTTCATTTGTCTCCTCATTTACTTCCCAACCTATGTCTCTTTTTGGAAGATGAATATGTGTGTTGACACATACTAATCCTGCGTCCTTCTTGTCTACCCACTGACCACAGCTGAACATGGAATTACCATTCCACAATCCTGACCACAACGTATCTGTGGCAGGATTCAGAAAACTGACCATGTCAGGCATGCTGAAGCATGAATTTCTACATGAAATCTGATTTCTAACCTCTGTGAGACAGATTTGATCTTGTGTTTATTTTTTTTTGTTGTTTTTTTTATTGTTTCGGCATTGCTACCAAACCTCATCTCTGTATCTCAGAATGGAAAAATCAGATTCTCTGTGCCTGAACAAATTCAGTCCTTTTCCATCATGAACTGAACCACAGATGTAAATGCTGATGATGCCAGTCTGTGACCTTAAACTGATCACCACGTTTTTCAGTTGCATTAATGTCAGTTTGGACATTTTGGACGTAGGGGGTAGTTTTTTTTCTGTTTTTCCAGAATAGTTTAGACATTTTGTACTTCACTCTGGTTGCTTCGTAGCAGGCTTTATCTACTTTAGTCCTCCATTTTTGTACATATCTGTGCCAACAGCTTGGGCAGACAGTGGCTTTTTTATTTGTAAAGACATAAAACTTGCTTGCATATATAAATAAAACGAAATAATACACTTGTGTACTTGTTAATAAGGGAATATGTTGAGTTTGTGTCTTTATTTTACATTATGGGGCTTTTCTGGCTGTCTTAAAGGCTTTAAAGGCTACAGACATTTTTCAACATTTTATATTATATTACAATAATCATCTATCACCACTTGTCCTGACTCCCGGTTTCAAGTGTGTTTCACCAAAGCATCGACCACAACATGAAATCACAGAATATGTGAATTTAGTCAAAATAATCAACACAGGTAGGAGAATTTAACATTTCGGTCTTCTGAAAAATGTAGCACAGGCAATAGAATAATACACTGTATACATACAATATTCAACAGATGCAGCTTTAAATCATACAAACAAATGTAAGACAGGATCACAATAAGTGTTATTGGTGCTCCTTATTATCAGCAGAGCATAACTCATCAGTATTAAATGCAGGTATGCAGCAATTCTGCTCTGAGGCCACATTCTTAAGGAAATGTACGGAACATTCTTCAGCTGCTCAGCAACTTGTGCACAGGTTAGGATGCAAAACAATGAATAACAAAGTAACTGACTATCTCTATTTACACACAACTGCATAATTTAATTTAAAAAAATCTGACATACCTGAAACTATGTTATGTTATGTGTAACATTTGTAACATTTTGAGTGCTGTACAAGATTGCGCAAAACAAACTTTCAAACAGACATTTAACAACTTACGATACTGTCAGAATTAGGTAACACTGTGTATACAATGGTGAATTTCACTCATCCATGTCCAGCTGACACTGAGCGAGGGCAGGGTACAGTCTATCGAGACAAACAACCATTCACATTCACAGTCACACCTGCTGACAAGACAGAGTCACAAGTCAACCTAACCTGCAACACTGCACCACCATGCCAACCTGAATTTCACCCATTCAACCTAAAGATGTGATATTGTTTTTTTTATTTCTAGTTGGCGTCTGCTGTTTTTAACACAGATTCTATTTGTGTTACTTTTCTAAGGCCAGTACATACGTGCCTTGCTCTGATGTCCTGGGCCCCTACAGAGCCCAATTTCTGCAACTCTATTTAGACTTTGTATATGTACTTTTAAGCTAGAATACTATCTGGTCCCAGGGCTTTATGCGGTAAACAAATTGTTGTAAAAATGTGCCACACATGAGCACAAAACATCTGGCATGTGCTGCTGCAACTGACGCTCTCCAGAGGACCTTAGTTTATTTAATACTTTGAATCGCTTATTCTTTCAATAGAATATGCACACATAAAATTGCAAAAACAGCAGAAAATATAAAAAAAATTCTATACTGATACGGAATGGAAATGCAGGGGAAGTGCTAGTATTTGTTGTTTCCCAATAAACTCCACGATTTCTGGTCGTAATGTTAAACAACAGATAAAACAAATGTCTACTAGACTATACATACATAGATTTGCCTTTGGTACTTATACTAATACTATATTATGCCCAGGTTTTCATAAATGACATCATCAAGTGATGGGTCCATATCTTTTTCTGTGGTTGTTTTGCCAGTAACAGAGGAGGAGGGAGCAGAGCAGGAAGGTGTGGCATTAGAAGATGTAGAGGGACTAGATGATGGTGCAGTCTTGCAGACTTGAGCATAAAGGTGGGCAAATGGGTCAGGTTTGGTTTCAGTTTTATGGGACACCTCTTCCTTCTGATTCACGGGCTCTGTATAAATGGGTTCGTTATCCGCAAAATGTTTTGTTATTCCTTTGTTGGGAATGACAGCTGGTTTACTCTGGACTGGACTGACTTTGTCATACACCTCTGAGTAGACAGGATCTGTGTGATCAGGGTCAAAGCAAGGATGTGGAGTGGAGGAGTTAGGTAGGGGAGCAACAGGTCCTCGGGAGCCAGGGGGTTTGATTGGAAGAACACTCGCAGGATCTACGTACAGAGCTGTGGATGGTTGTTTTTTTAGTACAGAATGGATGTAATTTGCAGGGTCAGCATATACACCATCTGATTGGCCACTTCGGTGACCTCCAGAGCGACTGCCATGTGTGGGGACCGATGGGAGAGGCATGAGGGTTATAGGCGCTGGCTGTGCTGACTGAAGAACTGGCTCTTCTTCAACACTCTCTTCTAAAGCAGCACATTTCCTCTCCTCTATCCTAGGGCTGTTCTCCACAATACCAGCTAAGGGGAGAGGGGAGTGAGCCTGTATGTTGGGGACAATAGCTTTCTCATTCTCTTGGTTTTGGTAACCTGAGGTAACAGTCTTCCGTTTGATGGTGCTCTGGATCAGGGAGAATATTTTCTCAGCCTGCTGTGTCTCAAAGGTGAACGTTCCAGGACCGGAATCACAGCGTCTCCCTGCTTCAATGCTTAAAGCCATCTGGAAGAAAAACACAAAGAGGCACATAATGCATGTTCATGTAACCATGAACACTCTTGCAATAATTATTACCCATCTGAAAACCAATATAATTCAGTTGTAATGAATAAGAAGAAGCTGATATTGTTCTTTGCTCTTTTTGGATAAACTTACCTTATCACTTCCATAGCGTCTCAGCAGTTCATACCGCCATTCCCTGATGATGCTCTTCTTCTGTGTGTCTCTCAGCAGCAGCGCCTCTCTTCCCACCTGCAGTGCGTATGACCCCTGCAGACCACAACGTGTTGCTGCATCCGTCCTCTGAACCACAACTGAGAACTCTGAGTTTGTGATGGAGAAAGACAATATTCTCTATTATCAGTATAAAATAAATTATACATTTTCCTAGATAATGCAGGAATTAACAATTGTAGATATTAAAGACAATTAAACAGCACAGTTAAGTTTACCCTGTGGTGTTTTAAACATCTTATGGAGCCATGTCTTCAAGATGTATTATGGTTGTGTTTGTCTTCTGCATGTGCACTGTCCATGGTTTTGGACATTGGTTTCACACAATTCCACTGACCCATTGTTCCTAGGTGTGTCACAAAATATTTCTAATCCCTTAAGGTAGTACTCATGTGCATTAGGT
Organism: Psettodes erumei; assembly: GCA_016785225.1. Lineage (NCBI taxonomy): Eukaryota > Metazoa > Chordata > Actinopteri > Pleuronectiformes > Psettodidae > Psettodes > Psettodes erumei. The sequence goes on along the minus strand of JAFBJZ010000902.1, from coordinate 46,315 downwards.
GCAGTCAAATTATTATTTTCCTGTTAATTTCATTAATCACACATTCCAACAATGATCCCTTAACAGCAGGAGAGAACAGAAGATTTACCTTCATCTGCTGATGCATATATCTGGTTCTCCTCCATACGAAGCTGATTAGAGCTGGAGCCAACTCCTCTCTGACAAAGAGACACAGGGCCATAATTCATTAAAATGTATTTGTATGGCACCATCTCATACAAAAGTAGTTCAAAGTAAAACAACAATAATGTGCTTATACACAGAGACATCAGTGCAAAAATATAGAGTATGGAAACAACCAGTATTGGTGTTTAGTTTAGCTTTGAAAGAGGACAAAGTGGGAGCAAGTTCTGACATCTGTAGGCAAATGGTTCCATTTCTTAGGTGCTTAAACACAAAAGACTATCTCAGCAGACTCAGAAAGTGCTTGAGGCACATTTCCATCTTGTCATCTGAGAGATCTGCTGGGATGGTACTGACAGCAGTACTGATATATACTGTGGTACCAGGCCATTAAGAGCTCAGCCAATTGAGAGGAGAGTTTAAACCTTTATTCTGAAGACAATGGGCAGCCAGTGACAGTTCTGTAGGACTGGATTTTATGTGGTCTGATTCCTAACCAGGGATCAATTTCTTATATTTAATGATGTGAAAGCCAGGCACTCAGAACACTTGGCTCCATACTTCATTACCTATAACCAAGATCTCAGTATTCTCTCTGTTTTGCTGCCATCCAGTGGTTGAAAGCTTCCATGCAGCTGACTGGGGAGTTTATGGGTTGGAGGTTCATCATTGAATAAAGAGATTAGGAGCAACATGTCATTGGCATAATTAGGATACCTAATTTTATGTTTGCTGATGAGATGGCCAACAGGAAGAAAAAAAAGAAGAGGCCCCAGGATTGAGATGATCTACACAGCCTGTGGCCTGTTTTTCCAAGATTACCAATTGTCAAGGTACTTGCAGCCTACTCACATTTCTCTCCCTCTCACCTGAAAGGTGCTGTGACACAGTTTTTCCACCCAGTCCACACAGTCTTCTTTTAGTGCAGCAAACACCATCGTTCTGTCCTGTGTCTCCACGCAAAATGCTGACATGTTCTCCTGCAAGCAGCACAACTGACAGGTTGTAGCCTTTTTTTTTACATTACTGATACGTGTAAAATAAAATCTCTCTCTCTCTCTCTCTCCCTCATGCACACACAACCAGACAAGCTCACCATGGGACAGGCTTCAGCGTTTGGAGGGAGCCTGAGGACGCTGATCAGCTCAGACAGTCGAACCACCTTCATCTTCCTGTCCCCAAGAGGCTGGTGGTGTCTCCTGACCCCGGTGCTGTGATCACCTCCTGTACCACCACCTGGAGGACACGTGATAGTTGGATAATGAAAAGCCTGTCAACTTCAGAGTTACAGCTTATTTAAATGGTTCTAGTTTGTATACTGTTTGTTGTAAAACCCATGGGCCAAATTACCTCCCACCTTACCACACTGTCTAAACTTAAAGTCATACAACGTGCATTGTACTCATTGTAACCTTTTAAAATGCAGAGAAAATATTCCCTAGCATGACAGAAACACTCTCAAGGAGGGGAAGCTGCAGGAGGGGACATGTTTCCCCTTAATGCCAAATAGCCACAGGTGATATGTAATTGGAGGTGTGTGCAGCATTTCAGGCTGGATGACAAAAGGAGCAAGAAGTCTTAAAAGAAACCTGCAACTGTTTATACCATGGAAATAACTTTTACTGTATGTGTAGTTTATGTGTAATTTTGTTATAAAATAATTCAAATAACCCTAACCTGTGAAACACTGGGATAAATAGCTGTTGGGGGGAAGGGCCAATTTACCTGTTTTCAGTAATACTCCAGTTCCTTTTCTGGAACAAAGCACATGCATTTTAATATAATTCAAAAAAGTCGCTTCCCTGTGAACGTAATCCAGCTAGCAATTATGCTCCCTGCAAAATACATTTGCTGTTTCACTGTAGATCTCTAGTAAATCAAACTCCATGTGTAGTTCTTTAAATCACTCAAAAAGGAAAGAATGACTTATACACAGTTTCTGATGTGCACATGTAAATACACTGTTTTTTTCCACCCCAAGATGCTCATTCTTACTGATTCTGCTAAATGTTTTTGTAATTCTGGAAGCCATAGTCATCAAAATCACTCAAATACTCCTGCACCCTCACACGCCTACTTGACAAACACAGTAAACCACTCTGGACTCTGGATGCATACACAAACACAAGTACACACAACACCACTATATTCAAAGATAAGTTGACAGCCATCTATAACCCTAGACAAACTCTCATAATCAACACAGCAGTTTGGCCTGTTTGGTCTTATTGTCTTTCTGTTTATTTGTTGAATGCCATGCAGTCAGGTAGCCCCTCAGAAATGTGGCTTTCAAGGAATGGCATGAAGCAACCTTTTGAACGGTTTGGAGAATGTTCATAAAATAGATGGTGTAGTTCTAATGTTGAGGAAACACAAGCGTTCAGAAAGATGACAAAGGTAACTAGCAAATTTAGATATCCAACGCAATAAATAGACAATGGGCCAATGGGCTAAAAAACAAAGATATACTGGTTAAACTGTTGACCTGACTAAAGGGGTACTCCAGCAATTTATTAATGGACTTCTGCAACATTGGGATGTACATCGAGAAAACGACTTGTTTTTTTTTAAAGAAAAAGAATAATCAAGACAAATCCATGTTTCACAGGCTCAGATAACTTGACCTATAGACAACAGTATGGGCTGAGCTGCAAAAATACCAACATTTCCAATAATGTAACTCAACAACATCATGAATTAAACCTTTCCTTGATTTATGATGTCTTTTAAACTGTATGCCTGCAGTTTGTAACAGAGGCTTTCTGTTGACACATGCAATGTCTCCCTCAAAAAACCCTCTTTTTTTTAAGTGCAGAAAGCTCCTCCTCAGTGATATAAGACATACACCAGTATTCAACTGAAATTTCATGTTTAAAAGCAGTGAGATTCTTCTCAAAACTCATCTGATCATCTGACTCTTTGTGCCTATTGCCCCGATCGGACCCACATCTCAGTAACTCATTTGGTGTATTTACGCATTTAAGTATGGTCAAAAAATCAGACCCAAACTTGAAATAAACTGGAACATTCCTTTAAGAACACACCAGGTCAAACAGTGATAGACATTGATACTGAGCGATTGCTGTACCTCCCATATCTTGAATCTCCAGTCGACCCACTCCACTGCTGCTGGGGGGGAACAGAGACAACCACACCGGCTTCCACTTCTGAGAGGAGAGAGACATTTCTTTTTCATCAACTTTATTATGAAAGCTCAGGATAAGTGCACCACCTACTTTCTTCCACCTCCTCTACATTATGTCTACCTTTCATTCCTACACATGGGTGAATGGGAAACTCAGTTTCAGTTCCCCCAAGTGTGACACAGCTCCAGAGGAGCATCACAGTGACAGAATAGAAATCCTCCTCACACCTCTGACCCACTACTCCTTTCAAAATAAAAGATGGAATTCAGGCCTGTGTTTGTATGTTTCCCAGTATAGCTTATCAAATGTCAGAGGATACAATTTTTAACATGTATATTAAAACTCAAAGCATATACATATATATATACTCATGTTCTATGTAACGCGCTTAACCTCTGACACGTTACAGCATCTTAACAGTGATTTATAGTGGACCCACTTCTGTACCAGTTTAGGTTATAGATGCGACGGCTGACATCAAGGTTATTGTTCAGAGATCCAGTCAAATACAGTGATACCACAGAGCAGGAGTACGTGCTTGTGTGTCAGTGCTACACAGGAATGTGTAGTGCAGAGACTGTGTTGTGTTTCGACATGTTCATCTGGATTCTGGCATCTCATTTGTGCAACACACAGAAAGGCTGAGCACCAACAAAGCTATGGCTCGTGCCTCATTCCTAGTGAACAAGGGAATGTGACTGAAACTAGGACAAAATTTATTTTGTGGAATTTCACTAGTTAAATACATAAAGCAAAGAGCAATGTAAGTTAGTATCACAAGCAAGTATGACAGTATCTCATGTCTCTCAGCTACTTATATCCCTGATAAGTTCAGTTACGTTTTCTGATAATATTCCTATGTATTTCTACAAAAATAGCAGACGAAGGCATCATCATACTCACTTTGCCAGTTTTGTGCAGCTGGAGGTAAACCTCTCCTGTTTTGCTGTAAGACTCCATCTGGGAAGCGTTTCACCTAAGTGCTGCTCTTTGGGCAAGGAAAGCTGTGTAAGTGTTTCTTTTCCTCTCTGTTCCTTCGGGCTGGGCCATGCCCACAGTGACACATTCATGAAATATGATCCTTACTGATACGTAATGCACACACACTAAAGGTGCGGTGGTGATTGCAGACGTGAGACATGCAGAGTTCAGGCCTAGTGTAGTGTTCATTTACATAATTATGTCTGTAATCATTTACGTCTAATAAACCTACATATTTTATATCTAAATCAACAGTTACAGAAATGTTTGAGCCAGTACTAACCAACTGAAGCACTAATTATCATAATGAACACACAATTGATTTTCTTGTGACCAGCTACAGTATTTGAATGTGAACTGAAGGTTCTTTGCTCACCTTTGGTGATGAATGCCTGATAACCTGATATAATATGGTGCAATGCAAAATCAAGGAGCTCTGGATGTTTTCTTCAGATTTTTTGTTTTCCATTCAGCAAGGCTTCCTCTGAGCATGAGTTATCCAAAATGACACCAGGCTATTTAACCGGCTGCAGGAAAGGTCACTGCTAAATATAATAAGGATCCCAGTTTAGATGCACGGTGGCTGAATCTGCTCTTGTTTTCAAGTTTCACCAAGGATGCTCTCCTTTTTTTGCACAGATTCCTGCTCCTGCTACCAAGAAAGGAGAGGGAGCTATTTAAATCCAGTACAATAAGCTTTTACCTTGATAACACTTTCTAACACTGTTTTAATCATTGTTGACAGTGCTATAGCAGTGTTATAATTATAAGATTGAAAGAGTTCCGTAAGGCAACCGGACTTGAGATTTGAGACTTGAGGGAAAAAAAATCTCAAGTCCAGTTGCTTTACGGAACTCTTTCAACCTTGTTAATGACCTGGATGACTGAGAATCTACAAGATGTTATTTTTTTATCCCTTTTATTTACAAATGTGTATGACAAGCATTATGACAACATCTAATTATTATTTTTGGTATTAAGTTGTATTCCCTGTTTAATGTGTGCCATTGTCGGGAAAAGATGAATTTTAAATGACGATAATGACGACCACCTCTGCCTCTCAGCCCCTCTCAGGGGCATTGAGATGACAACTGTGATAGAATTTGTGTACTTCCAAACCATCTCTCTGGGGAAATTTACTGTGTCCTGTGCTATTGACCGACCGTCATCCGTCTGGTGAAATAATCGACTGAATTGCATGAAGGCTGCACATTTATCTCCACAAGGACACGTGTCCTGACAAGAATGACAGTTTCTCTCTCTTTCACAGCTCCATACGTAGCCCCATGACACCCCCTGTATTATAATTGCTACATGTGTTTGTCAGACCTCTACCTCATCAGCATGATCGATGCTTGAGAAACCTGTATATATTCTGAGATATGTCCTCTGCCCTCTGGTTGATCATCCGTGCACCGCAGGCAGGAGTTAACTTTAATTGCCTTCTCAAAAATAACTGCCTTCCTGTAGTCATTCAAATTTTTGGCAGAGAAACCTTTGCTAATTTTGAAAAACTGGAGGGACTTCCATGAGAAAAGAACATACAGTTTTGCCAGACAGGAATAAATCTGAGTCAAAAACAGAAGAGGCAGAGAACTTGCCACATGTATTAACAACAGATGGCGCCACCCTGGTCACATTGCCCTGAAGGAACATATCTGCAGCCAGAAATGAACTGTTAGCTTTGGGGGTTTGTCCATACGAAACACCCAGCGAGTTTTCACATGTTATCTGGTTGTTACCCACCCCTCCCCCTGCAAACCAGGCAATGTGTGATATCATCCATTCTGTTACTGTGAGACTCCGGCACTGTGTCTCAGTTTGGATATTTCCATTAGTGCACTTCCATGTAGTCCAATGTGCAAACTGTGTACTCCCTTTGCATACTGTATGAATTCTGACAAAGGTAATGTTGTCTAAAATTGAACACAGCCATGGTGCACGCATGTGACTTAAAAAAAACTGTTTGTGTTGTTGTGTGTGATCCCTTTCACTCAAAAGAGGCAACAACAACATGCTCTCCTTCCTCTGCCACCATTTTTGAAGTTTGAAAATTGTCCACCATCTAGTCAGGAGGGTAACCACTGAGGGTGAGAGGTTCCCAGTGTTTAGCACTCAGCTTCAAAATAGCAAATGTAAGCACATAAGAACAGGAATTGAGATTATCATTACTATTCTACATTACATTTAACTTTTATGCAGATTTACTTCCTATGTCCTGTGTGCTGGGCAGTTGTAACAAAGTAGTTCCCCTGCAATGGTCAGTCCAGTTTTTTGATTGTGATTCTTACAGTCTTACAGTCATTTGATCCATTGTTAATATAAAAATAGATATATAAAAAATTAGTGCAGCTATAAGGTAAACTGAATAACAGGTTAATTTTCTTTCTTTTACAGTACATATGTAAATATTAACTGAAACATATTGAAATCTGATGGCTTGGCCCGACATTAAAACCATTATAATCCACCCACAGATAACATACAGTGCACTTTCAATCTGGGTCATGTTGTATGTGAGTCAGAAAGATTCTCATTAGTGGTAAACCATGATCCCATGTTCTTGCTGGCAGATTGGCTATTTCTATGCCAGGAAATCTTATCGCACAGATGTGATGACTTACATAATTCAAATGCACTGTTGCTGGATAATTGGGGGCATTTTACCTTATGGCATCCTTTGCTCATGTAACCCCGTGGTGACCTCTTTCTAACATATGTATCATCTATGTCATCCTGGTGGCGATGAAAACACAAGGTTAACATTGTGGGATGGTCACAGTTTGGTTCGGTTTAGACACAATAATAAAATGGTCAGGGTGTAGGATGTGTGTAAGATCGTTGTTGGGTTAAAGGGAGCATTTCCTTCAGATAAGCCGAGCTTCATCATCATGGTTACAATAATGCACACCTTGGTTTTGATTGTGGAATGGTCATGGAAAAAATAATTTCACACAATAAGCAAACAACAGTCTCCTTTACGGAAGTCCAGTGTTTTGTCCATCCACCCATCCCAACCCTCCCTCCTCCTCACATCACCTATAACTTCCTCCTTTGCTCCTGTCGTTCAGTATTTATCAGTGGAGGTCATCTAACAATAAAACCTAACTATGTGCCATACTACACAGCTGCAAGCTGCACAGACAACCTATGGGGGGGGGGTTACAGGAAAGGCTCATGCTGATACTGTTCTTGTCACTTGGGAGGAGGTTGTTTAAACTGGGCCTTAATTCTATGGGACATGTCTCTTATATCACCGTCCCATTTAGGCACACCAAAAGAAAAGGCTAATTCAGGGCCTGAGTGCAGAATGTGGCACTTCCTAAAAGCAGATTTGATAGCATGAGTGGAACAAAACCTTTAAACTAAGTTTGGACAGATCATGTCAGAATTTATTTTAGTGCAGCTGCAGAAGCCTCATCAATAAAAATCAAAGAGAAGAAATAACGTAGGTTGAAATTAACCCCTGAAAAGTAACATGATAAAAGAAAGAAAGAAATTCCTGTGCTATGAATTCAGAGGAATACATTTTGATGGGTTCTGCATTTAATCCCCTAAAAATTCATTGCGTCTCCTTGATGTGAAAGCTCTTGGGATGATGCATCAATACATGATGTAAAATCACTAATGACAGTCATAGTGGGCTATCACTGGTAACAACTTGATGAAACCCCTTTGGATGGAGATGAGGGACACCACAGTATGTACCGCAGGCAACAACCTGTCTGCCATTTCATACTATTTGTATATTGTAGTTTGGCCGTGATGAGCTGAGTGTTCATAAATGAAATGTGTTGGTAGCATGTTCAGCTCAAGCAGCTGTGGAGGGAGTATTTGAGAATGAAGGAGAAAGAGAAACACTGCAGAGACATGTGCTAGTGAGGGGGTGTATCACTACTGTCAGCTGGAGAATGGCCTATATGAGGGTCATCCTTCCCTCAGAGGCAGGTCACCTCTATCAACCCCCTCACACACACAGACAAAGTGCCTGCTGTTTGCTGTACATGTGTGCTTGACGTATCTCTACTGATTTTTTTCTTCTGGCTTGTCTTTCACAGAGACGCCCAGAAACTTTTCTATTCTGCCAGGATTCTGTTTCCACCGGGTTCTTTTCTACACAAAGTAAAGTTGAAGCTGTCAGGAACAAAGATTCTTAGAGTCCGGAGTCAAGCTCAAAAGTCTTTACTGGTTGCAACACAGGATGTCACTCAGCAGCCCCGCACGTGTGCTGACCTACAGAGTGGCATACAGAGAAATAAAGAACATGGTTTTTATACTTTTCTAAATACATGAGTGTGTATTACAAAAGGCATACGTGACTAGAGACATGTATCCCCACATATGGGAGCTCAAAAGCAGGAAACCCTTTGGAAAATCCCTTACAGAACAGCAGAAAACAGGAAACTCCTTACAGGATTAAAATATATTTTTCAGACATCCTCAGGTCATCGTGACCCTCAGGCCATTGTCTGGACATTAGAGGTAAAAAGTTCACAGGTGCACATGCACTCATAGTACATTTACCATTACATTCCCCCCTTTTGATCCGAAAGGATCAACTATATACAAGAACCTCATAAATCAAACATCCAACTGAATCATCCGTACTGGTTTACGACCAGTCATCATTAAGATTGTCTGAGGCAGAAACATCACAGAGCGGATGGCTGCTTTTTTTTTCTGAGGATAGAACCCTCAGACCACAGAAACCTGGCTGTCTGAAAGGATGCCACGGCCGATTACGGTCCATGGCTAATAGAATTACTTCAAACAAAGATTGTTAATTAAAATCTTAATGTCAGAAAAAACAAACAAGAAAATACCACAATAACAAAAGGAATTATGAGCAAGAAAAGAAATAACAAACTACTACCAAAACACAGTTCTCTTTGAATCCTGTGGAAGACAACCGTCACGGTCTTCTATGCATTCTGTAGGTTTCTGTGTGTCTTCAGTGAAGTTGTGAGAGCAGTGTAACTGCGTACGCCAGATGGCGCTCGTGCTATTACAGTGTACTTGTTACACTGTTAGTCACGACACTCTCGGTGATTCTCTAGGAGTTGATCTCTTGTTCGGATGGGGCCGGAACTTTTCTGCAGTGGTTCACGTGGATCCACGTTGCTCTCTCAGCCACTTTCACTGCCATGTGGGTGGTGAGTAGAACTTGGAAAGGTCCGAGCCACCTCTTGTGTTTCCAGTTCTTCCTCCTGAAGTCCTTCACCACCACGTAGTCCCCGGGTTGAAGGGTGTGTAGTGGGCTGTCCGCCTGATCCGGGAGGGCTGCTGCAACCTGTTTTCTTCAGAAGGGGAAAGCTCAACAAAATCCATCATTATGTGGGTGGAGCAAATAACACACGCTTTGCAATATGATTGAGCATATGCTGAAAATCCCTTTGTGAACCAGGTGTCATTCAACTGAGCACACATCCCCCCTTTTGACACATGGTCCAACCCGTGTGTCAACTTAGCATAATGAGGAAAAAAGTGTTTAGGAAGACAGGGCTTGCCATCCGGGCTGGTCCAGACACCATCAGAGTAGGTGGCGCCACAGAGGGACCACTGACGTCGTTCGTCTGGGGAAGCAAAAGATTGAACTGCAGAAAGTTCATTAGGAATTGATGCAAGTGGTGAAGTGTAAAGAGAAAGAGAAGTCGAAGGAACAGAAGCCTGCGACGCAGCAGCAGCCTTAGCAGCAGCATCTGCAGCAGCGTTTCCCTTCGAAATCACATCAGCATTTCCTGTGTGAGCAACGCACTTACAGACTGCCACAGCTGAGGGTAAGAGAACGGCTTCCAATAAATCAGCAACAAGAATGTGATTTAAGATGGGCTTACCATCAGAAAGAAAAGTCATCATTTGTTTAGTAGTTAGTGGTTTGGGTATTTTAGCAATTGCTTCAATGCGTTTAGGAGAGAGAGTCTTCCTTCCCCGACACAATGTGTCCCAAAAACATCACTCTTTGCTTCACAAACTGTAGTTTACTGAGGCTAGCTTTGTGGCCTTCAGTAGCAAGGTGCCTCAATGGTCATCCACATACTGCAGGAGTGCAGTACCTGGAGACAGCTGTAGGGATGCAAGTGACTCACATAGAGCTGAGTTGTAGATAGTAGGACTCTCACAGTAACCCTGGCACAGCCGAGCCGAAAAAAGTAGCCTTTTTCATTAAATTGAAATGCAAACCAATATTGGGAATCTGGATGGACCGGGACACTAAAGAAAGCATTTGACAAATCTACTACAGAAAACCAAGTAGCGTCAGGTGGGACTTGCGTAAGGATGGTATATGGATTAGGGACATTTGGAGCTCGAGCATGAACAGCAGCATTTACAGCCTTCAAATCTTGAACAAATCTCCATTCTGGTTCAGCTGGTGGATCTCTGACTTTCTGAACAGGAAAAATGGGTGTGCACACGATGAGTCATCACAGGGGATAATTACTCCAGCCTGTAATAACGAGTCAAACACTGGTTGAATCCCAGCTATGGCCTCAGGTTTTAATGGATATTGAGCTCTTTTAGGCCTGAAAGTAGATTTAGGTGTGATCACAACTGGTTCTGCCCCTTTAATCAGTCCTACGTCATACTTCCCTTTTGCCCATAGTTCGTCAGGAACTAACCCTAAGTCTGGGTCTATGTCAACAACCCTAAGGAAAGTTGTCGTGGAGTGGTCATTGTCATCTAAAGTGTCAAACAGATATACTGATCTCAAAACATGAAAATGAGCTTGGTGTGGAGTTCTATAGACACCCCCCTTTGATGAATACATCACATGTGGGTCGGATGTCGGTGTCCAGTCAGTCAGCGTCTCACACTTCTTAACCCATGGTCCCAAGTCTCTCCACTGATCATAGCGTGCTTTGGTCAGTGAGATGTGTGGGTGGGAGTCATCAACTTGGAACAGAGCATGCTGTTTAGAGGACAAACAAACAGAAATAGCGCTGCGCTCAGTACCCCAGAACAGGGTACTGGTTAAGAACATCATTCAAATCTGCAAAAACACTTCCTCAAAGTTGTGGTCAGGCCCATGTGAGACATGTGCTGTACAGTGGAGTGACTCCGGCTGCATAGCAACAGAAGTTGGGCTCACGAGAGCACACGCCTCAGACATGAGTGGCGCTGCCACCAGCAGCGGGACCTTCCATTGGTACACGTAGAGGGGCGTGGTCGGAGAGTACCGCACCAGTGAGTAGGTTTCCTCCCCTCCTCCGGTCCTCTCGCAGCTTTAACGCCATCTGGTGTGGAGATCAGATTGATGCCCAAACGGAGCATTAAGTCTCGCCCCAAGAGATTGATCGGGCAACATGGGGAGAGAAGAAAAATGTTTAAACATAGTCAATGGCTCATTGTGGGAGCATGATAATGGAATAGAAAACCTCTCCTTCACGGTTGTTCCACATGCACCAAGAGAATATGTAAACCTTCCACTGAGTTTAACATTTGGCATCTCAGATTGTTTGATAACTGAATGTGTGTTGCCCCAGAGTCAACTAAAAATTCAACAGGTGTATCCCCCACTTGAACAGTCATTTTAGGCATTTTGAGGGTGGTAGACATCGAATATCTAGCATATGTCCCTATCTCAGAGCGCTTGATTTCTTCAGCTTCTTTAGCTTCTCTAGCTTCTAATATAGCAATAGCATGTTGTACATTTAGCAGTTGTTGTGTGAGCGGTGTGTGAGCGGTGTGAGCGTGTAAGCGGTGTAAGCGGTGTGTGTGATTTCATTTCCCTGTTCTCCGTCGAGAGGAGTAGACATCTGCTTGGCGGCGAGACTCGGGCTAAGACCGCTCCCATCACCCACAGGTCAATCAGACTGTCCGAATTGGGCTTGGTTGCCCGTGGGAGGCCTCCAAAGAGGTGCTCCACGTCCTCTTCCTGCTCCGCCACGATGGTCTCCACGTTGGTCATGTCGGCGGGGGCAGTCTCTAGACTGATGTTCTTGTTGGCCGCAGAAATAACAGTTCTTAGGATTTGGGCAGTCTTTAGCCCAATGTCCTTGTTGGCCACATCTCAGGCATGCATCTGGGTCGGGCAGAGTGTGTGGTCTTCGGCTTTGGCTTTGCCATGGGCGGCGACCTCGTTGCATTCAAGGCGTCGCGTCCCAGTGTGGGTCATTCTCATCTGTCCTGCTGCTTCAGTGACCGTCTGGAGTAGTGTCAGTTGAGCTTGATGAGCAACACGCTCCTTTTCCTGTTTTTCCTTCATGTGCTCAGATTGGTATTGTTTCTGGGCGTGCACGGCATGTTTCTTCACTTCATCTAAACGCAAGTCATCAATGTCCATGCAGGAGCTTTCCACTCTCTTCTTGAGCTGCGGCAGGAGGTTTTTTGGAGGAATATAGCCTTCAGGCTACTCTCCCAAGGGCCGCACGACTGTCCCGGGTGCGGTGGTCTTTCGATGCCGGAATGGGCGGTGAAACACTCTTCCAGACGCAGGTAGAACTCTTTAACAGGTTCATCTGGTCCTTGTTTGCAGGCTGTAACCTTGGACATGTCACAGCGGACAGGGAAGTTGTCCTTCAGTGCATCAGTGAGACGTTCCAACATGTCTCTGTAGTTTTCGTTACAGTCGTGGTCCCACTCGGGGTGGTTTGCTCTCATATGTTGTCGGACAGGGGTGAAAAACGCACCTACTGTGGAGTAGGACAGTGGGCCCAGTATGGTCTTCAGGAGGATCTGCAGTTCGTGGCCTGTAGGCAGCCACTGCTGACAAAAATGCATCAGGCTCTCAGCAAATTTTGGTCCTCCTGCGGTGATGGGAGGTAGGTGGGCCAAGCTTCTTTCATGTGAGACAATGTCCATGGTCGGTAAACTAGGATTGAGTCTCCTTGTGCCCCAGCTACTTGTACCATCGGCATCTGTATGATTGATCCAGTCGCTGAGTCCACGCCTTCAAGCGGAGGCATGTCCACTCCTTTTTCATCTTTGACATCAGACCGTTCTTGTCTGGCCCTAGACCGTGTGTGTGTGTGGGTTTTGTTCTCCATCAGTGGGGGCGGGGGACCACCAGAGGTCCCCGCCTCAGTTTTGGGTGGGTGGTAAGGAGGCGGTGGGCCGTCGTCGCCGCATGCACGCAGAGTGCCTCCATCTGTAAGACACGGATACAGAGAACTTTTCTTATTCTTAAGTTTAACATCTTGTTGTCTGGATGTTTTGTTTAAGTCGTCGCCTACTTGCAACTTAACCATCTGACCCTGTAATTTCTTTCTTTCCCCTACGTTCTGCTTCTTTCTCCCACATTTTTAAACACTCATTTTGTTCATCTATCACCTTAATTTTATCTGCCTTAACCATGCCTTTTTTTTTCAGAGCTTCTCTCTTCTTTTCCTCTAGTTTTTGTCTTAATGCCCCTAATTGCAGAGGACTGAATGAACCCCTTTTGAAATCCGCACTTATCTGTCCAAAATGACAAGTATTTACAACTCACTACCCCATATTTTGACATCATATCCCTGACTTGCGAACTCACTGGCAAGTCTTCATTTTCTACTTTACTCTTTTCGTTTCCCATTTTATTTATTTATTTGTTTATTCTTATTATTAATATTTTTTTTTTAATATATATATATAATGTTTTATTATATTTATGTATTTATCTATTTATTATTAATTAATTAATTAATTAATTTTTTTTTTTTTTTTTTTTTTTTTTTTTTAAACAAATGGATCAAATAAATGAACAAACAGACAGACAAACGACCAAACACGTATCTCTATGACAGAAACACCTCTTTAGTGGCTCAAAACCCTCGTGTAGCCACGTTTTTACCCTCGTAGTGGTTCATTACCCTGTGAAACCACTTTTTTTTTTTTTTTTTTTTTTTTAGTGGCTCAAACCCTATGAAACCACTTTTTTTTTTTTTTTCTATGTCCACTTTTGGCTCAAACCCTATGAAACCACTTTTTTATAGTGGCTCAAACCCTATGAGTCCACTTTTCCCTTATAGTGGTTCAAACCCTATGAAACCACTTTTTTTATAGTGGCTCAAACCCTATGAGTCCACTTTTCCCTTATAGTGGTTCAAAACCCTATGAAACCACTTTTTTTTATAGTGGCTCAAACCCTATGAGTCCACTTTTCCCTTATAGTGGTTCAAACCCTATGAAACCACTTTTTTTTTTATAGTGGCTCAAACCCTATGAGTCCACTTTTCCCTTATAGTGGTTCAAACCCTATGAAACCACTTTTTTTATAGTGGTTCATAGTGGCTCAAACCCTATGAGTCCACTTTTCCCTTATAGTGGTTCAAACCCTATGAAACCACTTTTTTTTTTTTTTTTTTTTTTATTTTTTTTTATTTTTTTTTTTTTTATAAACCACTAATAAGCGCCAAATAACCAATACTTCACTATGGACTCAAGAATACAGAATTAGAACTTCATTCCGTCTAACTTTGTGTGTCTTTTTTCAACTTTTATCAAGGAAATAAAACTTCTCACCAATTTAAGATGTGTAGATCGTCTCGAGTCAGTCAATCGGCCTCAGGACGCCGGTCCTCTCTTCTCTTAATCTAGAGGATGAAGTCGTCACTTCAGGAGAATGTCCCCGACGTCCGTCGGGTCCAGACGGACTCTCGAACGATCCCACTTCTGACACCAAATTGTCGTGGAAACTTTTCTATTCTGCCAGGATTCTGTTTCCACCGGGTTCTTTTCTACACAAAGTAAAGTTGAAGCTGTCAGGAACAAAGATTCTTAGAGTCCGGAGTCAAGCTCAAAAGTCTTTACTGGTTGCAACACAGGATGTCACTCAGCAGCCCCCCACGTGTGCTGACCTACAGAGTGGCATACAGAGAAATAAAGAACATGGTTTTTTTTATACTTTTCTAAATACATGAGTGTGTATTACAAAAGGCATACGTGACTAGAGACATGTATCCCCACATATGGGAGCTCAAAAGCAGGAAACCCTTTGGAAAATCCCTTACAGAACAGCAGAAAACAGGAAACTCCTTACAGGATTAAAATATATTTTTCAGACATCCTCAGGTCATCGTGACCCTCAGGCCATTGTCTGGACAGTAGAGGTAAAAGTTCACAGGTACACATGCACTCATAGTACATGGACCGCTGCTTGGAGATAAGAGTTAAAGAGAAATCCAATAAACTAGGCTCAAAACTCATAACAATTTATTTGTATTGCTTTATAAACATAGTCATATTGTGTGGGCAAATGCACTGTTTTTGTGTTTTACAATATTCCACAAGCTCCGAATTATTGTCAGACTTTAATTTGAATGCAACATGAATTATGTATTGGTTTCATGTTAATCTACTAAACAGAGCCATGCTACGGTGCAGTGCTGTGAGAGTAAAACTGCCATCATGGATTTTACATTAAAGAGACTCAGATGCTTATTTAGACATGAAACTGACATATAACATATGTGCGATATTGCAAAGTCTCTTGACTCTTGTCTCTTACTATATTTTATCATTACTATTTCATTCTGACTAAACTTCTATTGTAAATAAGAGTATTGTTATATTTATGCCTGTGGCAGCAGTGTGTTTTTTATTTTCTTTATATTTTCATTTATTTCTATATTTACTGTATATTTATTTATCTGAATGCACCAATTCACGTCAAATCCTTCTGGCTCAGATTCAGATTCAGATTCTGTCAGGACATATGTTGTCACTTAAAATTTGAAACATATTTTATCTGTATAGTATGAATTAAATGGATGTGGTAATTATTTTATGAATAAATATGGAATATGCATGTATGAGGCAAGAATTTACAACATCCATCATGATACATATATCACGTGTAGTTTCTTGTTCATGTATACAAATGGAGAGCTATGTGTGAAGAGCATTACATATAGAGATATTTTAATTGAAAGAAAGGGAACTTGCGGTGCATACTTCAGGTAAAAGTGCTGTATTTGGGTACAGGGGTTACAGCAGGACAGGAAATGTGGAGTGTGGATAGAACAGAAGGCAATAATCTCTCGACTGCAGGAACAGTTGACAGGAAATGTTACAAGTTTCATCGTGCTGTGCTGCAGTGCCCAGAACCTAATGTCTAATTCATATCTTGCACATTAGTGAGAGGATGAGGGATGGAGGCATGAACAACAGCGATGCAGAACGCAGGCATCTCTAATTTTCCTTGCAGCCTTTAACATATAAGGATGTCGCCTCCACACTTCTCCTCTCCCTCATAGCATCACTGACCTGAACATATTCAACACCAACCTGCTGTTTGACCCAAATCAACAGCAGGAACAATACAAACAATTTCAGCAGATATGCAGTGATACTGTGAACTCTGGTTCTGACTGGCAAGAAAGCAAAGACCCGCCTACTACAGTAGAGATGTTGGGCTAATGTTGTCTTTCACTCTGTATGACTTCTGTTCTCTGTTGTTCGTTTGGTGTGTATGTAGTATATCTGTTTTGTTTGCTTTTTAAACTATAGTTTGTTGGGATTTGTCTGGACTTTGCCGTTTGTTCTGTTAGTGTCAGGCTTACCAGAAAATCTCTCCTACTGACGTTTGCTTACTGCTCACCTTTTCACCGTTCCGATGTGGTGCTTTTGTTTCTTATGTTCCATGTCCACTTGAGTCACACCTGTCAAAATCACTGACATGTGTTTCATGCTTCATCACTGAGCATTTTAGCGCTGTGGGAAATAAATGATGAATCATCAACCTGAATCTGCCTGGGTTAGTTTTGTCTGTCAGCCTTGCTCCTCAACTTTGCCATGTTCAGCCTGTCATACCTGTTGCTTCTTCAAGGTTATTTTGGCCAGAAAATAAATTGCTCATCGACTATCTGCTACTTTCATTTTCTTGCTCTCTATTTTGTCTTTTTTGAGACTAATGATTATTCATGACTTTGTGTTATGACTTAACTTAACTGCTGCTTTAGATATTAACCCAGATATGTCATTCATTTAAAACAGTTAAAAATTTAAATACTAACTAGGAGGTGAACTAGTAAAGGCTTAAGTTACAGCATAATAATTAATATGATGTAGCAGTATAAAGTGCTTAAGTTCTCTCCAGTATCTAGCAAACTGTGGAAGTAAAAGTCTAATGCAGTTATATTTGAGAGGAAAGACACAAATCGTTTTTAAATAGGTACTCTCAAACCACTTCATCAGTATAATCCACATCTATATACCGTATACTGTATACATTCCAAATCCTCATATTTTTCTAGAACAGGCCAAAATATGCTGTGTCCTCACACACTTTTGAGAAGGGCCTACATTTCTGATTGACCAAACAGCTCTATCTTAGCAATGTGCAGATAGCAAAAATCTATTTATTTCCCTAATTCACAATATTCTTTTAGATCAGTATTGTGTGTGTTTGGTCTCACATCGTGCCCTCAATATGAATGCAAACAACCTTACAGTTTACCACTTCATCACCATAGCTCCATCCATTTAAAATCCAAAGTGCAGGAACAGTGAAGCAACAGACAAACAGCACCCTCTCATTTAAGGACGGTATGGGTGCTCTTGATGTGAATCCCTCTCCCACGCCTGCTTTGGCCACATATGGCAAGTTGTCATCGACAGAAGCTTCTTTTACAGCCAGGAATCACAACCACGTGCGACTCTGTGTGATGCTGCCTAACAGAGCAGAATGACTCTCAATGAGAGTGCACGAGACAGATGGAGGAAGAACGGAGGGGAAGAAAATGTGGAGGATGGCAGGATGCGCAGCTATATCGGGACATATAGACACAAGGAGAGGAGGAAGCGTAATAATGCATGGGTGGGTGTCAGATTTGACCCAGCTCGCTGGGCTTCTAATTTCAAAATGCGATTCAACTGGAAAAATTAAGTGCGCTGCGGGTGAGTGGCTGAGCCGGCTGCCAGTCATGCCAATCCGGAGCGGGGGGCGGGCCCCCTGCCCCCCGTGCTTCATGAGGGCACAGAACGAGCCCAGAGCGGAGTCTGAACAGCTGTCGAGCGCTCCGTCCCCTTTCCCCTTTTTCTTTTAAAAGCTTATTTTTCCAGTTACCTGATTTATGTTGTAAAATGCCTCGCTTCCGTGTTGTTTTTCGACCCAGTTAATTGGAATTAGCGGAGTCGTCCTGTTGCTGCGGTAATGTGTGTGAGTTGCCCCCCGCGCGCTGTGTGACCACAGCTGGAGCACGAGCGCTGCTTCGCGGGGCTTAACGCATCAAGAGCCGGAGGAGGAGAGAAGAGGACTGCGCGCCCGTGGTGAGAGATGAGGAGGAAGAGGCTCTCTGTGGCGGGATGTTTACTCGTCTTGAGGCTGGTACTTTTACTCAGGTAAGATCTTTTTTATTCATATACCTGACTCCTGGCCATTAGCTGGATGGATATAATGGCGGAATAAAAAAAGTTGTTATATTCCACGACATCCCACTTGTGCACAAGTTAAGAGGGCATCTTTCCATTTTTTTGTGTGCCAAAATTGCTCCAGATTGATTTGGAATGTATTTGGTGATCAGTATCTTTGGGGCCAGTTCAGCATCGTGGCAGGGCCTATGTATTTGCCAAAATACGTTAAAATTAATTTAATTGTATACATGTTGAAAAGGCTACGTTAGAACGAATTTTTAAATAAAGTTTAAAATATTTTGTTATATTTTAGTTTTTATTTATTTGTGTAATTACAACTGAGATATTCAATAAAAATTTTTTATATATCTTTTTTGTTTGTCTTTTTGTATGCATATTTTTATGTTACTTAATTGCTGAACTGTAAAATATTGTATCTTGTTTCACTAGTCCTTTGTGTTGTTGTCAAAACAATATTTACTTATAGCCATAATATACATTTATAACATGAGCAAATCCATTTGGGTAGATCTCAGCTTGACAGTGTCATATATCAGCAGCCACAGATCCATATGGAAAGATTATGACTAAAGTATTTGATAACATAACATTGCACACTATGGTTTAGTAGATTTTGAAGACTTGGAGACATGTTTGTGATTGGTCATATGCTGCACACTTGGTCCCTTTTCTGTAAATTTGCCTGGGTACACCTTGGTTGAGTCAATAAGTGCTCTTATAAGACAGTTTCATGAGTCTACAGTTGTTTGGTTTAGTTAAGCCAGATATAATAAGAAGATATCCTGGGCATATTGAAGTCCCTTCATAGTAGACCTCAGGTCTTCCTACAGTTGGTTGTCCAGCCTCACTGAGGGTTTTGAGCTGGAACACTATCACAATGCAAAGGTATTGAGAAGACTGCTTTCTCAGACAATGTGTACACAGTGGAGTTTGAGCATGCTCAGCTGGACAGTCTATGGTATGACACCAGAACCAATTCTTTTTTTTTTAAAGTTACCTGGTACCTTGCAAATACCAGGCTAATAGCATTCCCATAGTGAAGCATGCTGGTGGCAGCATCATGCTATGGGCATTGTTTCTCAGTGGCAAGGACATGGAGAGTGAACTGAGGGGAGGAAGAATGCAGTGAAATACATAGAGGTCCTTGAAGAAAACCTGTTCCTGGAGTATAGATGGGTTAGGGTTCACCTTTCAGCTTCACAGTGACCCAAAACATACAGCCATGACAATGCTGGAGTAATGCTGAGCCACCCAGCCAAAGCCCAGTCATAAACATCATAAACATTTGTGGAGAGTCCTGAAAATGGCACATCACACACACTTTCAATCCCATATGATGGATCTCGAGAGGATCTGTGAAACAGAATCAGATAAATAAAGCCTGTGTGTAAAGCCTGTACTGACTGGCCCTTAAGTACTCAATCTAGGATCTAAACACATTAGTAAAAGAATTTCTATTTTTTTAATAGAAAAAAATTTTTAAAAAGAAAAAAAAGATTAATTTGGGAACATGTTTTCAATTTGTACTGATTGGATACTGATTGTAGATAGATGGGTAAAATGTCAATATGTAAATATAAAATGAAATCTACAACAGAAAAGTAACAGGATCTGAACAGCTCTAGCTTAGCTTCGGCATATCCAGCAAACTTCTGGTGAATCTGGCGAATATTAATATCTACAGATGGTACAAAGTTTTCATGGCAGAAATGTCTGGAGCATTCAAGATTCCAAGAGTGAGATTTGCTGTTGATTTCTGTTGCTCATTCTCAACATTATTTGTGCAGCATCAACCAGAAAGCAAAAGGTTGTCACCTCCTATAGTGAACTTTGTGATTCCACAATTACTTGGATCATGAGAATCCTGTGTTTTCTTTAGACCTATTGATGCTCATGCTTGACATCAAGCTAAAGATGACATCAGAATTGGCAGTGAAACTATTTATGAAATGCTGTGTCGTGGATATCACATAAATGACTGATTGCTAAACACCACTGGTCATTGTAAAAGTAGCTGAAGGCAGAGTTTCAGTTAGAAGTGATAATATGTGTTTGATCCTGTGGAGTGACAGTTGAGCTATCTTCTATTACAAATAATGTGAGGCTTCAGGCTCTCTGAAAGTCCTAATAGTAGCTTCAAAGTCCCAAAAGGCAGGTCAGTGCCGAGTGATATTAACATTAATCCCTGTTCTGTCATATCTACTGTCTGAGCATTTCCTCTCTTCCTCTTTCTTTCTCCCTCAGCTGCACATCCTTTATTAATGGCCAGCTTTTTGTAGGAATGTTCGCTGCATTTAACTTTGACACGCTTCACTATTTTAATTTTAGGCTAAAACAAGTCAGTTTCCCCTAAAGTTAGAGCAAGCTTTAGCATAAAAACACAGCTGAAAAGATCAAAGCCACAGTAAATCTTCTTAGAGGGTCATGGATGGATTCAAAGACAAAATTTAACAGGCTTATAGTCTGTCAGTCAATGGGAGCTGGACTGGATCTGCCTCCGTTTGTCAATCCGGCATAATCTCACAGTGTTTGTTTCTCCTGATTTCCCCTTCCTCGGTTGTATTTTCCCCCTCTTGTTTCTTTGTCTGAATGCAGAGGGGAATTATGTATGGTCACTGGTCATATCATGCTACAACAGTGATCGTGCAGCAGTGTATTAGTTAAAGCAGACACAGTATGTGTTTTGTAGCTGTATGACTGTGTGCATATGTGCGGCATGTTCAGCATGAGTTAACCACTCATTTCATCATACTTTTTATGTTTCTTCTGGAGAATGTTTTTGAAGTCCCTTCATCCACTGCTGTGTGCTTAAAGCGGTTTGATATCAGCTTCAATAAAGATGTATCTATCTGTGAACATTGTCGCACCATTGGTGAAAGGCTGGATCCAGTGGCTCACCTTATGTTAAGGTAAATATGATAAATGTGCATTTAAAAACTATAGTCTTCCATTGAAAGTGTCAGTTTCATGTTTTTGGGTCTGATCACGGTGATGATGGATTTTTATTGTTGTTTGGTAAATGCTGTTTCAGAGGTCTTTCCACCCAGAGCAACCTTCTGGACAACTGGGAAATACTAAATATTTTTTTAAGATATGTGATTATTTTCCATTGAGACAGAACATGATCATCAACTCATTTCAGTTAATGGGTAAATAAGCTGTCAGGAAGGATTACACCAATTTGCCGTTCCTTGTTACTGTGAACTGTTCAGATTCCTCAGGACGGTTCTGATGTCAGGCAGGAAAAGCTCAAGATGTGTCCCATAGAGCTGCCACGACTCCAGATAACTGAGGACACACTCACAAGCTGCCTTTTTCAAAGTAAAGTACTTTTGGAGAGGGTGTCCCTGATCTATGTCCTCATACGCTATTGAAATGTTTTCACAACAACAACAACAACGCTATTTAAATTTGCTGTGACATCATGCTGCTTGTCCTTCAAACATCCTTCTTAATGAACCATTTACACCTGCTCTGAAGTATACTTTGCGTACACACTATGATGTGTCATGAAGGTTTGCGTCAACCTGAGGAGGCTAGCACAAAAAGTAGGAAAGATAGTCCACACTTGGAAAAAAAAAACTGGGACAGAGTCTCCAAATTATTTTATTTTATTCATGAGTACAGGGGAATTAAAGCAGTACAAACGTTTGCCTCAGTGAACTGTAATCCGTCAGCGTGTGCAGTCCGTATTTATCTAACATTTCCTGGCTGTTGGCGCTTACTAATTCCACAATCCAGTTAAAATGATGCAAAGCACAGACGGATAAATAATGAGAAATCACGGCTCTAGAGCCACTCTAGTATAAAACACATTTAACCCAAAGACAGGCTGTTCAAAGTCAGATGGTGTAATTTGGAAATATACTGTAAATGAAAATACTGGCAACCAATTGCTTTTTAAAAGCTGAAGTGACAGCAGGTGCAGGTCTATCTGTATTCACGTTGAAGTCATGATCACAATAATTAACTGTATGTTAAACTAAACCTTAATTAGGTTGCATATTGCTGGCTAAATACGAAAGTAGTGTACAGACATGTCACTCTGAAGGAGCACGTTGGCAAATTACGTTGCCTGACGTTGGAAAGAATAGTGAATTGTGTGAGATTTATGTAACTTTGCTGTTGTTATTTTAATATGACAATGAACCGATGTTCCCCTTGTTGATTTTTGTGGAAATCGAGAAGATGGCATGATGGCATTAAGACTTTAGCTACACCTCAAATGCAGACTGCTTGCTTGCTCTAACCTTTTAACATTGGCACCAAAATGCAAATCAAGATGTTTGGTGCCCCGACCCTGACAGCATTCCACTGTTGCTGCAAGGGTCGGGGAATTAGGGAAGTACAGAGTCATGTAGCAACAAGTGTTTAAAAAATCACAAATTGAAAGTTTAGCTTAACTCTTTCCGCTGCCCTGCAAAAATTTGAGAATATGCCTCAACTTCCTGTATCCATCATTTCAAATTAAAATACTTTTGCAGAATCACATAAATGCAACTTCGTGGCATTGTGTGAAATTCAGAAGCAGTGGCAGTAATAATGGTTTCATTCAGTCTTCACTCAACTTGGAACCTCACTACAAGGGCCCTAAACACAGATTGACGAACACGCTAGTTCTGTTTTCAAGCACAAAGATCCAGTCACAACAGGTTAGTGGGTAATTATGAAGACAGCTTTTAGGACATTGAGAAAAGAATAGAAAATGGCTCAAACAAATTTTCATCCAACAGCAGGTTACTCTGCTGAGACTTCAGCATGTTAAACCTCTGTCTTGTCCCTCCTGCTCTCCATAAATCACTTTATTTTTGCTTTAGTATAGCTCACATGCATTTTGCATTCATGCACTGTGTATTTACAGATGAAGCAGTTGTCAGTCTGTGTGTGTGTCTCTAAACAGAGCGGCCTGTGCTGATAGTGTGGCGGCTCTGCCAAATGGAAGTCAAGTGTATGGGAAGCTGTATAGTGATTTGGGCTCAAATATTTTTGGTCCACCTGTCCAACATGAATGTAAATACAGGTAAATGATCATTGCTGTGTTATGTTTACGATCGCAGCAACAGAGAATTGGTGCTTGTTGCTGCTGTGGTATCAATAGATGCAACAAAAATAAGGCAACAAACCACACAGTATCCATTTTATCAGACTAGGATTAAGTTTGCCTGTGAGTTTATTTGTGAGCTTTGTTTCGGTCACTGCCACAACTGTAACGGTGCATGTCAAATGGGACTAAAGGAGCACTTGTAACTGCTGAAGGAAACATGTGGCTGAGAAGCATAGTTAAGTGGTGCTCTTGCCAGCTGTGTGTGTGTGTGTGTGGGGGGGGCTCCACACTAAATGAACATTTGGCTGAAGGCGGCAGTCGACCCCGTCCCTGTCACAGTGCTGGGTTGTCCTAGGCTGTAATGCCAAAAACTACCTCAGGGGTAGCTGGGAAATGTAGTGTTTCTGATGAATGTGTTAATCCAGCAGCCAATTAGTCTGAACAAGAACTACAGCTGCAAATAGACTAGGACAAATAGACAGGCTACATCCCAACACAAGGGAAATAAAAAAATACATCTAATAAATGTTTTCACCTCAGATTAGGGTAATTTAGCCTATGTACAACCCTCAAGTTACAGGATCAACATATGAGCTGTCTCATCATCATGGCTAAAGATAAACCACTTGCTAAATCAATATGTGTATCTAATGTGGGTTTGCTGCAGTGAAACTACAGTCCAATGTAGACTTTCCAATGCAAAAGGAGGAAATATGGGAAGCACTAGCTGCCACTAGGATGCTTGCATGTCATTTCACAAGGGAAAAAATTCTGTTCAGTACAAACATGTGCCTCTCATTTACCTCACAGGACTGTGATTTAGTGAGATGAACCATAATAATGACAGCACCATGAAGTCTGTCTGTCTGTCTCTCACTGCACTGTCAGTCTGTGGTAATTGATCACTGAAAGCTTGGACAGAACAAACTGAAAGGGTTGTCCAAAAATGTGGGATATTTTTTATTACATTATATACATATTATTTTTTGTCAGGTGCTGAAGATAATAAAATGATCTTACTGTTGGCATGTTTTGAAATCCCCAATAGGATCCTGTGGTACATGTGGTGATGCATTCTGCATATTTGAATCTTGCAGACAGAGTGGCCTGTGTTGAGGTAACAGCAAAAGGGCCGGCAGCAGATGATTGCATATTCTAAATCTGGAGAGCAGTGGTTATTGCAGTGCATCAGCTAATGACTGTTTTCCCGCCGCTTTGTTAGTCACACAGAAGAGCTAAAACGGCGAGGCACTGGCGAATAAATAATCAGGATGAACACAGACATCCACTCATATTTCAAGTTGAACATCAGGGCTGGGACCAGTTCCTCAGTTTCTTTGGCCACACATCAAAACATGGCAACGCATCATCTGTGCAGAAGAGATGCTGATCAGGTACATCTTTGTCATCGTCTCTTAAAGCATACAGAAGACTCAAAATTCTGGCTCAAAATTGACACCAAAAGCCGCTATGCATTGCTAAATAATTTTGTAAAACATCGAGAAAAGAAGTATTTTCAGATGCAAAGGGAAACATGAGAAGGTACATTCTAAGCATGTTTTGTTTGTGTGTAAAAGTTTGACATCTGGTTGTTCGTGTGGTCATCAGTGTGTTGAGTGACAGTCTAGCCAGCAGCAGCTTCTCTGAGTGCAACTATCCCCTCTCCTCCTGCAGCAGGAGTAGCTCTCTCCCCTTTGTGTGCTAATGCACCCTCTGGCCTTTTTTTTCCTTTTAACAAAAATCAGACTACTTTTTTATGTCTTACCGTTTGTTGTACTGGAATTTTGAAAACAGCAACTTCCAGGCCAAAAGAAGTTCTGGAAAAATCACGTGAATTTACTTCACAAAGACTTGAACGCTGCCATTTCTCACTGAGGACACACAAACGCACATACACACATACACAAGTGTATGTGTCCATCCATCCATTTTCAATACCGCTTATCTGTGCAGCTGGGTCTCGAGGAGGCTGGAGCCAATCTCATCTGACACTGAGCGAGGGCGGGGTACACTCTGGACAGGTCACCAGTCTGTAGAGACAGACAACCATTCACACCCACAGGCGTCTCCAGTGAACCTCACCTGCAAGTAGAGTGGGAGGAAGCTGGAGTACCAGGACAAAACCCATGCTAACCACTGCACCAGTGTGCTGCCCAGCGTTACTTACAGTCCTTTTTTTATCAAATGACATAGCTTTCTTGTGACACCAAAGTCCAGTTCATTAGTGTGATCGCTTCATATATGCTGAAGTGGTTCAGTTGGACTCAGGCAAGGTAAGCAATCAATCAAAATGGAACCATGCCCTGCACCCAAATCAACACAAAAATTGCATCTGTGCTAAGCATGCTCAGGGCTCAGTGCAGTGTTAGCCCAGGGGGGCACTGGGGACCAATGTTCTCCAGCACAGTGCAAGGTTACCAAGACTAGTGTGAGTACATCCTGACATTAAGAGGTAAAGTTAGGGTTTGAAACATCTGCTGACTAATGCACATGCAATTCCACACTGATTAGAGTGCCTCACTCATGATTCATACAAAGCAACATAAAACTGTTTGCATACATGATCAGATTTATCCAAGCTTTATGCATTCTGTCCATGTACACTATGAAAAACTTTATCAGCCAAAAAGATAAAACTGTGTTCTGCAGTTAAAAGCCTCTGAAAGGGAAGTTTGGTACAGGCACGTGATAAGGGATGTTGTGGAATATCTCTGGTGATCAACTGTTTAAACTGATTAACTTTTTAAAAACTCACTCTAAATGCGGTTCAGGGTCTGAATACAGAGACAGTAATGGATTCTTGGTCATTTTACTTTTTGGGCTGAGTGTTTTGCTTGTTGCCATGCTGATAGAGATAGGGTGTTACATAATAGTAGGGATAAAACAAGGTCTCCTAGGCACTGTCGGTATGGCCAGATGCAAAAGGCCTCTTCTCTCTGTCTCTTCTCGTCGGCTTCATGGGGATGTTTTGTTGCATAATCGGAGAGCTAGTTATAAATAATTCTGCCAGCACTTCAAACCAAACCTCACCCAGACAGGGCTGGGATTTTTAGCAACTTCGTTGCAGAGAGCAGGTGGTATGTTGTTGTGTTCAGATGAATGCTGACGCTGACACCTTGGGGAATCGGGAGTCTGAGCATGTTCACAGTATGCATTACCTTAATCACAATAAAGTTGGAAGAAATGCATGTTCAATTCAGCAGGAAAGGAAACATCTGCAGCGTTCTGCGACAGCAAATTGTCTAAACCTGAATGTCCATATCCTCATCATTTGTCATTTATAAACCAGAAACTTATATTTACACATGAAGCAGCTCAGTCCATCAGCTGACTGGTACAACCACACACCTGTGGCTCCCAAGCAGAGGCCAGGTCAGGGCGTATGACCGTATTTTTCCTAGCTCTGTCAGAGAGCATGCTTTGAAAAAATGCCAATGAAATGGTGAAATCTCAATGAAAATACTCTCAACTTGTTCTAGTTTTGGTAGGACATGTATTTAAATGGCATTAAACTTTTCTCCGTCTTCCATTTCCTGAAAACCTTTCTCTGCATATTTCTGTCTTTGTGCTTTGTGAGGACTGTTGTGATGTCTATGTTGGAGACAGCATGGAAACACCTTAATGTACAAATCTCAGAGTTTAGTTTCTTTCTTTCTTATGTATTGGTGGGATGAAGGCTCTAATTCCACAGGACGTGCAAAGATTTGAGCCTTGTGGACAGAAAAGCTGATAGTAAAATTAAAATTCTGATGCACTTAAGCGAGAAAACTAGCTTCCTGTTATGATGTTGAATCAGATATATTGTGCTGCTGCTACTAGGAGGCATATAGAGTTGTACAATTTCAGTCACCACAGCTTAGTGGCAGCTGCTGCTGAGAGAAGCCCTGCAGTCAGGGTGGCTCGATCTGTAGTAATTGTTGATGTCTGGTAGGATTGAAATCACCACATTAAACTTGACTGTGCTGAGAAATCAGTGATTCTATAAAGGACCTCATATGAACAGCTGAAAATGTACAGTGGCTTTATTCGGCATTTAGACCCCTTCACTTTTTGCACAATTTAATTTCTGGTATAGCAAAATGTAAATGGATAAAATCACAAATTTGGCACATGAATCCGCACTGTAACTTGTAATGACAAAGTGAAAATGTTTTTTGGAATTTCTGCACATTTATTTGTTTAGTATTTCCAATTTTTCCTGGCAGATGCTCTCAAGCTCCATCAGATTGGATGGGAAACGTCTGTGACTGCTATCAGCAGGTCCCTCCACAGATGTTCTATGGAGTTTGAAGGGGATTTATTACTCTAACCCTCTCACCCTAACCCCCAGAGCAGCTTCTTATGATCCATGTCCCAAAACAATTCATTATATATCGCAAACTACCTACTGAAACAGGCAATATCAGGGCAGAACTAAAGGTCACATTTGTCTGATAAACTAAGTGTAGATTAATGAGGGGGAAATGAATTAAACCATTTTTTAGAATGCCACATAACAAACTGTGATAAATATAAAGGGATCTGAATACTTTGTGTGCTATTCTGTGTGCTAGTCAAGACTTTACAGCCAGCAATGGCCTGGCCTAATAGCAACACAACGTAACACTGGTAATGTATCAGTACAGCAGCAAGATGCACAAACCACTATTATTGTGGTTTCGGTTAAAAAACATAGTGAGCAGTTTTGAACCTTTTTAAAGGAGGTGGGCTTAAACTATGCTACACTTAGTGGGGGGGGGGTTGTAAAGAGAGAAGAGAATTTGAGATGATAAGAAATATAAAGAGAAAGTCGTCTACTCAGTCCAGCGAGGTGATTTTCCGTGAGTATGCTCCAGCTCAGAATGAACTGGCTGAGGATCAGCACACCAGGCAGATGAGTTGTTGTGGAGTGGATGGTGGCACCGAAGTTTGTACGAGCTGACAAGATCACAGCAGCTTCTAGTCTGGAACAGCGAGGCAGCTAAGAGCCAGGGACATGTATACGAGTTAGGATGTACCGCAAGGCAGGGCAGGAAGCAGGCAAAAAGGACAAGACAAATGAGGACAAACCTAGCATGACAGTTGTTGTTTGACAGGACAGAGCTTGGACGTGAAACACAACGAGGTCAAGATAAGTTGTCGAGCAAAGGCCAGGAACAAAAGTTGGCCCGTAGCATCTGTGACCGCAAGTGACTGAACAATCTGGCGACATCCGGGAGAATGAATCACTTTTTTAAGCTGCGCTGGACTGAAGTCTTGACTGGAAGACCAGTAACAGGGGTGTGTCACAGTTCATCACTATTACATTTGTTATGAAAGACCTTATATAGAAGGGACAATACTGCCTTTACTAGTGATGGTAGTGGTAGCCGCAGCAGCAGATTCAAACAGGACAGAAAAAAAATACATTCAATATATTCAGCTCAGCTTCCCCTTTTAAATGGCCTTTGTGTGTGAGAGACAGTAGTGCCAGATTAAAAACTCATCCATTATTGATAAGCATCAGATGTTATGCTGTGTCTCTGTGACTCGCAATGGGGGGTGGGGGGGTGGGGGGCTCAGAAAGACAAGGAAGAGATTGCAGGGGAGCTGAGGGGAAGAGAGCAGAAGAAAAGATGAGGCGAGGTCGCGCCACAGCAACCTGAGCGGCTCAGCCGTTGATTTAAAATGCTCCGAGCAACAGCTCTGCATGAGCGTGACCATTAACCATGCCGTTCAATGAAAGAGAGTAAATGGATAACCTGAGCAGACTGACAAATTTCATAATTAGAATGCGGCCTGTAGTTTGATAGCAGTGGTGTGTATCACTTAACTGAAAACTTAAACCCTCTTTTAAGACGAGCTCTGCATCAGGTTCTCTTTTGCCAGCACCCACTAAAACGCAGATTAAACAACTGTGATTACTTTGGGACCACAGAAAGAAACACTGGCAGCTTGGTAAATTTAGTAGTGCAGCATAAGTCAGCTGAAGTCATATTTTTAACTTTCAATTTGTAATATTATTAGAGCATTAATTCCACTCCTGCATGATTATATACTTACCCCTTCACTTATGGACTCTAAAAAAACAAAACAAAACAAAAACTAAAAGAAACCAAAGCAACCATCTTCCTGATCTCACAAAAGTCTCTGCGATGTGCAGAGAAGCTACAGACTTTGGTCCTTTTATGAAGTACAGTATGCAGCTGCAGTTTGCACCTTGGTAAACACAGTGAGCTAGTCCAGGTTCATAACAGTAATGTTTCCATGTGTATTTATGTTAAAATCAAGGTTTCCTAATCCAGTGTTTTAGCTGTCCCATCTTTAGCCACTGTGCGTGGTTTTGAGTGAAGTCTGACTTATGGAAACTGGCATAATAGAGACACAGAGGGGACGGGCCACCATAATCACTAAGTATTTAATAAATCTGATCTATAATTAAATATTGGTGTGCATATTTCATCTGTATCGACTGCTGGCGTTGGCAGTGGAGCTGAGCCAGTACCAACATGCACAGAAGCGTTGGCAGCACCTGAGTCCACTGCCAGGTGAAAACACTGCTTTCACAGAGAGCCAGAGGAAGACGAGCAGACGTGCACATGCATACGTGACTCACGCGCTCCTTGCAGACACGTCCACATGCACGGGCCGAGTCGCACAGACAGCGGACAGAGTGTGTGCGGTGATGCAGCAACCAGGAAGCGGCTCCTTTCCGCTCGCTTCCCGGCGGTGCGTTTCTGTGTCAGTGCTCTCTGGCCGAGGGCAGGACGAGGGATCGGATCGCTCCGGAGAGCCCCGGCGCTGAGGCCAGACATGACAGCGAGAACAGATTTATGTCTGACTTTATATTTAATGATCCCCCAACACACACACACACACACACACACACACACACATGCTGGCATGCACACACACACACACACACAATCAAAACAGGGATTTGTTTTCAGAGATGATGAGCTTGACAAGGAAATACTCTGTCATTTGTTTTTCTGTTTTTCAGCTGTGACAATATCCAGAGATGTGAGGACAAATAGTAGGAAATGATTGATGTGAATATAAGCTGCAACTATAGTCACTTACTCTTATTTTGGGACGACAGGAACTGACAGACTAATGGGAACTAAAGTCTACTGAAGTTTATTTAGCAGAGAATTATTAGATATTGACCATTGCTACTCATCACCACTCATTTCCACGTTGTCATAGTCTGCTCTTCTAGATTTTTCGCTGTGATCTCCCCTCCAGCTGAAGCACTGCTCTGTGTCGTGCTTCGTTTCCCTGCGCTCATCTGAAATGAATGAGCCCTGGTCTGTTTGTCTTTAGCTGTCACCGCCAGCATGTGTGTGTGTTTTGAAGAGGTTAAGTGAGCGATCAAATACTTATTCTGATGATAAAGTTATTTTTAAGATTACCCTCTGCTGGTCTAATTCCAGCTGCTACATTTACAGGTTGCTGATCCTGACACTACACTTGGATGTTGGTGATTCCAGGGCGTGAGCATGTGTGTGCTTGTGCGTTCAGCAGTGTGACCCTTGCAGTGAGCTATTTTTGGAAATGTTCACTCTTGTCCCAACTGACACACACTCACACACTGCAGATTCAGGATCATCAAGCATTACCTTGGCATTTAGAAGCTCTTAGCCATCCACCCCAGCAGAGACACACAGGCATGCACACACATTGTTGTGTTATATTGAACATGAGCCAGTGCTAGTGAGTGTAATGTAACTAAAATGATGACAGCAGATGATTAAAGACTGACAGTTGACAAAGCAATGAGGAGCTGAGTAAAATGTGCCATAAAAGGATGTATGTTATATGCACACACACACACACACACACACACACACACACACACACACACACACAAACTGACAAAATGTGCTACACAAAGTGAAACAAGTAAGCTAAGGAAGATGTTTACTTGGACAGCTTTGGTTGAGTTAATTGGTACTGAATGATTTATTTGAATCCCTAATTTGTGCTAAATATTGAAAGTATTTAAGTTCAGATTCATGAATGATTCAGATTCACATGGGATCAGTTTCCCAATACCTTACCTCATACCTTCTTGAACAATAACAGCATTGAAGCGTAATACTGACATTCCTGTAAAATCATGCAGTGGCCCTTTTCAAATTCTTATACTGAACTATGTATTTGTGTGATTGTGTGTGTTTTAAAACTGAAATGATTGTTAGTAGTACTCTTTATTTTGTTGTATTGCAAATACAATGATTATAACAGCTTAGTTCTTTTCTATTGTATTCAGTTCTATTCTATTCTGTTTGGTGGTCTAGTGGTTGAGTGGTCTATACTGAATACAAATGAATCCACTAATTGCGACAACTCATTGTACTGGAAATTTTGCTGTTTGCTGTTTTAAATGATTGCATACCTTTTAGCTAAGAGTATCAGTTTGGAACATATCAATTTCAGTCTGAGAAACTTTGAAATAGTATGGAGCAGTGTCTTTTAGAAAAAGTTCAATATTCCTCTTGTGTGCACAGATTTGTCTCCCTAAGCACATAATAGGCATCAATGTATAGCTTCAAGCCTTTTCTCTCTCATACCGTTACATCTATCTGGGATTTATATGGTGCTTTGTGTTTGCGGTTGTGGGAACATGGATATATTGTCATGTTCAGCTGCTGAAACTTTAACTAAAAATGCCAAAATCATGGCTAAAAAGCAGTTTTTTTTATTAAGGCAGAACAAAATGTGAATTTATTAAATTTAACAGTAGATCAGTAGCTAACCCATCTGTCCCCTAAGGGTTTATGGAGAAAGAGGTTTGATACCAGAGGCCTATACTATGAAACAAGTTCAACATACCCAGGATATGTTCTCTTAAACTGGCTTGAGTAAACCTAACAACCACAGTCTCACTCAGCGTTCATACGAAGGTGGATATTAACTTGACAAATCAAGTTACCAATATACAGTATAGGTTTCCAATATACATTTGCACAAAAGGGGCAGTGTTGTGTGGGGCAGCATGGAAAGATCTACTTGAAACAGAGTGGCATAAAGTATTTTATAATTATAATATTAGTCAAGTAATTCAGACCTTTTTACTTATTCTTTTTGCTGCAATCCTGAATTGGGAGCAAATAAAAAATAATTCAAAGCAGTAAGTAGGCCTAATTACTTTCATGTATTCTAACTGCAATGCGTGACAGGCTTTAGTGCTTCTATCCGTCTTCATTGTATACAAAAGCACCGTGAATAACAATAATTGAAATGAGGAAGAGAGAAGGGGGCCCTCCTACACAGGAGGACACCCCTGCTGAGGAGCTGGCCCTCTGTACCCACAGCTACATAAAAATAGCTGTTACAAAGTAACCCAAGGCAACACATAGTCAGATCACGACTCCGACATGTCGCACTGACAACATGCGGCTCAAGAAGCTGACACAGATAAGCCCTTTCATCACGGAATCTTTATCTTTCCTCATGAAATCATCAGGGAAAGACAAAGGGATTTGACAGGATGCTCAACGGTGATGTCATTTTTTCAAGAACCTGATTGGTCAGTAGATGCTGTCTATATCTATCTATTTATCTATTTATCCATCTATTTCAATTCTTGCTGCAACCGCATTGAAAATGCACTTTTGTAGTTTATTACTTATATTTGCCATGTTTCATAGCTGCGGATGTTTAGCACCATAGATGTACATATTGTTACATGTGTACTGACATATGTGTTTGTGGTATGAGGCTGCTTTGGAAGATTCAGTCACTTCTCACTGGAGAAAGTTTATGTCCATCATCTGTTGTACCAATATTCCTCTTTTCACAGCTTTTACATTTGCAGCTTTTTCCTCCGGTGGTTTGTGAGTGTGGTCCTGGGAGTTTTGAGTAGCTGTACATCAGCTGACCAGCAAAATCCACTCATCCTGCTGTGAATGTGTCACAGATGATTACTGTATGTGTTTTGTTTTTCTGACAGGGTGGTTCAGTGTAAGGAGGTAGACAGCGCTGCGAAGACACGACAGGCCCCGATGTCCCCCTCTGATTTTCTGGACAAACTGATGGGGAGGACATCTGGATATGATGCCAGGATAAGACCAAATTTTAAAGGTATCTAACATGTAGGGGTGGGAATGAGCAGAGACCCCATGATACATTATCACAATGTGCTATTATTGGGATTTTAAACGTTTTGTCACATGCTGAATATTACCAGATTATATGCTGTGATTTATTACCTTTTCACCTGCTAATTGTCATCGTCTGTTTTATCTGAGCAAATTAAATTGTCAGTATGTTCATCTCACTTCAGTCATTTTTACTGTTGCAGACACAGCGACCAACACTGTCATAAATGTTGTGCGCACCTGACCAGCAGAACTGTTTGTGTTACGATTCAGTCCAGCTTCTGACCAGTGCACATGGCACAAAAAAAGTTGTGCAACCCCTTCAGCAACTTTATACAATAAAAGATCAACAGTGGGTCTCTACTTACTGTCATGTTACTGTATTGCCATGCAGTATAGTACGTGTTATATCAATTTTTTCCTCCACTCCTTCGACCAAGCTATATAGTATATATGCCTGTCTGTATTTTTCTCACAGGAACAGACATAGAAAAGTGAACTTCCTATTTGAGGCAATGTCCACAATAACATGGATATAATCAAATCCACATGTACGCATAAATCATCCACCTGCCACCCACCCAAACTATTTTTTTTCCCTATTTGTGAAACTGGCACATGGATATTATGTGATGATATAATGACATATTAGGTTTAGGAACTCGGCTGGTTTTACAGTCATGCCCAAAAATCTTGGCACTCCTGCACTTCTGACAGATAATGCACCACCAGTGCACAGATGTGAGTGGTGCATTAATGGTGAAGTGGTGTATTATCTGACAGAAGTGAAGAGGTGCCAAGTAAAACTGGTAAAATGAAAATTGCAAGATGTATTTGTACAATAATCTGAACACAGGCCGACATGTTTAATCAATTCAGACCAAATTTCTAAATGTCACTGCTACTTCTTGTACACAATATTATCCACATGCACTATACCGTATATTATTCTACCCGCCCACAACCCATCTGCTGTTAATCGGAATGTTAATCTTTATGACTTGACCCGCCTGATCTACTAATTAACCACAATGCCCTCAGATATACAGTAACTGTGATCTGCACATCGCTGCAGCAAGATAATGCTTTTGTTTAATTTTTGAAAGGCAGTTCACCTCTGTGCATTTGAGCAACACAGTCCGATGAGGTGCCTTCACAACAAAGTGCCTTTAAATTTAAAAAAACCCACCATAACAAACAACAAATGACAAACATAACAAACAAATTCATGTTGAGTACCATTAGACCATAATATGTAACATAATGAAATACATGGACAACACACACAGTGAACCTGTCATCAAAATGAAAGACAGACATACAAGATATTTCAGAAAAATAGAAGGCTTGAATCACACCTTGTTGTAGCTGGTTCTTGAAAATGGATCTCAGTTTAATTAGTCAAATATTTCTGTTTTTTTCATTAGCTAAAAACAAATACAACTGTATTAAATGGACAGGATTTGTATTTACTTGAACAGGTTGTGATATTGAACATAGCTTTTTTGGTATAAGATAAATAAGACTAAAGCCATGCTTTAAGGGAACTCAGCACTAAATAAGCATGACATGCACAGTTAAAGAAGAGCCCGCTTATGGTCACCCCTGTCATTTGGTAACTGTCACAATTAAAACTAATAATCGAGTTCTCTGTTGCTCCAAAAGATTTGGTAAGACCTGCACCACCTGAAGAGCAAGCTTCCTTAAAAAAAATTGAGATTATAAAAGCTGCCAGGTGTCATTAGCTCAGACTTTGTGTCTGCCTGGTGCAGGCTAAGGGCTCCGGCTAACCTGAGGGCATTAATAATGGCTGGTCACATCAAGTCATTTCCTTTTAAAAGCAGCAGACAGTTTCCTGATGGCCCAGGGCTTCTCTTGCATTATTCTGAGTCCCTCCTTCTATGTATTATGCACAATCTCAAAGCAATGTTAACAAAATCTGAAAACTGTAAGCTTTGTAGGTTCTTTTGGATAGCAATGGATGATACAAGGTCATGTATTAAAATGGTATTGTAGAAAGTTCTGCACTGTAGCTACAATGGAATGCTGGTTCACGTTTTTTGCCAGTAGCTTGTGTTCAACAAGATAATTAAAAGTTTCCATGCTGTAAGTTGTTTATGCATTGCTTGCACATCTTCATGGTACAACCACAAATACTTTTAGAAAAGCAAGTTTAAGTCTGTTTACATGATTGGTTGAAGTGACAGGAAGCAATTCTACATCAAACAACATAAAACAATAAATAGACAATAAGTTTTTCTTTCAGACAGAAGTGTCTAAAACTCTTTTATAAAGTTGTCAGGATGCCTCATACACTTGGAATCTTTAATTTTGTGAGAGCCTATACTGCCATGTTGTAAGATTTAAGGTAAAAAGGATAAAACACTGGATGCATGTATAATTGATCACTACTGAGAAAATGTATTATTTCATTTTTTAAGGAAAAATATAATGTGGTATTTATCTGGTCATTCTGTCTCCTTCTCTGCAGGTCCTCCAGTCAATGTCTCCTGTAACATTTTCATCAACAGCTTTGGCTCCATTGCTGAAACCACCATGGTAAGTAACTGATATTGTGTGTGACATTATTATAGACTAGACTTAGCCTGCAGACAAACATACAAAAAACACATACAGATACAGTTGCCTTGTTTCACCAAAAACAATTCAAACTTGATGGATTAAATATTCATTATATAAAATGAATTAGATGAATGCAGATGTTTAGAGCATGATTACTGTGTAGGGTGGAGACTTGTCTCAATAGAAATGCAGATTTCCAATCAAAAACTGAAATAATTCAATCAGTCAGCTGAAATGTAACTTATTTGAGCAAGTATTAAGAACATTTGCTGTGGCACTCCACATTGTGGTCCAGATCGCCCTCATTGCTTTGATTATCCTTGAGATGTGGGTGGGTGGAGTTCACCTGTGACAGTTTGACCTGGACACAGTTTAGAAAAGCATGCCTGTGTATACAGAGTGCCACATTTCACACTGCATGTCAGGACAAAAACCAAATCAGGAGGTTCAAGGAACTCACTGTAGACCACCACGATAGAATCATCATAGATCAGACATCTATCAATATGCATCTTATCTACTGTAGAATCATTTCACATTTTAGTCAATGACACATCATCCGTTGGTCTTGTCTAAACTGAACCAGTGGTGTACACTCACTGAGCACTTTATTAGGAACACTACTGCGTCGTTCCTCCTTTTGCTGTCAAACAGCCTCAGTTGTTCTTGTCATGGATTCCAGAAAACGTGGGAACCTTTCATCTGAGGTTCTGCTCCACGTTGACATCATCACATCATGTCGCCTTCTTCCGTGATCCAACGGTGTTTGATTGGATTGAGGTCCGGTGACTGGGGAGGTCACTGAAGTTCACAGAAGTCACTGTCGTGTTCATGAAATCAGTTTGAGTGATATCATGCTGGAAGTAGCTTAGAAGATGGTAAACTGTGGCTGTGAAGGGATAAGTAGGGTCAGCAACAACACTCTGAGAGGCTGTGACATTCAAGCCATGATTGATTGGTATTAAAGAAACATTCCTGACACCATTACACCAGCAGCAGCAACCTGCACTGCTGCCACGTGATTGGTGGTATCGTAACGCATTGGTGTTAGTTATGACCAATTGAGAGGGTTTTCTTCATTTAGGATATTATCATTAAAGACCAAATAATGATAGACAGAAGAGCTTGGGATAGTTACCGGACAGACAGACACACAGACATGTGGTGATAATGACAGAAGGAGGCAGAGGGAGACAGAAATGAGTAGAGACAGACAAGCAGACAGGAATAGCAGATGTGCAGTGAAGACATTTAGTGAATCTGACAGCAAATACTTTAAAGTGACATGAAGTCAGTCCAAGCTGCACACAAGGTGCTTTGTACACTGATATTATGTGTGCACACACACACAAATATATATATACATATACATACACCAGGATTACAATTTTGATGTCCTCATCATCCTGGCGAGGACATCAAAATTATAATCCTGTAAAGCAACAGGTGCGTATAGGATAAAACAAGAGGGGACATTTCAGTATTTGAGGGAATTTGTGGAAACACAGAATGCACTTCAAAGACACTGGTGATTTAAGCATGGCTGTGATTCCACCAAGAATGTCATCCATTAATCATCAGCAAGGACAGAAAATTACAGCAGCGATGACTCGAGTCCCTCTTCATTGCTCCTCCGTTTCTCCTTTTAAGGCATATTCAGTCATGCCCAAGCTACTAAAAGTGACTTAAATATGTAAAAAAAAAAAACATGCATAATATCACAGCTCAATCTACAAATATGGATTTGTGAAGGATTTCTTTTCCTGCATCAATATTCAGTGGTGAATTCCTGCACTCTAGAGGAAGAATCAGTGGGATATATTTCATTTATCAGTTGCTCACAAGGGCTAATGGCCTTTGTGTGTTAATAGGTTTAGTTTTGCTTGCTCAAAATAATAAATAGTTGTTATGGGCAACTTCAAACTGAATTGGCCATAATAAACCTAAAGTGACAGACACCACTGTTAAAAGTGATTGAATGACTGATAGATAAAAACTGTTTGTGTGTCTGTAAGTCAGTAATGATTGAACACTGCTGCAGCTTGTGTCTCACTTTGTCTTGCATAATTAGCAGAGCAGAACTGGATGTGATCAGTCAAGCCTTGTGTAAAGACGGATGGAAGGATGGATGGAAGGATGGATGGATGGATGGAAGGATGGATGGATGGATGGACAGGTGGATGGATGATTCAAGTGACAAGGTCTAAGTGCTTCTCGCACCACTGCACGCTGTTCTGGTGGATGTGTGGATGGTGTGTGTTTGCCTGCCAACAACTGTCATGAGAAATGTCGGAATGTTCAATATTGCTTTCATTTGACTTTTATTTACAGGCACACATTAATTTTTCATGACCCTGTGTGCGTGTGTGTGTGTGTGTGTGCGCGTGAGCGTGCATGCTGACTTTGTGAATATGTCATCCTGTCCTTCCCAGTGTGATTTCTTTTTGTTACCACTCTGTAGGACAGTAACTGCAGGGAAAATATTATGAGTGATTGGATACTGATTCAGCATTCAAACTATTGCCATCCTGCTCTATTTTATTTCTTCTGTTTGTTTTTTAGGTGTATAATTTCAGCTACAGAAACCATTCAACTATCCAGATATTCAGCTTTTTCTGCTTGTATTGTTTCTTTTTTGAAATATCACACTCTTTCTAAAATATTTCTGCCACTGAATTGGAATGTTAAAAATCCTCTTTATATTCTTTGACATTCAACTACTTTGCATACCTTCAGGTAGAGACTTCATTTAATCTTTAAACAGATCACCAGGCTTTCACCTGTTTGATTTCACTGAGCTTTTTGATTACCTATTTTTGATAGGTTTTGACTTCATACTGGCAGTGTATTGCATGTAATGTTCAGTCTCATAGTCACTGTTGAAAAATACCAAAAGTGTTATGGTAAAGGTTTATTTAGGTTAAGGGAAAGGTTAATGTTTTGTTGATCCATCCATCCACCTAGCCTGACCTTCTCTCTACACATTCATTGTGAACATGAACGTTAACATTTTGTTCTGGGCCATTTGCCGAAAAGGCAGATGAAGTCTCATACGACTGCGAGAAGCTGCTTAATAATAAAATTTAACAATGAGTAGTAATAAGCTAGCACAAAAGACCTATTGTGTCATATTTTCAATGGGAGGACAGTCAGCTTTTCCAGCATTAAGGACAAAAATAAAACTAAACATTCAATTTCTCCTGACTTGATACCTACAGAAGCAGGATGCCCCCAACCAAAGGGCAGAAGGTGTCACTTGATTGTTGATTGATGAAAAGAATGTGAGTCATAGACTGTGGTCTTCACTATCGCCAGATCTCAATCCAGTCAAACACCAATGGAACATTTTGGACTGACGTGTTAGAGAGGAAAGAATGGTGTTCTTTACTCCAGTAGATTCCAGAGAATTTAATTTTATTAGAATAGAATTTAGTTTTAATTGTGACAGTACAGTCACTGCCAAGGAAGCTGTTCAGGTGGCACATGGTGACCCAACAACTTGCTTAAACACTGTATGTTGGTATTTTCTGTAGTTTACAGATAGTGGTAGTAAATGCTCTTGTGACAGCCTATTCTAACTGGAAAAACCACAGACATTTAAAGCTGCTTATGTGCAGTTGTTCTTCCTGGTCCAGCAACAGTAGGCTCTAGAAATCATACCTTGCTAACATATCAGACATGTTTAAGGTCTTAATCCTTTGAGTGGTTTGAAAACTGAGGTCTAAAAGTGAGATGGCCAATGAAGGGACTTCAATATCAACAGTGTGCAGAGTGAAGGTCAGTGTGCAGCAAGAGCGAAGCACAGAGAGAGGCGTACATACAGGGGCCATATGTCACATTGGGATTAAAACCTTTCTCCCTTCTCACCATCTGTCTTTTCATCTACCCACTCCTCCTTTTGCTCCGGCAAACAAGAGAGCCAAGTGACATAACCTCAACACATCAGCAACGCATTCGAACAAGGTTTACTGCCATGAGGAAGTCAGCTGACATACAAACTATCAACAGCTAAGTGGGATCATTTTTGTTAGTATGGAAACTACTACGAATACAACAGAAGTGTGTTCACATATTGATTGACAGCCAAGCATTTTGGCCTTCTCTGATTGGATAGGACTCAGCTTACTTAAAATCTTTTTGAGTCTTGGTCACAGAAGCTTTTTAAAGCAACTCTCC
Source organism: Psettodes erumei (assembly GCA_016785225.1). Classification (NCBI taxonomy): domain Eukaryota; kingdom Metazoa; phylum Chordata; class Actinopteri; order Pleuronectiformes; family Psettodidae; genus Psettodes; species Psettodes erumei. The sequence continues at coordinate 5,909 of JAFBJZ010000902.1, read as the reverse complement.
ATATTAAGACATGTTTTGCTGGACATTTCAATTAAAAACTGTTTTCATGCCTCCGCTTAGGCAGCAGCCATTTTTGGGTTGTCCCATATCCTGTTCTTGTTAACAGGACATCTCAAGATCTCAGGAACACCCTGAGGAATTTTTTTTTTTCATTTTGGTGAACACAGTAACTTCACCTTCAGGATGAACTCATTAAAATGTCATGGGCAATAGTCCTTGACACTTTGACCCAATGAAACCCATTTTTGGCAACATCTCAAGAATGAATGTGGTAATTTTGCTGAAATTTTCCTCAAACGTCTAATAGGGTAAATGGAAAAGTGAAATCCTTTTTTTTTAATGAAAGGTCAAAGCTCAGCTTCACTGTGACTTCATAATGTTTTGCAAAAACCTCTTTTCTGGCCATTATTCAACTCCAACACTTGGGAGAGAACAGAAGAGCAGCAGTATCTGACCAACATCTGGTTGGATACTTAGGTGGGTGAACTTATTGCTTCTCTGCAGTAGCATCTATATTTGAAGCATTGTCTACTGTTGCAGCAACAGTATGCTGTGGTCAGTCAGAATAAGCAGACTGTGAACAAATACAGTGAGTGTCACGCTGCTTTTTTGTGTCTCTCCATGAACAACAAATGCTAATACACACTAATACAGAATATGTACTGCAGAACAAGAACAACTTAGTCAAGTTAAATAAAAGTATTATTCTTATATATGTCCCTATATCATAAGTCAACTACATTTATTGAGTCTGCACAGACATGGATGTAAACTATTGGAGGAGGCATACAACCGTGAGGTGCTAATTCTGTTTCTTTTCTTCTTGTTATTTTTTTTTTTTAGCTTAACCACCTCAGGGTACATGCATTGTAAATAAACAGAACATTTTAATGGTAATATGACAGTAAGAGCTTATAATGCTCATTGATTTGTCACGTTGTTTTTCCTGCTTTGTTTCACCATTACGTCACTGAAAGAGGGGAGAAAAACAGAGAGGAGCAGGAGGAGGAGGGAGTCAGAGTTAATTTTTGATTGCCCAGTACCACACACGTGCGCGCGCACACAGCCACAAACACACACACAAGCAGTACACACAGAGAGGGCTTAGAGGAGACAGGTTGGTTCGCTCTGGTCTGTACACGCTATCTCCGTTAAACAGATTTACTACTGTCCGACTCTTTTTTTCCCCATTTGTTCACTCAGTCTCTCCATCCCTCTTAATCCATTCTCTATCTGTGTGCGAGCAGTGTTTAGAGGAGTTTATCTGGCTACAGAGGGAGAAATAATAATGAAGCAGGTTTATGCTCACAGAAACCACTTCAAGTTAAAACCTACAATGTTGTTGTTTCTTCTACTGCATTGTAATACTGCTCTGGTTCTTCCTTTATTTATTTGCTCATTTATTCATTTATTTATTCATGTATTTGTGTTGGCCACTTGAAGGCAGCAGAACAAGATTCACTTCAGTGACATTTTAATGAAAAGTTGTTAGGGCAAATGTGTCTTCAAGTAATTTCCCATTTACACATGCAGCAGACAGAGCAACATTAGCATTCGTTTGGAGTCATGTCCGTGTCCGTCTCATAAACCTGATATTTACTCTCTTTTAGCCCTGTTTCTGTCTCTACTTCTGAGAAACAGCTGGCTCTTTAACTGTTCGATGTTTCACTATATTTACAGCTGGATGCTTTGTCACTGGGTGGTTTGGTGCTGGGCAGGTAGCACACAGTGGTTTAATCCAGCTGCCCAGGACTGAAAAGTTGGTTGATGAGAGCTGGGCAATAAGACTAAAACTGTGAGCTAAAAGAGAGTAAAAGGTCCTGTGGCACTGAGGCGATCAGCAGAGTTGGCAATCATATACTGTGGGATCTTCTACAAAATCTTCAACATTACACACTGTCATTTGATCCATTGGTAATATTGAAATACATGCATAAAAAAGCTCTATCAATGGCTGTTCACAAAAATTATGCTCATAAGTGTAATTATTATTAATGGCACCACTTTGATAGTGAGGCAGGTAACAATCACAAAAGAAAATATATTCACAAAGGAGCGTTTCTTCCTGGATTGTACATAATATTTATTATTGTACAAATTGTGAAGCCTCTTAATGGAATGATGAAACCAAACTTAAAACTGCATTGCCTTATATTTCTAATAATATTATTTTATTCTGATTTTTCAGATGTGAATGTGCATATTCAAAGCATGAGGGGCATTCATACATAATATGCAGCTGAGGCTTTAGGACAGTCTCCCACAGGCACCAGTGAGACAAAGAACTTTGTATTTACTGCTTTGGGTCCAGACACTGTGATCAGGAATAAGTCATAACTGAGTAGCTGGAGTGCGCGTCCCTCTTCCTGCCAGCAGAGATCACATCTGTAGGTATGGACATGCGGGACAACCCTGGGCAGGCGGTGAATCACAATACAGTGAAGTGTATTTCCGTCTCTGATTAGGTTTCTGCATCACTGAACCCTAAAACACTGATGAATCAGCAGCATGATCCCAAGGCAGCAATGACAATGACATGACAAGACTTCTGCAAAATGTGGTGTAAAAAGGTAATGAAAAATGAAGAACACACAGTGTACACACAGTTGATAAACATTTAACCATTACACTGCCTCTCAGGGGGACTGTAGTCACATAAGTGCAGAGAAGACACAGCTCATGAAGCAATAATGGCATGTTAATGCAGTTAGCATTAACCGTCATACCTACATCAAACTTACTACTTTTAATTTCACCGTGTCACAACTCTGATGTCACTTCCAGTCACTGAGCAGCGAACAGCCTTTTACAGTGCCTTCTGGGAAATTTCCAGAGAGCTGAATTTGCAGTGCGATGAAGTGTCAGGACACTCAGTTTGCTATCAAGGGACCAGTTTGAGACGTTCCACCCCACAGATGCTTTTATTCTCACAGACCATTTAAATCATTCAAAAAAAGGCCTGAATTTTCACTAAAGCATTTCCTGCTCCACAAAAAGGATCACTGGACCACGTATGAAACCATTTTTTCATTTCCCAATTGATCACCCTCATTTTGCAGGTTAAAGCAGTTGGTGGGACAGTTGGACAGCCAGTATCCTCTTTTTGTCAATAATATGTAAAATATGGTGCTGTGATCAAATGCCATAATGCTCAATATGAATCCAGGTGGTTTGTTTCTCAGCATGTCAGTTACTGTGATGGTTTTAACAGGTTTCGATAGGGGATCTGTGGTTTTTGTGGTTTTGAAGAAGCAGTATTTCAGCCAGAAGTTGATGCAGAGAGAGGACAGTGGCTGAACCTTTACTGTAAATACTGTTATTAATGTTAGCTGCTGTTCTACGAATTCCAGCTGTCTGTGCATGCAGAGATGAAAAATCTGGGTGGGCCATGTATATTCACGCTTGATTTCACCAAAGCTGACATGTTCACAGCCCAACATCACCAAATGCACTTAGAAAAGTGACACGCAGGGCTCATTGTGCACACCTCGAGCAGGTTGCCATCAGGATGAAAATATGCCACACTGAGCAGCTTGGATTATTGAATATAGGTTGTAACTAAATTAACTAAGTGTAACTAAATTTATATTCGCACCATGGATAGCCTGAATTTGCCAGAAATCGTTGGTCCTGTTTGGAATTGAGAGCATGACAATTGCTTTTCTGCGGAAATACACAATAGGTAAAAGTCCCTCAAATTCACGGACTCTGTTTATATGAAATGGAGCATTTTAATGCTCAGCTAACACAGGAGTAGACTCTCACTACATACAGAGTTATGCAAACTTTCACTAAGAACAACCATGGTATTCTTATCTTGTGTCCTTGTGTAAAGAATGGCACAAAACCATGTGCGGTTTTCATTCACATGCTGAAAAATCTCTCATGACACTTGGACTGAGCCAAACTTAGCTCATCATACAAGTTTAATAAGGGGAATCAAGCACTTTGTTTGGTTTTGGAAATGTATTCCTATAAATTTCTGTGTAATGTGTTTTTCTCTGTGTCTCTGTTTAGGATTACCGCGTGAACATCTTCCTTCGTCAGCAGTGGAATGATCCCAGGCTCGCCTATGCCGAATACCCGGACGACTCCCTGGACCTGGACCCCTCGATGTTAGACTCCATATGGAAGCCGGACTTGTTTTTTGCCAATGAGAAGGGAGCACACTTTCATGAAGTGACCACAGATAACAAGCTGCTCAGGATATTCAAGAACGGAAATGTTTTGTACTCCATAAGGCAAGTGCAGGTGGCAGACATCAGCGTTCAAACTGAGCAAGAACATCCTTGGTTCTCTTCAAGAGGTTCTCTTGACTTTGACTAAATAGAAAACTAAAAAGAACACTTGGTGATGCATTTTGAGCATTTTCATGGCCAGAGGCCTGTGGTAAAGTTGTTAATCAGATGGGATTTGAGGAATACATTATCTGAACCATTAGGATTTGTCTTTTTCTATAACCCCAAAATAATATAGAATTTTTAAAAAACAATAAAAAAAACTAGACTTATTTGTGCTATAGAAGTGCGTTTCTCATCTTTTTGTCAGTTGGAAATGTAAAGACTAAAAGCCTGACAAAATGTTTTTGTGAAAATACCTAAGAATGTGTTGCATGTGTTACTATCCTAATATCTACTGTCTATACTCTCAGCTCCTATTGTAGTTCTCTTTTACTGTATGCAAGTTTTTGTGTTTGTCATTGTCAATGCTTTTATTATAATGCATGTGATTGTAAGATAAAAGCAAGAACTCACCTTCTGGTTACATTCACTACATGGCCAGCAGCGAGAGTACAAATGGATGCTGTTACATCTTAGATATTGTGCAGCAGATGTGCTTTTGGGCTGTTTCTTCAAAGATATCCAGTGTAGTGCTGCATTAATATGAAATAAGCAGTGATACAGTGAAAGCATTTTATATTGTACATGTGTATGACATTAATAGATGATTTAAAACCCTGTCGCTGTCTTTGACTCACCGCTCACTTGTTCTCTCCTCTCTCTTCGCTTCCAGACTAACATTAACTCTGTCATGTCCCATGGATCTGAAAAACTTCCCTATGGATGTTCAGACCTGTATCATGCAGCTGGAGAGCTGTAAGTACCATTTACACACACACACACAAAGTCTGGTTTTCATGACTTCAGAAGACTTTACATTGACTTCCATTGATTTCCTGGAAACATATTTATTTTAATTAAAACAATAGCTTGCCTTACCCTAACCATAAAACATTTCTTCGTCTTAAAATCTCATGATTTTTTATGGGGACTTGAGGTATACCTAGACCACACACAGATACTTGTACTTCTCTGCCTGTGAGGACCCTTGTTTACATTCCCTACCCGTTTTTCTAATCTTAACAATCACGACTAAATGCATAGCCCCAACCTTTACCCTAAAATTTGAACCAAAACATTACTTGAACCTTAAAATTAAAAACAAGTCTTAACCCTCAAAGAATACTTTGGTCCACCCTGAAGCTGGGATGGGCAAAAACTCTATTCTACTCAGTTCTAAAACCCAAATCAGTCCCCAAATCAAGATAGCTGTCTGTGACAGAAGTGTATTTGCATATTATGTTGTTTACATTTTATGGAAGGCTACGGCAACTGACTCACACTGTATCTCTTGCCATATAGCTACAGATACAGTAATTAAAGAAATCTGGTGTAGTTAAAATGGATTTGTATTCTTTTAAATACACAAGTTTCACTGTTTCAGGTATTTTTTTTCCTGCTTTCTGTAATTTGCACACCCAGGTGTAGTTGTATGTACTGTGTGTGTTGTTGTGTTGAGTGTACCCACCTCTGGGCAGGGAGATTTACTCTCTACCTACCTAAAATATCCACAGACACATATCTGTGCACATCTTGCAGGGCTGACACATTATAATCTTTATGTAATCC